>OX493343.1:9432455-10682455 GCA_950371115.1 Anania fuscalis | reverse complement strand
TGGCGTGCGCGCTATACATTGCGGGTTAGAAATAAGTTATGTTTTTTGATACCCAAAAATTAAAGTCATTTCCCAGCAATTATTTTTTTTGCATTCTACTTGGTTTTATGTATAGAATTCGTGGTTTAAGGCTTCGTTAAGCCTTTTTTTACACCCTGTATGTACACGTACTACCAGGTATCATCGTTAGAAACTCAAAATTCATACTGCATATCTATCGTTTTGTTTCTTTTAACGGAATAACTTTGTCTGCATTTAAATTAACTAATGCATTATATTAACTCTCCTAAGCCCTTACTTATTGTAATGAAGATAATTAAACCTAATATGAATTACAAAGAAACTAATCCCTACTCAACATAATATTACTGTTTCAGTTCAATGTTTTCCTTGACGGGCGAAGTTTATTTTACTCGCTCATAAATTAAAATTGTGTTTGGTTAATCAGAAACGGTCTCTTGGCGTTTTACAAACGGAGCTTAAATAAGTGGGAATTCTTATTATTTCTAGTTAGTTAGGCAATCGAGAATGACAAATATTATGTTTTGCAAAAAAGAAATAAGGTATTTGCGTTTGATAATTAACCATTGAAGGTCTTTATTTACCATTTAACTAATATTAGTTATTTACCTAGTTAAATATTTGGCTCTATCAATTTTTGTATCGACCTTGGCCGCCATTATTTAACTTTCGTCTGATGATATTTTGAAAGTATTTAGTTATTATACTACATAAATATTTGTTTGATTGGATTAGATATATCTATGCTTGTACGAATATCGTATTAAAACAAACAAGAATACAGATTAATAACATTAACTAATGTGACGACCTCCGTAGCCAAGAGGCAAGCACGTCGGACCTTACGTCGTCATTTCTGATGGTTCGATTCCCGGTCAGTCAATCTGGAAAACGAACTTTTTTATATAAGGTCCGATTTTATTAGTGTACATCCTGTTAACCTGTGACTTTATAGGTGAAAAGCAATCGTAAAAACCAATTTTCATATGTGTACCATAATAAAAAAGTTAAAAATCAAAATATAAATCAACAACATTGACTTCATTCTTTCGCTGCTTTCGCGTCTATAGTAGTATTCCACTGACTAGTGTCCTCTGCTGGTCGTCAGTGATCGCCACCAGGTCCCTGCAGCGGTCGGCCACGGCGGCCAGGACTGCCACCGCGGCGATGAGCGCTCGCGCTGTGGTCGTGGAGCGCGGAGGTGCGGGCCTGTAACATCTCCGCGTACCAAGCCGTCGCGCCTACAGAAGTATTTTACTTACTAGTATCCTCTGCTGGTCGTCAGTGATCGCCACCAGGTCCCTGCAGCGGTCGGCTGCGGCGGCCAGGGCTGCCACCGCGGCGATGTGCGCTCGCGCTGTGGTCGCGGACGCGCGCGCCTGCAGCATCTCCGCGCACCAGGCTGTGGCGCCCACTGTTTCTACCATTACCTGTGGGAAAAGGGGTTAAAAATTTAGGTTCGTTTTATTTATTTACTAATCATACAAAAAACGTTATTATTAAACCAATAAATTTAACAGTGTTGCATAAAACAACATAGGTTTTACTAAACACATACTCCATGAAGTACAACAATCCAAAAAGTAAAAAGGTTTTAAAATTATATAAAAGTACAAAACAATACAATAAGTCCTTAAAATGAATGATTGACATGCCTATAACTAAACGCGCTACTATAATTATACTAAGTATCTAACTACGCAGCGCTGTTGATTTACACAGAACTCATTTCTCACTTACTGGAACTCAAACAGACACAGTTCAGTATAAAAATATATATGGAAAGTTGATTATTTCGGTTGCAATTTCCCTTTAGTTACACTGGCATATTAGGGAACTCAATCACCCTCCGTGGACAAAAGTCGAGGCTCTGTCTCGCGTGCAATTTGACGGAGAGTAGGCGGTGTTAGGTAATTTATTAGCATTTGCTTGTGTTTGTCCACGGTGTTGGTCTGCAGGTGGTGTGCTAAGCGTGTTTTTAATAATTATTTAGTATTTTTCTTTTATGGAAAGTAACGCCTGATTTTATTTATTTCACTAATTGACATTTTTGGACATACTTAATTTTCATTCTAAACATTATTATCATTGATAATCTAATATAAAACAAAGTCGTGTTTGTAACAACACTTATAACTTGAGAACGGCTGAACCGATCTTCATGGTTTATAATTTGTTATGAATAAATAATAAAAATATTGAAAACTGTTTGGCGGTACGAAGTTCGCTGAGCCAGCTAGTTAATAATAGAAAGTAGATTTCTAGGAAAGTAGTAACTCTCCTATACCTATTAAGGTATCCTGTTTTCACTGAATTTTGCCTGAATGCTTTGCTTTTCAGGAGTCCTTAACGTTTGCTATTATATAAGGTCCGATTTTATTAGTGTTCATCCTGTTAACCTGTGACTATATAGGTGAAAAGCAATCGTAAAAACCAACTTTCAAATGTCTATCATAAAAACTAAAAAAGTTTAAAATAAATTACAAAATAACAACATCGACTTCATATTGCATAAACTACCAATCTTCAACTCTTTCTTGATCTGTACAAGGGGAAGGAATAAGACGGATAACCAGATGGTTAAACGTAGCAAAGATAGGACGAGTTTATGCAATATGAAGTCAATGTTGTTGATTTTTAACTTTTTTAGTTTTTATGGTACACATTTGAAAATTGTTTTTTACGATTGCTTTTCACCTATATAGTCACAGGTTATCAGGATGAACACTAATAAAATCGGACCTTATATATAGGAAGGAGAAGAAATATAACAGGACTAAGTTCTAAATAAATAATAACTTTAAGGAACCATTGCCAACGAAACTATGCGTAGACGGATAGACCTAGCAGGTTCCCTGTTCTTCGAATCATGTTTAATCCGAGCATTATCCAAGCCTATCTCTTTGCTATTGCGACTGTTTTGTAGACAGCGAAAAGGTTTTAATTGAGATAGATCGATTTTTTTCATCATAATATGTTAGATACTTTTGATGGCGTGGGTATAAAATTATGTCTCGCAACATCATTGTCGTAAAACAAATGACTTGTTTACAAAACGAACAAATCAACAAGGTTACAAGAAAGTTACTACAACAAGACACGCTCCTAACTAACACTACTCGGAATTTCTCCCTAATTGGTGCAGACGCTCCAAAAGCTAATTGGAACCTAAAAGGAATTTCTACTCGATGTTTGTTTGATACCTTCTCGGTGACATAGAAGGGGTATACCTACTGAGGCTTTTATTTCGAAGAGCATATCGAAACAAGGGAAAATGCAATTTCTAGCTTACAAAATTCAATGAATGTATCCCAGTCCACAAATGTGATGTTAGTGATGGACTAAAATATAAGGAAGGGCGTAGACATTCCAAAAAAAATATCCTGTCACTGTCCTTATAATGTTTTTACAATACAACATTTTCTTGACTTATAAAATTTAAGATGATAATACGAGTGCGTAGCTTTTTGAAAATAGTTGATATAAAATATTGCGAAGACATGGTTAATCATTCTGTTTGCAGTCACTATAAGGTTTGACAAATAATGTATGCCTTTTTATAAAAGCTTTAAACTAAGGTTAATTAAGTTTTAAAAATTTTAAATTATATTTGTTACAGTCAAATTTGCTTATCTTTATTATGGTAGATACTAAGTACAAAACTGCCCATACACCGTGCTTTTTTAACCGTCTTAAAGCCGAAGGCCACTTATAATAACTACATGTCATTTGTATAATAAAACTTGGTAATTATTAATTATTCAATAACTAAAAAAATTAAATAATTATAAGCAAAATTTAGTTTGAAACATCCTGTACACGGATATGATAGTCTACTTGGATGGTGCTGCACGCGTAGAGGCGGCAAGGTCAAGGACTAAGCATTGTTGAAACCATAAACATTATAAACAGGATGATACATTAATATATTGAATTATTTGTTATTTTTTACTTAAAAATGATATGGTTGATAATAGCAAAATAATACTTCCTAGAGGTTTATTAGTATGGTTACATAACGTAGGATTCGGCTTTAAGACGGTTAAAAAAACACTGTGTATACTTTATCTACCTTGTAAAGACAAAAGTATCAAGGCCTTTACCTAAATAGGTAACTATAACGAAACATAAATTGGGAATTCACTTAAGCCAATATATAATTATACTAACTGCTGTTGCCCGCAACTTCGTTCACGTGATCTTTAGTTTATTCAATATATCGAATATTTAAACAAGATAAAAGTATTCTGTGTTAATCCAGATAATATATTATGTGTGCAAAATTTCATCCAAATTAGTTTCATTTGTTATTGCGTAAAAGAGTAAAAAAAATCCATACACCCATACCTACTTACAAACTTTCGCATTAATTTATGCTTTTAATAGGAAGTATGATAATAATCTATGTATTGTAGAGATTTCACTGACCATGCTTAGAAATAGGAAATTTTCATACCATTTCCTCTTATAACTTAGAGCCAACGTGTCATAAGCTTTTATTCTACAAACGTGTCACATTGCCTTTTGTTTGTCGTGTTGACATGATATATCTTTAGATCTTTCATTGTTACGAAATAAAACAGCACTGAATACTTACGAACATTAAGGAAAGTACTTACATATTTATTGGATTAATATATTGTTCAGTAATGGATGTTTGGTTCATTAGCCACGCAAAAATGTAATAAATAGCTTACTCAAGATAATCGAAAATCTCTTAACAATTGGATTGGATTAACGCTAAAATGAAAAATCTTGATTATGATTTGACTTTCTTGAGTAATTTCAGTTGAAATTCAACGAGCACATTATATAAAAACACCACCAAGTAAAACACAAATAAATGTATTTTATTGTACTGATAAGTTTTTATATACTTTACGCTCTAATAAATAAAATAAAAAATAGATAATTTCGAATATCGACAAATATTACAGGTATTTTTAAAGAAACAAAAATTAAGTCTGTGGCGTATAACATACACAAGTGGCGCGGCGCGGGTGTGGTACGGGCGTACCGCATCGCCGTGTGGCGACGCCTTTCTTTTCGTATTTCACACAAAATGTTTAGAAGTGATGTACGCTTTTTTAGTGTTTATCACCCTATTGCTTTAAAATTTTGTATGAAATACCAAAGGAGCAGCGTCGCGCCCGCGCCGCATCCGTGTCACGCCGTCGATCGACGCCTTTTGTTTATTTAAGTAAAAATTTAAACCGACAATATACGCCAATGTTGTTGATAGCCCTGCAAAAAGTTTCCAGACAAATGGCGTCGTAAAAAGGAGAGATCGCGTCGAAACTCAACGTAGCGGACTAGATTATTAAGGTAGTCGACGTAAGTATATTTTGTATACAGCTGGTTTACATCATTCAGTTCTATAAAATAGTACAACTACTTGAAGATAAAAGAGAAATAGTAGGTACTATACTCTAATGTCTGTCTGAATACGAGCGACACAAAAGAGGAGTTGCAGTGCGGAAATTATTTAGATTTCATTTTTTTTTCTCCGATTTTGAATGAACTTGTATTATTAACTGGGATTAAAGAAAAAAATTGTAACCTTTTTAATTTTTTTGAAATATTATTTTATAAATTTTCCCATTGCAACAGATTTTAGAATTCCGTATTTTTAAGAAAAGCACGATAAATTTCAAATCTTCACACATTAGGTATCTACCTAGGTAGGTAGGTAGGTATCTCTGTACGGTGTGGAATAAGGAGTACCTATGTACCTAGATAGGTACATAGGTACTCCCTATTCCACACCGTACAGAGTAAAACACATGTTTTTATTTAGTCGTGCAATTTAGGCGGTGTTCTCGCCGATATCTCTCCAAGACAACCATTAAGGTAGATGTCAATATTAGAGAAAGGAAGGTGGTGTAGTGCATAAATTGTGAGTAATAAAAAAACACTATTTGTCACGTGTATAGGTTTACCCACTAAGGTGGTAGGGAAATTGTGATAGCGGGTTGTTTGATTTTATCGCAGCAGAAGGAGAGTTTGTATGCTATTAATGTTTTTTGTATAGCAGAGGGACCGGGCTCTCATTGTATTGTCAACCTGTCTGCAACTATTTAAACAAGGGCCAGTGTCCACGTGTCCACTCACGAGCTGCCTGCTCGAGGTGTGAAGGGCTTTGAGCTTGACGCTTGCAACAATACATGAAATGGATACAGTTGGGGATTGTGTGACGACGCTTGTAAATTACTAGCTTCAGCTCGCGCCGGGCCTTCGTATGCGTCGTACCTACTATCGTAAAGGAACACACAAACGATATCTGTTATTTAGTTAAGTACGCAAATTTTCAGCTAATTCTGTTAAGTCGTTAAAGCGCGATTGAGTAACAAAAATCTAAAAAAAACCACTTTTAATTTTAGAAAACACGACAATCGGTATTCTTTTGTAGGCGTATTTAAATTAATAAAAGATGCGCCATATATTTCTAAAGAAAATCAGACGATCAATTCAAAAATAAAATCCCTTATTTAACGAGTTACCAAGCATTGAAGGGTTCAAGGGCTCTCCCATTACTGAGCCACTTTAAAAAAAACGATCATTTTCTGAACTGACAGCTACCGAGAATCGAACAGATCCTTAGCGTTCGAGGCGAATTACCGAACAGTATTATAGAAAATCAAAAACTGCTGGTATGCTTTTATGCTTGAACAAAAGGCGAATTCAGGCTTATCAGCAAGAACTAAGTCGACTTGTCGTTCACCACTAGGGAGAAAATGAATCTTGGGGTAAATGGAATCGCCGAGTCAACTGGTAGGGGATTAAAAATTATTTTTGATCAAATACTAAGAAGATTGTCAATCTACTTGTAGATGATGTTAACATCTGTTGGCAAAATCAGACGATCAATTCAAAAATAAAATCCCTTATTTATCGAGTTACCAAGCATTGAAGGGTTCAAGGGTTCTCCCATTACTGAGCCAATTTAAAAAAAAAAGTTCATTTTCTGAACTGACAGCTACCAAGAATCGAACAGATCCTTAGCGTTCGAGGCGAATCACCGAACAGTATTATAGAAAATCAAAAACTGCTGGTATGCTTTTATGCTTGAACAAAAGGCGAAATTCAGGCTTATCAGCAAGAAATAAGTCGACTTGTCGTTCACCACTAGGGAGAAAATGAATCTTGGGGTAAATGGAATCGCCGAGTCAACTGGTATGGGATTGAAAATTGTTTTTGATCAAATAATAAGAAGATTCTCAATCTACTTGTAGATGATGTTAACATCTGTCGGGCTGGGTAGACATGTTTAATATTTTTAAACAAACGCCAAAAGAAGAACTAAATCTCTTTAGTGAAAACCTAGGTGGAAACCGGATGAATTTTCTTATTACATAATAGGCCATAGGTATTGTTTATTTGAAAAAGATTTATACATATTATTGACTCTAGCGATTAATTGCATTGAATACATACAAGGTTTCAATATTGCTATTTTTTTGTTGTCACTTTGAGTCCTGACTCTGCAAAGTTACTGTTCCAAATCCAAACCAGTTCAAGATTTGTAGTGTTTTTTTTAAATAATTGGCGAAGAGTAAACTACTGTTAAAATTCCACGAGCAGATTTATTTTCAAAGAAAATTAATTTTTGAAATTCTATAGTTGGAATTATACTGAGAAATGTTTAAGTTCGCCAACAAATTACTTCCAGCTTGGCAATTTAAATTTTTGTTTCTTGACACCAACTTTTAAAGTCTTGAATGAAGTCTAGACTGTTTGTTGAGCACAGTCCTTTAAGGTCGTGTTTAATGCTCGCTTACAATCATGAGGAACGTTCTAAGATGCAAATGCAATTTCCGTTGTTTGTCTTCATAAAGCATAGTCTGGAGGCCTACTACGAAAGCGTTTCGTTCATTTGGACGTATTAACCTATCAAATTAAAATAAACATTCACTTGTTCAAACCTTTGACAATTTATGAACTATTGAAAAAGGTCTGTTTTTTTTACGGCTAGTTTGAGTTGGTCGTATTTTGTTAAAGGATTGATACAAGGAGATGATCACTTTAATCTGCTAGGTTTTTACGTCCGAACGACCGAAAAATTTGGTAGGAGGCCTCTGTTATGGTGAGAGACCGATGACAATCAAACAGAGTTGAGAATATAATGAATACGTATAGATTTGTTTAACCAAGGTTGATTAATTATAACGCCGACTAAATTCGGGATTAGTAAATTAAATTACGGAAGGTTGTGCTCAAAATGAAAAGCGGCGTAATATTAGTTTACATTTTCACGTGAAGGAAGTTATAGTCCATTAAATTCATTATATTGTTAAGTTGTAGTTTTCAGTTACTACATGTGTAAACTGTCAGTAATACTTTTAATAACGGTTATCGTAACTTAGGCCAAAACTAAAAAATGGTGGTATGAGCGTAAAGTTTGGTGTGAGTAAAGTGACGACTTTAAAATAAACAATAAGTAATCCTAAGCAGAGCCAAAATTATTAAAAGGAACCCTCCTAGGCTTGCCAAGACTAACTGGCATTCGGTTGTTGATTGATTGACACGCGTCGATTGTTAAATTAGCGTAGGTACGAGAAATCAGGGCAAAGTGCTTGTCAATAATTCTCATCCATGTCAATGAAGTTAATAAAGCTCGACGCTCTTTGCTGTTGCAGGGATTACCATGGTCTCTTATAATAGTATGAACGTATACTATTGTTTAACAATTCTGTGGTGTTATTTAACTTCATTTGTTTATTTTCCTATACAGGGTGTACAATAGAACGGGGCACTTCTTAAAACCACGTGATCAGTTGGTGATATACAACAACTTTTCCTATGGGAGCAACATCGAAATCGTGATTTTATTTTCAGATGCTCCATACATTATCATCGAGGTATGCGAATACTTAAGTTTGTAGGTATGGAGCAATTAAAAAAAATATTCGATATTGCTCCCGTAGAAAAAATTGTTGTATATCAAGTGGCTTCTTTTCTCTCGTACACCCAGTATTTTTGCAATGTTAATAAGTAATATAAACGAACTCACCCTACTGTTGTCTTTTATTTACGCGAACACGATACATTTAAATGAAACTACTTTTACGGATTATTTCGCGATTTATTAACATTTTATTTAACCTGACGTTTCGAACACTTTACAGCGTTCGTGGTCACAGGTAGACTAAGGTGTTATTCGTCTTTACAATATTTTGAAAAAACTATAAACTACCGTCACTCAGTTAATATTAATTTGTGTTCCTATCTACGCAAAAAGAGCTAACTGTATCTAGAGGTCTTGCAGTGCGGGGCCTAGCATGGGATTTCGTTAAAACAGGATCCCATGCTGGTGGTATTTTCCAACCATCTTCTCTGTTGAAATTCGGGTGTCTTCTAATTTCAATTGCCTCCCGTAACATGCGAGGAACAAATCGTCGTTCTCTTGCAAGGACTTTAGGTTGGTCAAATCGTATGAAATGGTTGGGTGTATCTAAGGCATGTTCACACACTGCAGACTTAGTATTCCGTCTATGTTTGATGTCGGCTTCTTTCTTAATATGCATTGATCTTTTCTTGGAAAATGCACTACCTTAACAGTGTTTCCTACAATACGAGCGTTCATAATCACACTAGGGGGCAGCTCAGTCGCTGATGTAATTTAACTTCGCTCTGCGCTGAAACGTTTTATTATCATTACGCCGAGAAAACGTTAGCCACTTATTGCTCTCCGTTTGTGCCCTACCTATTTATATTTAATTTTGCTACATTAGACTTTGTACTGAATACTCTAGCCATACATTATGTAGCGAAGTAAGAATGTGTGTAGGAACTAATTAATTTAATCCTTCAACTCCCAAGCCCTTAATACGTATCTTGTAAAAGCAATGCGATAGCGAAAATTTAACAATACTGGCTTTATAATCGCAAATTGACAGCAAAAAACATTAAAGCAATCTACTGACAGTGTTGCCAATAGATTTTGACACTAAGCATCAATCGGGCGATGACTAGCGCGATTATTGCTGATTGCTTATTTTTAGGTTATAACAGTTATTACCGTCCCTTATTCCCTAAAAATTTGCAAGTATCGCAAAATCATTTAATCATAACCTATGGGTCGCGCTGACAGTAGATTGCTTTGTTTTTTGCTGTGAATTTGCGATTTTAAAGCCAGAATTGGACAATTTTCGCTAGCGCATTGCTTTTGCAAGATACGGAATCAGGGTACGGTTACCGCTCGTTCATTGTTGTTCGATTGTTATCTATTTAACACACGGTAAAGGGGGTTCTATTCTATGTTCTTACAAAACTTGAGTAATATTATTAGTATTAAAACATTATTATATTAAATTATTTGGCATTATCATCGGTAAACCTTTGGGCCAAGTTGACACATTGAGTACGTAGGCAGTGTTTAATGATAGTGAAAGAGGTAAAATTATTGAATGTACGAAAGAACATAATTATTAGGAACTAAATACATAATATAAAAGGTAGTTGCACATCCCATATAGAAAACAGCATAGTTTTTTATTATTATTTTGAACCATAAATATATAGGTGTAATTTTTTGCCAACTGGTGACCACCAGTGATCACTTACAACCACTTCTAAACCAAAACAACAACTAAGGCTATCTTGACACGCTTTTATGATCAATAATTCGCCATTGCTTGCATCTTTTAACACACTGATCCAATCAATATAAATAAAGAAATATTGGGCAACATAACATACTCATTGCTCTGATCCTAAGGTAAGTAGCTGAAGCACTTGTAGAAATCAGAAACAGCGACGGTACCACAACACCACACAATTTTACTTTATTTTAATTTTACTTAATAGATTGACGACCTCCATAGCCGAGAGGCGAGCACGCCGGACTTTAAATGGCGTCGCCATCTCTGAGGTTCCGGGTTCGATCCCCGGTCGGGTCAATGTAGAAAACGAACTTTTCTATATTGGCTCGGGTCTGGGTGTTGTGGTACCGTCGTTGTTTCTGATTTCTATAACACAAGTGCTTTAGCTACTTACCTTAGGAACAGAGCAATGTATGTGATGTTGTCCGATATTTAATTCATAATTCATAATTAATACTATGATTGGCCCAAAAGCTGAATTATCCGATTTTGTACCATGTTTTATTGTCTCAGGTGAAAGGACTAAACTAACTGCTATTAATGACCACATAATAATAACTATACCACTGTAATGACAACTGACCCTTTCAATTCATAGGTCATTAAAATATACATCATACCTTTCCCAAAACCATGATCGTTTTATACCTACCTCGGGAAAACAAAAGCAGATAAGTATACAATTTCACACCTAAACCTCGTGTAACATACGTAAGTAGTGATGTATCGGGTAGGTAGACTATTGTTGAATTCAAGACGGTGGACTTAGTTAAATACTTAAATATTAGTAAGAAAAGTACTATTGCACTCGAGTATTTTTAAAGCCTAATTGCTGTAACGTAAAAACATACATAAAAAGTTATGATGATAGAACAATATGCAAATAATAATACGATGCAGACTATCCTTTAGCGATTTTACGAAATACCGAAGGGACTCAAATCCTGAATTTAAGTCTATCCAAACTCTGTATTTTGAACACCCAAGGTATTCAAAATACAGAGTTTGGATACATCCGTCATAAAGTATTCAAAACACTCAGTATTCTACACGTCCAGTTGTGTGATTTCGGGTCCTATCCTTTGTCCCGCCGGACGGGCGCGTCACGGGTGATACAGTTATCTCAAAGCAAGTCCATTAGCGAAGGCGACTGAATCGAGATGCTATCACACGTGAAACGAGAGCGTCTGCTCAAACAATAGTCGTTTCTATTCCGGTTTTGACATGCTATATAAGCTAGGGCCTAGGTGAAGTAAACAGTCAAGAGGTATTTTGCCTCATTTACAACCCAGCTTCCCCGGAAAGAAAGTTTTCATATAATGAGTGTAAGTGTTTGTCTATGTATTAGACTTTTGTATTTACATGTTTTTTTAATCCTAAGGATGAATTTCGAGTACTTAATATAAATCCTTAAAGCAAGGTAAGTAAAGTTAACAAGTTGTAAGCTCTTTACATTTACTCTACCTTCAGCAATAAAATATTTAATGTAATTATTTCATTCTTGTTTATATAACAAAGAAAGGTTAAGGACCGAGACGATGTCTGCAAAAATATGCATGTTAAAATTTTAAACCATGTCGAAGTGTAGTACTGAAATGTCTGTAACTGAATAATAATAAGGTACCTACATAACATGGTAGATCTACCGATGCACAATCTACCAACTTACACACGAGCAAAATAATGAACAAATACCAAAGAAATTTTTTATCCAAATACGAGCTATTTGAAAGAATACATTTTATATTTAGGCAAAAACAATATTAAGATTGCTCCCGGAAAGATCATTGTTATAAGGTCCCGAAGCCTTCCCAACGTATTTTTCTTTCACAATGTTTCTTTGTAATTCGAAGTCTTATTATTTGTTGTATCCGAAAACATTTGCGTAATTTGGATTTATAAGTACGTACTTATTATACATATTAGTCTGAATTAACCTCTTATTGACTATTCTGTAAAAAAATAAACGTACAAACGTTGTTTGTCCTCAATTAGGTCCTGAACAATTAAGTCCAAATTAAATAAGCGAAGCGGACAACAGCTAGTACAATAAAAATATTTACAAATTATGTTGACAGTGTATCTTATTCATAAATGTGCGTAAGTCTAAGAAAATGACTCAGCCGATTTGGTTAATTTCTTTTTCGTTGTGCTCGTTTTCGTAATTTTTAAAATAATTTTTGATATTTGTTAAAATAAGGTTAGCTAAAAGGAATGTAAGAAAAGTTTCACGGAAAATGACCAATTGCGCAAATAGCAAAAATAAAAGCAAATACTAACTAAAATTACTTAGGTACAGAATATTTGGACTCATTATTTTATTTATTTATTTTGTGGATTTAACTCGATTATCAAATACACACTTTGTATGGGGTATTTTCGATTTGCATCATATGCATAAAAATGCATCATACAAAGGTCTTGAGGCCAAGAATATACCAGACAGTAAATTTTTCCAGGGGCATCTCCCAGTAAATTCAAACCCGAATTAGTGATAGAATAGATTTGTGATTTGATCCGAACCGAGTACATAAAACTCGGAACTCTTTCCGTTCAAGGCACTACGCCAAGGTCATCAGTATAAAGTCCACTCAGCTATCCTCTGACCGCTTCCTTCCGGCCCACTGGTTCAACTTTTGCCGCGAGCAGTCAGAGACGTGTTTCTGTATCCACGTTCGTCACTAGCGCTTTTTGCTTTGCTGCTAAAAACAGACGACTAAACATTTTATTTTTTTTCAACAAGCTTTTGTTGGTTACATTTGAGGGTAATTACGTAAGTATTTAAATCTTACAAGTCAAGTATGAGCTGTGATAGTGAAAATATCGCGAGGGAGTAGTTTTTACTGCAAAGAGTTCTACTATCTACCTACTGAGGTGGATAGTGGGACCTCGGAATGGCTACTAGTAAAATCCAAATGTCTCAAACATTTGGATTTGTTTTGACAATGTTTATGAAATATACTCTTAAGCTAATAAATATATTTTAATATTACAAAATATTGAAATTGAATTTTATGCATTATTCTTTACTTAAACTTTGTTTTTCAAAGGCTGACTTGTTTCTAGCCCAGTGGCTGGCCCATTGCCCTCCGTGCAGAGACGCAGCTTATTTGAGTACACTAGCCAGTATTTGCTTTGCTGTCGTCCAAGTTTACAAATGATGGACAGCAAATTATTCGATTATTGACTTCAACCGATTTTGAATTCAAGCCCTTTAAATCCCCTTGTCAATAACAGTTGTATCTCCTTTTGAGGGTTGATTTTTAGAATATAATTTTGCTTATTCGCCAAGGGTAAAGGTCCGTTAAACTTTTGCAAATTAGGTTTCCACCTAGAAATGGTTTTTCTCTTGTTAGTATAAGAAACGACTATAGATTATACACTCTATCTGAAAACACTGTTAATTACAGTAGGCTGTAATTTTCGCCCGCAGCCATAGTAAAAAAACGACTGATGAAAACTCTAAAAACTTTAATTACTCGTTAAAAGTAGCTCGAGTTCGAAAATGTACTTAAAGTTACTAAATGTATTTCGACATCAAAGAGTAGAGCAGGTGTCAAAAGCATGGTTTCAGCATTACTTAATTGCGGCGCAAACGGAAAGTTTAAACTTTTACAAAGCCCACTGGGGCCCGCTGACGTGCCCGGGTTGGCAACTTCTGACGCGCCGTCACGTTTGACGACCACCATTTGGTCAAAGTACGCTTTGACCAAACGCGCGGGTGATTCTCCGAAGTTTTTGGGAAAATTGCGTGAAATTCGCATTTAAAATACACAAAGTGGCGTACAACAAAGTAATGTTTTTCAAACAAAGTTTTATTCAGTTAAATTGTTTAACTGAGTTTGGCCGAGTGATAGTGGATGTTTAGCTTGGGCGTAGTGGAACAACGACAAAAATATACAGTTTATTTATTACAAACTAGGGTTTTGTAGGTATTTTTTTTTTTGATAAAATAAGATGTTTCGGTACTTTTTTTAACTGTATTTCATATTTGGATTATTTAGTTAATGATCTGATCTGGAAATCACTAGGGAAGGCCAATGTTCAGCAGTGGACGTCCTGTGGCTGAAATGATGATGATTAAATGACTAATGCCACGGACAGGCAAATAATACTTTTAAAACCAAATTAAATAATAGTCTATTAACGCCACCCATAGTGGCTTATACTGTGTTGCAGTGCACATGTATCTTAAATTAACAATACTGAATAGGTTTTATGCAAGAGACCAAAAGCCTCCTAGAAGTCTTGCTTTTTATGATATAAAAATGGTAATAAAGATACTGCAGCGACATCGTACATTAGTAACGAAATAAAATAAGCATTTCACTATGATAAAAAAACGATAAAAATTGCAAAAGTTTAATATAAACATTCTCATTTAGGGTTATTCTACAGTCACAAGTCTAATTATCCCGTGGTGGAGACAACTTTGGTGCGGGCTATCCCCTTTTATTACCCAGTTCCCCCAACCACCCCGTGAAACATTTCGGGTTGCAAAGGTCGGTCATTCATGCTTAGACTTTGTGGATTTATTATAGCCTTCAAAAAAGCTTACAGTTTTGAATTTTATTGAGTAGCTAAGTATATTGTTCACTCCGAACAATACATTGGAAATTTTCAGTGGAGAATGGCGCTCTTCTGATTTTTTCAGAAAGTTTTAACATCTTTAAACCATCGATTTTTATTTGCAAGCAAACTAAGTGTTGCGTCAAGGTAGTTATGTCCCCACGTCTGCCCTCACACATTATAGAGATGCCTAAGTAAGCACTTTCGCTTATTACTTCGTGGAATAATAATCCCTTAGTAAACACCTTTAGACAAAGGAATAAATTCGCTAAATCAGCATCCGGTCAATACTTGGAAGACGCATCACGTCTCTTGCACAACAACTAAATAAATTGCTTAATTAACATTTTTGATTACGACTTCTTAGAACGAAGTCTAGAAAGTTCCATTAGAACAAAGGACTGATTATGCTTGATCAGCATCCGGGAATATTCCAGGTAGACGCTTCACGTCTTGGTCACAACAAGTGACAAGTATAAAAGGCACTGTGGGCTCAGGCATGGCGTCTTTCACACTTCGAAACTCCGCTTAGCTGTAGGTCTGCTCATCGAGAGCATTAGTGTAAATTAGTGTTAGTTTTATTAAATTAAAGTAACTTTCAAAATCAAAGTTTATTTTCTTTTAAAGTCTGCGCGCTGTCCCGATTTGACTGGCGCAGCCGGTAGGATCTCGCGTCGCGATTCACGATTATAAAGATTTCAGTGTCTGTCTTCGAGTCTTCGCGGCTGGTCTTTCAAGGCCATAACAGCGGGATCCACGAACCAAAGAAATAAGTCTCCGGGCGGCCCAGGCACCACCAGCAGCAGCAGCAGCAGTACGAGCAGCAGGATCCGCAGCAGTACCAGCAGCAGCCGCAGCACCACTTCAAGAAGAATGGGTTTGAGCGACCAGTGAGTAAACCTCTTCACTTTCGCTTTACCAGTCTATCCTTGACCCTTTTAATGTTATTTCACCCCAAATCGTGAGAAACGTTATTTGCTCGTAGTTCCTTAACTTCAGGATTACGCCAGCGCTAGTTTTAAGAATATTAATGAACAAATAATAAATTAAATAAATAAAATTAAAAATAAAATAAATTAAAAATTAAATAAATTAAAAATGAAGTAAATTAAAAATTGAATAAATTAAATTAAAAATTGAATAAATTAAATTAAAAATTGAATAAAAATTAAATAATTTAATTAATAAAATTCAATTAAAACGATTGACATTTTTAATAAATAATTTTTGCGCAATTTTTCCCCAAATCGATGATTGCAAAATTTATTATTGTATTAACTATTTATTAATCGTTTATTAATTATAACTGTGTGATTGAATGTAATACATTTAATTTTGATGAATAATTATTGCGCAATTTTCCCAAAATTGATTATTGCAAAATTTGTTATTTTATTAATTGTGTATTAACCGTGTATTAATTGTTAACTGTGTGATTGAATTTTACTGTGTAATTTCCCGTGTATTTAGCAGTGTATAAAGTGTTAAGTGCGCAAGTGTTATCAAAAATCAAAATGCAACAAATTAATCTCATTCCAAACGAAATTCTAAATATCGTACCTGAATTCGAAGGTGACGGTCAAACATTAAATCTTTTTATTAAAAAATGCCAATACATAATAGACAACTATAGAGGAGCTGAAACAGATATCGCGCAAAATAATTATGTATTTCACGCGATAACCAGTAGATTAACAGGTAGAGCCGCCGCGCTACTAAGTGAGCGAGACGATATAGAAAATTGGTATGTGTTAAAAGCACTACTAATCCAGAATTTTGGTGACCCACGTTCGGAAGCTTGTGTAGCGATCGAACTGGAACAAATTAAAATTAAACAGGGACAAAACTATAAATTTGGCGTTCCAAATCAACCCAATTTTATGCGTTACCCTAACAGTACCCAAAATCATTCAAACTTTAAATCCAGTTTGCAACCGATTCAAAAAAAAGTGTACCCCAATAATCAAAACTTCAGGCAAATGCCTTATAGCATACCTACTAAATTCAGCAACAATCGATTTGGTTATTTTAACTCAGCGCCAAATAATCAATTCAATTTCGGCGTTGATAATCCCCCTCTTGCGCAACGCCCTGCGTACAACTTAGATACGGATGTATCAATGCGTACAGCACCGCCTATACGTCACAACTTGCTCTATAATCCCGAGAACATAGAGGAAGTGTTCTATGACGAGGGCTTAGATGAAATTGATAATTGCGATTATAATAACTATCAGGAACAAAATTATTTTGATGAATCGGAGTTAACCGATCAACAAAACGACGATCAAATTCCACGTAACGAAAATTTTTGTTTAGTAACCTCAGCAGACAAAGACCGAAAAATAATACATTTAAATTACTACAACGGAATATTAGGACTACCATATATTAATATTCCCGAAATGAAATCCAAATTTGTAATAGATACTGGCAGTACTTGTTCGTTTATAAGTCCAAAGAAGGTTAACGAATATTTTAACGCGTACAAACATGTAGAGCCATTCGAAATCATTAGCACACATGCACGTAGCAGCCATAGTGAAGCAGTTTACATGCCTTTATCAAAACCATTTGCAGCACCCGGCAGTCACAAGCTCTATGTGTATAATGTAGACGATGGGTTTGACGGTTTAATAGGCAGTGACCTTTTAAAACAGTTAGGAGCATCCATAGATATGAGTAAGCAGGTATTTAGAACACAAAATACTGAGCTACCCATAATATATAGCCCTCCGGACGAAGTTCGTGTAGAGCCACATACTCTGAATAATCTGTGTGTAGAACCGCGATCGGAGACATACGTGAAGTTGTCTACAGAGATAACAGAACACAGTAAGGCGGACGCGCTAGCACGTATAAGGTTAAATATTTTGCAGCAAGATGAAAAAAGTTCAATGCAAATAAATGCTGACAAATCCCGGAAACCGGAAATTGTTAGCATATCAACAGATTCAGGCAGTTTAAACAAATCTAACTTTGTAAAATCCAACAAACTAAAAATTGATGAAGGATTTTATGGTCAAAAATCAGACAACAGCATGATTTCCGCATCTGAAACGGCTACCGCACACTCAGCTAGAGATATCGATACCGTAGGTATCCCCATATTAAATGACGCAATAGACACCAAACCTAATCAAATAATTGTTGATACGTGGCAATTAGATGATTTAGGAATCAATCATGCATCAAACTCAAAACAACGTATTTTAAAAGTAATTTTGCCGACATATCGACCGGACCTAATAACTAAATTTTTAAAAGAATACACAAAACCTAAACTAAAATATTTTGTTCACTTTAGTAATCCAAAACTTCGTAAATATTTTATAGAAGCCATAATTAGATTATTTAAAAAAGACACAGTGCGATTTTTCGAATGCACTAAGCTCTACCTAAAGATAGACCACGTTTACAAAAAGCCTAAATTTCGCTCTAATATAAACCGCAACATAGTCCCAGTAGTTTCCAAAAATAAGCAAACTAAAGTCCCAGTTAAAGACATCAAACGTCCTCCGCAGGTGCCTCCTGCTGTCGATGCAGATGATCCTCGTCCTGGCCCTTCAAGTAGACAAGATTGAAAGAAATCCTGGACTTCTACCAATTAAGGAAGGTCAAGCCATCATAAGTGATGACAATTGGACTGTTATCAAATCCCTAAACCTATCCAACATACAGGATGATTTAGAAACGAACATACTTAGATATAATGAATTTAAAACCCATATAACCAGTAATTTTAAGATAGGGAACTCTTTAGAATATAATAATATTAATATACAAACCGATAATATAATGCTTATCACAGTGGAAAAGTTTAAACAAATAGTGCCGGTTAGCCGCAAAAGGCGAGGTTTGATTAATCCTTTAGGATCGTTCGTAAAGGCTATAACTGGAAACTTGGATAATGATGATGCAATTAAATATGACGATATGATAAAACAATTAACAAATAGACAAGACGCGATTTTAAATAAGGTGACAATCTTATCAGAAATGGCAGGAATTATCACTAATAACACAAATGTAACAAGTAACAATTTCATGCAAATTAATAAGGAGTTATTAATTATTAAAAAGCAATTAAATGAGACAACAACTTTAAAAATAGAAAACAAAATTATTCACATATTTGATTTATTTTTACATAACTTCCAAACTATTTTAGTACATTTGGACGAAGTTGAGACAGCAATAGGTTTTAGTAGAGTTAAGATCTTGCATGAATCCGTGATCGATAATAAGGAACTATTAGAAATATTACAACAAATAGAACAAACTAATAAATTAGTTTTTCCAGCTACACTTGACAATCTCCTCAAGATTGAACAAACCATAGAATTAAAAGCTTATTTTAAAGAAAAACAAATAACGTTTATCATGAGCATCCCCCTTGTAACCCCAGAATTGTATAACTATTATAGAATCCTTCCCTTACCTGTCCTTAATTCACGTAATGTTACCACTATCCTTGCACCCAAATTTCCCTTTATACTGGTAAAAGAGGCGAAAACTTGGGCGCTCCCCACACCGTGTCAGGAAATTGACGAAAACCTGTACCTGTGTCGTGATAATGAGATAGCCACACATGAACAAGATTCATGTACTTCCGATTTACTAAAATCCGAAAATAATATAACTTCATGCCATCCTATTCCAGTGGAAATAAGTGACTTGTATATTAAGTCTTTCCACGAGAATTGGTGGGTTGTCTATTCCAGGAAACCAGTTACTCTAAAGGAAACATGCAAAGGCGAAATTACCCGCAAGGAACTGCATGGCACTTACCTGATTGGCATGGATGGATCCTGTGACATTCTAATCCAGGATACATTACTTAGAAAACATCATTCTGGTACTTCCGAATTGAAATACCAGAAAACTGCAAAAATTAATTTACCTCAGCTATCACATTTCATGGAAAGCAGCGACAACCTGAAGCCTATCAACTTGGACAACGTTAACTTAGAAAATCTCCAACTTCTCTCGTACGCTCTGAAGCGATCCGAGATTCCAGAAAAGCCCAGTGTAGTGAATGTGAAAAGTGTTAGTGTCGGAACAATCATTTTATATATTATAGTTTGTGTTAGTATTATAACCATTGTAACCATTAAATTTAAGAAAATGTACCCCAATTGTAACTTTTGTATTTGTATTCGAAATCCTCGGATTCCTGTTAGAACCGATGATTTCGAACTTAAGGAGGGAGGAGTTATGTCCCCACGTCTGCCCTCACACATTATAGAGATGCCTAAGTAAGCACTTTCGCTTATTACTTCGTGGAATAATAATCCCTTAGTAAACACCTTTAGACAAAGGAATAAATTCGCTAAATCAGCATCCGGTCAATACTTGGAAGACGCATCACGTCTCTTGCACAACAACTAAATAAATTGCTTAATTAACATTTTTGATTACGACTTCTTAGAACGAAGTCTAGAAAGTTCCATTAGAACAAAGGACTGATTATGCTTGATCAGCATCCGGGAATATTCCAGGTAGACGCTTCACGTCTTGGTCACAACAAGTGACAAGTATAAAAGGCACTGTGGGCTCAGGCATGGCGTCTTTCACACTTCGAAACTCCGCTTAGCTGTAGGTCTGCTCATCGAGAGCATTAGTGTAAATTAGTGTTAGTTTTATTAAATTAAAGTAACTTTCAAAATCAAAGTTTATTTTCTTTTAAAGTCTGCGCGCTGTCCCGATTTGACTAGGTAGCATTCTTGAAAAAAAAAAAATTTGGATTGTTTTTAAATAGTTACAGAATAAAAGTAAACAATAGAATACCTACCATCTGTAAATACGAAATAAGTTTAGAATCGTTTACGTATGTATCTATTTATGTTGTCGAAATTTATTTTGGTTGAAAACTGCTAAACAAAAAAGTCAAGATGCCTTATATACATTTTACTAATAGAATCATATCTGCAAAACGTCTTTAGTTAATAAAAAAAGAAGTACCGCACTTTACAGAGCTTATTTCAGTGCTTATATTGAACATACACAGTGTCCCCACTCAGGCATGTGTGTATAATAATAGCTATAACATCTTTGAGAAAGATGCGCTTTATCTACATCAGGCTCTGAGCTCCACGCTTCAGCCATCAAACTTTAAACTTACATTGTAGGGAGTATATATTTGCGTCGTATAGTCTTAGAGGACACTAAACGTTTTAGAGGTAAAGGAATTTTAAAGTTAAAGATAATAGGATGGCAGACGAAAGTTCGTTAAGCACTTTAGAAGCACCGACTCGACGACGCTTTTGTAAATTCAATAATGGTCATTAACTAGCATCTACAAAATTATATTATGAAGAGCTCCAAGTTTAAAATCTAAGGATATTACAGTATTTTAGTTAAGAATAGCTAACAAAGCATACATTTTGAAAATGCAAAATGTAGTTGATAAATGTTCATTTTCATAACGTAGCTTTAATTAAAAGCTACCAGCACGCTATGCATAAAATAACACGAAGAAACTGAAATATAACACTTAACAATAGAACTAAATGTAATTAAACTAAAACTCCAGCAACATTATGATTAATGAAGACATGTCAATGCAACATTTAAAACGTTGTATAATTCAAGTCACTTTTCCCATGATTTACGAGCTTTGTAAAATGTATTCAGAATACCAGTGTATGAGTTCGGAATTATTAGGATTACCTTTACCTAAAAGACCTAATACTTACATATCTTTTGTCAATAATCTTTATTGACAGAGATAAAGAAACCGTATTAATTAGCGTCTATAGAAGCCTGACACTATCTAAAAAGATCTTTACAGAAACCAGATCTTTCTATTTATGTTGTTATGTGTGACTTTCTATTGAACCCAGAATAGAAGGGCTTCTAATGCGTTCATTGTTATATTGACATCATTGACGTTTGCTTTTATGTACCTGCTTACGTTAGAATAAACAATAAGCAAGGATAAGGATGCCTTCATAATGGAAAAGTTTCCTGAAAGCGTTTGCTAAGTACTTCCAAAGTTGATTCAGAGCTCTGTGTGCAATCTTATGATAACTTAGAACGGCTTATTGAAACTTGCCATAGGTTTACACCTCTAAATTATCTGTGGTTGATATCGAAGGAGCAACTCAAATAACTTAGGGGTGTATAAGCTTCCAATAATTAATAGTTGCCTGAGACTTGAAAGACCTGTATCTCATAGGAACTACGCTTGTATAAGTGTTACGATTTTCAGGATTGAAACAAGCATTCCAATAAGTAGCTCTCACAAACCATGATGATTACGGAGCTCGAAGTTGGAATTAAGTTTTATCAAGCTGGAGACTGTTTACGACAATCACTAATAATACACCAAAATAAATAAAACACATCAGATACAAATATCCCGTCTACTTCAGTACCAAAATCTCAATAAAAAAAAACGTACTTATCAAAAAAAGTAAAAACATAAAGTACTTGTTAAAAAGGGTACGTGTCCGTCGCCAAAAGACTGATAAAAAACTAAAAGTGTAATTACCTCTTGGTACGCACCACTAAAGAAAATTATCTAATTTAGTTTTTTATGGAGGAAGCTGTCTAGGTGCAGAAGCGCGAGTTTAACGTGATCGTTGTTTAAAATTAATGCAAAGTTTTTAGCTTATTATATTATATTTTTTTTATATTTTTCCTACCTTGCTGAACATAAAGCCTACCTTAATGAGGAGAAGCCATTGCAATCAATTTCCAGGTAGAAGTTGACATCCCTACTTGAAAACGTCCCAGATAATTCCGTACCACAAGCAAATACATGATGTGTCAAGCAGTCTGTAGTGTCAAGTGGTATCCAGCACTAAAAACGCATACGCTCGACGAATAGAATGATAAAATGAAATTGACACCAGCAAACGAAATGACTTGCTGGCTAGCACAACGAACGTAAAATTCGTAGACAAGTCTTAAAACGCAAACTCGTACCATCGTACGCTAAGCGCAGCCAAGTGGCACTTTTGACAAATCAAGACGCTCCGTGAGCTATCTCAGTTACCGGGTAACACTGATCAGGCAATATAGGTACCACTGCCTAATTGCCTATATGCACCGCACGCCCCTGCCTGTCATTTTTAAAAGAAGAAGCGGTAAACACCATAATACCGTAGGATTAATGTGTCTTAACATAAGGAAGGATACACCCTAAGTCTGAGGAAACAGTAGAAAGCCTTTGTTCATGTTGCCTGAGACTGACATTGTTATTTGCCAAGTTGATCCAATATCAGAGTTTATTACGCTCTGTCGAAAAAACTTGATGAAAATTCGTTTAGAGCAGTCATTTATTTTCGTTACAGCCTATAAACTTCTTACGTTAAACCTAAAACCATTTAGATAACGATTATGTTGGCTGGGAAATGTACTGTCTATTAAATTAATTGTGCAGTAGCCAATATTGTAACGAGTAGCCATAGTTTTTTCAAGGAACAGACAACAGTCCTTGATTATACAATGTACATGATTATCATAATCTCAATTTATTAACCCCTTAACCTAGCAAGAACATGACTAGTACTGCAATAGGTACAATAGAAATGGAATTGTACTGCTATAGGCATGAGGATAAATTTAAAAAATAATAAATATTTATATTGTACTTAGTAAAGATTCCTAATAAACCAGATTTCATAAAATATTACTATAGAGACGCAAGAAGAAGAAATGAGATGAAATCTATTTACACTCTAAAATCGAACGCCGTATTTAATACCTGATACATAATAGTTATCGGAAAACTCATAACTTATATTGCGATGCGATGCAAACGGCTGCAACGGGATTTTTTTACAGAAAATGTCGATAAAATATCTTGTTACCTGCTACGGCTTTGAATTACAGTTTAATATCAGAAAATTGCTCCTCGAGCCATATTTCCAGATGCTGGGAGATTTACTCTTGTTTCACTAAAGTATACGTATTGTAAAGCTAAAAGGAGCTTTGAGTGTATTTAAAAAAAACCGTATATTATTATCTCGTTTATGAGCGAATTTAAAATAACATTATATTCTAAATTTTTGTTTTTAGCAATTCCATGCAAGGTTTAATTGATGATAAATAACACTTGAAAAAAATCATCGACCTCAGGTGGGACTCGAACCCACGTCCCATCGCATACCGGGCGAGTGCTTTGACCACTAAGCTACCGAGGACGTCACGTGACAAGATGAAATTCCTTAAGTTTTTTTTCGCTGTCAAAGCCAGCGTATTCTGATCAATGTTGTAGCTATATATATGTATAGCTGAGTAGTATACTACCGTCAACACCCTATAGAAATATATTTACAAATATTTGACTATTGGTTAAGATCAGAAGTGCTTAAACATTGTAAATTTTTGTTTTTAGCAATTCCATGCAAGGTTTAATTGAAGATAAATAACACTTGAAAAAAATCATCGACCTCAGGTGGGACTCGAACCCACGTCCCATCGCATACATCGCATCGCAATGATTTTTGTGTCAAGTGGTCAAAGCACTCGCCCGGTATGCGATGGGACGTGGGTTCGAGTCCCACCTGAGGTCGATGATTTTTTTCAAGTGTTATTTATCTTCAAACATTATATTCGTTACATGCCTATATATCTTAATTGAAAAAAATACGTTTTAAACTACAATTTATCAGTTGATTTTTGGTTTTTCAAAGTAGAAAAACTTAGGTTATTTTTAAGAATATCTAATATTTTTATCAACGTATGCGTAAAACATCAAACACCCTGACAGAAGCAAGACCAAAAACAACAAACCATCGGTTTTATGCGTAAAAATAACAAAAACCAACCTGAAAACACAAGACAAAATTGCGATGTTAGCCTTCGGCCTTTAACAACAAAATGCCACAAGTCCATTTGACACGCCAAAAAGAATAAAAACGCGATGCAATATCTTTCCCTTTAATGAAGCTATCCCTTTTACTACCCATAAAGGACGGTCCCTTCCCGCACCTAAAAGTCTAAAAGGTTACTCACTTTGCCGATATAGTTTTGAGGATCTGAGATTCCAGACCCTTGCAAGAGTTATAATCCAAGACATAAGGGTAAAACGTTTAAACATCGTCTGATTCTAAGGGCAATGCCTTGAAATAAAAGCTTTTGCTATTATTAGATTTATGATTAAAGTAGCTACTAACTATTGAGGTTTTGTTTCACTCTCATGTTAAGTTGTAAAGAATTACGGAAAATAGTTTATGACAAAATATCACAATCCTAGGACGTCAAACAAATCTTATCGTGGTTTTTAAGGGTCACATCCGAAGCGGATATATAATGATGTTGAACGGATTATAAATAATGATGTTGTTATAGGAAATCTTGTTAGTGAGTACAATTTGGTTTATTTATAACCTGGGGGCATCATCGTACATAAGACAAGACACACCAAGTATTGGATTATCAAAGCAGCTCGGTACACTTTGATAAATACTATATGAAAATGTCAAAGTTTCCCCATGTGCTTTTTGTATAGGGAAATTTTCAAAATCGGTATACTTCTGAACTGATTAAGATTGAGAATTCAAGATTAGATAAAAATCGCAAATGAAAATCAATACGGTATTTTCGCATTTTTTCTATTTGACCTATTAAATGTTATTTTTTTTATGAGTAAAAACTAACTGGTAAAACAGTTATTATTAATATCATTGTTTCCTGGTTTAATTTTTACTTTCGTCATGTACAAAGAGCCTAAGAAATAAGATGTCGAAGATATTTTGGATCATTACGCCTGAGTTTTGTGGTTTTTCAGAGAAATGCACTGGAGGTATAATGAATGAGCTTAAATGCGAAACATGTAATAATAAAACGACTTCTGGTAAAACGAGTGAAGTTGGTAGAAACGACCTCTCATTACTCCAAAGATATATTGTAACTTGAACATTTCGCTTTATATTTCAACTAAGGTTACAAAACTTCTGAAGTTAATTAAGTGA
Source organism: Anania fuscalis (assembly GCA_950371115.1). Lineage (NCBI taxonomy): Eukaryota > Metazoa > Arthropoda > Insecta > Lepidoptera > Crambidae > Anania > Anania fuscalis. The sequence goes on along the minus strand of OX493343.1, from coordinate 10,656,339 downwards.
TCAATAATAAATAATACATGTATTATTATGATTACTTATGATTTCAAAAAAGGTTTTAAATCAGCGATAGTAATGGCAAGAGGACCCGATTACCGTGATAACTTTAAGATAAAAGCACTAAAAGCATCACATTCAGGTTAGTGAAACGAATTTTCATTGTAGGTACATGGTATTTTTCAAGATCAAAATGTTTTAATGGTTTCATGTTTATTATACTACAGACAACAGACAGTAACCAGATATTTGATATACATCCCCAGGGATTGACCTTACTTGTAAGCCACTTATTTACCCTTGTGTCAAAGACTGTCAGAAGGTTCTTACCTACGTATTATAACTTTCATATCAATAGTAACATCACAAGTGCACTGCTCGTATGAAGCCAGATTCACTTTGTTGGTCAAACTACTCAAAACCATGTTAATTTATTGTAAGTTCATGAATCTATTTAATGAGATGAAAAGGTTTGTGGACTGTAAAAATACACTACCTACTTTACTACTGCAGATAATTAATTTGTGCCCATAGACATCGAGAAAAAGGATACAAGATTATTATTTTGCATCCAAAATATTTAGATTTTACGATCAAATGTTAAAATATCTTTCCGAACAAACCATAAAATGCTAAAAGTGAAATACTAACTCTTTATTTTGTGAAATATTCCATATCAAATATTGTCACAACTCACAACTCGTTTGCATTTTCATGTAGTCAGATTGAATTACAGATAAAATATTTTTGCAAGTTAATAGGTAGAGTGTACGAAATACACGTCGCTGTTATTTTTCAGCGCACAGTAACGCAGGAAAATTAACATACCCGCGACAAAAAGTTTGTATGATGCGGAGCGAGTTTGCTATTTGCCAGCAATGCGAGCGTTAAATCCAATTTATCCTGGTCACAGTCTACAGAAAAACAGCCGACCAAGATACGACTGTTGGACCGCTACTCAAAGTTGAGTCTGCGATAACGTCTGTCAACATAACAAAACTTCAATTTAACCGAAGTAGAAAATTAATATAATCGAGGTAGGTACATAAGATGATTATAATAATAATAAATAATAAATTTTTATTTCAGAAATTGCTTTCCATAGTAAGGGTTAGTGGTTACAGAAAGTACTTATAATCTAGGGTTAGTGTATAAAACATTCCATTCCATTATTATGATGCATCGAAATATTTTTGATGATAAGTTTCGTTTATTATTTTAAAAATATTTATACAATAATTTGTATATTTAAATATTATTAATTCACTTAATTACGAAAATGAAATCCTATTTTTTGTAGGTATAGGATCCAAGTCTCCACAAACACTGTAAATCACACCAACAGCCGCAAGCTGTTCTTTTTATACTGTGGTGTGGGTTAAAATTAAATTGCCTCAGGTCCCGACGGCTTATTGGTGCTAACAAAAATTTACTCTAACCTTATTTAGTGACGGCCTGGATTCTAGTTATTAGGGCCAATCAGGCCGCGGCGAGCGCCACAGACAATGAACGACTGATATAATTTAGATAAGAGGTATTAGAAAACAATTGACGGAGCAATTTGATACTTCAAGCTGTGCCGAGGCTGACTACTGCTACTGGTTAGGAAGTTGAGTATTATCTTTAGTAAAGTGTTTTCTTGTATGCGAGTGCTGTATTTTATTTTAAATATGTGTGATTAAGTATTCAACTGTAAAGGAACACTATCACGGCTAGATGGCCGTTACAAATTACCGAGTTAAATTGCAATGTGTATTTAGAGAAGATAACGGAAATACATGCTTAATTGCAGTATAAATAATTTTAAGGCATAATTTATTAAAACCTGTCACCTTATTATAGGTCCGATAACACCGGTAGGTACAGTATCATTTAATAAAAAAAATATATTTGATTTGTTTTTGCTTCGAAATCAATTAAAAGTTAGTCAGTTGGGTTAGGTAAACGTAGGGCTAACGTCATAGCTGGCTATTGCTACGCAGTACACATTATTATATTATGCTATTGCCATACAAAATATAGTAAACTACGTGCGTTTTGAGAGCAGAAGAAAAGTACATGTCAAGTGTTTGGTGGTGTCAACTAGCCCATTTTCAGGTGACATACCTACTAATGCTCGACCCAAAATCACTAGCTCCTTGAGGAAATTGAGGCATCCTTCCATCCTCAAACACGTCGATCCAGATGTTTGCATAAGCAACAAGTGACGGAAAATCAATGTTCCGAATATACGGCGGCCACCTTAGCGAAATCCTCTTTATTTTTACGGGCTTTCCAGCCAATCCCGTGTCATGTTTATTCCCTATTGATGACAGCAGGGCCGCATTTGCAGTAAATGACAAATGCTGATCCGCTTACGGTAGCAATGCCGTAAAATAAAATGCAAAGTGACGAATTACGGTTTTCGATGGGCTTCTTATTTGGGGGTCAGAATTGAGTTACAGCTTTTATTATATTTTACAGCAACTTGAAATTACTTTCTGATTTCTATAACACGTTGCTTTAGCTACTTTTCTTCGGATCAGAGCAAGTATGTGATGTTGTCTAATATTTACTATTTATTTAAATTTACAGAAGCTTTAGCTAATCAATTATATATAACCAAGAGGCTGACAATAGTGACCGAGTTTCTTGCGCTACTTCTTCTCGGCGCTAGCCCAAAATTGTCCCGAAGTAGTGGTAGGGAAAAAATATTGGGACGTGTAAAAGCGCTTAGTTTAAGCCTATTTACAGAAATTAATTGGTTTTATTGGTTTATTGGTTTTATACAAAGATAAATTTATCCTTGATGGCGAAAGTTTTTTGTATCAAATAATGAAAAAATTTTTTACAACGCGTGTGCTTGGCGTAGGGAGTACCAATTTGAAGCCTAAATTAGTAAGTTATTCGCTATTAACGGAATGGGCCTGTCGAAATGGGAAAAAAGTTTTCTAAACTATGGCCTAAACTTGTTAGGCCAATTTAGAAAACACTTTTTCCTTTTTTTCAGTCCGGGTGTGCTAACGCCTTTAGCAAAATGATGTTATTGGTACCATTATTTATAACCAATCTCCCATGGCTATGGTTCCCACATTGAATTAATAGTAAAGAAAGAAAAAAACTAATATTTGGTTCATATCACAAGTAGGTAGGTAGTAGCTAATTCTTTAGTCATATGTCAACCTGATATTGATCTATGTCATACGTGCTCGTGTCCCAGCCTCATGTAAATATACTGAACATAATATTCGATTTCAAACAGTAAAACATTACAAACCGTTTATCCGAAAGCCATGAAATGAGATGACCGGTCCGAATCAAACTCGATTCGCACTCCATTCTGTTTATCAGGTTACGTTAGGCTAAGCCACACTACTAGCTTAGACGGTGCTACTAGCGTTAGCCGATAGGTACTTAACTTCGCGGTTCTAACCTTTTTGGCATAAGTCACGTCATTTGGTGTGAAAAAATGCGACCGCTGTTATAGCCTTATGTCGATAGATGAAGAATAAATAATAAATAGATTTCTCTGATAATTACACTTTTAGCAATTACTTAGTTTGCCCTAGGCCGAAGCAATCCCGAAATTCCTATGCCACCCTAGCACTCTTAAAACCTAATTACACGCAGGCGAAGCCGCGGGTACAGCTAGTCAATAATAATATTATAATAGCTTGTCTTTAAATAGGAATAGTGTGGCCTTATCTTTAGGTCGACCAAGTGCGTATCGGAACCGTAGAGTATAGACCCGTGTCGGACAGACACTTGGAATGAAGTACAGTGTTTGCGTCTTTGGGACTTTGTCGAAGGAAATTGACTGACAACGTTATGGCGGTTACGGGATAGCGGCGAATAATTGAACGCGATATGGTTCTGTTATGCGATGTGATGGGATCGCTCGTATTGAATGTTATTCCAGGAACTGCAGAATCCAATGACCATTAAATATGGAGTTAGAAGTTAAGAACGTATATTAAGCCAAGTAAAATTAGACACGTCAATTTTGGTTGTACCTAATAGTTATGTATTTCTTTAAAATCAAAACAATCAATGACTGAATAAATAAATACCTTTCAAGTTTTGCAAATTCCAAGATCAAGGTTTTTCTAAATTGAATAATATAGTTTTTTCTCTTGGACGTACTGGATAACTTTGTTTTTCAACGGTTGTCAATTACATTGAAATTTTGATACAATTGGGTAAAGCTTCAATAAAAACGGCGCAATAATTTTTTTTTAGAAAGTAGGTTTTTCACATTTGCCTACGGAACTTCGCAGTAAACTTGTTCTAGGGCTCTTAACGTGTTATTTGTTTTGCGTCGACGATTTTACGCGATAAATAATAACTTTTTGATGCGAGCGGAGTTTTACGTCTCCGGCCGCATTAAGCTGCGATCGTAAATGGAACATTCTCGTTATTTTCAGGCACTGATAATGAGCTCGTCAATCTCATTATAGCCTGATCAATACCTACTATATTCTGATTTCTATTGCAGAGATAACGTAGCTGACCGTCCAAAATGTCTACCTCCTAATAAATAATTGTATGTAATGTAATAAATAAATACACGTCAGACAACACACACTGCAATAAACATCATAAGGGATACCAGATAATAAATTTCGGCAAAGGACAGACTATACTTAAATTTTAAAAAGCTTTTTTAAGTCATGGTTTACACCTAGTGTATATTTTTTTAAAGATGAGTTTCGGCTTCTATTTGTACCGTGCAATAAACATCTTAAGAGATACTATAATAAATTTCGACAAAGGACAGACTATAATTATATTTTAAAAAACTATTTTAAATCATGGTTTACACCTAGTGTATATTTTTTTTACAAGAGTTAATGGCTTCTTTCGAATATCATGTCTACAAATATGAATATGAATTACTAGGAGTAAAAGGTGAAAGCAACAAGATTTTTAAATGATTACGAGTACCCGATGGCAGACCAAATAAAGGAAACTAGGGAATTTCCTTCCAATTTGGACATTCTGTGCTCGCCAGTTCGCGTAATCCGATACATCCTGCGACGATACATCCTGCGACTTCTCTTTTAGGATTTGCCTGGTAATATTGAACATAAAAATAAACAGGTTGACAGGACAGCCCAGCTCTATCGTTTGTTATGGATTTTAGTCGATTTATATTTGTTTTTGTTATTGAATGTTGTGAATATCTTACTCTATTTTAAAATTTAGCTGTTTAATGTACTGTAGTTGCTACTTAGAAAAGTGTCTAGGTATGTGTTTTAATTTGAATGAATATTGCAGATATTATAGGCATTCCTTTAGCGAAATATTTTCCTTGTACGTGTGCAAGAAATGTACGAATATGCTAAGTAAAAAGCACTTAAATGTTTTCCTGATTTTCAGCGAAGTTCCGCGAGAATTTACCGTAAACTCTGAAGTTGGATTCGGGTAAAACTTACGTACTTACGTAACGTATCTAAGACCAAATTTGTACAGTTTAATGTTAAGGGATGCAAGGAAATTGACCTTAAGTTACGTCATTACGATTCCAATATTGAAAAATTGGACACTATAAAATTTTTAGGTGTAATCTTAAACCATAGCTTAAATTTTGCAAGCCATATCGACAACGTCTGTAACAGGATAAATAAATTTGTTAACGTCCTTCGGCGCTTGACGACTGTAACCTCACTAAGTGTAACCCTCGCTGCATATTATGGTTATGTTGCATCAATTATTAACTATGGACTTTTACTTTGGGGTAATGGCACAGACGTCCAGAGAGTTTTTATAGCACAAAAAAAATGTATAAGAGCTATCTGCCTTAAGGGACCATTTGAATCATGTAGGCCTCTGTTCATTAAATTAGGAATTCTTACTGTTCCTAGCATGTACATTCTAGAAGTTCATAAATTTGTTACACAACAGCCGTACTTATTCAAAAGGGCAAGAGAAGTATACCCGAGAAATACTGGGTTCCCAAACAGACTTGCAATAGATTTCTGTCCAAAAACCTCTTTATACAAAAAACACTGCTACTATATGTGCATCAGAGTTTATAATAAAATACCAGATAGGTTCAAGGAGGGGGCTACAAATGTGATGACATGTAAACTTCGAAATTGGCTTAAAGATAGCTGTTTCTATAATATCGACGAATTCCTTAACGGAAAATTTGCATGCTAATAATGTTTAAGCAGAATAGTAGTACTGTACTCATTATAAGACCTTATTGTAAGTTAAATTATTCTATGCAAATAAATGCTTTGACTTTGACTTTTAGGTACCTACTCGTATTTTGAATCTTAGTAGTTATAATGCACTAGCTCTAAAAACAAACTACAAGTAGCAAAACGTATTACTTCTTACGATACGACAATATAGTTGAAAGTGATTTTTTAAGTAATTTAGTTGCTTATTTTTATTCTAAGTCAATTTTTTTTTTCCTATATAAGTTCTATATCCTTAATGAAATGAAAATAGCCGTGTCCCATGTTAAAATCTAAAACGTCCACTTTGAACTCGACTTTAAATACTGTCATAAACTATCTCTCTGCATTCTTGATTCTATACAATTGGCAAAGTTTACTGCAGTGAATTTAGCTATAGTTTCCCGAAGTGGGTCCAAAGTATGAGTCGTGCCATCACGCGATGCAGTCAATGCAAGTTTAAGTATGCACATGTTCGTGTCCGCTATCCTTGAAGGGTAAATTAAAGTAATTATTTTCAAGCGTTTTGTAATGTTCGATGTCCAACGCTAGTGCCTAAAAGTCGCTAATCCTCATACATTTTTGAAGTACTACGCTATCATTACACCATTAGTTATATTTGCTACCTGTTTGACTTAATTAATAACATCATCAAATTATTTCATATACCAATTATCAAGTGGAGCTTAAACAAGTATTTATTTATTAATTTAAATTTATAGCACAGATTAAAAAAAAACATACAATAGGTGGACTTAATGCCATGTGGCATTCTCTACTAGTCGACCATTAGGCTAAACAGAGTACCCACATCCGCGTAGCGCAGCATTGCGACTCTTACTTGTTCTGTGCCCACATCTTACAAGTTAACTTGGTGATATGTAAAGCCTACCTACCTGTTATAGTTTTCCCTTTTACTTTGATAATATATATTTAAATAATACCACTGTCGCAATTCATTCCGTTAATTAGGTTTAAAGTCAATTAAAAATGTACCTTTGTATGTTCATGACTGTACGATGAGCTACACGATGATCATGTTGCTCATATGAAATCTATTTTATGTTGCTAAAAGAAAAATATCATTAAAAAGTATTAAACGAATGAACATAAAACTTTCTCAACAAAATATGAGGCTTTCATGATTGGATGGGACTCTGAATCGACGGCCATTTAGGAGTAATAATAAGTTAGCCTGTTGTTTCATTGTTTTCAAATAACTCTGCAATAGAAGTTGGCTTATGCTACCGCAAGTTTGTTGCCAAGTTCATTGAAGTACTTTCGTATTGATTTCTTGGTATTTTGCATTGAAATAACACAAATATTTGTACAGGATATCAATCTTTAAACAGTTTGAAATAATGATTATTAATTATTTTGTAAATCACGCCGTCGTTAGATATTGCTCTTTTTATTTTAATTTATTTATAAATTTTGGTACAATATAACGTATTTTTGTTAAATAAACGCTCAGCGCCCTGGCGACATTTATTCGCAAATGTGTTTTTTTTTTTTAAAGTTGGAAGATTATTTTGTTACACATCTTTAATTTTAAGATAAAATACATTGTTTTGTATTATTAGATTGATAGGAAATACTTGGCTCAGCTTAAAGGCTAGCTGCGAACTCTTAGAGTGGCGATGCCTCCGCTCAGCAGATAAACCATTTACGGAGATCCGCCTCCATTTCTGCTTGGCGGAGATACTGCTGTCGTAGCCGATAAAGGGTTTACGCACTTTGCAGATCGGCAACTTATCAAACTCAAAAGAGATTTCTCATCGACTGTACAAGTTTAAAGCAGATAACATTCAAGGGTTTGTTACGGGAATCTGCGAAGCTCAACGTGCTGGATATCTCTCCTTGAAAACTTAGTATTCGTTCGTAGTACATTTTCGAAGTACTAGCTTTGCAAACTTTAATAATTGGCAATTAAGAGATCGAAATATTAATAGTAATAAACTTAGTTGTGTTTTGCTTTTTCATTTTATTGCCACTGTATATTTTTTGACGTAATTGTATTTTATGCTACCAATGAATAAAAATAACAGATTGCTGTTATAAATAGGTACTCAGTAGGTTTTAAGTATGTCTAAAGCTTTGCAAAATCTTCAACACTACAGTTAAGTTTTTTTTTATTTGTCCGTTCATTTGAATATTTACAAAGACTTAATTCTCGTAAGCTTCACAAGTTTCGTGAGCCATTGAATGATTCGGCTATTTTCGATTTTATTTGCCTCGTTTCGATTTTATCCGACTTTTTCCGGGTCTGTTTGGATTAACTGCTCTCAGCGACGTGCTCGAAACACAAACAGCCGTAATGGAATGAGTTCCCACTCAGAATGTGGAACCTAACTTCACTTTGAGTGGAAATTAGGAATGTGTGCAAACAAATTGTCGTTTGCTCGCCGGATTACATACAAAGGCCGATTACTTTTTCGAATCCTGCAAGGAGCAAATGTTTGTGTGATAAGCACGAGCATTTACGATTGTACGACGCGAGTTTAAAGGTTAACCTTTAACTCGCGTCGCGCACACATGTGTGCGCGCGGGTCCCTTGTTATTCAATTGTTGGCACCGACTCTAAAAAGAGCTGATTAACTATACTTACATTAGTTACAGAACCTATTTATTAAAGTTAAATAAAAAAGAGTTTATTAAAAAAAGTTTTAATCAATGCACTTGTTATGAATAAAATATGTATGTGCGTGTACGTTTCAAAACTTATTCACATTTTGATCATGACCATTTTGCACCGAATGAAAGCCGACAAAATAGCTTCGCAGAATGTACGTATTGTTATAAAGATAACAAAATAACTATACTAGCGCCCTCTGGTTCACTCCTTGTATGTAACGTATTACGTCATTAGGTTCAAATAAATTAGTCTGTTGAAAACCACCATTGCGTTTTAATAGGTTATGGGCCCAGACCCTAAACCTTTAGCTTTTTCGGTGTAGTTTTTTGTAGAATCAGTGCTCAAAATGTCTGGAAACTACGCAGTTAATGTTCCAAAACTGAAAGGGCGAGAAAATTATGATGATTGGGCGTTTTCCGTCGAAAACTTTATGATTTTGGAAGGCGTGGATGTTAACAATGCCACCGCATTGTCTGTTCCGGATAACAAGAAAGCCAGAGCGAAAATGATTATGACAATTGATCCAACTCTATTTGTACATATTAAGAATGAAGAAACAGTTCAAGCTTTGTGGAATAAATTAAAATCATTATTTGATGACACGGGGTTTACGCGCCGGATCAGTCTCCTAAGAAACCTAATATCAATACGTTTGGAAAACTGTGATGGAATGACCAGCTACGTAAACCAGCTTGTAGACACAGCTCAGAAATTAAAAGGTACTGGTTTCGAAATAAATGATGAGTGGATCGGTTCACTACTACTGGCAGGACTCCCTGAAAAATTTAGTCCTATGATAATGGCCATTGAGCATTCGGGTCTGAAAATAAGTGCTGATGCTATCAAAACTAAATTATTGGATATGAGCATGGATTTGGAGGTTATGTCGGAAGGCGCGTTTATTGCACATGAACACAAACGCAACTTACAAACGCGAGTGCAAAACGGTAGCGGAAATAGCAAAAATACCAATAATGGAACACTCCCATCTGTCAGTGGAGCAAATGTCAACAAAAAAATAATTCGTTGCTACCATTGCAAAAAGATTGGTCATTATAAAAACCAATGCCGTTTATTAGCTGAAAAAGACAAACAGAAACCAAATCAGAATGCATTGAGTGCTGTATTCCTTACGCAACAGTTTAGTCCGCTCGATTGGTACGTCGATTCGGGCGCAAGTACTCATATGGTGTCAGATAAAAACTTATTGACAAACATCTCATACCAACCGAAAACTAAAGAGATTATAGTGGCTAACCGAACAAGTGTACAAGTCGAATGCTCCGGAGATCTTCGCCTGACGACGCGCGTGAAGAACACTGAGCATGATGTGGAAATAAAAAATGTTTTGTGCATACCATCACTCACCACGAATTTGCTATCAGTGAGCAGAATTATTGCAAATGGTAACAGAGTATCCTTCAATAAAAGTGGATGTTACATTTACAATGCTCAGAATGTTTGCATTGGAGAAGCAAGTCTAGCAAATGAAGTGTACAGATTAAACATTGTAAAGTCTGAGAAGTTATTGGCAGCGGCAGTACAGACTCCTTGTACAACTTGGCACAGACGATTAGGCCACATCAACGCCAACGACCTAGAAAAAATGAAAAAGGGAACAGTTGACGGTGTGAGCTATGAAGAAATAGGGAATACGAGCAAATCTAGTTGTGTTGTATGCTGCGAAGGCAAGCAAACTAGGTTGCCTTTTCCTGTCAGTTCCAGCAAAAGCAGTAGAGTCCTAGAACTGATCCATACAGATCTATGTGGGCCAATGGAGAAAAAATCACTTGGCATGGCGAGATATTACCTGTTATTTGTAGATGACTATAGCCGGATGTGTTTTGTGTACTTCCTAAAACAGAAGAATCAAGCCTTTAAGTATTTCAGGGAATTTAAAGAACTAGTAGAAAACCAGCAGTCTGAGAAAATAAAAATATTAAGATCTGATAATGGCGGTGAATTCTGTTCTAATGAAATGGAAGAATACTTAAAGAGAAATGGGATTGTTCATCAAAAAACAAATGCACACACTCCAGAGCAGAATGGCTTAAGTGAGAGATATAACAGGTCAATTGTCGAAAAAGCCCGCTGTCTTTTGTTTGATGCTAATTTTGATAAACAGTTGTGGGCAGAAGCGGTTAACACTGCTGTATATTTAAAGAATCGATCGCCAGTGGCCAGTTTAGACAAGACACCATTTGAAGTATGGACGGGCAGAAAGCCTAATCTTAGCCATGTAAGAATATTTGGCAGCCCAGTAATGGTCCACATACCAAAGGCTAAAAGGAACAAGTTGGATAAGAAGGCTGAAAAGATGCACCTAGTTGGTTACTCAGAAAATGTAAAGGGGTATCGCCTATTTAATCCAAGAACTAGAGAAGTGACTGTGGCCAGAGATGTTGTTGTCATGGAAAACACTGAAAATGACAGTAGTGCAACAAGTATTACAGTTGAAGAGAAACAGCTGAAAGAAAACTCAGTAAGAGAAGTTGAAGTTATAGTAAATAGTAAAGAGAGGCTAGAAGAGTTAATAGAGAAGGATAATGAAACATATTATGTTGATAGTGAATCATCAAGTGATGCAGAATTTCATGAGCCATTGACAACAGACGATTTGCAAGTCATTCAGCAAAACGAAGGTAACATTGAACACAATCAGAAACGTGTTCGTCGACCACCAGAGAGGTATGGATGGTTGTGTATTGAAGACTTGACAAGTGAAGAAATGTCATTTAGTGATGCCATAAATGGACCTGAGAAAGTGCAGTGGCAAAAAGCTATGCAAGAAGAATTAAAATCTTTTAGAGACAATGACACGTGGGAATTAGTGGACAGACCAAGTGACAGTACAGTGGTTAAAAATAAGTGGGTTTTTAAAAAGAAGTACAACAGTGATGGTGAAGTGCGATATCGAGCCAGACTAGTTGCTAAGGGGTTCACACAGATTAAAGGTAAAGACTATAATGAAACTTTTTCACCAGTGTTGCGTTACTCAACTTTAAGATTGTTATTTGCCTTAAGCGTGCAGCTTGATCTCAAAATGAATCACTTGGATGTTCCTACAGCTTTCCTAAACGGTCATATTGATGAATGTGTGTTCATGGAAATACCAGAAAATTCAGATATTAAAGCTTTAGATTGTGTAAATAAAGTTTTTAAACTTAAGAAGGCTATATACGGGTTAAAGCAATCTGCTAGAGCCTGGTACACTAAAGTAGAAACATGCTTGCTCAAATTGGGATACAAAAAGTCTGTTTATGAACCCTGCTTATTCTATAAATGTCATGAAAATATAAAAATTTACATTGCATTGTATGTAGATGACTTTTTTGTATTTCATAACTGTGAAACTACATATGTAAACTTAAAAAATGTACTAGAGAGTGAATTTAAAATAAAAGATTTGGGTGAGATAAAAAATTGTCTAGGAATGAATGTTAAAGTTCAAAAAGATTGTATAACTGTAGACCAAGAAGAATTTGTGAATTGTATTTTAAAACGATTTAATATGTCTAATTGCAAAACTTCAGATACTCCCATGGAAGCTAACCTTAAATTAGAAAAAGCTGTACCTGACCAGGTTAATGACACATATCCTTATCAACAATTAATTGGCAGCTTAATCAGTATCTGTCAGTACTGACTAGGCCAGATATTTCATTTAGTGTAAGTTACCTAAGTCAATTCAATACATGTTTTAATGAGACACACTGGAAACACTTAAAAAGGTTGTTAAGATATTTGCAAAAAACAAAGAAATATGGTTTGGTTTTCACTAAGAATATAACTGAATTGCATGGTTTTGTAGACGCCGATTGGGCATCTTGTAGTATGGATAGAAGGTCACATACTGGTTTTTGTTTTGTTCTATCAGGTTGTGTTATAAGTTATGAGTCTCGAAAACAAAACACAGTGGCACTGTCTAGCACAGAAGCGGAATATATGGCCCTATCGGAGGCATGCAAAGAAGCTATTTATCTAAAAAACTTAATGTCTGAACTTGTAATGTTTGATGAAAATCAACCAATTTGCTTGTATAGTGATAGCCAAAGTGCAATGAAATTGGCCGCCAATCCATTGTTTCACAAACGTACAAAACATATAGATGTACGCCATCATTTTGCTAGAGATTGTGTGTTAAATAAAAAGGTAACAATTGAATATCTTCAAACTTCTGCAATGCCAGCTGATGTACTAACTAAAAGTCTTTGTTCAAATAAACATTATAACTTTATAAAATTGATGGGCTTGTCAGAAGTATAGAAAATGTATTCTGTACTTGAGTTATAATATAAAGACTATTGTGTGTAATAATAGCTAGATTATTTTGTTAGGTGAGGGTGTTATAAAGATAACAAAATAACTATACTAGCGCCCTCTGGTTCACTCCTTGTATGTAACGTATTACGTCATTAGGTTCAAATAAATTAGTCTGTTGAAAACCACCATTGCGTTTTAATACGTATCACAATTAACATAATGAGTTCTCAATGGGAGTGAAAAGCCGGTTTCCTGAGGGATCCGATTCAGCATTTAGGCTTAAGCTTATTGAGGCTCAGACTGGGCGTGGCCTCAATAGACCCTGGAATAATCCGGGATAACGGTCACAAAGTCCTTTAGTGTGAAAGTCTTCCTTTAGCCTGTTTTGTTGGCAGATTGTTGGGATTAACCAATTAATGCGATTCCCTAAGAGCCTTTCTTTTTTGGTATTTTGCGAGTACTCATCTACCTTTGGGAATATAATTTAGAGATGTCACTTGATAATATTTGTGTAGTGGGACAGTAAAAAAAAATCTACAACTAAGCAGGTAAAAAAAATCTAAAAATTATAGCACATGAAAGTGGAACTATGATGAGATAATAAAAAGAAAATAAAATTCTACATACCTCCACTCACCTTCAGGGTAAATGTTAATTGGTTTCGTTACAACGTAATTGTTTCAAAAAAGTTGCGACCGGAGTGGTTGCAGTATTATAAGCTTTAGAAATTAGATAAATGGTTAATAATTTTCATCTTTTATTTTATTTACACAAACTTTCCTAGCAATAGATAACAAATAATGCATGAATAAAATAAAATCTTTAAATAAAAGAAATGACACAAGCAGTTACTATAAGGTATGTATATATTTATTATGTATGTATTTATACATAGGAGGCAATAACATTGTAGGTATAACATAATACCGTGAATTAAAATCAGCCAGCCTTTAATGTTTCATCAATCATTACATCTGTCTTTAATACGGAACAGAATCCTACAATCCATGCAAATCATCGAATACGTTATACTGAAGGACACTTCAGTATCCATGCATACGTTATACTGAAGGACACTTGCCTCAGCTCACTTATGGGGTGATTTAGACCATATTCCACCATGCGGGCTCAGTGCGGATTAGCGGAGAGGTGTTGTAAAAAGCCGGCGTCACAACCTTTCTGTCAGATGAAGTCGTAAGCGATTTATATGAATTCCACTTATACTGGACCACAGGATTTTTTCCGCACATGCTAACAAAATTGACACTTGGGCTCACGATGTTTAAACAAAAGATTCATAAGCTTACTAAATGTAAAAGACCAAACGTTGCTAAACAAACCGAGTGAGTCTGTTTACTCTTGCGAAAGAGAGTTGATTGAAACTCGAACGACAACGGTGAATAAAAATATCATGGAAAAGATTATCTTCTTTTCTCTAAAGGTGATTTGTATTTGTAATGTACTTAAGGTTTTAGGGTTTTTTAAACTTTGATAAACACCAATTTCAACATTTTGATATTGTATTCGGTGTCTTAGAGCATTTAGTTCAAGTTCAAGTTGGGTGTATTCAGTAAAGTACATAATTCACAAAAAAAGTCAATATGAGTTTTCGTTTCACGCAATATGCTGAAAGCGGTAAAGAAACTTCCATATCAGTGTCAAAAATATTTACGATAGACCGACGAGGCCTTAGGCTACGTCCAGATCTGGCGAATGCGCCGCTCACGAGCCGCCTGCGAGCCACCCGCGAACTGCGCGCGTGCATTCTATGTTCTGGAGGCACCCTTATGGCCTTACTTTGTATGTGAGAGTCATAAAGAATTTGTATTTTCCATGTATTTTCACAGAATACATAATAGTTGGTACTGTGCCAAAATGCATTGCAAATAAATGATTTATCAATCTATCTATTTACTCCATCATTTCGTATTATTTAAGCAATAAAACTTAAATAAATCACAGTTCCCTTTACAATAAGGCGTTTACGTTAATAGGTTAAACGTTTCTATGTTTAATTTGTTCACCGTATGATAACCTATAAATGGAAGTTTAGCTGTCCACGAATGGGTAAAGTAAATTACTTTTCAATTTTGTTTTCTCCGTGTTGTCTTTCTGAAGTCATAGTTTATGTTATGAACTATTCTTGTTAAACAAGTTCTGTTCATAGTTTTGCCATTCACGATGGCTGCTTAAAACAAAAAGTTCAATTGAAGAAGTCTTAGAATACATTCTTTTTACCTATCTGTCTATTCAGCCTGGTGCTTTATGTTCCTTGTTTAGAAAAGAAAATATTGAGCCATATAGCATTAGTGACATTGTATATTTATAGATTTAAGGGTGAAGTATTAGCCAGTCCAGTGAGGCTATTACAAAAATGATTCGTTCGTTCGAATGTATAAGTAAGCCCTAAAAATTTAAGTTACCATTAACTCGAGTCAAGTCTTTTGCAATTTAAGAGCAGCTGAAAACCGCCATGTTTTTTTGTTTGTTTTTATAGCGCCTTAGGATTGACTAACTTGAGTATTTGGCATTATTTTTTTTTTTACTTGATACCACCACGCTCTCCTGATATAATGGGTCTAGACAGACAGATATACGTATAGTGAAGTAATTCTATAACGGTTCATTGTTAGGCAAGGCAACCCTAAAAATGTTTCAAAGTTATGATAGGACAAATTGGATTAAAGCTTCAAAAAGCTAAAAAGTTATTACTCTAACTTAAAAGTTTAAAACTCTTAAATGTCACTTAAATGGTTTAAATATTGCAAAGATCCTAATCCAATCATTAATTTGTTCAAAAGTTTGCTTGAAACTAACTGGAAAAGTTTTTTAGTTTATTTAAATATTTAACTTTTAAGTCAGCACTTAATTATTTACCAGCGGATATCTCTACTACATTGAGCAGTAAGGTGCTACGGCGTAGACGACTACGTGCTACGAAGAGCAATATGTGCTATGAATGAAGGACATACGAAATACTCAAACCAATTCTGCATACTGTAACATTATATTATTTAATAATTAAGATAATGTTTCTAACTGAACGATGGCAATGAGTGTTAGGAAAACAAAATAGTTCTTAGAAAGTAACAAAACGCCGAAAACGGTAAAATGTACGTGCGTTTTGCACTGATTTCAATAAACCGAGTTTTTCTTAAAGTTGTTAAAGCCTAGGCTTTTACATAAAGCTGTTAATGCCAAAGCTTTTATGTATTACTAGCTGACCCGGCGAAGCTGACCACTTCAGAATTAAATAATATGACCAAGTTGACAGGTAAAATAAAATAATCGTTTTTATTATTTTCTTCGCAATTTTCCATAGTTTTTTATCGTTTAAATCTTTCCTGGACTTCCACAAATATTTCAAGACCAAAATTTGCTAAATAGGTCCAACGTTCTCGAGTTTTAGCGAGACTAACGAACAGCTGCAATTAATTTTTATTTATAAATATAGATTAACATAGGTACTTATTATAAAAGTATGCCAGCAAGAATAAACTTTAGTAGTCAGCCACCTAAAAATATTTTCTTTTTAACTATCCACAGACTTACCTTTTCTTCACGATGGCTATGAGAATAATGTGCTGGGTGTTCTTTGTGCCTCGTATTGCCCTGAAACAAAGAGATCCTATTTAGAAAATAATATTTACACCGTATAGTAGGTAATGTTTATGCCAGCAAGGCTTAAATAATTCATGGCAAATTAATAGTTTCCGAGATTTTAACTTAATTTTATTAAATTTAGCTGTAGCTGAATTATTAATTACCGCAAAAACTAATAGAACGCATATTAATATTGTATTTGTAAATGGTAGTAATATTTGTTTCAATGTTGTAATTGTTTTGTAACATACATTTATATTTTATAATCGAAAAACATTGTTTGATATTCATTTCAGTGTAGTTTATACAGGGTTTTGGGTAAATGGTATATCAAGCCGTCACTAGCCCATGTTAATATATGCATATAAATACTAATGATGAAGTCAGAATTTTGATATTATCATTTTTGAAAAAAATGTTTTCATACAAATCGGATTATAAAAATTGAGTTTTGTATGAAAATTTTAAAAATAGCATGCATATGTTAACAAAGGCTAGTTTCGGCTTGATATACCCTTTAGCAAACACTCTGTATGTACAAGATAGGCTTTTGAACAACAGAAGCATGTTCGGTGTTTAATTAGTAAATAACTTATAGATATACAATAAATATATTTTATCTCTAAAAGTAGAAAGAAACAGGCAACCGCGAGCCGGACTCGAGTATCACGGGTTCGGTACCACCGTATTTTCATACCTTTATGACAGAGAAACGTACGGTAATTAAGCTCCCCTTAATCATTTAACTTTTTGTAAAACTTTTTAATGACTTATCTAGCTTTTAAATGATAAGTACGATAAAGTAAGGTTAGTCGAGTGGACGGAGAGATAGCATAATAGGCACACCCCTAGACTGGTTAGAAAAATCGGTTGTCTGTAAAGTCGGTTTACGGACGATAATTTTACGTGATAACGTCATAAGAAAACATTGATGCTACTTGGACGCAGGGGAGTGCGGTGCATATAGGCAATTAGGCAGTGCCTACCTGATAATTGAAATGAGGTAGGCAGTATGTGCTTAAAAATGTGGATTATTGATGAAAACCACTGGTTTTCATCAATGAAACACATTAAAAGTATCAACTGCCTACCTTGAAATAAAACCAATGCCCGGTACTGCTTGGACGCATCGGCCGATGGAGTGGAAGAGAGATAGATGCGTCACAAACCGAACGCTTAGGCCGATCGTGCCTCTCTATCGCTTGTTCCGCGCTTTCGCTTGCATGCGGAACGTGACACTTTATCGTGCGTGCAGGCGTTCATCGATTTATATGATGTTCATCATGTCAAAAGTGTTAATTTGTGCCACTTGATCGCATGAGCATCGTTCATCTAACATTATCCTCGGACAATCTGATCGGTGGTTCGTTACAAAGCGCGCACGCTACACTGGCCGCGGCGAGATTCTCAATAAGACCCTGAGATTTCCGCGCGATCGCACCACTTGAGTTGAGGCGCCTGATTGCGAACGCTCGATTAGAGAGTAAACCGCCTCTTTTCTATTGGATTTTCTTATTTTGAGATTATTGAGAAAATTGCTTATTTTTATTTGCTTTATTTTATTTATTGGATATTCTATTAGTGTACGTTTTAATAAATAAGAAAAAAGTACAATCCCGAAAAAAAAGTTATGATTACGCCTTAGGATGTTTGCCTCAAAAGTTGTGTTTGTTTTGCAATCATTGCATTAACAGCTACATTTACTGTTTTATATTAAATTCACACACATGACAATATATGAAACATATATATTTTTAAATACGCTTATTTTTTTAAGATTCAGAACAATAATAATTATACACCATTTTTTTGTTTGGTGCATAAAATTTCTTCACTATCGTTATCTATAAAAGTAATACTTTCATTCATAGCAGCCGCAGCAGATATTAAAAAAAAACTTTTTAAGTATAGCCCTAAACTAAGCAAAGCTTGGTCTTTGACTTGTACTAGATAACTGATAAACATACTTAAATCCGTTTATCCATGACTTAAGCACAAATCCTCATGCGCAGTGTGCTTAAGAAAACATTTACTCCTTGTGGGATTCGAACCCGCAACCGCCAGGCTTTGTAGTCCGGAGCACGAACACCAGATGCAAAGCAATGTAATGAGAATGACGAGTACGATGCATGAATCGGCCACAGCCCAAACTAATCCTGACTTATTTAAATGTCCAACATTATTTTTAAGTACTTTAATGAAACCTAAATAAAATTATTCGCTTCAGCCAGTACCGCAAAATACGGCAACAAAATTTGCTCGGTTATATCTCTTTCTCTATGGTTATATCCTCTTTCCATGAAGCGGGTTGTTACGCGCAATGCAATTAACGGCTAAATTAAGTTAACGAAAATTAACTAGGAGTTGTAAAGTGTGGGTCAAGTTGTCGAGGTCAGCTTGAGGGGCAGAATTATTATTATAAGAGCTGAGCCCGCAACTTCGTTACAGAATGTTTGGTATGATATGCAACAAAAAACGTTTTAATAAAGCGCACTATATAGAAAAAGATCCCACAGGAACCACGAACAGGGATAAAAAGTGTCCTATATGTTAATCCAGATCATACTCTATATGTGTGCAAAATTTTATCCAAATCCGTTCAGTAGTTTTTGCATGAAAGAGTAACAAAAATCAATATCCATCCATAATACAAACTTTCGCGTTAGTAAGGACCTACGGCCGAATTTATCTAATACGAAAACGTTTTAAAATATTTCCTATACAAAAATTGGTTATATCTTAAACGTATTCGTCATCTAAAAATTATGGCTGATTAAAAATAGGCCTTTTGTATTACGAATTTATTTATTAGTATGTCATTCTTTAATAATAAAATCTTGTTGTTGCTTAAGATACATGTATTATAAATAGAAGAAACTTGGAAGGATAATGACATTAGAAAGACATAGAGAGAGAAAATAATAATATTTGAAAATACACACTTATTATACGACCTGGCATTGCAATAATTACTATTATTAAAATGTCTTGATCCTTCGAAGTTTCTATTTATAATGTTTCCGATATCTTAAGCAACTTAACATTTTATTAAACCAATCTATTACTTCGTAATTCGAAAGGCCTATTTTTTCAAAGATATTCAGTTTTTGTGTAGGAAATGTTTCAAAACGTTAATATTATTCCTTGTGTATGTAAAAGTTATCTAGCATTTTAAAAATCAGCCCTATTTATAATAATAATAATTTCATTCGGATCCGATCCGATTATTACTCAAATATTTTAAAAGTGCTGTACAATTCTGTAATTTAGATTTAGTCTAAATGTGTTTCTGCTTTAAACATTCCTCCAACCGTCTGGCCTAGCGGTTTTGCGTTACGGACTACAAGTCTACAAAGCTACGCGGTCGCGGGTCCAAATCCTAGAAAAGAGAGAGCAAACGTTTATGTGATGAGCGGTATCCCTCACTTTGGCCAAATTATTTTTCGTCAAATTTTACTTTCCAAAAAACATACCGCCTAAGTTTCATTTTCCAAATGAACCTTTATCAACTGTACATTTCGCACATAATTCATTAGTTAAGTTTTTTTAAGACAAATGTGAATATAGCAAATGTTTTATCTTAGAAAATATTAATTCAAAAAAGTAAATTATTATATAATTAAAATATTTTCTTAAATTGTCACTTTACATGTACTCAAATCAAAGCTTAGGCAAATGATCATTTTTGCTAATATTGGAATTTCAAATAAACGCGCCGCGTCATCGGCCGCCGAGCGCTAGATCGCCTCTATTGATAATGAATCATTTGGAACATTCGATAGAAAGGAAATAAATATTAAAATTAATTGAGATTAACTTATTATATAAATTATTACCTGAAAATATTTGTCCAAGGTGACAAACATCCATGCAGCATGATATATTCAAAGTTGGAGCGTAAGCTTATGCTATGCAATATTTAGGGAAGAGTAAGTTGTGCCAAATGAAACATTTGAGTACTTGACAAACAATTATTTGTTAAACAATAATATGCTAAAAAAAAGATTTGCTAACTAAAATTTGCAATTAGTTGTTTTGACAAATGTTTTTTTGCCAAATGATAATTTGCGTAAAATAGTTTGCGATGTGATATTTTGGGAAACGTTTTTTGGCCAATTATTAGTAGGTAATCCGTGATGAGCACTAGTTTTTGTATCGAAATAAGTTAACTACCATTTAAAGATGTATTTAAGTATGTTTATCTTTTATTTAGTGCACAAAATCGGCCCGGACCGGAAAAACCTGTAAAGCGGTCGTGGAAATTTTATATTTTGTTGTAGGTTATAAAGCTATTGAAGGTTTAAGCTATGTTTAGTTGTTTAAATAATTGGGTGTGTATTGTAAGAAGAATTAATTCATTATTATTTAGCTGACAGCTTATTTGAAGTTGATAGGGATGGAATGGTTTATTAATTCAGGTTCTAAGGTTGAATGATGGCTCAATCTGAATAAATTCAAAAACACGTGCAATAGACGTAAAACATAGTAGAGCTAAATAATTATAAATTAACTTGTCAAGAAAAGCCTGAAGCAGAGCTGGTTTTCTCTAGCGGGAACCCCGAGGGTCAACGCTAAAGATGGAGCTTAAACTAAATTAAATATTAATTTTTCGTTTTAAGAAAATTATGTAGACAGGCTGAATGAGATAAGAAAGAGTTTGTAAAAAAAGTCGTGCCATAATGAGATTTAAAGTAGAGACTCAAATTACGTCGGGCAGTAAAAAAGGCAGCTTTTTTCGGAATAAAGAAATAATAAAATAAACATATTTGGTTAACCTGACGAGAGATCATTAGCGTTTGGTAGAGATCTATGGATGATGATTGAAATTTTTGTCCAGCTTTGGAATGTAATAGGTTAATAAATATATATAAAAAATGCGCCAAATAAATCACAAATTAGCATGGTATGAAATTTTGACATATATCCAATTTACATGCCGGGGTAACTCCGATCACACGCAGATTCGAACTAATTTAGGAAAGACCGTTTCATAAATTGACCTGTACTAGGAATTGAACCGACCCCTTTGCGTTTTAAGCAAACTATCCTGTCACTAAACCAACCGGGTCGTAAAATTTTAAAGTACACACTTAAATAAAATAACGATATGCGCAACACTTTATTACCGTAGAAAAATATATTGGATGTCGGTATACATGCATGCGTGGATACTCTACAAATTTAGTATGTATTTTAATAATAGGTTGGGGAAAAAGTTTCTACGCATTTTTTAAGAAAATTCAAAACGTTTATTAATATAGTTTATTTACATTTAACTAAAGTATGTAGGTACCATTTTGTTCGACAACTTTTTGCCATCTTGTAGGTAGGGACATGATCCCATTGCTATAGAAATTTTGGGGCTTCTGATAAAAATACCGCGACAAGTGGTTTTGGCAGTCCTCTCGTGATGTTAACCTGACACTGCCTAGAGAATTCTGAAGTAAGCGAAACAGGTGGAAATCTGAAGGTGCAAAGTCAGGACTATACGACGGATGCATTAACACCGCCCAGCCAAACTCTCTTAATTTTTGCTGAGTGGCTAAAGATGCGTGAGGTCGGTCTAGCGTTATCATAATGAAAAACCACACCCCTTCTGTTGATTAATTCCGGCCGCTTTCTCTCAACTTCTTCCTTTAATCTTATCAGTTGTTCGCAGTAGAGTTCAGAATCGATGGTCCTGCCTGGTGGTAACAGCTCATAATGAATAATGCCCTTCCAATCCCACCACACACACAGCATCACCTTGTTGCGAGTTAACCCGGGTTTCGCCACAGTCTGTGAAGCCTGACCGGCCTTTGACCACGACCTTTTTCACAAGTTCTTGTCGTACGTAATCCACTTTTCACCACCAGTTATGAGCTTCTTCAAAAATGGTTCGGTTTTATTACGTCTTAATAAAGAATCACAAATGAGTACACGGTTCATTAGGTTTCTTTCAGTGAGCTCGTGGGGTATCCAAATATCGAGTATTTTTATGTACCAGTTTTTTTCAAATGCGCCAAAACTATTTTGTGGTCAATTCCCAGTTCTTCAGCTACGTCGTAACTACTGATATGCCGATCTTGCTCCACTTTTTCAAAAATGGTATCAATTTTATCAGTAATAGGGCGACCAGAGCGACGTGCATCTTGACATCAAAATTTCTGGATTGAAAATGCTTAAACCAAATTTGTGCTACTCTCACAGACACTGCACTAGGTCCAAGAGGATCGCAAATTTTTTTCGCGGCTTGCGTTGCATTTTTAAATTTTTTGTAGTAAAATTAAAAAATGTATCGAATTTCTTCATTAGATTTACTCATCTTCAATGAGGATTTAAATACTACGTAATCAGAGTCGGCATTCTAGTAGTAGCCACTGAACCGATTTATGGAAGAAAATTGTACCGCACTGGTAATTTGAAATTGTACCAACATTTAAAAACACAACTGTCACACTAATTGACAAATAGGGCTTGACGAAGCTGTATCGTTCTTATCTATCGATATCGATAAATCCCCAATCAATCGGTAGGTCGGGTGGGTACTTTTTAACATTAAGATATGTCAGTTGTATGTACTAAACTAAAAACAACAATTAAATTAAACGTATTTATTACATTATGTAATACAAAACATACCAAAGCTATTTTGTTTTTACTTATTATGAGTTATTATTACTCTAATGAATGCTGTATCTTCGGCGCATGCCACGTAAGCCGTGAAGTTCACTCGTTGTAAAAAATCGCTGTCGGGGCAAAAGCGCGGCTGGTTTGGGGGAGGGAGAGAGTGGGGAGCTTGATTTCTTTCCAACCCCATATTTGGTTGACCTTAAAACTGAAAAATAGATAGTCCTCTTAAGTAAGCTTGTACAAAACATCATCCTGCATTTTTATCCTTGAGTACAATATATCCCTTACTTGGAAAGTTACAAACTCTTACCTCTTATTATTAGTGGAGATTTCCCAAACACTATACACATTTTGTTTTCGTATAGACCGCAGCTAACACAAATTGCAGTTTAGTATTTACATCGTAGGTACAACTATTGCTGTAGGTATGTGTATAATTATATTTGGTTGACCATAAAACTGAAAAATAGATGAGTCCGTTAATGTCAGCTTGTACTAAACAACCATTTATCCAGCATTATTGGCCTTGAGTAGAGTTTATTCCTTACTTGGAAAGTTACAAACTTTTACCTTTTAATATAAGTGGAGATTTCCCACACACTATACACATATTCTGCTTTCGTATGGACCGCAGTTATCAGAAATTGCAGTTTAATATTGACATAGTACAACTATTGTTGTAAGTGTATAATTATATTTGGTTGACTTTAAAACTGAAAAATAGATAAGTCCGTTAAAGTTAGCTTGTATAAAACAACCCATTATCCAGCATTTTTATCCTTGAGTTTTCCCTTTCTGAATTTAGGGACATCATCTGTGAAAAATTAAACTTTCTATCACGGTTCATGAGATACAGCCTGGTGACAGATGGACAGACAGAAAGACAAACAGACGGACGGACAGCGGAGCCTTAGTAATAGGGTCCCGTTTTACCCTTTGGGTACGGAACCCTAAAAAACAAACATAAAATCAAATAAATTACCTTTTTTGGTTTTATCAGGTAAAACAAAAATGGTAATGGGAAATTCCAAAAGGGTTTGATCAGGTAGTGGTGGCATGTTCAATTGCAAGGAAGGTACGGCATGCCTTTTTAATCGATTGCCTTGTTTATTAAAGGCGCTTAAAAAGTGGTTTCCACACAAAGTAAAGCCTTTAACTTTTGTATAGGTAAATAGGCAACATCTTCGTTTCCAGTTTATTTTACCCATAAACGGCATCTAAAATAAATAGTAAATATCTTGTATCGTCAAATTAAGTAAATGTATTGGTGTACTTACAAAATACATTTCATTTATCGATAATTTAATTTCATCACTATCGTTTCAATAATAAGGCAAGATTAATGCAGATTTATGAGAAAATATCAAATCTAGGAGTGCACTTTGTCGTTGCAAATTGCTATTAACACGGTCAAAACAATACATAAACTCGAAGGATAAGAAATATTTTAAAATATCTCATATTAACAAACCTGGTAGGGTCAAGTGGAAATCTGGCCATAAATATATTACAAGCACTTTTATTAACGCGTCTGATCCCACAAACTTCACATTTTCGTAAAGACTTTCCCATTTTGTATTGATTGGCACGAAATTTAATAAAAAAATTAAATAAATCGCAAACAACCTAACAATTATCCAAAATTGGCGCGACGATGACAAACTTCTACAGATTAGTCAAAGAAACTTTACAATGTTACCAACACTAAACATAATTATTATAATACGTCTAAATTTAATAGTAATCATGGAACTTGTAAGCCCAAGGAATCAATACTTATTTTATTATGATAGGGTATTTTTATATCTCAATTATAGGACAAAGTAAGTTCATAAATACATACTAAAAATACTAAAATTGCGATTGTTTGGTATTTCGACGGCCTGCTCATCTTGACAGTACGAAAAACAAATGAAAAACACACATTTTCCTAATTTGAATTTGGAATTATTATTAACCAGCCAGATACAAATAGTACAGCCAAAGAGATTTTATTACAACTTCATACATACTATAATGCGAAAAGACTTTTGCCCAACCTATTATGGCCAAACACGGGTCACATACTTATTTAATATACTCGTAGCCTTGTTAATGAAAATGAAGTATGAATTGGATAGTGAGGGGTCACGCGTGCTCATGAAATATTAATTTTAGCCGCTTATTATAATCCTGCAGCGAAACGTCCTGCCCCCGTAGCTGCGTAGTGATGTAACGAATAAATATTTTGTTACAAATATCAACGTTTTGCTAATATGGTCGTTATTATTATTTGTACCGGCATTAGGTCGTAAATGTGATCTTTATAGGCTTGCGTAGGAATACTGATCCAACATGTAGATACCATTTTATCGAATTGTCATATTATCTAATCTAGAAGACGATGCTGGATATAATCAAGTGATTACACTTGATTATTACAGAAAGACGTAGAGTGTAGGCGGACTTATTGTAAAAGTCATTTCTTCCCAATAGCCTTCAGGTAGAACACCTTAGACAGCAGATCTTAGTATTTAATATAGATTTCAACTTGATATCTCTACCCGTTTATGAAAAATAACAGACGGCCTATGAATGTTTTTTCGTTTTTCCTTTAAAAAGCCATGGAACCCAAAAATCTTGTCTTCCAGAAAAAGATGCAGTAGGTATAATAAGACTACGTGTGAACTGTGATATGGCTTGCATACGAACTTAGGGGAAGAATAGACGCCAATATTATAATTCAGTCAGTAAACCGTTAGCCCCGTAGCGTCGTTATTCCCTGTCGAGTGAAGTGTTGGGACAAAATCAAGAAATATGATTAGATTTTCTTATTAAGAATTCATGTAAATCCTGTTAAGTATTCGTATGTCATTTAGGATGGAATGGGGTTTAGGTGAACTCACTGAAAAAATGATTATTAACTGTCATTATACATCAAAATTGGCTTGTTATATTAAATGAATAAAGGGTGTATATACTTAAATTGAAGATAAATATATTTTCAACATTCATAAAAAAATAGTAAAAAAAAACAAAAGTTAATTTTACTATATAGTACAGCGCCGCCATCTCTGAGGTTCCAGGTTCGATCCTCGGTCGGGTCAGTGTAGAAAACAAACTTTTCTATATTGTCTTGGGACTGAGTGTTGTGGTAGGTACCGTCGTTGTTTCTGATTTTTATATTACAAGTGCTTTAGGTACTTACCTTAGGATAGGTACCGTCGTTGTTTCTGATTTTTATATTACAAGTGCTTTAGGTACTTACCTTAGGACCAGAGCAATGTGTGTGATATTGTCCAATATTTATCGTTACAAAATAATTACTCCGTCACTAGTGTTCCACGTGTGTTGACTGCTTAATTACATTACTTACGCCATTGTTCGCGGCAAATGTTTTGTGTGAATTAAGAGAGAAAGAGAGAGAGAGAGAGAGAGTTTATGGTTTATCCTATAGGACGCGAGTGCGATTTGGTGGCTGCGATGACCGATGAGGACACTATACTCGTTGAATAATTATGCTAATAATAGTTGTTTTAAGTTTAAGGTACTATGAGGTTTATTGCAAAGTTTTGACAGTTATGTGGTTATTTGTGGACATTTAGAAGATAAATCGAAATTATGAGTCCGCTATGTTCTATAAAATCGAATAAAAATACAATAATAAATAGGAAATTATCAGACATTTTGGAACAAAGCAGTAAAGTAAGATCCTTGTTTTTTGCAAGTTCCTAAAAAATAACACTGCTTGTGAAAAAAATGACCTAAATAGGTATTAATAATGTTTAGCTGGTTATTTTATAGTTCGTTGCAGCCCCTGATTTTAGATTAGTTTTGAAAGTCCAGTAACCAAATACCTGCATGACTGTAAACATTTTGTAATACCTACTCATAAGTTGCAGGGCAGGCTCAGTCACGCTAAAAAGTTTATCCTCAGTCTGACTTGAGGTGTCAGTCAAAATACAAATAACGCATTCAGGCTGTTGTGGCGGCCCGCTTTTGAGTCCGCGACGCGACAGGATGTTCGTTGAGGCGCGCATGGATTGTTCCCGAATAACAATACGCAACCAGCAGCGACAACTTCCTGAGGCTTCGGTGTTCTTGTTAACTCAAAAAATGCAATTATACGTAATGCATCTGAGAATAAACCAGCGTCTATAGTAGAACTGCCCTTGTTAAAATTTAAATCGAATATTAAATCAACTTTAATGAAAAAAGGATATTATACTGTAAATGACTATATAAATGATAAAAATATTTGAAAATAAATACTGCCCTGCTCGCACAGGTACATTTATCTTGTAATATATACTTGACTATATACTATTTAAAAAGAGGCTGAAAATAGTGACCGAGTTTCTTGCGCTACTTCTTCTCGGCGCTAGCCCAAAATTGTCCCGAAGTAGTGGTAGGGAAAAAAATATTGGCCTATTTACAGAAATAAATTAGTTTTAATGGTTTTTTAATGGAATAATAATTTTTTTTGGCCCATTTTCTGTCGTTTATCGTCATTTTTGGCAATTTAACGTACATTTTATAATACAAAAATAAAGTTTATGAGAATTAAGTACCGTATTTGATCTGCTTCAGTGACGAAATCGAATTTAATTGTGACTACTTTTAATTCTGGAATTGGGCTTCTGTATATGATCGCAAAACTGATGATCCATTTTTATTATATTGCACGCACCAGTAATATCATTCATATAAAATAATCTTAAGCATTAATTGTTTGCTTATCAGAGTCAAAGTCTAATAAGGTTCAATGCATTTAAATATTACTTTCAATTGTATTTAAAACTAATAAAACAAGTACCAGTTTGAAGGTTTTTATTTTCTTTTGAAGTAAGTACGGAACCCTACACACTGGCACTTACGTGTCGTGTCTCTCTAGTCTGAAGTACAGTTCGCCATGAAAAACTATGCGCTCCATGCAGCCAGCTTAAGTGCGGGGCAGACGTTACTAACTGGGTCAATGAGGACTTCCTGTGTGGGAGGCGCCTGTACTGAGGAGGTTTTCTCATCAATAAATGAAAAAACAGTGTTACGGAAAACGAAAAGTATGAGTATGCGAAAGACATAGGTCTTGATGCTTCAGAAACTATAAGTACCTATTAGGAAATGATATACTTATACTCATGTATGTATTAAAACTGAGGTATGTTATTTATAGTCACATGTAAGTGTCGAAATTCCGAAAATACGAGTTAACAGAGTGCTTATTAGAAAAAAAATATCTGAAAATTATGTAACTTAATTTAATGTATATTGCTACGATACCTTTAAAACATAAGTACCTATAACACTCGCTAAAGTTCACAAAGTTTACTACCTCCTTAAAAACGCATTAGCTATTCCTGTCCTTGTCAGATCAGTTTATCGAACCCACCTTGAACTGAAGGTAGTTTGAACGACAAGCTGCCAAAAGTTTCCAAGATACCACCAAAACTACCCTTCCTAACTATCTAAGTTGAGCAGTACCTAACGTAGCTTAGTTAGACAAAGCGTACCGATTTATGACTTCGATTTTAGGTAACGTATGAGTTTACATCTAATTAAAATAATACCGTTTCATTTTCGTTAACATTGGATGTGTTGCAAGATAGATTTATAACCAATTATTGAATAACTAATAATCACTAATATGATCAGAACATACACAATGGCGATCCAATCGGGATAAATAGGCAGGGTCAACCATTATGATTCAATTCCATATTGATTACTTATCCAATATTTATCAAGATTTCTATAGAGTTGACAAACTAATGTATTTTTCTTTTATTATAACCACCATATTCCTGTTGTAAACTCTATGACCGCATTGAAATGCGCAACGTATCACATTATACGATGCCACATACTGCACCTAGGCATTTCGGTTTAACGATCAGTTGGCCGAGAGTGTAAAGAGTTATGGTGGGCATTACGGCACAAAATAGGATCATACCTGCTCGAATGATAAGTAGTTATTATGGAGATATCGTACCGTGCTTGTCGCGGATTAGGTCTCATATTGAAATAGCTGGGATATTTTTCATGATGACGGCGGGCATTCTTGCAATATTATCGGCTTCTAGTGTTAAAAGGTAAATAGCGTCGTGGTTTTCCTGTATTAACAAATAAGAAATATATTTCAGAGAATTTAGGATTGAACTTTTCAGGGTATTTATCAGATTATTATATTGTTTTTATGAAGCTACAACTCTGTAACAGTCTGTTACGGATATAACCTTAAATACTGGACATTGTATTTTTATTGCTGATTCTAAATGATGATCATCATATCGCGTAGTAGGGTATTAATTTCCCGAATCCAGAATTTAATGTAGTATTTGGCGTAACCAGTCCTAAGCGGCTTAAGTACCAGGTAAAAAGTAAAGGTGGTAGTCGATCAATTATAACAGACAAATTAATAAAACAAAAACAGATATGGTATACAGTGGAAAACGAATAATTTAGACAGGGTCAAGACCTTTTTTATGTTCTGTGACCAAGACACTATATATGCCATGTGGAAAGTATATTTCTAATTGACCTGGCCGGGAATCAATCCCGGGATTCTTGCGGTCAAGCGGATCACAGTTCTTCTGCTCCAATAAATAAAAATATAGAAATTTTCTATCAGCCATATTTCAAAGAAGTCGATTGTAGTACGTAGCTAGTGGCCGTTCTAGTTTTACGATCGGCGGAGTATAAAGAATTATGGACGGCATTACCGCAGGCCACACAATAAGAGCTAACTCGAATGGCAGTTATTATGGAAATATCGCCAGTGAGCCAGAGAGGTTAGTACGCTCCGAGAAATAGCGTCCAGAATATTAAACAGTAAATCATGAAATGCTTCAAAAATTACAACTATCTATCTTCGAGGTATTTAACGGCCAGGTAGAGGTATTTGGTGCAGTGCCTGCGCTGAAGTTAATCTTTTGGAGCCGGCCATAAAAACTAACGTGCTACGTCGATGATAATGTATGAAGAATTTGATTTTTCACGATTTTGATGTAGCTCCTCTACTTGTCTGAACTACTAACTAGCTTGTCTTCTTACTAAATTTTTTTAGTAAGAAGACGTAATAAACAAAAATATTCGACATATTTCATGATTTCGTGGTATCCCTAGGGATTTCGTGAAATCCCTAATATCCTCATTTCCCTGCGACATAAATTATTATGTTATTATTATACACCTTTTAACCGAATATGTAGGAAGTTATTGAAGCAAGACGATATTGACCAATTCCTTACGTTCAGTTTAACTGACTGGTATTTAATGTTTTGTTGCGATTTAAAGACGTTACACACCAATAGTATATGTTTCCTTTTTAAAATCATGTCATTAAGGGGTATTCTTTTAACAAAAACACGATGAGTCCAATAATGTAACCACGGCAAACCTATAATGGCACAAAGTATCTCGCTTGCGCCGAGCACTCAATTAGACAAACCACTCGCGCTTCCTTTGAAAGCCTCCGTTCAGTTAGGAAGCTACTAATTATGAAACATCTTGACGATACCTTATGCGACCTGAATACGAATTCGTGTATCGTTAAAATTAAGTTATATAGTGGTACAGTTGTTTATACTTTAGTTATAGTAGTACAACTTTACGAGATATTTATTTGGTATGTACGAGTAAGCTCTAGGAAAACTCTCAATGCTGACGGGATCACTTTCGTTCTTTAAAAGTTTGAAATTCAGACAGGTCTATTCTATAACTCATAAAAGAGTTAGTTTGTAGAGAACTTAAGTTTATTTATAGCTACAAAGACGATAGCCTATTTATCAAATGAAAGTAAATCAAAAACAATTTATTTCATATAATTATGGTTACACTATTAAGGTCTTAAAGCTAGATAAATTCTACTTAATTTATATTCTGCCACTGTTGGTGTTGAAATACAAATAACACATGTAATTTATTTTAATTATTTCAATTTAATTTACCTATTTTTGTTTTTAATAACAGACTTCTTATATTATTCAGTATCATTTTAGTATTATATAATGTCAAAGTTAATGAATTATTGATCTCTATAGTCGTCACAAAGCGCAAAGGCATCATCATCTTCATCATTTCAGCCACAGAACGCTTAACACTGCTAAACATAGGCCTCCCCCAGTGACTTCCAGATTGGCCGTCACAGAATTAATATTCTAATTTTAATTAAAATTTATATTTTTGTAGAAGCCAGTTATTTAATGTCAATTAAAACTTAAATGCTGGAAACCCATTTAGTATATTTTATAAATGATTCCCTTTATTGAACATGTTACTTGTCTAATCAAAACCGCTTTTTATTCCTTGTCAGATAAATCATACTGGTAACGATGAGCAAAAATAAAAATATATACCTATTGGTATAGATTATAGATATTAGAAATCATGTTCTCGTTTTATTAGTTTACTATTTTCACAGCAAAAAGTCCTCTAAGATTATCAAAGTGAAACAAGAAATGTTACACAAAATGATATTAAGAGTAAATTAACCATCTTCCTAGGAATTATCATTATAATTTCTTAATTAAGCCGTGCCATAAGCGTCATATTTACTATCGTTAACAAGATATTTAATTAGTACTACGGGCCGTCAGTATAACGTTATCACCACAGCTATACATACTATGGGGCATTACACCTTGTTTGTTTAAGCGTACACAATGTCGCCAGAATAAGACGCCTTTGTCATGTCATGTAAATCAGTTGCTTGAATTACTAGCTATTGGCAAAGCTTTTATTTTAATCAGTGATTGTTGCTCCGTTGTCCGGAGCCTCACTTCATAATATTGGTCGTGCTCGCAACATCTTATTCAAGCACGTACCTCCGGATTTCTTGTAATCTGTGTATTGATATTTTATCATTAAGGGATCCCGCACACTAGCGTCTTTTGAGCATCGACGTCGTGGCAATGTGTCCAATCAGGGCCCCAAGTCTGCTGATTTTAAGTGGCATAATAGAATATCAAATGGATCTCATTAAAATTGCTTGATGCATTTAATATTCTGCTACAAATTAAATGACTTAAATTTAAGACTAGAGAATTAGTTTAGAAGAATTAGTTGCAGAATACCAAATTTATCAAACAATTACACATTTGGTATTGTAAAACTAATTTAAGACTTAAATTTAAGAATTAAGTTGGTAGCAGAATACCAAATGCGACAGCAAATTACAATAAATAAATAAATATAAATATTGGACAACATCACATACATTGATCCTAAGGTAAGTTGCTAAAGCACTTGTGTTATAGAAATCAGAAACAACGACGGTACCACAACACCCAGACCCGAGACAATATAGAAAAGTTCGTTTTCTACATTGACCCGACCGGGGATCGCACCCGGAACCTCAGAAATGGCGGCGCCGCGCCATACACAGTCCGGCGCGCTCGCCTCTCGGCTTCGGAGGTTGTTAAAGATATTCAATTATGCCACTTTTAAATTAGCAGACTTGGGGCCCAGTGTTGTCTCTCTCAACGCTTGCGCAGCAGCTGCTTGGACACTGCAACGTCGTTGACGCTCGAAAGATGCTTGTGTCGGGAAGACCTTGCTCCGCGGTGAGGGACCTACCAAGTGGAATCCTGCACATTCAGATATAGATAGAAAATATTCATTGCACACCACACAAAACAAACAGTACAAAGAAAAAATATATTTAGAATGGTACAATTTAGGCGGTCCTATCGCTAGAAGCGTTCTCTTCCAGACAACTTTTGGTAGATGACAGTTTAAAAAGTTGAGATAGATATACTATAAATGTAATAAACAAACTTGCCGTGTCTTGGATGCCGCATATCCTTTATAGTAAAGCTAATTCTCGACTATTAAAGGGATAATGCTTAGTGGTTGAATGTGCTGATTTTAATACACCTGGTAAATTTGTGGTTCAGTTATATTTCAGGATTAGGTTATCGTGATTTGGTAATGGTTATGAAACTTAATAACTTGGACCGAAATATAAATAATATAATGAGATCTCTACACTTAATCAGTTTAGTTATTACGATCAGAAGGCCTACTACGAAAATGTATCGTATGTTCGGACGTATAAGCCTAACAAATTAAAATAACCAGTATTTTGTGTAAATTCTTTGACAAAATATGAATAACTCAAACTAGCCGTGTAAAAAACACGACCGTTTTTAAATGATCATAAATTGTAAAAGGTTTGATACAAGTGAGTGGATATATTAATTTGATAGGATAATGCGTCCGAACGAACGAAACAGTTTCGTAGTAGGCCTCCAGGTGACCAGACAGTTCGTATAGCAAACTTCACACTTTTTTCTATACACCGAGCAGAGTTTTTTTTAAGTAACTTGTTTAGTTAAAAAGAAATTTACTTCTTAATAAAATATATACATATAATTACACGTTGCAGGAGATCTTGAACCTTGGCTGTTATAAATAAAAAAATAGTTATTTTATATTTGTTAGTAGTAATATGTTGGCATCGTTACAAGGAAGTCCTAGATTAAAAAACCAATACTAATTTTAAATGCCAATTACTAACTTGTGTAACGTTAAAATTGATTTAAAATTCCAAGAAGGACGAGCTTAAGCGTATTAAACCAATAGCAAGTTATATTGTGGAGCCTATTTTACGAGTATTTCCTCATGCCAAGCCCCTTCAAGAGCATCTTGTTACCAATTAGCGATATAGATATTTGATCAGTGGGTGCTATACTTGATGTAATTCCATCACGTTATAAGTGATACGAAATAGGTCCTACGTAGTAGAATGTGAAAGCTAAAAAAAGTTTCTAAAGAGATGTATAATAGATATGTTGGAGAGTAGTCGTGAGTTCATGACTTCGCAACATTCAGAAAAAATAACGTGAAACGAGAGGGGAGAACCATTTTCAGGACGGCTGGTAGCCAACTTTTTGAATCTTTATTCATCGCCAATGTCACCCAATCCCTCAACTGAAATGAAATGAAATTATTTATGCTGTATATAGGCCTTCCTCCGGGCCCTTATACACGTCCCAAAATATAACTTAGCCCTGGTTAACCAAATCGTCGCACCAACCGCCAAGCCCAAAATCTTAATATATAGATATATGCTGGGATTTAAACATAAGGTCTACGGATGCGATGTAAGAGTCCAACCACTGGTACGGGCTATAAATTCCACTTGGGGCGGGGCTGAGCATGTAAATAAATACATTAGGGAGAAGCCGTCCTTGACAGGACGGAATTCAATTAAATGGCTGAAACCTCACATTATGGGCACGGGCGTCTCACGTCTTTACATGTCCGCTGGAGGCAGTTTGCTTTTAGAGATCAAATTTTTAGAACAAAATTCCTTATTGGGTAGAAAAATGTATTCGAAGAGTGTTTGTTTAAAAAATAAAACGTCCCAGAAAATTGCGCCGGTATATTTAAACTAATTTACTTATATATGTTTATTTAATCTAGATTTAAGATAAGCTTTAACAATACTTACTACAGCTTATTAACTACAATTAGTAAATAAAAAAAACATAAACCCCGTTTGGCAGTCGGGTAATAGTCAGCTCAGTCAGCGGGTAATAGACAGAGACAATGTTTCATACAAGGACTACTTGTACAACTTGCACAAACCAAATCTTAAAACTATAAGAACATCATTAATTTTTGTCAGACTATGTTCTTTAATAAACTAACATACAGTAATTTTTTAGTTAAGAGTTATGTTATAGGAGATCATTTCTGATAAATATTAAGTTAGTCCAAAATGCCTAAAAATTAATAGAAATAGTAGCCGCCAAAAAAAACGTCGATTAAAAAAGCCACTCTGAGTACTTTACTATGTCACCAAACCTCTATGACCATTCTTTAGGTCTTATTTTAACGAAGCTAAGAATTTACTTTGAGAGAATAATTTAGCTTGCCAATTACGGATTATGTTACTCAGCGAGCTATGGAAAGGTCGATGCTTGGGATTTCGTTAAGGGATAAAATCCGAAACGGGATCTGATGATCTAACGATGATCTGTCTGATGACAGAGGAGTAAAGTAACGGACATAGTTCAAAAATGTAGCAAGCTTAAGAGGCAGTGGGCAGCGGGGTAGCCATGAACTCTTAAAACAATCTCAAAGCTGTCAAATCTGTCAACTTTGGTACGTCATTACATACAAAATTTGACATATTTGATAATGTTTGACAGATTTGAGATTGTTTTAAGAGTTCGTGGTTACCGCCCTGGTCACATTTGTCGCAGAACCGATAAAAGGTGGAGTTAACGGGTTCTCGAGTGGAGACCACGCCTAGGCAAACGTAGTGTACGAAGCCTTCCAGAAAGATGGACCGACGACCTTAGGAAGATATTAGACCTTAGGCTGGCAGTGGATGGATAAAAAAAGCGGGAGATCGTGCTCTTTGGTTCTCTTTGGGGGAGGCTTACGTCCAGCAGTGGACTGCAATAGGCTGAGATGATGATGATGATGGTGATGATGATGATGATGATGATGATGATGATGATTACGGACACTACTATAAACAAATCGATGAGTACTAAGGGCTCTCTAAACTTTGTTTACCAACTTGAATACGTTCAATATTTGCTTCTATTCGCTTCTCCTCAAATAGGGTTACTCGAAACCTATCGAAATACTCGGGACGCGTTTCCATTGATACAAAGAGGAGGAAAGCGGAGCTGAGTTTACATTAAAATGACAATCGCTTTTGTGACATATACTCTCGGGAGCAATGAAAAAGTTCCAGTGCCATATATAGCACCAAATTAATCCTAAACGAAAATGGCTAGCTAATGACGCCGTCTGCAATATTGAAGTACATTTAACTGCGCATCAGAATATTTAATTTCATCTGAACTGGAGAGAGAGAAGCGAAGTGTGAAGCTGTGTAAAACGATGCATTTTTACACTGAAGCGAAAAAAGGAAAGGAATGGAGTAAGAGAGCTTTACCATTTTGATAAGGAGGTAGCAAAAGCCTGTTGGTGGGTCAACAAGGTATTTATATAGTTGATTGGTTGGTCGAATGCCATTTTTGAGTAATTTACTAGTTAGTGTCTTCGTTGAACTATTGTATTGCCACAGTTGTTCGGTTTCTCAGTCTACTATTCATTCTCGCACCGCTCCTCTCCAAAGCCAGCGTAACTTTGTTCTGTTCTATTGCACTGAGTGCAGCATCCGCCACATGATTGAAACAAACTGTTCTCTATACCAACAATATTTCTTAATTAAATTCAATAATTTAATTAAGAAATATTGTTGATAGACCAATGTCTATTGTGGTACGATTCGTTCTCTGTTGCAGTGGAAACGCACTCTTTGGCGACAATGTACGACAACGATACCTATATGTTAGTCGCGGGACAATATTCGCTTAAATCGGGGTTCTTAAGCTTAGGAATTTCTGTAATATTGGCCAATGAATAGATTCTGATGTCTATGTAAATATGAGGTATAATATTTGAACTGTTGAATATAAACTATCTTGTTTAATTTAGGAGTAAAGCGGAGAGCAATTGTTCTATACACTTATTTATAATACAAACAGTGATTATGTTGATACTTGATCGGCCAATGTAAGTAGGAGTAGAAAGGGATTTTATTATGAAAAGTTGCACAATCTTCCTAAAGTGTAATGTGGCTGAGACGTAGTTAATCATTTTGTTAGGCATGTATTTGTTAATTTATCCAAGGTTCATGAACACAAATTAAATTAAGCACTATCTAGCATAAACAACAAAACACGATATGATATGATATAGCGATTTATCGACAATAACTGTCAAAAACTGATATACATAGCCCATCTTGAACATATATCGACAAAGCAAGCATGTCCGTGCCCGTGGCGTCATGTTCATGCTCGCTGTTTCGATACACGTTCATATTTTGACAGTTGGGTGTCGATAAATCATTATACCATATTGTGTTTTGTTGGTCATGCTAGCAGGGCAGGTTTAAATTAAATCTTTATTTGAGAAGCTTCTACGGCACGTTGAGTACCTACAATACGTCTTTTCTTTATCTACTTTTTTCGTTATTAAACTTTTACTGGCAGAAGGGACAAACTAAAAGTTTTTTTTTCATTAAACCCATTTGTGCGCGATGCTCATATGGGGCGACAGGAGGCTTACTACGAAAATATTTCGTTCGTTTGGACGTATTAGCCCAGCGAGTCTTACTTGTTCTGTTTACCTTGTTTAGACGTCATCTTCGCAAGCGCGATTTGTATCGTCACCCCGCGTCAAGGTCATCAAACATTACGGCCCTAACGCGCTATAATAGCATTACGTTATTCAATTATGTATTTTGTTTTCGTTTGCATAACCTGCATTTAAGTGAACAATCGCTTCAAAGCCGTTATAGCCTTTCAGCGATTTTCCTACCCAAACACTACCAAGGCAATATTCAATAACTCTTGCTGAACAAAAGGAACAGGGTCTGAATATCCCGCCTTGTTATATCTCTAGCTAGACTGTAGAGGCCGTGGGTACTACGTCAGAACAGTTCTGCAATTGTCTTCTTAAGTCAAGGCAGAAAGGTCTAAAGTTAAATATCATTAGAATCAAGAGTTTATATCAATAGCAAACAGACACACAACTTTTGAGGTGACAAGTTCGCATATCTTGAATTGCCATTAGTGAGTGTTTGATGTACCCAAGCAATTGTAATCAATTCAAACAGTTACAATTTAACTGTTATTTTAACTGACACTTACCTTTCAACATTCAACTCTTTATATTCTGTTTTCTTAATTGTAATTATGTTGGATTTTTGTGGCATTAAAAATATAAAAAATAAAGTAAAATTTATATAGACTGATTCTATTTGAATACCTTACCATGACTTTTTATTGATTAAACTCACATATTTTCGAATAACTCCATTAAACATTTTTAGTAACAATCTATTAAAGAAACAATTATACATTTGTTACACATACTCGTAACTATCAAAATCTGAATTTTAAGTACTAGTTAAACTAAACCAACATGCTTCTCGTAAGATAAAACAAATGTACATTCGTATTAGCCACGTAACAAATATTTTCAATGATAATCGACCAATTATTTAATGGTCTGAATCCAAACGTCTTAGAAAAAAAACATTTCATTGCCTTAAGAATATTCTTCAGGAAAATATCGGCAATAACCAATGACTGGCGTAAACAAACAATTCCTGGAAAATCTCAATATGGTTGGCAATATCAAATAAACGAGACGGATTATATAGACGACGAAAATCACTATACAAAGGAAAAATACGCATATCTCTTTACGAATGAGTAAATACAAAGGCTGTGATTCGGCTGGATATGTATATTGCTCATATCATTTCAAAGAAACGTCAATGTAGAGTCAGGCTCAATAAGAGGTGCACAGATTTGAATTCGGCGAAAATAGAGTTACAGATAAATCTTGATTTCTGTCTTGACGTTAAAATATTCCAGCATAAAAAAGGTCGTTTACAGTGAATGGGATTCCACTTTGTTATCCCGTTATTTAACATATTGATGAAAACCACTAATACTTTAGAACTGCACATTATTAATTGGTAAGTTACATCACAAAATAGAAAAAATACGAAAGGTCCACTCCCGCCGTTTTTGAAAACAACTGCCTAAATTGGTCTGACTGCCTAGGGTTGCTATTCTGATTTTTGAAATAAAAAGTGTTCTTTATTACACCGATAAAACGATTAGTTTATTCATTCATCTTATCATACGTCCAGGCCTAAATGGGAAGACAGAGCAATAATTACTCTCCCCAACTCGGCTTCTTCAATGACTGTCGTTTTTAACAGCGGCGGCAGCTGCGTGCTGTTAGAAATTATACGTACTAACTACATTACTTACTGTTATGACATATACTGACGTGTTTATCCTAGCAACGACAATGAAAAAATAATTATTCAATAAATAATTTAATATGTTTATTATCTTTTATTCAACGCTTACCTAAAACACTG
Organism: Anania fuscalis; assembly: GCA_950371115.1. NCBI lineage: Eukaryota > Metazoa > Arthropoda > Insecta > Lepidoptera > Crambidae > Anania > Anania fuscalis. Next base: position 10,617,158 of record OX493343.1, on the reverse strand, counting down.
GTGTTATATCAGTGATGATTTAAGGAAAATTTAAAAGCTCATTCCTGCTGAATGTTTAATGAAATGAATGATTGATCGCTATCAAAACTTATCTTTACCCTTTACTACTTACTTACTTTACTAACAAGAGAAAACCAAGACCCAGTTTTATATACCTTTTAAAATTATTAATTTGAAGAACGAGTAATCACATTTTTGTGTTGTATTCCAAACATCCAAACACACTGCAGCAGTAAAAAAAACGCATATATCCATTTTTCACACGTAACAATGATCAATGCGTAGTAAACTGTCGTAAGTGACAGTCGGCTGTAGTACTGCCCCGGATCGTCCGAGATTGCATGTAAACGCAATTGTCAATCTGTGCGTTACGATTTTGACGCTTAGTTCCGAGTGGCCCATCTATCTAGCGCGCCGCCGCTATACGTAATTTGTGGTTACATGCAAGACCGGTGTTTGTTTCGTGAATAAAGATAAATAAATTATCACTACACTTTTAAATAGTCAAAGTTTTTGTACATAACTTACTTTTTCATTTATTTTTCGTGCAATTTTTTTTATATTTTATTAGTATCCTGCTATTCCAAAAAATCAAAGACCATAGAAATCTTTTAAGCCGTTTTTGAGTTATAAATAGAGTAAACAAACCGACTTGGCTATTTATCGATATTGAGAATTTGTAAACCGATGTTTATTTAAAACCTTTTGCTTGTGTAAAATACTCGTATACAAAAAAAACATTGATCCTTTAAATATTTATTTGCCTGAAAATTGTATTTCATAAAAATGTTTTTACTACCTGCGAGTCGCAAAATAACACCAGCCATTATTACACAGCAAATTGGATTACTTTTCAGTTATGATATGAAATGTGAAAACGCGTTTTAATTTCCAAATATTGTTACAGATGTTTTAAAGAAAAAACCTAGTCAAACAAGTGCGAATCGGCCTCGCCCACCGAGGGTTCCGTACAATCATTCTTCGTCATAAATCGAAAAATATACACCATTAAAATAATTAAAAGTGTGTTCAATCTTGTGCCAATATGCTATTAATAACACAATAATCTAAATATATTAGATACGATACCCAATATGACACGGTTATTAACCGGGTTAACCGTCGGTTAAGTCAATTCAAAATTTTAGACTGCCGCAAGCCGACAGCAAGGAACGGCGCGGCGCGGTCCAAAAGTAGTTTCAGATTTTTTCCCATTATTTGTAGTATAAGACGGCATTACTTGCCGAATTTCTTATTTTTAGATAAACGGAAAACACGCTATAAATTTTGATTCCTTTGTTATTATCCAAATATAAGTTTTTTGCAGCACACACGGCCGTATCTTTCATTACGTTACCTAACTAAGAAATTTGATTTCTTTCACAGCTTCAGGAGACTTTAAGCCTGTATATCGTTTTAATTTGAACACGATAACTCCACGATTCTGATTTGAGAGCTGGGGTAGCTTTCCCTAACAGAATTTAGTAGTAGATACAAAAAGAGAGAGAGAGAGAAAGAGAAAAAGAGAGAGAGAGAAAGAGAAAAAGAGAGAGAGTTTTTTTTATGACAACACAACAATACAAAAAAATAACTACTAAAACAAAATAAATACAAAACACAAAAAAATCATTAAAAAAAGGGAAAGTAAAAAAAAAACAAAAAATACATTTAAACTATTGGTCAGCATAGTCGAAAGCTGGTAGCCTTCTGGGTTGGTTGGAATAGTAAGAATGACACTTACAATGGCCCTTTAAGATGCTAAGTGCGGAAATAGTTAAGTTAAGCTAACTAACTCTTCTAAGAGGATTTGGAAAGTTACATGTTGTTACAACGTAATAGTGGTGAGTATTTTTTAGTTAAATAGTTATAGGTTGGGAAGACGCATTTTAATGACAGTGTCAAAAAGATACTTAGTTAAATTTTACGTCAAAATATTAGAAAACATTCTTTGCATTTTTTTACGACGGCAAAAGATAATCTGAACACAAAAATGGAGTGAACTAAATTGCGAGAGCGTTCCTTGCCAGAAATTCGCAAAATATCCAGTATAATTAGACCTTTATTTATCCCAAAACAAATATCTTACAGAGATCAGGGTGTTTTGGACAATTAAACAGGCGGGCAGCTCATTATCGTCTAAAACCAAAAATATCTAATTAATTTGGTATTTCTTAACTTCGGTGCGGAAGTTGGGGGGAAATGTATTTGGAATTTATTGATAATCCGATTCTAAGGTTAAGGAAGTATACAGATCGTAATAATTTTAATTACTGAGTCTCTCAAGTATGTACGATTAAGTAGATAAGCTAAAGTCAAAGTATGGACTATAAATCGATGTCGGCCTAGCTAAATAGAGGGCACCGTTTACGGGCAGCCACAGATCAGTGGTATCACTGATCCGGCAATACCAATACTAAGCTAATTATACAAAAATGCCTAATAACAGGTATTTGTAGTTTGTAATAATTTCAATTTGGACGTCCAATAAGAATATAATTAACACATTTAAGTATATTATACACCACTCATAAACTATATCCTACATTAATTATAAAGGTAATTTAAACTTAAACCAGGAATTTAACTATACCATTAGTATCAAAAATATAACAAAAAACAATCAATAGTGTCAAACCTAAAGCAAAGGTACCCTTAACACTCGTCGAACCATTGCCGCGCTGAATGGCTTCGTATGGCTCACTTTTGCACCAGAAATGACCCTGATCGAGGATCATTAGTCCGTACCCTCAGACGACGACCCATCTCTAAAACTACTTTATTACTTTAAAAAAATGTTACCCGCGACCTGTTCGCGGGGTCTTTTTACTAATTCTGAACCCTACCCCGGTATGCGCAGAGCATAGGTAGGTACTTATCGCCTTTGTTATTACTTACGTTTTATTGAAATCGAATAAAGAAATTTGGTACGATTTGGTGGTGGTATTTGGACGAAAAAATAAACATAACTAAATCCATTTTAGGGATCCGTACATCAAAAAGTTAAAATAATGCTCTAAATAACAGGACCACTACGATGTCCGTGAGATTGTCCGTCTATTTTTTTAACCAGAAACGCGTGGAGATAACAAGTTAAAATTAATATCAAATAAAATTTGCAATCCCCTGAAGCTGTGAAAAAAATAAAATTCTAACATAGCGCAATCAAAAGTCCGAGTACAGGAGCAGAGCACGAAAGCTATTCCTCTGCAGCGAGGCGTAAGGCAGGGAGACGTTATTTCTCCGAAACTGTTTACCGCCGCATTGGAAGATGCTTTTAAACTCCTGGAATGGGAAGGATTCGGCATCAACTAATGTTGATGCCATTAATATGGCGAATACATTACTCACCTTCGGTTTGCCGACGATATTGTGGTCATGGCAGAGTCGCTGGAAGACCTCGGTACAATGCTCGATGGCCTTAATAGAGCTTCCCAACAGGTAGGTCTTCAGATGAACATGGACAAAACAAAGATTATGTCAAATGCCCATTTTGCGCCCTGCCCAGTACCAGTTGGGAGCTCTATTCTCGAAATTGTTGACAAATATGTTTACCTGGGACAAGTGATCCAGTTCGGTAGGTCCAATTTTGAGAAAGAGGTCAATCGACAAATCCAACTCGGATGGGCAGCGTTCGGGAAACTACGCAACATCTTCTCGTCCAAAATACCTCAGTGCCTAAAGACGAAAGTGTACAACCAGTGTGTGTTACCAGTGATGACATACGGAACTGAAACGTGGCCTCTTACTATGGGCCTTATTAAGAAGCTTAAAGTTGCACAGTGCGCTATGGAAAGGGCTATGCTCGGTGTTTCTTTGCGAGATCAAATCAGAAATAAGGAGATCCGTGAACGAACCAAAGTCGCTGACATAGCCCGACGGATTAGCCGGCTGAAGTGGCAGTGGGCGGGGCACATAGCACGTAGAACTGACGGCCGATGGGGCAGAAAGGTTCTGGAATGAAGGCCAAGCGCAGCGTAGGACGCCCACCCACAAGGTGGGCAGACGACCTGGTAAAGGTTGCAGGACGACGCTGGATGCAGGCCGCTTCCAATCGGCCGATCTGGAAGTTCAGCAGTGGACGTCCTGTGGCTGAGATGATGATAATGAAGCAATCAAAAGATATGGCTCCATTTAAGAAAGAGAGAGAGGGAGGTATTTTTTTATAACAACACAAGAATACAAAAAAAAACTAAGAAAACAAAATAAATACAAAACACAAAAAAATCATAAAAGGAAAGTAAAAAAAAAACAAAAAGAATACATTTAAACTATTGGTCAGCATAGTCGAAAGCTGGTAGCCTTCTGGGGTGACCGGGGTTGGTTGGAATAGTAAGAATGACACTTAAAATGGCCCTTTAAGATGCTAAGTGCGGAAATAGTCAAGTTAAGCTAACTAACTCTTCTAAGAGGATTTGGAAAGTTACATGTTGTTACAACGTAATAGTGGTGAGTATTTTTTAGTTAAATAGTTATAGGTTGGGAAGACGCATTTTAATGACAGTGTCAAAAAAAACTTAGTTAAATTTTACGTCAAAATATTAGAAAACATTCTTTGCATTTTTTTACTACGGCAAAAGATAATCTAAACACAAAAATGGAGTGAACTAAATTGCGAGAGCGTTCCTTGCCAGAAATTCGCAAAATATCCAGTATAATTAGACCTTTATTTATCCCAAAACAAATATCTTACAGAGATCAGGGTGTTTTGGACAATTAAACAGGCGGGCAGCTCATTATCGTCTAAAACCAAAAATATCTAATTAATTTGGTATTTCTTAACTTCGGTGCGGAAGTTGGGGGGAAATGTATTTGGAATTTATTGATAATCCGATTATAAGGTTAAGGAAGTATACAGATCGTAATAATTTTAATTACTGAGTCTCTCAAGTATGTACGATTAAGTAGATTAGCTAAAGTCAAAGTATGGACTATAAATCGATGTCGGCATAGCTAAATAGAGGGCACCGTTTGCGGGCAGCCACAGATCAGTGGTATCACTGATCCGGCAATACCAATACTAAGCTAATCATACAAAAATGCCTAATAACAGGTATTTGTAGTTTGTAATAATTTAACGTAAAGTTTGTAATTGTAATAACAAGTTAAAATTAATATCAAATAAAATTTGAAATCCCTTGAAGCTGTGAAAAAAATAAAATTCTAACATAGCGCAATCAAAAGATATAGCTCCATTTAAAAAACTTGTAAGAGAATCAAAACCTTTATGGTACTTCGGATTGTTATTAAAATCAGGAAATTACACAAAAGGAATAAATTCCTCGGCCGCTTTTTTTGTAATACAATAGCATAGATATGGAAGAAACAGAAAATCAATATAACACACTAGATATTACACTGACAATATCAAAGGATACATTTCACAAATTCGTCAAGGCTCGTTTACAAACAGAAACGCGTTTTATTAAAAGAATATCTTACCTGAAAGCAAAGCTTTTCCATTAACTACATATATTGAAGTAAATATTTTCTAGAAATATTATCCCGCGGTATATGCAAAGCAGTCGTGGCTGACCTGGTTCAAAGGTATTCACGGTATGATAATATATTTTCTGTTTTCTCTCCGTCTGTATATTGATATTGTGAGGTATAAGAGCTGTGGTACTCTTCTTAAAAAAAGACAAATTAATTATTAAGTATCAATTTAAGTGTTTGTTTGTTATGTACGTTATGTTTTAGTTTTAGAATAGATTATATAAATTCATCAGATAATTTGTATTTCACATTAGGCACTCTGCAACACTTTCCCATTTCTCCTTTACTCTTTGCATAATTATTGTCTTGTATCTACCTAAAAGGTATTTTACAAAGCTTTTAGTCTAAATTGTTCATCTTTTTGTGAACATCAATATACCACGATAAGCATATTTTTAAAATAATTGTTTTAAATAATGTCTCCAGAACGCAATGTAGTTTTCAAAAGACAAATTTTAAAGGACGGAGGGATATTACAATCCAGCCGAACATATAAATTGAGAACAGTAAGACGAAGATTTAATTTATTTCTTTAATTAACATTAAATATTGATTGATACTAACAATGTATAAGTAAGAAAACATGAAGCGGCCAGCAAACAATTTACATTTTATCCTAGTAATGTTTATTTTCTATTGTAAACTATATATATATATATATATATATATATATATATATATATATATATATATAATGGTTTTGAGCCATATATATATATATATATATGGCTCAAAACCATTCACTTTTCCAATAAACTTTCATTTTCAGTTACTAAAGGCTTTTGTCTGTTACCCGTCTTACCCGAACTCATTGAAATTTGAGTGTAATCAAAATGCCCTCAACTTTTTTCATAAGAGTTATTTTTGATCGGTATTTAGAATACCTACTAGGTTTTGCGACTTACTATACCTGTTCCAACATCCCTGATGATTTTTTAATGTTTAAGAGCCGTTCGAAATGAGTGCCAGTGTTATTGATCTTTAATTAAATCTTGCATGAAATTGCTAAAAACAAAAATTTACAATACCAGTGTTTATTAAAAAGTCATACCTACTGTAGGCAGTCAACAGCCAAAAGCCCTCGCTTCAGTGTTTCGTAATATCATTGATGTTATTTTTTGACGGCCGCATTTATCAAGTGCTCATTATTTAGTACTTAACCCAGAAATGCTGGGAGAATAATAAGAATTACCAGTTGATCGAACTACCTAACCTTTGTTGATCGTAGTCTCTTTCTTTATGGATAGGTAAGAAAGAACTATTATATATTATATGAGTATATACTCGTATAATACCGTTCTCAGACGAGTGCCCCACGATAGTGGAAATGGACAGACAGAGAACGGATTTGTAGAATTTGTTAAAAAAGTAACCGTTACTTTACACTATATTATTTTACGCACGCACTAGTCCCCTCCTGAAGTATGAGAGCGGCGGGGCGGGGGTTGAGGTAAAGGTCAATCTGTCATCTTGTTTCATGTATCATATAAATCGCAGTTGGACTGCCTCGCGATCATGATAGGTCTAAGATGTAAAAGAAATAAATCAGTAAAAACTACTTTGACCGATTAAAGTTTTGACTGTGTCATACTTAGGTTAGATGTTTTGTTTTATTTACTTAATTGTTTAGTATTAGAAAATAACGACAGAAAGACGATGACCGCATTTCCATTAAAGCCTAATTCAATGGAAAAGGAAACTCCAACATTTTCTTTCCAATTATTAATTTATATATTAATTAATTGTTTTCCTTGAAATCAAATAAAAAATTCTAACATACTATAGATACCCTTCCAAAGAAAAAGTATTAAAGACTGACGTGTATTAAAGTCAACGAAACACGCAACAAAACATCCCCGAGGATTGAGCCATCTTGACACAAACGAAATTGGGTAAGTTACGGTAAGTAAGTACTCGTATCTACTCATGCTGCCTATATTTTACGTATAGAGAATAGGGGTTAATTAGGATATTGCCTTTTGTAGTCAAGGGAAAATATTAAAATACGTTCAGGAAGTTACGTGTACTGACCAAAAAAGTAGTTTATCAGTAAGCACAACTTTGCAGACAAAGAAAATTTCGTTAAGCCTCTTTGTTTTTCATTTTAAAAAAACTATGTTTTTGTGAAAAAAGTTTTAATCGCTTCTTGGAATATTCCTGATATTTTTTGCTTTTTAGTTTCATTCCATCCATCCATCCATCAGCCGAAAGACGTCTACTGCTGGACATAGGCCTCCCCCAAGGATTTCCACGAAGATCGGTCCTGTGCCACCCGCATCCAGCGGTTTCCCGCGACCGTTAACCGTTTAGTTTCATTAAATCGGTTTTATTGTGATGTATCATTGACATGATTGATACAACATGTTGTGTAGGTACTTAGTACCTATACTACTTAGTACCGTGCTTATAGGAGCACGGACGTCAGCGGCATATTACTGTCGGCCGCTCGCGACCGTAACAGAGTTACCGCAGGACCCTAATGGCGAGCCTTATAAATGCTCTAAGTGGTGAGCAGAGCCTGTTATTACGGTGACAGTTGACGCTCAGTGTGGTGTAAGTTTTTAGGGGTCCGGAGGGAAATAAATAGTAACTACAGGTACCGGTAAAGGTAAAGAACTTTTACAAAAAAAAATGAACGAGAGAATGGCTGGAATTAGTCGATAAACTTAAGAATGTATGGATATTCTTACCTTAATGCATTTCGGTAACTAATCTTTTCATAGAAATTGTATGGATAGCGACCGCAAAATATATATTATCTTTCAAACGCGTACCTACATTAAGTTTATCTAATTTTTTTGACCAAGTTACCATAAAAACAAAGGAACTCTACGTTTCGACGCGACACGTACTTAATATTTTTTTTATTATACTTTCCGGGATCAAAAACTAAATTGTACAGTATGACCTACAACATGGCGACAACACACAAGCAATTAGTATTTGTGCACAAAATAAACTTATTTTTTTGCAAAATCTATACTAGATAACAGGATCAAGTGTTCGCAATAGCATCGTTTTACACCGAAAACGCAAACAACCCATATGTTGTTTTAATATCTATATCTATACTAATATTATAAAGAGGAAAGATTTGTACCTATTTTTGTATGTTTGTAATGAATAGGCTCAAAAAGTACTGGGCCGATTTAAAAAATTATTTCACCAATAGAATGCTACATTCTTCCAATTTGACATAGGCTACATTTCATTTTGAAAAAAATTAGGGATCCTTGGTAAAATTTGAACAATGTAACCGAAGGTGTAGAAAAATGAGTCTTAAAATGTCTTTCGTCGAATGCGCTGCCGAAACTATTAGCGATAATTGTCTACCCCGTGCGAAGCCGGGACGGGCTGCTAGTATAATATATTTTGTGAATAATCGAACTACGAGTACGAAAACCACAGACACAATTAACGGTGGGAAACTGATAATAAAGTGGTTAACAATAGCTAAAGCTTTACCATGTTTTATAAGTTAACAAAAATTGAGTCTGCGCCTCACTTAAACCTTGTTTTGTTTTTATACGAGAATTTAGTTTATAAATATCATATAACAGGATGTCTGTGATGTATAACAGGAGGATGATATGGAAAAAACAAAAATATATATATATATGTATTATAAGAAAATTAAAATATGTATTACACCTACCATTTCAGAGATATATCTCTTTTATTTCATTTTTTCAAAATCCTCGATTTTGAGCCTATCTCTCGTTGCTGCGTGTACAAATGAGCAGATATTTAACAACAAGAATAAGGATTTTTTTTTGTATTACTGGTCATCTATTAGTCTATTATCTCCTTAAGTTTGGCACGCTCTTTTCGGACACACTGTAGAGTCAGCTGGTCTGCGGTTTCGTATAGGAAGGTGTTTTTTTTGCGATTTTGTTGGTCCTATAGTTAAAGTTCTTGAAGTATCAAAATTGAGCAGGGTTTTTTATAATTTGTATAGGATTAGAGTGTAACATACGCTGTCAATGTTACATTAAATAGTGTTGGAAACTGCAATTAATAAGCATGATATTTCCTCAATTGCAAAATATACGACGGCGGTTTACTTAAACATTTATCATAGCACGGCTGACCTAGATCCTCTCATCTTACTAATTAGTAGTAGTCCCTGATAAACGGGTTTTCTGGACACTGACGGGCCGTTAATCTATCCTCGTAATGGGTTCGAATTAAAGCCAACTTCCCGAGCTTAACTTTGTTCTGACTCGGAACTGTTAATTAAAAGGATTGTGTTTGTAACTGTCTGAAGTATTATTTTTTACGCTTCCTTAGACAAAGGCTAAGCTAATAAGCTGTCAGAATGTCCTACTTCTTTTCTTTTTTCTTGTCGACGGGAATTATTTTATTACCAGTCTTCTGCCTTACGAATCGCATTTTTTTTAAACTACTTGATAATATTTACACAGTTTTCTGTACAATGCTTGGGTTTTTACAGAGTAGCCGTGTTTTTTTAAAATAACAATTTAATTTAGGTTAATTTTATTAAGAGAACGTCAAAAGATACGACGGCTGCGGCGTGACGATTTGCTAACCAAGCTAGGGATTGGCCTACTTTGCCCATGACAGAGAAACGTAGGGGAGAAATCTGGCCAGCAGTGCCACCATTTGGTTTAAAGTAAATTGTCCGCGCACCATTATTATTATTGTATATACCACCTCATCAAAACATAAGCGATCTTTCTCCTTCAGATAATAACGGGTGTTTGTCAGTCCTGATAGTCTATCATGATAAGGAAACCCAGTTCAAGGGTTAAGAAATTGAGATGTTAGATGAGTCCAAAGGTAATAATCAGACTCACTTCTCAAGTAATAAATAAATAAAAAGCGTAAATATTTAGTCCATAATAAAAATATTGCTTTCCAAATTAAACTGTATTGCTATTGGTTAAAAATCATTGCCAAATCGCTGTGTGTGAACGCGATCATGTGACGAGGTGGCTATCGTAGGGATTTGCATTATTTGACAAGTGTGATGCTAAGGCTAGTTTAATTGCCGGATATCATTAACTAATTAAAGCTTATTTCGATTAAAATTGCTTATCACACCTGCCTTAGTTAATCGTTGTACGCGTTTGACAAATTCATTTTAAGCGCAGATAAAAAAAGAATTAACAGGAATAATTTATTGATTGGACTAACTTACCTAGTGACGTCCAATCCTAATTATGTGAAGTAATCTCGTCCTCGTTTTGTACTATGTAGTAGGCACCTTTGTGTAACTACGCGATCTACAATGTTTAAAGTATAGCGCCTTAGAGCGCTATTTATACTGAAAAAAATAAAAAACACAACCAATGGCATCCTGTCCCTGGTGTCACGTTTGACATCTGTCAATCTTAATGTCATTATTTCAAAGAATAGGTACACAACTTTCAACATCAAAAAAGGGGTCATAAAAGCGTATACATATATTAAGGACTAAATATACAATTATATATACATTCGTATATATATATTTCTAAAAAACCTAGAATCAGGGCTGGGCTGGGATTATAACGAGGACGAGATTACTTCACATAATTAGGATTGGACGTCACTAGGTAAGTTAGTCCAATCAATAAATTATGTTCCATAATCTCGTCCTCGTTTTGTACTATGTAGATGTTCAAAGAGGAAAGTTGTGTTGCAAAATCAATAAATCATTTATTATGATCACATACCTAATGATTTGCTGAAGTTTGAGATGTAAAAATTTTTAGGTGTTATTTCATGAAGTATCTGTTAGTAAGTAGATACTTCATTCAAATTTTATCTAACGCGGGTGTAGTTGTTTGATTCATCATTGGAATTAATAAATCAACTCTGAATATCAAAACATCTTCAGATCTATACAACCCTGTATGATAATTTAACTTTGCATGATGTAACCACCATGCATAATGGTGCAACCCTGTATGATAATACAACCTTGTATGATGTTACAACCCTGTATAGTGGTACAACCCTGTATGGCGGTGCAACCCTGTATGACGGTGCAACCCTGTATGATGGTACAATCCTGTTTGATGGTATCACCCTGTATGGAGGTACAGCCCCGTATGATAATACAACTCTGTATATTGATGCAGTCAACTGATGACACCGACGACCGTTGTACCATACTTACAGGTGAACCAAGAAGAAAAAGCAAATCACTCATAAACTCGAAAAAAGTAATCTAAATGAAAATGGGAAATGAAACTGACGCAATAGCGATTTTCGCAATAGAAATTATTTATGCATAAACTAAAGTTCACACAAACGGAGTCGCGGGCATCAGCTTGCTTAATGTTATCATGAAAACAAGAAAATGATTTAAGCTAAACCTAGTCTCATTTATCTAAAAGAATGTACATACTTAGTAAATGGGTAGGTATTTAAAAAGGTAACTTTACCCCAGTACAAGTGGTATATGGTAATAATTTTATAAAAATGATTATTTTATTATATTCAAATAGAAATCTTGGTAAATAACTTTAATGAACCATCTGTTCAATGTACGGTAAACAGCACGTTTAAAGTTACCACCCAAAAAATTAAAAGTTCTTCAACAGATTTTTTAACTTTAAGCCTGACTTGTAGAAATCATTTTCAATTGATAAAAACGATGATTTGTGGTAGGTCGACGAGCTGTTGTCTGTACTTATCAATGGTTCAAAATAAATCAATATTAGTGTTTAATATGGCAAATACTTCGTTACCTATGTGTTATTAAATAAAAAATAAAACTAATAGAAATGCTGCAAGTATTAGAGCAAGAGCCAGCGACGGCCAGACCTTCGTTATATCATAAAAGCTGAAAGTTTTTCTATGTGTGCCTCTAGTATAGGTAGGAACGATCCCCACCTATGATACTTGGGTAGTGGTTCCTTTGGCAGGTAACAGGTAGCAAAGGTGTATAAAATTCCATCTAATATTTATTAATCTATTAAACTTAATTTTTTTATATTTTATTCATAACAACATTAAAACTCGCGTTACTCATTGCCAGACACTTAGTACGGTTCCAACCCCCTGCCGGACACCCCTAAACTATAATATTTTTTAATTCTACTTACGTTATCTTGTAAAAGCTAAATTTTATATATGTTTTTCGGGGAACTATTAAACGATGTTTCCCTAGTAGCCAGACATTTTCGAGGGTTCTATCATCCTGACAGACACATTGAATCGGGCAGAAGTTGTGAGAGCGCGGAGCATATGCAGTTACGGGTGTGAGTGAAACAGAGCGTTCGGTTTATTGCAACTTTTTACTGCACATCAGCTGTTGTTTATTTAGAATTGTCTCGTGATCTTTTTTTTTAATTTATCAAGAAGTTATATTAAATAAAATTATTCCAGTCCGGATACAAAATTTTTAATTTTAATTTTTAATTTTCGGTACGAAAAGTGGTAGCGACACTGAGAAAATTGCTGATTGTTGTCAAAATGGAACTTGAATTTGATTGCTCCTTGGAACATTTGCGTAAAATAAAACTTGAAAAAGAATATTATGAACGAGGAAGAACACTATACCAAGATAAAGATGAATTAGTCATTCGCACAGACGACGATAGCAGCAGCGATGACAGCTTTTCTGGTTTAGAAGATGATGAGTATATGGGTGTCGAATATTTGGAATCAAATGATAGCGAGTGATTTTGCTAATAATAATTAAATATTATACTTTTGGTGGGCAAAATAAACAAACATATTTGGATTTTAGTTTATTGTTTTAATAGTAACTTCAAGTGAGGCCTATGCCCTGCAGTGGGACGCATATACCTAGGCATACTTAACTTGTATGGATATGACATTAGGTTTTCTTCTTTACCTCAACCTCTTTTTACGTTATGACCAATTTTTAATATAAAAAGAATTGAAAGAAATCGATTTATCTATTTTACCCCTAACAGGGATCCGCAGAGATCAGTCACCTATATATATAGATTTTTAAAAATTTCAAACTATTTATTAGCCTCAATTAGGTACTTAGGTTACAAAAAATATATTACCAGTTAGCTTCTTATCGGTTTCTAACCTATTAAATGAAAGTTGCTTAAATTCTTCGGGTTGTTTATTAAATACTTATAAAATAATTATGCATTTTTATTAAACCTACTCTGGAGTAAAGGTATGATTCCGAACAATGAGTGTCGCGCAGAAGTTCTGCTACTGCTTGCTGCGTAGCTTAGAATGTAATCTCATATGAACTCGTAAATAATATATTATTATGGGGACCAGTAGTGCTGCGGTAGCACTGCTGCATTCTGCTGAGTTCGGAATCATACCTGTAACCTACTTTTAGGTCTACGATACGGCAAGTTTGCCCATAATAAGGCTAGATTGTGATTCCAAAAAAACATGTCAGGAAATTTTGATACGGATTTAAAAAAACAATAAAAATCTGTAAGTATCAAAATCATTTTGGTCGCACTATACAGGGTTGCTACTTAAACAACAGTGGCGCCCTCATTTTATTTCATGACTTTTTAGACAAGCTGTAACTGCATATGCTCCGCGCTCTCACAACTTCTGCCCGATTCAATGTGTCTGTCAGGATGATAGAACCCTCGAAAATGTCTGGCTACTAGGGAAACATCGTTTAATAGTTCCCCAAAAAACATATATAAAATTTAGCTTTTACAAGATAACGTAAGTAGAATTAAAAAATATTATAGTTTAGGGGTGTCCGGCAGGGGGTTGGAACCGTACTAAGTGTCTGGCAATGAGTAACGCGAGTTTTAATGTTGTTATGAATAAAATATAAAAAAATTAAGTTTAATAGATTAATAAATATTAGATGGAATTTTATACACCTTTGCTACCTGTTACCTGCCAAAGGAACCACTACCCAAGTATCATAGGTGGGGATCGTTCCTACCTATACTAGAGGCACACATAGAAAAACTTTCAGCTTTTATGATATAACGAAGGTCTGGCCGTCGCTGGCTCTTGGACTATATTGATTCAGTAGGAGAGGGATTCACATACATATTTACTGGCAAGGAATAACCCACCGATTCCGCGTAGACTGAGATTAGTTTCCTTTAGTTAACAATGGTTTCAACATTATTATAGTTAATGAGATTAATTTTTGATTAATCTTGTTAGAAAACCATTGATAGAAAACAAATTAATAATATACAACTGGAAATCAGTGTGAAACTCCTGCACTGTATGTGGATCTCCAGGGGGGAAATAATAGGTTACTGAAACAACACAGTTTCTGAAACCTAATAAGAGAAAGATTCAACACTGAACTGATCAATGCTTGTTCAACTGATAAAATAAAAAATAAAAACTTACCAATAAGTCTCATCTAATAAGATAGAAAAAATATTCAAACTTGAATTTTTCTGTGGTCCGGACATCAGTCTGGTTCCCTGACAGCCTCAATCCAATAACGAGGAGTGTGAACATATTTGTTAACGCTGTCACCAATGCCTTGATTGCCAATTGTATTCGGTTTATTTTCAAATTTTCAGTTAAAATCTTCATTTTATATTAATCATCTCCATATACTTGCTACTTTGATAAAATAACATGTCATACAGGTAGGTACTCTTAAGTTTGGAGCTTAATAATAGCTTGTAGTTTTTATGAAACATAATTAGTAGGTATTATATTAAGACAATTTTAACTTGTTTGGGATGTTTTATGTTCTATTTACAAAATCTGAACTGATCTAAAAATGTTTCTTAGTCTTCCATGGTCTACTCAACTGTAAAATAAAATTATTTGTTACAAAACCATATGACAAGTGTATAAGGGTCATATAATGGTATTACAAAAACTGAACTGATTTAAAAATGTTTCTTAGTCTTCCATGGTCTATTTAACTGTAAAATAACATTATTTGTTACAAAACCATATAACAAGTGTAAAGGGTCATATAATAGTGTATCATTTTTGTAAATGCCTATTAATAAGGCTTCATAAATCTTGCCATGGATTTTTGACTGACTCTGAAAATTTTGGAATACAGTGATTAGTGTTTATAAAATGCTTTTTACAATGGTTACATTATATTATTGCCAAAAAGTAAATAAACCTTTTATTTGTAACCAATAAGATGAGTGTGCCTTTCTCTTGAATTGTTCACACTTGATGAAGGCAAGTAGCCTAGCCTTGACTTTCAGCCAGACTATTAGAATAGGTATTATTAAGTGCATTTATAGGTTATTATGAAAACTTAGAATTTTGTTTAGGACTTAATGTATTAGATTTAATGTAGGTCTAAAAAAGGGATTTCACATAACTTATGAAACATAGGAAACAATAACACAAATATGCACTAGTTAACAGACCAATTGTAATGGTCTTCAAGCAAGGACCTAGCATTCCCATGTTACAAGGTACAAGATTATGCATATGACCAAGGGCAGTATGCCCGACCCGATTGGGAATCAAACCCTGCAACTTCCAATGTTAAACCACTACACCAATCTGGTAAACAGAATATCCTTTGATTACAGATATTATTTAGTGATTGCAAGTTATGTTTATTTATTTATTCAAACTTACAATTTTATGAAAAAAATATATATATATATATATTAAAAAACACAAAACTGTGGTTTAGATTTTAAGTATGTGTATGCCAACTATTATAAACTGGCTATGCTTTATAATGTTCTTCCTCTTGGGCCAACATCAAGATGTACATCAATAATATTAAATGCTGGAGATGGAAATCCACACTGCGAGAAGTCACAATTGGTATAAGTGCTATTTCATTGTCTTGTATGTATGTGAATGCAGCAAAAAAGGCCAAGTGTATCTGAGACTTGGTAGCCTTATATATGTGGAAGGCCCAATTCTAAATTAGTAAATATATTAGAAACATATGAAATGTCAAAAATTTAAAATCTAATTGAAATTGTCTAGGTATGAGTCTGTGACTTGGTTACTCAGAAGTCTTTTAGCCTTTAATATCAGCTGATAAAGGAGCTTCTTTCTGTGATTTCTCTTGAGTCAAAATGTTGGATAGAAAAAACTGCTAAGATCGAGGGTGGACACTGTCTTGGTGTCTCAGTACCAATATTTACCCCCTCCTCTTTTTCTTCAGCTTCAGTGGTGCTCAAGGAGCAGTGTCACCTTGACATTTTGTATTCAAATATATATTCAATTTCAATTGATGAAGTCAGTCTATGATTGCTTTATATAATGAATTGCAGATCCACAATATGTTAATTAATAATGTTAAGCCACAAGCTGACCCCTCGTGAAAGCAAGTGAAAGTGGTAAAATTCTGCTGCGAGATAGAATTATACTGTTCTTTTGGTAATTATTTATGCGACATCAAATAAGCTGGAACAAATGTGTGATGTTTACAGCTTACCTGCTGATATTATTAATCCTTTGTAGTATATTTGTGGTGCAAGACATTTATTCGTTTCACGGTCAACCCTTCATCAAGACTACTAGGGCCGATGTCATGTTGTCTCAGGTCAATATCTTGTGATGACACATTAGAATGAATAGCCCAATCCACCATCAAGGCTCTGTTTTGTAGTCATTCTGAGACAACGCAGCAGCTAGAATGAACATGTGATCACCACGGCCAACCTCCCGTGAAGGCTCCGGGTCGTCATTGATCATTGGTTCTGAGTTGACTTCCGTTGTTTTCTTGATTAATTTCTCACAGGCTTTGGTCTCATAGTCAACCCTTCATGAAGACTACTAGAGCAAATGTCATGTTAAGTCTCAGGTCAATATCTTGTGACGACACTTTAGAATGAATAGCCCAATCCACCATCAAGGCTCTGTTTTGTAGTCATTCTGAGACAACGCAGCGGCTAGAATGAACATGCGATCACCACGGCCAACCTCCCTTGAAGGCTCCGGGTCGTCATTGATCATTGGTTTTGAGTTGACATCCGTTGTTTTCTTGATTAATTTCTCACGGGCTATGTTGAATGTGGGGTGAACAGCTAAAATGATCATACTATCATCACGGCCGATTGGTTGTGGCTGTCGATTACGAGGAAATCCTCGTAAAAGCCCCGATGTCAAGTCAGCATAGCAGCACTCCCTTGTTTTCTTGATTAAATTCTTGCAGGTTATGGAGGTCATGTTTCGGTAAACGTAGTGTAGGACTTCTCTTAACTCCATGGACCGACGACTTCAGAAACACGGCTGAAAAAGAAACTGTGTGCCAAGCAGAAGCGGGACTGCAATAGATAGGCGGTGTCGACGTCGTTTTGAATCACAAATAGTTATAAAACATCTCCAATTGGCACTCTTTCTTTCATGAGACTTCGTCAACCTTACTGGCCTATATTTTATAGTCTAAACACGTTACTAATCCAGTAAAATACTAAAAATAAACGCGTGTGAAAAAAATTACGTACGATCGCGCAGCGTACAAAAAAGTACAATGACATTAAGATTGACAGATGTCAAACGTGACACCAGGGACAGGATGCCATTGGTTGTGTTTTTTATTTTTTTCAGTATAAATAGCGCTCTAAGGCGCTATACTTTAAACATTGTAGATCGCGTAGTTACACAAAGGTGCCTACTACATAGTACAAAACGAGGACGAGATTATGGAACATAATTTATCTTTTAATCCTTTTTAATCTAAACAAACATGCTATTTTTGTTTTCTAACGCGCAATATTGAGTGTCTTCAACTTTCACTATGGACACAGATACACGTTAGTACCTATTAGGTTTCATAGTTCATACGTATACCAGCCCCTCTAGCACGATCAACAAAACACGATATGATACGATATGATATAGCGATTTATCGCCTATTTACTTAAAAAATATGATAACATAGCCGCCGTCTTGAACTTTTATTGAAACAGT
Source organism: Anania fuscalis (assembly GCA_950371115.1). NCBI lineage: Eukaryota > Metazoa > Arthropoda > Insecta > Lepidoptera > Crambidae > Anania > Anania fuscalis. The sequence goes on along the minus strand of OX493343.1, from coordinate 10,598,867 downwards.
AAGGATGTCCGTACCGGGGACGTCACGGTTATGCTCGCTTTTTAGATAAAAGTTCATATTTTGACAAAAAATATGCGATAAATCGCTATATCATATCGTATCATATCGTGTTTTGTTCCACATGCTAGAGGGGCTGATGTATTGTGGAAACGTTTAAAAATTAATGTTCTCGAGCACCTCTTCAATATCTTTAATCTTTACTTTGACACTTGTTGTAGGGCAACCTTTGTTTGTGGTATACCTACTAAAAGTGAGTTGCATGCATATCTGTTAAATCTTGATGGTAGGTGTACTAACAGTCGAAAGGTTTTAATAGATATGGGAGTTAAAATAAAACCCTTGTTTATTTAAAATATAGTTATTTACGCACATGTGTGAGTGTTGTTGGTTAATTAATTATTTTTATTATTAGGACTTCAGTAGGCCTATAGAAAGTTTTGTAAAAAAATGAATTGACCGGACGCTACAAACAATCAGTGTTCACGAAAAATTCAGTACCATCTAAAAAAAATTAGTATGTCACTAATAAAATAACCGGTCAAGTGCAAGTCGGACTCGCGCACGAAGGGTTCCGCACCATTATCCATAAAAACGAGCAAAAAAATCACGTTTGTTGTATGGGAGCCCCCTTAAATATTTATTTTATTCTGGTTTTTAGTACCTGTTGTTATAGCGGCAATAGAAATACATCATCTGTGAAAATTTCAACTGTCTAGCTATCACGGATCATGAGATACAGCCTGGTGACAGACGAACAGACAGACAGACTGACGCAACTAAAAGCGAATTTCTTTCAACAAAACATATTTTCACGACAAGGATTCACTGGTTCAATCAAGTTTCTGATAGCAAAAAGAGAACACTTAAGTACTACGAAACCTACATCACTTCGCCACAAATTACGTATAGCGGCGGCGCGCCTTCGCCCCTCGAATCTGAGCTCACGTTCATTTATTGAGTCATTCGATCGATGCGTGACGTACTGAACTCAATAAGATGCAAATCTGTTTATCAGGCTGTCGGATCAGGCGGAGCCATCTAAATCAATCAAGAGTCAGACCGCTTATGGATTTAGCAGTTATGCGATCTACAGGATCGATATACAGTTTGAATAATTCTGCAAAGGAAATCGTAATTGGTAGGTTAGACCCATAGAAATATTCTGATCTGAGGTTAGACCTAATAGTTGATTGTTTGATGGATAAATATCATTTATGTTTTGCTAATGGACAACTAGCAAAATAATGCCATGTTTGTTTTAAAATCTATGCAATACCTCCGTAGCTGAGACGCCTTCTGGCTACGGATGTATTGCATAGATTTTCAAACAAAGCTCGCCAGGCACGCCGAACTTGACGTCGCGATCTCTGGGGTTCCAGGTTCGATTCCCGGTCGTGTCGATGTAGAATAACTTTTCTATATCGTCATTGTTATATTCCTATTACACAAGTGCTTTAGCTACTTACCCTAGGACTTAGGATCGGAGCAATGTATGTGATGTTGTCAAATATATTTATTTATTTTAAATACATATTTCATCGAGGTGGGGCCTGAGTATTAATTAGCATTTGCGCATACACGCTAACGTTACAAATATATTATAATAGTTAATGTTCAAATAACTATTTTTTAAATCATATTAAGTTGGTATAATAATGCCTATTCATAAAATAAATTGAGTTTTTTTATTAAAATTAACACGGTCATTTTAATTATTTTTCGTTTTCACTTCGTATTTATAGTCATTTATAAATTCCAGAGAATTAATTTAACCCTTATTTTGGGCTTCCACTCATTTACATCAGTACCGCGTACCCAATTGACGTTGACAAAGGTCATTCAGTGAACACTGGACAGGTTGGCGATGTAATCGACAATCGAATCGGAAGACAAAAGGCTTTTCACGCCTGGATTTTGAGTTGAATAACTCTTTGTTATACGGCTCAAATACTGAATATTTTTAAAAAGTAAGTTTAAAGTTGAAAAGTTATTAGCCTTTGTACGCCCTATATAGACCTATGGTTATTGTTGACATATGAGGTGGTTTGGGCCTTACTCCACCACACAAGCACAAATTACGTATAGCGGAGGCGCGCTAGACAGATCGGCCACTCGGAACTAAGCGTCAAAATCGTAACGCACAAATTGACAATTGCGTTTACTAGAAATCTCGAACGATCCGGGGCAGTACTACAGCGGACTGTCACTCACGATAGTTTACTACGCATTGATCATTGTTATTGCGAAAAATGGATATAAGCGTTTTTATTACTGCTGCAGTGTATTTGGATGTTTGAATACAACACAAAATTGTGATTACACGTTATTCAAATTTCCAAATAATATTAAAAGGTATATAAAACTAGGTCTAGGTTTTCTCTTGTTAGTAAAGTAAGTAAGTAGTAAAGGTAAAGATAAGTTTTGATAGCGATCAATCATTCATTCCATTCCACATTCAGCAGGAATGAGCTTTTAAATTTTCCTTAAATCGTCACTGGTATAACCAATGAGGATTTAAATACTACGTAAGGTATAACACCAGTGTTTTAGGTAAGCGTGGAATAAAAGATAATAAACATATTAAATTATTCATTGATTATTTTTACATTGCCGTTGCTAGGATAAACACGTCACGTAGAAATGTCAGTATATGTCATAACAGATATTATAATATAATGTAGTTAGTACGTATAATTTCTAACAGCGCGCAGCTGCCGCCGCTGTTAAACGACAGTCATTGAAGAAGCTAAGTCGGGGAGAGTAATTTTATTATTGCTCTGTCTTCCCATTTAGGCTTGGACGTATTATAAGATGAATGAATAAACTTATCGTTGTATCGGTGTAATAAAGCACACTTATTTATTTCAAAAATCAGAATAGCAACCCTAGGCAGTCAGCCCAATTTATGCAGTTGTTTTCGAGAACGGCGGGAGTGGACCTTCTGTATTTTTTCTATTTTGTGACACAAGCCCAATTTGGATTGATTGACAGATGTTATTGTGACTAAACCTAAGCGTCAGATCAAGTGAAGGAATCACAACCACGTCTGGTATTAATATGATTTTAGCCGGGACCAACTTTTAACGCGCCTTCCGAAGCACGAGATTGTGATAAATATGGTCTGTATGTCACTTAATATGGTCGGAATCCATCCGAACACATCCGCGATAATTATTGCTTTACTTTGGTAATTACAACCAAATCGCTTATGCCACTGAGAATCAAGCATCATAGAATATTTTATAGTGTTGCAAAACTGCAAGGTATTTATAAATTATCAAAAAAAACGATTTGGAGTTTGAGCTTAATTTTGTAAATAATATTAGAAAAGCAATCAATAAAGAATAGAACGAAAATCGAGCAACATTTTTAATGAACAATGATGCTCCAATGAAAAAAAAAGGTGAACAATTAATTTAGTCTGTTCCTCGATCGATATAAACCTTGCTATTGTATTCGGACATTTACTAAATGCTTGTTTATAATCAGCTTACTAAGGTAAGGCTGAGCCTAGTCATTATGTTTACAGCTGTTGACTGACATGACAGGCAAAATTTTACATTACGACAGACAAGAAATCAATAGAGCAACGTCATCGATTTCTGTAAAAACTACAAACTTAGATCATACTTATGAGTAAAAATGTTATTTAAATTATGGTTGTATTTATTTCCTTGATTTTATCTAGCGTTCTCCCTGGCAGGCCTCAAAATAAAAATCGCAGAAATAAGTGAGTCAATGTTATCGATAAGGTCGATAGACTTATTTTATTCCAGTCGCGATTAAATATTATTAGTCAGGTCAGTCAGTAACTAGTAATATCACTAAAGATTGTTTCCTTACCTTTCTTATGAAAGTAAGTTTAGTATTAATTATGTGATAGATCAATGGGAGAGATCTTTTTTAAGTTTCTGGCTCAACTACGGACCAACATCAAATTATATTTTTTTACGTTTCCTTATAAAAGATTCAGGAAGTGAATTTAGTTTTTTGCTTTTCGAAATTGTACCCATAGATTAAGTTGTTGTATGTGAACACAAGAATCAGCCTAAGGGGGTTTGCGTCATTTCAGTTACAGCTTGTATGTAAACGCAATAAATTGTGTTGTGTATGTGTGTGTGTTGCGCTATACCAAGCGCCTAAGAGATTTTGCGGTATTTTAATTACAACTCGTATAAAAGACAAAATGCTGATTTAGTTTGTGACTTACCTGGCCAGCAACGTCGCATCAAGCGCTTGCGGCTGCCGCGCATCGATGACGATGACGTGCGGCGGCCGCGCGTCTCCGTCGCGGCGCAGTGCGTCTAACGCCTCCCTCGCCCCGCGCACCGCGCGCCCCTCGCCGCCCGCCCGCGTGGCCGCTGCGCATGCGGCTGCGCACACGCGCGACGCACGCTCGGGGAACACGCATAGTAGCTGTGAAGGTAAAGATATATAAATATTTGCTGGAAAATGCAACAACTGTCGTGGTCTTAAGAAGGTGGAATTAAGGTGACCGCCAATTCTACGAATACTGCAAGCTGCAATGCATTTTAGAAATATTCTTTGTATGAAATAATAAGGAACCTCAGGCACCTAGCAGCGCTCAGCGCGAGCGCATCGGTCGCATAATGCTCAAAATGCGGATGACGTCATAAAACTCGATGCGTGCGCTGCGCACGCTGCGCGCGCCTTGGTGCGCCAGTTTCTTTCCATACGATTCAAACAAAGATAGTGCGTCAGTGACTGCAGCGCATTGGTAGATATTACCAAAGTTCAGCAACCCATACCGCGGTTGTGAGTAGATGGGTAACCAATCCGACCGTATTTAGTGAAATTTATCACAATGCGGCTTGAATACACCTGACAGTAAAGTTTATTTACTTACAAAAATCAATTTCCATCTATCCCTACTGGGCAGGCGTGGTTGAATATAACCTGAGCCACCTCATAATGACGACGGAGTATGCTAACAGGGGTCCTTCGTCATCCCGCCTATAGCGGCCGGACGAACACGCGGAGGTTTTAGTGGGTACGCTTGGCGAGTGATGGTGAGAAGTCGCCATCATATTCATATTCATATTCATTTAATCACTTCATAATGTACATTATAGATGGTCAATAGTAACTTTACAACCTTCATAAGGCATTCGTGAATTCAAATTAAGGTTATAATTAGATTTATATGTCATCATTATGTTACATTCATACAATATTACATTCATAAATTGGTATAATTAAGTCATGCCAAGATTTCAAGATGTCAAAATTTACGTCTTAAAACTAAATTACAATTGTCAAAATAAAATTCAAATTTATACATACAAATTTTAACATCACTCGCTAGGGAGTCTCACGTAACCTGCTGGCGCCCCACGACAGCAGGTATGCTTAAGGAATTTTCTCCGCAAAAAAAGGGGCGTCTCTTAGCACACCTGAATGCGTTTTCTGCCCGGAATCGAATCCAGGACACTTTGATTTTAAGGCAAGGTAAATACACCTATCGGATCTTCGTAATAAAATGTTACTCAAACACGTAAGTAAACGAAAGAACGAGTAATACACACTTAAACTTGTACGTACTACATTATCTACATATTTATTTTATCTATGCTTAAAGTAAAGAATTTCGATATATGTATATGAACATACCAATATAACATGCGTGCAATAAAAACACGTACATGGCCTGATAGATACGCAAACTTTGATGACGCGAAGTTGAGAGTACACGGTACAATATTTGCGTAAATCTACCTACTATTTCTGACTGAGTGATGACGCATGACATGAATGATGCATTGCATACGCTGTATAAGGTAAAATGTATGTGAGTAAGTCTCCATTGAGGATTTGGATACAATATTCAAACTATCGGGTGTTTCTCCCGATATTTTAATAGTAGACTATCATTAAAATATCGGGAGCTTTAATAAAAAATAATATTGGACAACATTTGCACAACTCGAGACCATTACGATTTGTGTGTTGTCCGGCGTGCGTGGACTACATGATGCTTGGTATGATACGTAACGTATCAAACGAAGAACAATATATAGACAATATCCCACAGGAACATTTATCCGGGATAAAAAGTATCCTATATGTTAATCCAGATCATATTCTACATAAGTGCAAAATTTCATACAAATCCGTTTACGCATGATTAAGTCATCATCATCATTTTAGTCATAGGTCGTCCACGCTGAACATTGTTTCGTTTGGCCGGTTGGAAGCGGCCTGCATCCAGCCGCTTCCTGCAACTTTTACCAGGTCATCTGTCCAACTTGTGGGTGGACTTATGTGCTGCGCTTGCCGGTACGTGTCCTTCTTTCCAGAACCTTTCTGTCCCATCGGCCACAATCGGCCACGTCGGATTAAGTCACAAACATCCAAACAACCTCACAAACTTTTGCATTTATAAATTATTGGGATACTATCGTGTTCAATGTGTATTTGGTTGGGACACTAACCTGAAACCGCTTGGTCGATCGTTCCTCAGCGTGAATTTTCAAACCGTGAATTTTCATCGCCCGAATTGAGTTACGAATAAATTCGCTTCGACGCGTATGTAAGAATTATAGATACGTTACGAAAATATTTTCGTGACTGGTTTACGTGCTCTATCCTCTAGAGGAAAACATGTGTGAACTAGATCAAACTACGTAGGTGGGGAACTTATAATTTGACGATATCAGTCACAGTTCGTTTCTTTGTGTGAGTATCAAAATGATGTTGAAGAGGGATGACAGAGAGAAAATGGGCGACATTAAGATAATTTAGCGGGGCTTAACAGGAACCGAGGGTAATAAAATCAAATAAAGTTATATTCGCAGACTTTATATTTTATGCGTCTTAATTTCCTACTATACATTTGATTCTATTTTGTCGGAAAATACTGGAATTCAATTAAAAAATATTAATTCTAGATAATAAAAAAAAATAGCATAAATTAAATTGCCTGTTTCAAAGCAAGGATATCGTTTTATAATTGTTTTCTCTTGTACATTTGAGGATTAGCAAATCCCGAACTATCAACAAATAACGATGTATAAAACATTATTTCATAGCTGTCATTTTCTTTTTATCATCACCATGTCAGCCTTTGGCAGTCCACTGGACGTAAGCTTCCCCCAAAGAGCGCCAAAGAACACGATCTCCCGCTTTTTTTCATTCTACCACTGCCAGCCATCTTCCTAAGGTCGTCGGTCCATCGATCTGGGGAGCGTCCTACACAACGTTTTCCGAGGTGTGGTCTTCACTCGAGAACCTAATTCCTTCACCTTTCATCGTTTCTGCGACAGATGTGGCCAGCCCACTGTCAGTTAAACTTGCTACAGTTTTAGACTATGTCCTTAACCGTTACCGACGGAAAAATGTTTTACTATCCTATCCGGTAGTACTAAAAAGGTACTGCCGAACCTTATTTTTATGATTAAAAAGAGTTAATAGAACGTAATTTTAATTCGCATTTAAAAACATAATTGCGTAATCAATTTCTTTATGAACACACGCGTCGAAAAACATACTTAATATAAGTAGCTTAAACTCAATATCAATATCAATTGTCGGTAAGTGTTTAAAAAGTTTAATAAAATTTTACGGTGCAAACCACTTCATGGTGGTGGCACAGTAAAGGTGTAAACACATTTGAGGCTTAGAGCATTCAACCAACAGGAGACGACAAGCTCGCTAATTTCTATGAGAAAAAGTCTGTCATTTCTTGCGGGGGGAAGGGAATAACGCACACATAGGGAATTAACACTAACGCATTTTCAATGACGTTGCTACGCTCGCACACAACAAAAATTATCAACACTAGCTTAAACTAGATGCACACAAATATATTCACACACAAGGGTAACATATCCATGCACGAGTGTGACGTCAGTTTAAAATAAACGAAGATAGTGCTTAACACTATCGAAAAATTTCATCGATGAGTTCTGCCAGTATTATGATAAGGTTTTATTCAATTCAGACTCTTTATTATGTGTAAGATAGAAACTTTATGTAAGGGCGACTACAGGAGAACCGCCATAAGAAGACGGGCAGCAGCGTCTCCTCTCCACCATTGTCTAAACTGCGATCGCCAACCCGCCTGCCAAGCGTGGCGATTATGGCAAAATCCTCCTTTTGGTGAGGCCTGTGTCCAGCAGTGGACTGATATAGGCTGGTAGTGGTGATGATAGAAACTTTCCTTTTGGCTGTCATTAAGATCTCAGGGTTATTTATTAACATACGTCAGTATGGTAAGTTTAAGGATTGGACTATACCCACCTGGAAAACCGGTCCGGGTAAGTACGGTTTCAATCCATCGCATGCAATAAGGGCGTCGTGAACGAATTCTAGCTGATTCTAACGAGATTCCGACTGGTTAAAGTCCAAGCCTAAAACTGCAAGAAATACCTGCAAAATTTGGTTTTCAGGTGTATTGTCATAATTATAATAAAAAAAATACTGGGCTATAACCCGCAAAAATCGTAAATATAATTGAAGGTAAAGTTAGAAGGTTGAATTTTGTAAAGTAGGATTTGCAAGATTGGGTGTTAACTATTTTAGCTGTATTCGCGCTGTATACTATTTCGAAGAGTGCGTAGGTAAGGTAGTTCTATATCGTTGTGGATATGATTCATCTAGCCCCTCCCTCTTGGAGTAAAGGCATTCCCCAGATAGATAGATAAAGATAATTAAAAGACCTGTAAATTGAATATCAATCTTGCTTTTTCCACATCTGGCTGGCCCAACTCCCGGTTCAGGCCGAAGGCTTTCTAAAAATATTACAAATATTTTCATCTCTTAAATCGAAAACATGAAATTAGTCTAGAGAAATCATGAAATAAGAATATCATAATACCAATTTTTCTGCTTGCTTAGACAGACAAATTTGTAAATGAATTCAAATATTATTGGTCTGGGTCTGTCTATGGTGGTGACTGGAGATGGTTGGCTCGGAAACTTAATTATATAAAGTTTTGTTTCTTTGGAATGGATTGATTTCTATGACTTAATCAGTAATTGAGAAGGTGGTGAATAATAATGAATAAAAAACATTATCCGAAAAATTATCAAATCCTCAAGAATCCGTTCAAAACATGACGCTATTGCTGAAGCGATGGATTGAAACCGTACTTACCCGGACCGCTTTCCAAATGGGTATAGTCCGAGCCTTAACATACGCTTAAATAATAAATAATCTGTTAACTTTTAGCAACAAGCAAAATGTCTAAGTACAAAACACATGTTTCTCTAGAGTTTCAGATAAATGATAAGACATTTAGGTGCCTCAAAGATTTTGTCGTAACCTTTTGTAATGTTATATTTTCGCAAAAATAATGAATTTAGTGGCATCTTAATATGGACACATTATAATAATGCCTATTGTTATATAAATAACACGGATCTTACAGTAAAGCAACCAAATTAAACAAAATTTATAACACCATACAGTTTTTATTGTATGTGTAAATAAATAACAACAAAAATGCCTGTGACCTGAGCCTTAACATCATTTTTGTGTTAAATAAATTCATAAAAATAATAAAACCTAATCCACCCGTTTATTTTCCCAACGGGTGGGTTTATTGGGAATGTTTCGAATATATTTCCATTTTTGAAATAAATTCGGGTGGAATGCCAACTCTAGGTGACCTAAAGGTCAAGTGGTTAAATCGATATCGATATTTTGTTTTTGTGCTATCCCATCACCAATTTTGCTGCAGGGTGGCCAGCGTATATTCATAATAATCTCAAATTTTCAGAATAAGGTGAAGTTCGCAAATATATTATATTATTGAAGTAGACCGATTAAATGCAAATATTTATAGTATTGACTATTGATACTTTAAAAGTAAGTATTAAGTCCAAAAAAATTGCGCAAAAGTTTTAAACAAGAATCATAATTTGTTAACTGTGATATATCGTTAATTCATTAATCATCTATTGTAATTATTATTAACAATATCAAACGTGAAATACCAGTGTGATTTTAAAGTTGGGTACTTCAGTATAAAAAATTACGCTAAATAGGATTTTTTACCTTTTACTGGTATCACTTTTTGATTGACAAATTTATGAGGTTTTTGCAATTTTAAGGCATTATTTGCTAATATTTAGACTCAATAATACTTATAGATGAAAATTTAAGCTGTCCTTTAGCACATAAGATGTTTCTGATCTTTTTTAAAACGAGCACACGGCGTAATTTGGCATTTTTAGCTGCGGTCCTTCCACGCTCACCGTGATTTGACAATGATGGCGGAACGCGCTGCAAATAGTTTTATATAACCTCTGTGACCGACGGTCATAGACTTATGGCAGAGGGGAATGCCTGTCAATGGCGTCTCCTGTTGGTTGAATGCTCTAAGATTTGAGGGCATCTGGACAGTTTTTTTGTTTCAAAAAGCAAAAGCGTGTTTGTATTCTCAACTTAACTCTACAGGGTGTTATGTAAATGGTATAATATCAAACTAGCCGAAACTAGCCTATGTTAACACATGCATATAAATATTATGGCAAAGTCAGAAATTTTATATCATCATATATATTTTTTTAATTTTCGTATAAAACAGAATTTTTTGAATCCGATTTGTATGAAAATTATAGTTTCGACATGATATGCCATTTACTAAACACTCTGTATTGGATCATTTCCTTAACAATTACGTGAAGTATGGACCAAAGTCCAATATACAATTAGCGTTCACAAAACACTATAAGCTCTACTTTTTATCACCCTCTATGAGGAAATAAGTAAGTGCAACTAGGTTACCTACCTGATCTTGAGGTAAAGCTTCATTACACACTAATTTTTAGGGTTCCGTAGTTCTGACAAGAAACCCTTATAGTTTCGTTATGTCCGTCTGTCTGTCTGTCTGTTTGTCTGTCTGTCTGTCTGTCTGTACGTTCGTCTGTCAAAAGGCTGTATCTCATGAACCGTGATAGATAGACAGTTGAAATTTTCACAGATAATGTATTTCTGTTGCCGTTATAACAACAAATACTATAAACCCGAATAAAATAAATATTTAAGGGGGCTCCCATAAAACAAACGTGATTTTTTCGCTGTTTTTATAGATAATGATACGGTATCGACAGGCAGATAGACGGACGGACAGCAGAGCCTTAGTAATGGGTCCCGTTTTACCCTTATGGGTACGGAACCCTAAAGAACACTACAGCCTTGTGCGTGTATAAGCAGCCAGTGTGAATTAAAAAAAAAACTAAGCGGGTCCGTCCGCGGCAGTGACGCGGTGTTGTGTTCCATAATTAAAATTTTAAATACATATGTATAATTTAGTGGCATACAGATTTTGTAAGCTGTATCGAAATCTTGGTTTTAATTTAGACTAATATCTTATTAAAAATGGGTACAAGTGATTCTGAAATGTTGACCCCAGATTAAAGACGAGGAAAATACAGTTTTTACTTTCCTTATATTCGAAATGAAAAGTAGAGTGCTTAACACGGGTAAAAGAAATCAATTCCACTCGGACTAAAATACCTTGTATGGGAATTGATTCCTTTCGACCCTCGTGTAGCAATCTACTATTTTATACTACTTTATTATTTCATTATTCAGCTTGCCAGTTGCTTTTTCATATTATAATGTTTGTGATCGATCTCTTCGGTGGTTGCAACATTTTGTCTAGCATTTAGTAACAATCTTGACATTCTAAGTAAAAATCACTCTAAGTCCCTAGGGATTAAAAATCTACTTTGGTCCCCGTTTACAAAGAACCAACCAACAAAATCTTGTAAATCGCCAAAACGTAATAGCCTACAAAATCTGTATACACCTTTAAACGATGGAATTAAACTTGATTGGGTATAATGTCATATATTGCTACTGAATCGGTACACCGCTACAACGTCGCTCGATTGAACATAATCAAGCTGGAATTATAAGCAATGAAATGAGACTCGCGTTCCAATAAGCCTGACGATTCACTCTTTAATTTAGGGAATGCGTTTATAATTCCACTGTGACATTTGACGGTTTCCTAGGAGGCCTTAAATATTCGTTTGTAAACTTCGCTGTAATATAAAGCATTTTTTTTTATATCGCGACCTCCGTAACCGAGAGGCAAGCACACAGGACTTCGCGTCGCCATCTCTGAGGTCCCGGGCTCGATTTCCGGTTGGGTCGATGTAGAAAACGAACTTTCCTATATTGTCGGGTGTCTAGTACCGTCTTACGGTCTTGTAGTTAAGTTTCTGATCAGAGTATGTAATGTTGTTCAATGTTCATTTATTCAATAATATTCTACAATTATTAAAATTTTGTTTTTAGAACTTATATGCAAGGTTGTTTTATGATAATGTAACACTTGAAAAAAAATCTACGCTACTGAGAACGTTTTGAAAATCACTCACCCGGTATGCGTTGAGTCGTGGGTTCGGATCCCATCTGAGGCGGTTGTTTTTTTTTTCAAGTGTTTGAATATCTGACACTATTACTAAAAAATATAATATTGTTAATATTTACCTCTAAGGGTTCCGTGGGCGCGTAGAGGAGCGAAGAGGGGATGTGCGCGGGCGGCGGCGACCTGTTCTGCAAAGAGACACACACTGTGTAATATACATTAAAATACGATAAATTACTAGTGCTACACCAGTGTTAAATACTATAAATTACTATCTAGTAGATATACTAGTGATAAATCCAGCCCCTCTAGCATGTGCAACAAAACACGATATGATACGATATGATACGATATGATATAGCGGTTTATCGCATATTTTTTGTCAAAATATGAACTTTTATCAAAAAAGCGAGCATAACCGTGACGTCGCCGGCACGGACATGCTTACTGTTTCAATAAAAGATCAAGATGGCGGCTATGTTATCATATTTTTTAAGTAAATAGGCGATAAATCGCTATAGCATATCGTATCATATCGTGTTTTGTTGATCGTGCTAGAGGGGCTGCTATGGTTTAGAGGGGACTACTAGTTACGAGGCAATCTTATACGCTTTGACGCGCTATGTGGTACACGACACATGATAACAATACAATCTTTTATTTTGTCTGGAACACTGTCAACCAAAGAAGATCAATGTCCACTGTTATAGTGTTTTTGGAATAATTAATTTTCAATTCAATTTAATTCATTATTTTGCATAAACATTGTATAACATGGGAAGGTTTTTTTAGTGTGCCTGCTGCCAGCAGTTAATACAACAATACATTTGTTTAACGTTACAAAATATGAGCTTATAAGTAGAAGCTTAACTATTAAAGGCGAGCACACAAATTATAACAAATAAGTAGGTGTTATAATTTTATGCTGTTCGTTAATGATTATTATTATTTTTACTAATGTTTTTTATAAAAAGTCATGAAGATATTGTTTACAATATTCACCAACAGCCAATGGTGAATGGACTAAAAGAAAAACATTTCTACGCGATATAAGCCGAATGCGCCCCTCGTAAAAACGAACTGTTAATTCATTTTGGTAGAAGCCAAGCTGAGCCAAGAATTTTATTTTCATACTGTTTAACTAACTAACAATTTAGCAGTGAGATTTGTTTTATAATAATATTATGGGAAACGTATCATAAAGTAGACGTCTTTATATGTATATGATAAATTGTTGAATTCAAGAACTAATTTGATTTAAACACTTTACGTCATAAATCCTATGTATCTTGTAATATTTTGACTTTGAACTCAGTAACAAAAGAAATTTCTAATGTCTGCTAATAAAGAGTACTTTTTTGCAACAAGGTACCAGAGGTATAATATTTAAAAACGTATATCCTTCAAAATTAAATACACCATTAAAGGTAATAGAAGGCAGAGGCATAATACTAAAGATAATGCCTGTTAATGGCTACGTTCTTACGACATCTTTGTTCTCATAGGCTGTATCAATGCTGTTGGTGTTCCAAATAAAATAAAATGTTAATAATTTTCTCGCGGCGCTATTTTCAATAAAAACGGCTTCTCATGTCAATTTGCCAACACATCAAAGGCCAGAAATCAAGAGACTGCCAGGAGGCGACGCCAAGGATAGAGTTTTTTTTTTACGTTTTAAATAGATTAGCAAGGCTAATTTAGTACCTTGGCAATCATTTAGCCCATTTATTCATTTGCACATCATAATGTTACAAGAGTAAGAAGGTTAAGCTTAAAGCTAGGACATTTATCGACCCTGTTGGGCAAAACAAACAATTTTGGTACAAGGCGAGAACGCCGTTATTCCAAGTGATTATTAACACTATTAATTCTAATACTAGGGATTCACCTGCGTTTAATGTCATTAATAAGTACGCTATTTGATATAGTACGTAGGTGTTGCTGGTCAGAGTGCGCAAATTTTCTTTAATGTCCTTTTAGACGTTAGGCGATAGGTCGGACGGCGGTAACTTTCGACACATCAAAGGGATTTAGCGGGCTTCTAGTGCGTTGTTGTGGCTACACCTACTACTACACTAAACATGTTAAAACACGGTCACATTCAAAAACTCTTTGTGATATAAATGTTAAAGTGTATAATTATTAAGTTAGGATGGAGTGGACAAAATGAGTAAAGGATTGAGTTCTTGGAAGCGTTCTTATTTTATTTTAAAGCATTGTATCCTCAGATCACACGCTAACTAAGCCGCTAGACGCTAGAATCAAAAGTCAAATAAGTGAGGCCACATATTTAGCGCGTACTTTTGTGCATTAATAATGAACGTTAATCATGCCGTTATTTGAACGTTAGGTGTCACGTAGGTGAAGCCCGAGCATAATTAATATCAAAACTAAAATGTAATTTTTAATTCATAATTCATTTATTGTTTCACATGGTATAAAAGATGTTGCAATTAAATTTGTCCAACACATGAACCCTGTAAGGGCACCACAATATTAAAATATATATTTAAAAATACTACTATAAAATTACAATAATGAGATTACAATTAATAAAATAAAATTACAATAATATCAAAATGTCAGATAGCACATAATTAAGTTGTTAAATAAAGATATTACCTACCTAAAATATTAAGTGTCATACTTAATTTCATAATTTATTCGCCAACCGAAACTTAAATTAAAAAAAACTACGAGTTTGCTTTAAATTCATATTAATAAATAATTAGAAAAGAAGAAGAAAGATAAAATTGATGTGATTAATTACATCATAATTAAATTCAAACATCATTTTTGTGGAGGCCTTGTTTGCCAACGACGTCGCGTGGCTATTAGTGAGATATTCCCTTAGATGGGCGTAAAAAATGTCATTGCTCTTAAGGATAAAATAATATGACGCTCAGTATCGCAAAAAGTCCACAATAATAAAACGTAATTTATGTAGATGACTTTATATGACTTATATCCTTCTTGAATTTGAGCGACATTAACTGGATATAAAAATATTTCTATCATACAAATAGGGTTCGTGGCGTAGCGTGCGTTAATTCAAAGGTTTGACTCTAAGGTTGGGAGCGGGCGAGTAGTCCCAAATGTGTACAAACAAAATTTGAGAATTTGATCTGTTCGAACTAATAATAATCATCAGTCCACATCAGGTCACTAACTGCGCAAAATTCTAAGCCCCGGCCACTTCATATGTTAAGACATGAGGTACTCTTCGATGTATCAAAGCTCTTGGTTTTTTAAAAAGACAAATAAATAGAACAATGTGTTTTCCGAGGCTAAATATAACTTGATAATAATGATGTAATAATGTCCAAGTTGCTCTACACAACTTAATATACTTGCTTTTAACTTAATAAGCCTTAAGATGGTAATATCAATATGCAAAAATGTATCAAACTGTTATATATTATATGTTATACCTATTGACCATGAGATCTTAATAATCACTACACTTGGACATAGAAGATCTTTGAGATAAACTGTTCTAAGTATTAATTATAAGGGGAAATTACTTGTGCTCTAAGTAATTGTATCCGTTAGCCCTTTCATCTAAGAAATCTCACGAGGGATAATCTTGATCCTGTCCCTAAGAAATTAGATTATACCTGGGGAATGTTTAACCGAATTTCTTGGTATGGACTTGTAAAAGGTTGCGTGGGAGTATTTGCAGATAAATTAGGGTATATTGCGCTCAAGGGTTTATACCATGGTAATAGGTTAGTCACATTAGTGAAGTAGGTACCGATGCTTTATTTAACGAGGTGGAATAATTGAGCTGCACTTGTTATTCCTGTCCATTACACAGATATATAGCAAAACCACTACTCTTACTACGACCTACATGTTTCTTCTGGGCGATCTTGTTCTGTATAATCAACTGCAGCAGGTGATATCTGTTATGATGTTTTTTCAATGTCTTCCACTTTTTATCAATGGTTAAGAGCTTTAAGTTCACTTTGTCCGTCAATTATTCTACCTCACATAAAACAAGGCCAATTTCCAGGAACTAGTTGCCAGCCTTCAGTGAATCGAAAGGCACTATAAGAAGAAAAAGAAGGTAAATGCGGTCTTGTGTAAAGAATACGATTTTATAAAGGCACAGGGCGCCTTTCAATAGATGAATAGTGCCCATATAGGCAAAGTCATGACTTCCAAGTCATTGTGTGTGTGTGTTATTGGTCATCTATATCATTTGACTAATGTAAAAAAAGTTGACTCCTATTTAATCATGATTAAATATGTGTCAAAACGTTTCAAATAAAGGTATGTAGGTACCATAGACTTAGGATTCGCTACGCTCTATATCTGGTATGTACGTACAATTTATAAAATTTGACTAGAATGCTCTTCTAACGAACAAATTCATTAAATAGAATACAAAACACACACTTGTACTAAAATGGCATCACAAAACAAATGTCGGTTACTAGTTTAGAAGTGGCGCCCTCCTCTTTAACATGATAGACATTAATGAAATGGTGGAGTACTTCAATATTACTTCCAGTAATTAGTAAAGGGAAGTTAATATTTGTTTTAACAACAACTAAGTCACAATGTGTGTTACATCAAGTACTATCCGTAGAAGTTATTATTATTCCAAGTTTCAGAACAGAACTTACCAAAGTCGAAATTAATTCATCCTGTGACACTTTAAAATTGCTAAAATACCCGTATTATTATTTTAATTGAAATGTTACGATGATTTTATGGAGTTATTTTTTTCGGACAGATACTTTATACAAGTCATGTTTACTTTTAAATCACATTATCTTGCTATTACGAATTTATCCAAAAAAGTACAAAATATATTTGGGATGATCTGAAATGTCATTATGATGATAATTTATTTGCGCTTTATGTTAAAAATTTCGTTTTTTTTATAAATAAATCATAATTTAAGTACCTTTCAATCGTTTTGTTTATGTAACTCGAATAAATAACACAAGGGGCTGAGTGACACAATATTTGTTGTGACGCAAATTCTTTCTTTTGAAATTTATTAAACCCTAAACCCATTTGGATTTTGTGGACTTCAAATTTAACACGAGGTTAAAATGCAAGCCTAAAAAATTTTTTTATGAAAATGTTAGCGTGTTTGACATAGACAAGCTACACCTTGTTAAAATATAAAGATTCAGTCATAAGAGAGTGGTTTTAAACGTGTTTTATTTATTTATTTTAATTCTACTCGTACAATTTTAAATGAGAATGGTCAACAGCAGGTCAACTAACCCAGAAACAACATGCTTTGTTGGCCAATTAAATGACGTTATTGTATTACTTTTCAAACGAAGCAAGTACTTTTATATCATTGTATGTAGGTGGTAAATTTAATTGATACAAAAGGCAGGTATCCTATTTAGTATTCAATTAAATAGTAATACGAGGCGATAAACCCACTCACTGGAGTACTAATGTGGGTAAGGAGTACTGTGTGCTCCCACGGGACTCCGCTAGATCGTCCTCAGCTCTCAACACAAGCTGAAACTGCTAATTTAGCTTTTAAAAGTGTTTAGCACAAATTTTTCTATTTAATATTAAAGGTGTAATTAAAATAACGCAAAACCTTTTAAGTTGTGAATTTACTGCAAAATACAATACAAGTTATACAATTACAAGATTTTAAGGTGCCAAAATCAAATCGCTAAAAAAATAATTTCTCTTTACTAAACATAACCATTAGAAAAATCTTTTTTTTTTTAGAATTCCATGTTAACTAGTTCCAATATTAGATTTAGTCTCTCAGAGATTTTGCGTTAATTCTTTACACCTTGTACTTATGTAAATAAAATGCGCGCCGCCGTTATACGTAATTTGTGATGTATATCTATTTTACTGTTTCAAACATTTCATAAAAAACGCCGCTTTTGGACTTTAGGAAAAATTTAAAAATCAGAAGTTGATTCACATATATAACTGCTTAGTTTACAATCGGATTAATCCATGACGAACATATATATATATATATTTCTACAATAAACTTTTTGTTAAAAAACGTGTTTACTGTAACCAAAAATCAAGATGTGTAGCATTTTCAATACAGTCTGTTTTCTTTTCTTTCAGGCTACTGAAGGCTTCAATTATAACAGAGTAAGAAATAAGGCTAACGTACTAATACTATAGAAGCTCCTTACTGCATAAAAAGGTTAGGTAGCCCCGGCTTTTTGTTACAAAAGTGTGTTATAAACAGAATTCGAGAGCTACTAATAGGCTGAGGTCCACCCCTTATAAGGGTGCCTTCAGTAATTATGGCGTTATCCTCCGTGCCTTGTCACGTTTTGAAACGGGAAGCTGGCCAGTCTTGGGGGGTGGGGTTTTTTAGATGATCAAAACTGTCAAGGTATATTAGCACACGTTTTCTAGTTATTTTTTCCTATTGCTATTGTTAGTTAAATATGAACGGAACCTATGGTAAACTTGGAACTTAGTGTGTATGCTTTCTTCTCGTTTTGGATTTTTTTCTTTAATTTCATCCTTTTTTTGCTCTAACTATTTGATACGACTTAGAAACCCTGGTACAAAGTTAAAATGGTATTTCCAGTGACATGGGACCAGATTTAAAATTTAACTCTCTCTTTTTTATTAAATAAAACTGTATAACTAAAATTGACAGCCATTTGCATTTTGCAATATTTCTCCTGAAACGAAATTGAATAAACCGAGTATTTTATTAACTAGTATGGAATGTCACAATTACAATGAAGAAATTAATCATTAATGTCAATTTCTAAAACTCAGCCGTTTTTAATTTCATACTACATGATTTTTACAATAGTCTGTTATTCAATAGCAAATTATTAGCAGATTTTGTTATAGTGTTTTACTTTCCTATTGTTTTCCTACAAGCAAATTTCAATATACTAGCAACTCGTACATTATGGGAGACTCATAATCAGATTTTGATAGATTCAAGCTCGATTAGTCGTCGCCACTGCCACAATGCCCGAAGAGCAAGGTATTCGATCAGTGCGTCCTACCGGTGATGACTTACGGAGCTGAAAAGTGGAATATGACAGTAAAGCTGGCCCACCGACTTCACGTCACTCAGCGAGACATGTAAAAGGTAGATACTTGGGATTTTGTTAAGGGATAAAATCCGAAACGAGGTCATCAGGCAAAATACTAAAGTAACGGACATAGTAAAAAAATGTAGCAAGCTTAACTGGCAGTGGGCTGGCCACATCTATCGCAGAACCGATGAAAGGCGGAGTAAACGGGATCTCGAGTGGTTGACTACGCCTTGGCAAACGTAGTGTAGGACGCCCCCCAGCCCGATGGACCGACGACCGTAGGAAGATGGCGTGCAGTGGCTGGATGGAAAAAGCGGGAGATTGTGCTCTTTGGCGCTCTTTGGGGGAAGTTTACGTCCAACAGTGGACTGCAATAGGCTGAATAGATAGATAGAAGCTTGATTATTAAAATAACTTTGTTGCTAAGTATGCTAGTTTTAAGCTTGTGCATGTAAATTGTGTAATTGTTAAGATGCCGGCGGCTAGATCGTAGGTTACAGTCTACTTACTTGGCACAGCTTAGCTACCAAACCATAAAACCTATATTTTTACAAATGATATTGATGAACTCTAACTCTACACGTTGAACCTTAAGCTTAAAATCTGTTGAAGAAATTTGATATTGTACGTTGATAAGCTATGGACTGTACAAGGCAGACCTTAATTTTTCGACGAGCTCAACGTAAAGGGAATTTGCAACTTTTTACCTGACTGCCAAACGAGGGTTATTTAAGCTAGTGATAATGAATAGGCCTTTGAAAGACTTGCCTGTTAGTAATTTTGCAAAGAAAATGTTTGGAGGTCCAATAAGTGTTCAAATAATGATCCAGCTTTGAAGTAATAAGGTTTGGTGAAGTAACGTTGTTAGCAAACGAAGTTTTAAAATAAGGATTTTTGATATTAAAAAAAATCAAACTGGAAAGGCCATTGAATATGTGCGTATTTTAATTTTACCTGGCTAATATAGCTCTCCTTAATTTGGATTGTGTTTTGTTGAATCAGAATCAGAATTTTTATTTGCTTTAAAAGTAGTGACAGTGGGTCATATTATTGTTCGCCGGAGTACTCGAGTGCTCATTTAATTTGTCTTGATCTCCGAAGTCGTTTAATTGTCATCATTAGGTGTCGTTATATTTTCTCTGTGTCCAGATTGTTGCGTTTTATAGTAAACATTTTAAAATTAATTTTAAACCATCTTCTAAATAATATTGACAAATGGAAGTTTTTCATTTCTGTTACTTCCAACTCTAATAGGCTTTATAACATTGTTAATCAATTCTAGTTTGTGATATCTCAATTTAACAATTTCATCTACTATAAAGCAGCTTAGCTAGAAGAAACCAATTTACCAGTAGCGTAGCTTTAATATATTTGTATTTATCTCCTTTTCTAGGGTTATCTGTAAACAAAGGTTAAGCTCCAACATTAACACAGGTTAATTGAAATAAAGGTATCGACCAGTAACGGCCTCGTCTAATCACTTTATTAATGATATCTTCTGATTCCAGCTTAATGAAAATTCCATCCCGGCCCTCTCCATTCGCCTCCCTAATAACCCCACGTCAATTTGTCCCCCCAAATACAGATGGACGTTTCGTCACGTCGGGTCCACGGTGAAAAATAAGTTTCACATTTTTCTAGCCCCCATTTTAACTTTTTGCACTTAATTGCTTATTTGCTTTAGGGCAAACATGAGACGAAATCTAAATGAATAAGTTATTTACGACGTGCAAAATTCATAAAATTTGAAAGTTAGTAAACCCCGCTATCCTATGCTTGTTACAAGTTTGGGACCACACAGGAACGCTTGGCAATAATATCGAGAATTTGTCCCGAGTAGATACGTTTTCATTTTACAATTTATAATCAATTGGGCCGAATAAATTATCGGACAAACTAAATTTTAAAGTGTTTGCGCACTGCAAACTCCTTCCTTCCTTCAGTACATATTATCTGATATAAATCGTAATGATGATTGATGAGTGATAAATATCGAACAAACAATCATTTACTAGAGCATACCGTTACCGATCCGAAGTCCGAATCCGAAGGAATACTGTAGACGTATTTATTAATTTCTAACATTGGTCCCAATTTCACGCATTTTTGAATCACTCAAATTAAGTAATGTTAAAACAACATGCGCAGCTCTATAAAAATAATATGGCTACATAGGACCGACATTGAAAATAATTGACAAAATGTAAATGATTTTTAGCACAATTTGATCTGTGACAGGATGCGTCTCCGTTAACACGCTGAGTGGTCTGTCATTTATAATTAATTAATAATAATAATAAATATTTATTTGCTCATAAACATGGTATACATTGATGTTCAGTGAATTTAAGGTGCTAGACATGTTCAACCTGATTAGAGGTATGCAAATTTTATGTCAAAGTAAGTAATATTACATTATAATTAAATCGAAGATAATTAAATATTAATAATACACAATTATTCATTTTATTCATATTAGTAAATTAGCATTAATTCCTTACTTTACTAAAAAATTCTTTCAAGTCATAAAATGTATGTGATAGCAGCCATATAAACAATTGCTTCCTAAATTCAATGAGACTTAGTGACCTTAGTTCCCTGGGTAAATTATTAAAAATATTTACGCATATATACACGGTGTTACTTTGCATCCTTGCCATATTAACAGAGGTTACTATATCACTGACAATGATAACAAATCAGTAAAAAAAGAAAGACCTAATTCTATTTTTTTTTAATCTTGAGTATTTTATTTTATCGACAATATATTAAACACAACACTAATTATCGAAACGGATGCACATCACTGTTCTTATTCATCGGCACAAAAGATTTTGTAGTATTACTTGATTAGTGATCGCGTACCGTTCGAGACAAAATCGGCTTATTCCTATGTGTACTGCAAAACCAAATTTACTAAAAACTTAGTGTGCTTTATTTATGGGAGTCTCTAGTTTATCTAAGCAATAGGTATTGTTCCCTACTTTTATCTCTGTGAATATGGCAAGGATGCAAAGTAACACCGTGTATAAGCAGCTTTTTTTGTATTGTGTAGTTTTTGGGGTTTCTTTTAATACAAGTCTATTAGGATTTCTTGTATTGCGGGGATATATGTCACATGCTTTTTTAAATAGATTTTTATTTTGTACTACAAATACACATATTTTAAAAATGTACAACGATGTCAATGTTAAAATTTGCATTTGGGGAAATATAGTGCGGCAGGATGTGAGTGGAGGAATACCGTGAATTGCCCTTATACATTTCTTTTGTGCAATAAATGTTTATATCTGTGCTATTTCCCCATAGTAGTAGCCCGTACCGTAATATCGAGCCCACATACGCATGGTAGGTTGAAATCGCTGTTCTTAAATTAGTTACTTGTTTAACCTTTCTTAGTGCATAAACAAACTTGTTTACTCTGCTACAAACATTGTCTATATGTGTTTTCCAATTTAGGTCTTGATCAATAGTAAGACCTAGGAATTTTGTTTCTTTTACTTCTTTGAGTTTGGTGTTATTATATTTAATGTCAAGATTAATATTTTTATGTCCGTTGAATTGTGACGGATCGTCATAATAGATAATGGAAACAGCTGAATGATAATGTCAGAGTCCTATGGTTCATACCAAAGCTGTGCCAACTTGAAATCGGAGTACCTCGTTTAAACTGTATACTTGTGATAAGCAAAAGCACAGAGAAAGTATTATGCTACGTGCAAAAGTGTTGGTAAACTTGCATTTATGTGAATTTGTATTTTGCGGTTTTAGTTTTAATTTAAGTCTAACACTCGGCAGTTAACAATTATTATCACCACAGAACAAGTAAGACTCGCTACGTGATTATAACCTAAATTGTTAATCGAAGTTTTTGGCATGACGGCTAGGCATTCCATTAAAGTGAAAAAGTAAGTTGTATGAGATAATAAGGACGAAAACTGATCTACTATCCCTGATTGACACAGTTAAAACTTCTTTGGCATAGCTAAACATGTAGTTACTGCCATAATTTGGACGATAGCATACACAATGTGAGTACATGTTAGTTTTCTTTTTTAATTTAGTTTTCTCTTTCCCATTGCTGGTAGGCCTGCCTCAAACTTTTCTACTTAGCCTTGTCGGAGGTTGAAAAAAAGCCAAGTCATTGCCTTTGTTTATTTAATCACAGAGGCGGAATATTACACTTTAGTTGTAATTTAAAAAAAAACAATGACGGGGAGAGAAGTAACTATAGTAATCAATAATAACATAACAGGCGAATGATTTCAGCAAGCACATTTGAACGACAGTTCATTATTATTACGGCAGGCTTTTGTAATTGAATGATAAATTAACTAAAATTTAGCACGAACCTATTTAAATAACACTCAATCCGTTTTGGTATTATAACACGGTTTTGTGCTCTAATCTAAGCACTTTGAAACGTTAACGTAGACCTACGTTACTTTCATCAAACCACTTCAAAATGACTTGATGTTTCCTAGTAATAATATTAGTTTACCAAACAAAACGTAATTAAGCATTATAAATAATTCTGACCCGTTAATTGAGAGGCTTTTAGTGTATAAAGTTTATTATTGTTTTGTAAATAATAGCTGTGTTCGTTTGTTCAAACTATGAACTATGCTATGAATGTGTAATAGGTACAGTCAGTGACAAAAATATGTATACACTTGTGACAAAAGTGTTTGACACCTAAATACAACATAGCAAGGTTGATACGATTTCGATCTGTTACCTACATCGAAAACTTTCAATAGTATATTGTTTTTTTTCCTTTGTCCCAAAAGGTAATGGCGATTTAATAAAAAAAAAAAACATTTATGATACATGCAGTTTTATTTATTGTATAAAACATAGCGGTTTCTTTATTTTCAGTTCATATCTTATTATTTTATAAAGTTATAAAGTATTAAGTTTCCAAAGTAAATGCTCGGCTTAGTTTAGTTTATTTATATATTAGTGACTTCAGTATTAAGTGACACCGCGTATCACCTAAAACAGTACTTGACGAACCAACATAGACTATATTTTGTTACAGAGTTGGTTCACATTATCCTCAATCAGTGAAGTGATGTCGAAGTGTTCGCGGTTTTGTTTAGAGAATCGACAGGCAGGTCAACGGGAAATACCCTATCAGTCTTATTACAAAAAAGATAGACTAGGTTTAAACCATGTCTAAAGATTAGCCAACCAATTTTAAATATGGGCCATTATTACCTATATATGTCTGACTTGTCAACATTTTAAATTGGTTGGTTATTTTTTAGACATGGTTTAAACCTAGTCTATCTTTTTCGTAATAAGGCCACATAGGTTTTAATTCCCATGCGCGTACCAAAATTGCGACATTAAAAGTCGTGTGTGATTGCGTTGAGTCAAAATTTTAATTTTTTACAGCTTTAAAAGACGGCAGGCCTGAGTATTTTTTAATTGTTTATTTCAACTTAATAACTCTACTTGTCCTCGGTAAAAATGGTTTTGACAGATAGACAGACAAAACGACAACGAAGTGACCCTATGATCTGTTTGTAAAAGATACGGAACCCAAAAACATATTTATTGTAAATTTACGTTTGATTTTCAGATTTACGGCAGAGTAGGTATCTCTGGAAAGTCCTTACATGAAAGTAAAAACATAATACTTATAGGCTTAGGAATACCCGTCCCATTCTATAATTACTTTAGGTCTTTGTTGACTTAAGGAATTAGAGATTAAATATGTGAGTTGCCAAAAGCAATCAGTAAGTAGTCCCTTTAAAGGTAAAGACGCAAATAAATTGAAAGTAAAACAAAAGGGTTTGTAACGAATTATTTATATTACTTAAATATCGCATAATAAATCTACGCTGAGAGAGAAAATAATACCTCTTTACCTGACTGCCAAACGAGGGTTTTGTTTTTCGAGCGTATGTATGTATGTATGTATGTATGTCTATTTCTTTGGCACGCCCTACGGCCTAAACCGTGTAACGGATTTTAAAGTATAATATAACAATAGATTCGTCTCAATTGTGGGAGTGACAAGGGGTACGTTATTTCCTAAAATTCCCGCGGGAACAGAACTTCAGCGGAAAAAACGGATCTGCAATACTGATAAACCGATTTTGAAACTTTCCTTTATTAACTAAGGGTCACATATTTTCAGTGCTAATAGTATTAAATAATTTATTTTCCAAAATTCCTACGGGAACAGGCAAAAAAATACACTGAAAAAATAGGAAGGAAAAACCGATTAATGGATATATTGTTTTAAACTTTCATGGTCAAATAAAATATCGGGAACTCAAAAATAAGGTACATGGTAGTAATCTCGTAACAAACTATTCTACCGTTTAATGGATTTCAACATATGATATGTTATTAGATTCGTCTCAGTTGTTGGAGTGACATAGGCTATGTTATTACCCGGAATTCCTATTGGTACATGAATTAAATGGGAAAAAACAATTTCAACGAAGATTTACAAATAAGGCTTTATAGTTAGTAATAGGAGTAGAACACTACAAACTAATAAGTCTAAAATAAAATAAATTTATTTAAAAAATAAAGAAACTCGACTGCCTAAAAAGTGAACTTAAAAAGATGGAAACAAGATTTAAAGAATCAATTTATTTTCAGTCGAGGGCATCTGGTGCCGTGCTTTGTAACCCTGGCTCGGTCTATACGCTGCCGGAATCCGTAAGCATCCGCAAGAATCCGATCAAAAAACAACCTTATTGCTTAAGTCATGTATTGAATCCGCGTTAACCCAGTCCGGTTTCCAGCTGGTTATAGACTGAGCCTACCGTCAGGGTCCCTGCTGAAAATCAGCGTCGTGATACGTCCCTGGCTGTCACGACAAATGCTGAGCAGGAGCGTTTTTGACACATTTTATTTTCTTAAATCCTGTTATGTATTTCTGTAAAAACAATGTATGTAGACCTGCATGCTTGCAGGCAAGTAAGCATGCAGGCAGTAGGCACGTAAGCGGGAAAGTAAGTAAGCATGCATGCTACCATGCAAATTCTTTTTGTTGCGTCAGTAGAATCACTTGACCAGCCTTTCGCTTCACTTGCACTTTTGACGTAACCAACGCTTAGAACGTCATGTTCTCTCCATGAGCTCCAAATTAAATTATATCAAAAATAAACAAAATATCATTATTGATAACTACAAGTAGTTTTTATAATGTGTCTCTCTTCATTTAAGTTTGCAAAAATCGGTATTAGAATAGACCTAAAGCAAACAAAATTTATTCAGATGTTCTTCTGTTAAATGTGCCAGTTTCCCTTTATGGAAAGTTCCAGCTTTTTCAACCCCAGGATAATAATCGATTGTTACTGCGACCTTCGGAGCACAGCGTATGTAAACAGTCGTAAAATTTCAGACCACATGCACACTTGTTCCACTTATTCTGAATTATACTACACAAAGCTGCGTTTTTTAGGGTTCAATTCACTAAAGGATAATCGGATAGGTATTTACGGACTGTCTTTAGAACAAATAAAAAAATATAGTTTCTCTTTTTTCTGGGCTGAGAGGTTAAGTGTTGACACATAGTTTTTTTAAACGGCCATAATTAATATCAAAAATTGTGTTTTAATACATTTTTAGCAAATTCTCAATCAACTCTATTTATTAAAACTAAATAAACTGTAGAAGGCATGTCAAATGCATTGGGATTGATTAATCATAGCTACTCAACAGGTTCAATCAAGCATTGGTTGTTTCGAACCATTTTCTCTTCCCCGAAGTCGGTCTTTACCGTTTTTTCCTGATTTACAGACGAATAAATCAGCGGGTGACATCACGGCCGCACGTTACACCAGGCTGAGTAAACCTTTGCCAAATAAATTTCTATTTAGTACTGGACAGAGCGGTTTGTTTGGACAATACCATTTGGGACGCTGGTGTGGGGCGAATTGGATCAATGTAAGCGAGATTGTTTGATATGAATATCAAGCGGGCGAATACCGAGCGATACTCGAAGTTGAGACTGTTAACGCATCTGTCGTTGTAACGTAACGTAAATTTTACTGACATGCGATTTCATGTGTTTGTAGGATAATATAAAGCTCAAAGTGTAATCGAACTAACAATCAAAAATACTTACATATAAACGAAATTAAACAGGATCTTAAAGGAATAGCGTTAACAGTTAACAGAAAAACAAAGACAGATAAATACAACTTATATAAATAATTTTATCAAAATAAAAAAACAAGAATCGATCCGTTCCGATGTTTGGTTCGGAACAGAGAGAAAAAAAATTCATCACATCTGATGTTGTCTCTTAATGACAGGCGGAATAACAGATTCTCAGTAGGTGATGTTTTAGCCTTCTTCTATCTTCATCGACCTGTGTCAACCCACTGCTGAGTATAAGTTTAAAAACTTGGTCATTAGAAAATAATGTATAAATTGCAGGGAAGACAATATAGAAGGGAATAATGTATACTAAATTGCAAAACGTAATTAAAAAGCTGTCGCTTCAGAAAAATTAACACAATTTCTTTGCCGAACCAATACAGCTCGGTATTTCCCGGGGGTAACGAAACCTATTAACAGTATAACTTATTCCCGACGGAACCCATGGGACTCTATTTATGAGTTACCCGAAATTCAACCTTTTAGCGTACCGTCAACAATTTCATCGGGAATTTTGTATTGTACTGTCTGTACAGGGAACAAAAGCGGGAATTCGAGCCTCGCCACAATGTGAAGGCCATTTGTAGGCAATAGCTGCCCACGCACAGATTGAATGCGAATACTGAAATTCAGGCTTGTTCAAAGTATAAAACGTTGGTAAAGTATGGTGAATACATAATGAAGAGTTTAAAATTGACAAGCTTAATGCCATTTCTAGGCCGAATTGAGACATCTAGGTACTGCGTTATGTATATAAAGCTTATAATCAACTTGTTAAGCCATGTTAAGCTTAATTAACACTTAATCCTTTTTAGCAGTGAAAAAGTTTGTGTTCATTATCACAGTTAAATATTGTTGAGCTAAATCGCGTTTTTAAATACAAAAATAGGTGAATACAAAATAATATGTTAAAGGCTTTCTTAAAATTATTAAACATTCATGAATATGGCTGCTACTTCTTTGTAAATTTTGATCAAAATTAAAAGAATGTATATTAAATTCTGTTGGAACTTGTCTACGTGAGTATTTTTTTTGCGGCTCTAGTTCCGTAGGACCTTTAATTTGTCCTTAGTTTTATTAGACATTAAAAACTCGATATTTTTTATACATGTGCAATGGCAAGACATAACATTAACAGATGTTTTAATTTTCATTTTCGAATAGCTACCTACTAAAAGTTTTTAGTAAGAAATAATTCGTTCTGAACTGGCAACGACACAGACTTAGTTATTTGCCGACAAGGAGACTAATCGGTTTTAAAATTGCCTTTATAAGTTTGATGTCGTTTGAGTAAATAACTGTCATTCGCAGTAGCCAATGTTTAAAGATTTTCTATTTTAATTTAAGTTGAAATAACGGCTACCGTCTTGTTTAACTCTTAGGCTTGATTTCTTCCTAAGCTGGCGTCGGTGACCGACGTCGGCGGCGCGTACCGTCGTACTGAATCATCTGCCGCTGACGTCAGCGTTGCAGTGCGGTGCTTCATAGAACTAGTGTATATTCGTACGCTCGGCGTACGTCAGAAACCGACGTCAGCTTAGGAGGAAATCAAGCCTAAAGACTACAAACCTTGCGGTCGCGGATTCAAATACCGCATGAGGTATGTTTGTGTGATGTGCACAATCTAATGTTTAATATAATTGAGAATGTAATTCGTTATCTAGTCGCCATAGTAAAAGCTTTGCTGAGTTTGGGGCTAGATAACTATAAAGATACATGGCTCTATTTAGATAACGAGATATGGTACCTACTACCCAGTAGGTAGGGGCGTGATTTTGGAATAAAGCTATCCTACAAATAACAACTTAGTAGCTAAGAACATTGTTCTTATTAAATTATTCTCACTAAGTAAATAATTGTGCAAAGGATTTCAGCGACTGGAATTCAATCTCTTGAAACGTAACGTTTTATTTCGCCGAGATCTTTTTATTTGTTAATTCTGTTTCAAGTTTTCCTGTTAAACTTTCAAAGCTATATAAACATATATCTTGGTTACTTTGAACTATCTTACTATCTAACTACTTTGATAGCATTGATAGCAGTATCTAGGCAAGTGTATTACTATATTATTACAAATTCAAATCTTATTTGCATACTAAGTGATATACATTTGGTGGTAGATACATATGCGACAGGACTTAAAAAACTTAGTTACCTAAAAGGTAATAATACCTATCTAAACGACCATAAACAGTGGACAGCTAATCAAACTACCCCAAAATATCAAATTATTACAGATTTTATTTACTCCTGATTACTGTACTTATTTATTGTAAAGCAATTTACTTGTATGTTTTAATGATTGGTTATCATTATAATCATATGGCAATGATGCTTTAACGATCGATCGAAATTAGCTAAAATTGGCACACTTATCTATGATGATCTTACACAATAATTTATTCCGTTTTTGTATTCTCGTGAAATGATTTTTCATCAACTTTGGCTTAATACTGAAGTCTAAAAAGACAAACCCACAGGCGAAGCAGGTGTGGTAATAAATAGTCAAACATAATTCTAATAATCCATTAGAGAAATCATTATTTTTTTGCCAATTAACCCAAAACCCGTCAAAACGTAATTTTGCCATCAATTTACGAATTGGACAACCAATCGCACAACTAGTCGACTACTTACTACTTGCGGTGAAGTGCGATGCCGTAACGACACACTTAACGAGATGAATGTCAGGTTTGACAGCTCATACATAATTCTGTGATTGCTTTACCCACTCAACGGTATTCTAATTGAATTAAATTTGATCGAGAATACGTAGCGATGATATATCGTAATTAGAAACTTTTTGCAATTAACGAACCGGTATTTTTGCATCATTTAACAGCGAGTCTTCATAACTGAACAATCACTGAGGAGTTATACAGTATACTGGTACAACCATTATGCATCATTTACACGGAGCCAATACGTGAGACAATCCACTAAGCCAGTCCATTAAGCCAGCGAATTAGAAATCGTTCTATTACAGTAGACTGGCTTCATCAGTGGATTGTCCTCAAGCTGTCTCTATTAGCCAATGAGACGATGCCAATAAGTTAATTCCGTCTCAAGTATTGGCTCCGTGTAAATAAAATGGTGCATTAGGACTTGTGATCACGAGAACACAACACAATAGTTTAATGTTAAAGTAAATGTTAATTTGCACATGAATGCTAAATTACAGTTTATTTGAATAACAGAAACGCTCGTTTACAAGGTTTGGAATAGAGAACCAAAAATTGATCACTGAATATTGAAAGTGCATTATTTTTCATACGACGACCTCCTTAGCCGAGAGGCGAGAACGCCGGACTTTGGGCTTGGCGTCGCCATATCTGAAGTTCCGGGTTCGATTCCTGATCGGGTTAGTGTAGAAAACAACCTTTTCTATATTGTCTGTTGTTCTGTATTGGGTGTTGTGGTACCATCGATGTTACTGATTTCAATAACACAAGAGCTTAGCTACTTACTTTAGGATCAGACCAATGTATGTGATGTTGTCCAATATGTATATTTATTTATTACATTTTGTAAACTTATTAACAAAACTAGGGAAGTATCCATACAGTAAAACAATTTTGTTATTAAAACTATAGCAGCCATAACAACTATAAAGCTCAACTACAGAGTATGTAACTTTGAATCTGTTCATCAAATTAGCTGTGGAAGCCATTACAGAGTAACACTGTTTGTTTTTGCTGTTGGTGGTTGGTACACTAAACCGTTCGCTGACAAATGAAATTGATTGTCTAAAAGCTAAAAGCTATCAGTATTGTCTATGTCCATTGTATTCAGCATATAATGTTGTTGCAACAATATTTTTGTTTATGTAACAATACCTATAAGACACTACAGAGGCTTTGTAAAATAATATTGAACTTGAACAAAAATAAACCACCTTGGGTGCGAATCGAACTTTCCTAAGAAAGCAATGAGTTCGATCGTATAGAATTACTTCGTTGTACGTTTGTCTGTCTATCAAGGCTTTTTATTAGGAATGCGTGGACGTACTCGTAATAAGTATTATAATCATAAATACCCAAATACCCTGAGTATGCCGTAAAAAACTTCTTAATCAACGCAATAGTCGCGGGTTATGCCGCTTATTTTAACAACCGTAAGGTATACAAAACTACAGGGTACTTCCCGTTGAGAATCACAAACTTTGCAAGAAACAACTTTTTATAACACAAGTAAGGATAAAAGTCCGAAAAGTTTTTAGGTAGTAACATCGAAAAAAATAATAATTTCAAAGCAAAACGGAAAAAGTGTTAAAAATCTTTAAGGCCTTAACACCACCCAAGTGCCTAAATCTCGAATATGAAAATCAAATTGTCAGAATACCTGTAACTTGAATCTAAAATTTTTAAATACGATATGCTAGAAGAGGATTTAATAAACATCTTGAATTGAATAATTTTGATTTTCCGTTAAGTCCCTTGGATTATAAAAAAAAGTGTCTATTTTTTCATAAATTGCAAATGTTCTCTTAAACGACACAAGCTATTTCATTACTATTTTCACATAAAACAAGAGTTTGGAAATATACATGTTTTGAATTGAGAGTTTTATTTGAAAATTCTCGTTAAAGGCAATAATTTCACAAAAAACATGTTTTCCCGATTTTTAAAAGTCATCCGCACGCGCGAAATTGTATGGGGGCGACGCGTCAAGGTCATTCGAGCGTGTTAAGGCCCTAAGGCTCGATACCGTTACAGACTAACTATTCAAATACCTACGAGTTTATATAAACATTAACTGCGCTAGTCCGACTTGCCTGTTTTTCTGAAAGTCACTGTAAAAGCAGTTACTTACTTCTTTACTCTTGTGGCAGTTACTCCTACATCTCCACGTGTGTACTTATAAACGGATACAACTGTTCAGGGCCTGT
Source organism: Anania fuscalis (assembly GCA_950371115.1). Taxonomy (NCBI): domain Eukaryota; kingdom Metazoa; phylum Arthropoda; class Insecta; order Lepidoptera; family Crambidae; genus Anania; species Anania fuscalis. The sequence continues at coordinate 10,566,483 of OX493343.1, read as the reverse complement.
TTCTCTAAGCCGATTACACTCTTTCAAATTAAAGCCCACGACATTTTCTAGTAGCTCGATTGTAAGTTGATAAAACGATAAATAAGATAGCAACTATTAGTTATCATAATTACGTCTACCTTTACACTAAATTATAAAGCCTGTGCAATGTTTCAATCATCATCATTATTTGAGCCACAGGACATCGACTGCTGAGCATAGGCCTCCCCCAGTGACTTCCAGATCGGCCGGTTGGAAGCGACCTGCATCCAGCGGGTTCCTGCAACCTTTACCAGGTCGTCTGTCCACCTTGTGGGTGGGTGTCCCATGCTGCACTTGCCGGCACGTTGCCGCCATTCTAAGTGTCTAAATCTAAGTACATTAGTTATCTAATTTATTGTTTCATGCTGATATGTAGGTAGGTACTATGTTTTACTTAATACAACAAATCAATGACCGATTTCAATAAAATCGAATTTATCAAGTAACATAACAATCGATATCACAATCTGTATCCGAGTTACTCTAAATGAAATACTTTTACCCTGTGGTTATTTTGATATCGAGTGATTGTACGTACGTAGTTCATATTTTAGACAAACTACGAAAAATTTGTAAAAATACTAAAATTCTACAAGACTCGATTCTCGTCATAGATGAACCATTTACATAGATACGTAAGTAGTTCTGTAAAAATTTGTACAGAACCTTTGAAGCGCAACTCCGACTCGCACTTGGCTTTTAAGCAATATTTTCGCTACAACAGAATGCAGGCAGACATCGTGGCAATATGAACTTGATACGCCTACATAAATTGATACGAGAACCCAATGCAATCTTGACACACAATAGCCTAGATATATCACGTTTAATACCGGTATACATATAATACCTGTAACGTATAATACCTATAGATACTTATACGTATAGCTTAGATTCAGTCAAAGGCTGTAACGTTGCACATACATTTTTATACAATTTTTCATATTTATACACTTAAAAATATTCTGAACTATTTTTTCACTAACAAATAAAACTAAACCTATTTAAGACTAACCTACAATTAAATTAAACATAACTTTATCCTAAATTTGTCTTAATAATTGACTTAATCATCATATTATAGTAAAACGATCAACCGTTTTATTATTTCACTGGTTACTGCGCGGGACCCTAACACACGCGCGGAATTTCTATTGTTCTCTCGAACATTCGAGACGAGCAACTATGGCGTTGGTGCAATGCTTACTCAGACGAGAGAGGGTAAGGAGCACCCCATAGCATACATGAGCAGATCATTGTCATCGGCAGAAAAGAACTACAGTGTCACAGAGCGTGAAACTCTAGCCGTTATCACTGCACTAGAGCATTGGCGGTGTTACTTAGAAAATGGTAGGACATTTACTGTTAACACCGATCACAGTGCGCTTAAATGGTTTCTTTCCTTAAGTAATCCCACTGGACGGCTTGCTCGTTGGGGTATTCGTTTATCATCTTTTGATTTTACCCTTAAGCACCGTCGTGGCGTGGATAATGTGATTCCCGATGCTTTGTCCAGAGCTGTTCCCGTTAATGCGATTTTTGCTACCGATTTAAAGGACATTAAAGACGTGTGGTATAATACTATCTTTGACGGTTGTTCGAATAATCCACAAAAATATCCAAATTTTTTAGTTGATAAAGGTATTTTATACCGTTTATCTAAAGATAAAAATAGTTTAAATAAAGAATTTTCTTGGAAGATTGTAGTCCCCAACGAGTTACGCGAAAAAATATTGCTGGAGAACCATTCTGACCCAACTGCTGCTCATCTAGGCGTTTTTAAAACATACCATCGTCTCTCGTTGCGTTATTTCTGGCCTGGCATGCATAAAGATGTTGTTAAATTTGTTACTTCATGCCAGAAATGTCAAGAGTATAAAATTCAGAACCACCAAACGTTGGGAGTAATGGGTCGTCCCAAGCAATGTTTTCGCCCTTTCCAAATGATTTCCATAGACCTTATGGGCCCTTTGCCTATAAGTCGTAAGTTAAATAATTATATTTTGGTTGTAACTTGTTGTTTTTCCAAATTTTGTCTTATTTTTCCAATAAAAAGGGCCACTTCAGATATAATCATAAAACATTTAGAAGAATCGGTGTTTCTCGTTCACGGGATCCCTCAAACAATATTTTTGGACAACGGTTCTCAATTCATCAGTCATGATACTGTTTCATTTTTTAATAAATATAACATACCTAACATTTATTATACACCAAAATATACTCCACAAATCAATACCGTCGAACGATACAACAGAACCATTATCACCTGTCTGTCTACCTATGTCAATAACGACCATAGAACTTGGGACGTCTGTATACCTAAAGTTCAATTCGCCATAAACAGTGCTGTTAATGAGGCTACTGGGTTTACCCCCTCATTTTTAGTATATGGTAGAGAGCTCGTCCCTTGTGGCACTCATTATACAGATAATGACATGGGCGATGAGATATTGTTTTTGCCAAGAGATATTTATGCGGAGAACCTGGGATGTCTTTCTGTAATTTTTAACGATGTACAGGCGAAACTATGGCATGCCCATACAAAAAATACGGCACACTACAATTTGCGTCGCAAACCTGCCGAATTTAATGTAGGTGATACAGTCATGAAACGTGCTTACGTCTTAAGTGATAAGGATAAAAGATTTAGCAAAAAGTTGGCACCTAAGTTTATTAAATGTCGTGTAACAGCCAAAAAGTCGCCACTCGTTTATGTCTTAGAAGACATGTCAGGCAAAGATTTAGGTACATGGCATATCAAGGATATAAAATTAGTAAATTGTTATAATAAAACCTAAATAAAATTAAAACTACCTATTAAATAGTATATTTTATTAATTTAAGGTAGATGTTGTTTATTTTAATTTAAAAAAAAAAAACACCCTTGAACATAGTTTGCATAAGTTACTAATTTAAATTTTATTGGTACCCTTAAGTTTTGTATGGATGCGTCAATATTCACATAATGATGTCTATTGTTTGTTTTTTTTATTGCGTGAAGTATGAAAGGTAATTGTAAAAGTAAATAATAATTTAGGAAGATTGCAAACGTAACATATGTATATAAAGTGCGGATTTTCTCCTGAGGAATAAAATCCTTGGTGACCCGGGGGGGTAATGTAACGTTGCACATACATTTTTATACAATTTTTCATATTTATACACTTAAAAATATTCTGAACTATTTTTTCACTAACAAATAAAACTAAACCTATTTAAGACTAACCTACAATTAAATTAAACATAACTTTATCCTAAATTTGTCTTAATAATTGACTTAATCATCATATTATAGTAAAACGATCAACCGTTTTATTATTTCACTGGTTACTGCGCGGGACCCTAACACACGCGCGGAATTTCTATTGTTCTCTCGAACATTCGAGACGGGCAACGGCGGCGGAGATGCGCCGCGCTTGTATGAGCATTCACCGTACAGCTCGCGTTCTGTGCGCTTAACATATTGAATCCTTTGGCGGACGTTATCCGTAAGGAAATTATACTAATATTATAACGGTCACTTAATGACATAGTTGCAATCAGAATCTTGGAAAATAATAAATTGTGTGTGTTGTGCTATTCCCCGATAGGGGATCCAGATTAGGAGTCGGAGATTTGGAATCGGGAAACGGGACTTCGGACACGGAGGATTGCACCAGCACAGTCTACGGCTAGCCACTTGCCACCTTCGGCCTACACACCTCAGGGAAGTTCGGATCTGCGGAAGTAGCTATCAGTCGGGCCCTTGTAAACCTACATTGATACCCTAATAAATTTTGTGTGTACGTTGTGGGTTTTCTTTACAACGCCTTAAATAGGTAGGTACCCACACGTAAAACGTAACAAGGCATTTAAGAATTTCAAATTGTTTTGTAGAATATTAATTAGTTTGAAGTCTCATACTTTTGTCTCAAGGAAATTCATATACTTATGTAGAATTCTAGACAATAGGTTTCATTAAAATAAACAGAAGAGTTCCGCATTAACAATTACGCATCATATTAAAAACTCAATGATTTAAACATCAAAGACGGGTTAAGGTACTTTTAGATTTGGCAATAATTACAACCAAATGGGTTTCGGTCAAATAAATCAATTAAATTACTTGCTGATACCTAATCAAAATAATGAGGTCAAAATAGAAAAGTTGTTGTTGAAAACCAGTCACATTTGGTTGATTAACTAAATAATTAATTCATGCAATGTGTAATATTGTAATAGACGACCTTGCGAGCACGCCGGACTGTATATGGCGTCGCCATCTCTGAGGTTCCGGGTTCGATCCCCGGTCGGGTCAATTTAGAAAACGAACTTTTCTATATTGTCTCGGGGGGTCTGGGTGTTGTGGTACCGTCGTTGTTTCTAAATTCTATAACACAAGTTCTTTAGCTACTTACCTTAGGATCAGAGCAATGTATGTGATGTTGTCCAATATTATATTATTATTATTATATTAATATATTAACTTGTTGTCCTAATAACTAATTCCCTGTACAAAATTAAATACATTTAATAATATCCCTACTGCCTCAAATAGTGTTTACAACTTACCAATTCCGTCTCGTATAAATCCGGATCTCCTAAACTAGAAGTTTCTTCAATGATATTCGTCAAGTGCCAGCTAGGCCTCATGGAAACCCGATGCTTGAACCCTGAGGATTTCTTCCACAGTTCCTCCTCCTTAGCCTCATCTCCTAACGTCGCGAACTGTTCGTAAAAATTTATCACTCCAGTCAGCTCGCCATCCAAAATTGTGTCATGTGCTTTTGAGTTAGAGATGGAATTCGTACCATCAACTCTTTTACTGGCATCTACCTCACTGTTTTCGTTCAAAACAGTCGTGGATCGCGTATCGTTGTATTCATACTCAAGATCGAAGCCTCTATCATCGAATATACTCTTGAACTTCGCCCAACAACCTTTCCTTTTGATTTCTGAATTATTATTATTAGCAACGTTATTCGATGCTTTATCCATTGCGAAAGGAAGTATTTAATGTTAATCTTCCGATTATCCGATATGTTTAATCAGATCACTAATCCACAAATCAGCGTCGACGACTCGGAATCAAGGCGAATGATTCTTAAGTCATTGTTTGTGGAGCTGATTGCCACTGATAAAGGCATAGGTAAATAGTTCGTTGTGATTATCGTGATAAATGTAGCTGCGTCTATGATGATTAGGCGCAAGGTTTCTGTAATTATCACTCGATACTATCAAATATTGCGACGGTTTTACTATTTTGGTAAGATTATCACATTTTTGGGCTCAGAAACTAACTTCACAATAGCTCTATCAATAATCGTTGGTCAGATAACCCAATCGCCGGCATGTAGGACACAAATAGTTAATTAAATGTACGGTGACCAAACTTTGGTCTCACTGTTTAAAAAAAAAATACGTCAAATTCACTGTCCGGAGCAAAACGTTGAATCACTTGTTCGTTTATCCTTCAACGTGAAAATTAAATTGCTCAACTAAATTTTACACTGCTCAATGCTGAACAATTTTGCAAGAGCACACTGAATGGTGTAGTGTCTTGAGTGAAACTAATAATAAATTATTTTAATTATTCTGATAAGTCGATATCTTGATAAAAGGATATTATCAGGTGCTCAAGCTGATTATACATAGGGTAAATTTTCTGTGCACAAATCACGTTTTATTGTATTAACATGTGATTGGAACGTTTATAACTCGCAGGGGTGCACGTTTAGGGTCGGTATACACGGGTCAATTATGTAACATTAAAGTTTTAGCACCATTATCTAATGAGAAGATCGCGTAAATAACAAAACGACTTTGACTTTTAGCCATACGAGGACTTAAATCAACTCGTGTAAATCCTATTGGCACACGTGACGATAACGATGTGGCATACATGGCATGTTAATCTTTACCACTAGAAAAACTTTTTACAAGCGCAATAGAAAAGAAACGCTAGAAATACTGAAAATATGGTATCATTCTAAGCTATAAGAAAGTTCGCACCCACAAAACTTTTTAAAAGCACGATTAGGTACATCGAACGAGTCTCTACCAACCAATAATTACTAGATACGTGTTAATCAAAAATAGACAGGGACAGATACCTATATGTATTGTTAGTGGGAGGGTCAAATGTAATATGTATATAATTTTGTATATTCCGATTTCCGGACAGGTTAACAGAAATTTCACGTAAGCAACTTAGACACAAACGTGACTTAAAAAGTATGACATTTCATTATATACGTTCCTTTAATCAATATTAAAGTAACTTACTTACCTAATTTTTTTCTTTACCTATATATTGCTTTCTGCATGACCTATAGGTTGACTGGCAGAGAATGCTTCTAGCATTAAGTCCACCTATTGTACATTTCTTTTTAAGTTTGTGCAATAAAGTTTTAAATAAAAAAATATATTACTACAGCAAGTTCCTACGGCTTCCAGCATGAAGAACAACATCTGCTTAGATCTTACTTAAGAGCTGTTTGTTATACGACAGGTTTAGAGTGAGCTTAATATAGATTATGTCAAACGACCATTATATAAGGTCCGATTTTATTAGTGTTCATCCTGTTAACCTGCGACTATATAGGTGAAAAGCAATCATAAAAACCAACTTTCAAATGTCTATCATAAAAACTAAAAAAGTTAAAAATAAATTACAAAACAACACTATCGACTTCATATTGCATAAACTCGTCCTATCTTCAACTCTTTCTCGCTCTGTACAAGGGAAGGAATAAGACGGATAATCAGATGGTTAAACGTAGCAAAGATAGGACGAGTTTATGCAATATGAAGTCAATGTTGTTGATTTTTAACTTTTTTAGTTTTTATGGTACACATTTAAAATTGTTTTTTTACGATTGCTTTTCACCTATATAGGCACAGGTTAACAGGATGAACACTAATAAAATCGGACCTGATATAGAGTATTTCAGAAATTACTGAAGTGGTTATTACCACTTTAAATACTACTACACACCAAAAAGGGGGTAACCATGAACCATTAAAACAATCTCAAATCTGTCAAATCTTGTCGAATCTGTTAATTTTCGTACGTAATGACGTACGAAATTGACAGATTTGAGATTGTTTTAAGAGTTCATGGTTAACCCGCAAATATAAATTAAAGCAATAATACTACCTTTCATTCAGATGTTGATTGGGGATTGACCATCATGGGGATGAGTACGGTGCAGACTTTTTTAGTATCTATTTTCTAGTATTAGCTTAAAAAAAACAACAACATATAAGTGTCAAATAATCAAAACATCTTTAGACTAAAAAACATAAAAAAACAAACAGTTGAAGTGAATGACGAGAAAACAAGTGAACATCAGAAAAATCATCACCCGAACTACAAACGTGTTGTCTCTCAATCGAATCCGGCTGCGAAATCTAATCAAACTTGTAGTGCAAAATTCTTTTTTTGCAATTTTAAAAGCATTCATATTACCAATTGTGTGCAACGATATCTGACAATGGATCTGCTCGAACACAAATGGATGTGCGTAAACGGTGGCTTCCTTTAAATTGATTGGTAACCTAAATTCGACCGCAAATGTGCCCAGCAACAGTATTAATTGGGCTAATTTGGAGGATAAAGTACTAAGCTGGTAACTGATTTTCAACTTTCTTTCTAAAAAGGAGGATATTTTCATTTAGACTGAATGTTTTTTTTTGTTATTATAACAATTGTTTTTTACTTCTGTTTGGAATTAGCCGATCAAATTGAAAAGTAGGTATACTAACTAAATTATCGTATTAGGAGGGAACTACAGTGCCCACTTGGCTTCGCCTGCTGCTGCAATGGATTTAAAAAAAATGATTACTTTTGTTTGGAATAAGCAGATTAGGTTGGAAAATAGACTAATTTGTAGTGTTGGTAAACTATTGTAAAAATGAAATTTCGACGTTGTCTACACAATCTCCGAAGTAGTGGAAGCTCATATGGCTGAACAAATCACAAAGGTCTACTAATTGCGCTTAGTTGTTAAAAATCATATACGTAAATTGAAAGGCAAGTTAAAAAAAAACTCCTTTTGGCCTTAATTGCCGTGACAGTGTGAGTAAATGTAGTAGTGGCGGAGGCTTATTATGACATTCTCAGTCTCAGTCATTTTTTACTTAAAATCGAACGACTAGGTTAGTCTTGTTGGAAAGCTAAACTGTATTCCCAAAGATGTTGGCTAGAAACTCTAATCACAAGAAAATAGAAAGCTTAGAAAATATATTTCACCAGAAACAAAATATTAGCACAGATGGTTACCAAACCAAGTGTCGTTTAGCTATCCGAGTGTATGCTACAAAGCATACCTTTTGGTAAATGTGTCAAATTCTTTTTAGAGGTAATTACGGTACTTCAGCCAGTTTTGTTCCACGAATGTTAAGGTATACCTTATAAATTTAAAGAAGAAAAAATGTGGCCTCCGGTCCTAGTCCAAATCCTGGATTTGATGACATTGCGCCTTAAAAAAGTTAAATCTAGAAGTAAGATAAAACTAAAAATACTGATGTGTTTTTTTTTGCTTCTACATGCGCGAATGTAGACATCTGATTGTCAAGTAAGTACTATACTATAAATATGATTTCAAATGGTTTGGGTACCTGTCCAAGGTGGACCGAGGTCAGTGGCAATCGCCCTAAATGCACAACAATAACCAAGAGCATATTGTTTAGCACTAGCGTTTATAGTGATTCTCTCCTCTTGATATTTGCACAACAAACTAAGCGATGTTTGAACTTGTGGGGCTTAGTGTTGTAACAGCAATAGAAAATGTTCATCATAGTTTTAATTATAGTCAAATTGGTCTCTAGAAACGGGATTAACAATAAGTACAATAGTTTTAATTTCCTTCTGAAGTAGGTATTAATGATATTGTTAGCTGGGCAATCAGTTTTAAACCAGACTTCAGGATTATAAAGGCTATCCCTGTCTATTTGATGGCTCTAGTCTGACCCGTATGGATCAATTCGTGACGGACACTTGCAATGTTTTAACGTAAAACAATGTTCTAGCTATTCAAGCAAGTATCCGCTTCGCGTGACTTCTGCAGAGCTGTAAAACCAGCCTCACAGACGAGCAACATTATGTCAGCGATTGCTTGCCACAAGGTAGCCGACAGTCGCCGATAATCGCTGATCAGCGCCTGCCTGTTCAACGTCGCTGACACATCACGCAGGACTAGTACGCTAATGCCTGTCCTCAGGCGCACGCGACACTATTGCCTACAGTCGCCTACCATGTCGCAACCAGTCACATACAGGTACTACTACTCGTATATCTCGTCTGTAAGCTCCTATACTTCGCGTATTGCCAATTTGCCCGTTGAAGCTGTAAAGACATCCTACTAACAGTAAAGATCCTTAAAAAAGTATTCAAAAGGCAGTACTTGTGAGCTCCTTTAGGCTTAGCTAATCGCCAATCAGGCCTCTAAAGCCTCCAACATATCATAGGCCCCGAAGCTGTAAATGCCAACTGTTGGAGCTTTTCCGGATTTTTATTGTTGTATAGGAAGAGAGTATTGAAAAGGGAGTACTTAGGAGCTACCATACGCTTCGCTAATCTACCTGGATAAACTGTAAAGGCCTGTTATCAATAGTGTAGGTTCCATAAAGAGTATTTAAAAAGCAGTACTTACGGCGACGTCGACTAGCGGCTCGTCCTCCGGCGTGAGTGCCAGAGAGGAGCGGCGTCCGGCGCGCGCGCCCGGCGACCCGCTCGAACTGCCTGTTGACAAACAAACATTCTGTGAGCATAGTTTTCCGGACTGACTGTACCATGGTCATATAGAATCCCGAAAATGGTTTGTTTACGCGCTTTTAAAACAATTATAACTTTTTTTTCTTCTTAAAAGTCATTTTTTATATACACTTTAATACATGTATACTTTTATTGATTAAAACAAAAAATACCCATCGCAATCTTCGATTTATTCAACATAATTTTATATAAAATGTAGGTAAGTATTGTAATGTATTGCCTATTGGTAATTTGTTTCGGAGTAACGTTACATCAGACGAATAAGACTCAATTAAAACAAGATAACATAGAGTCATAATTTTTAAAGTTAGTATTAAAAACGCTCATGGGCTAGAATATGAATTTTGACCACCGTCTGGTGCAGTGGTTCGCGCTCCTGGACTACAAAGTGTGGTGATTGCAGGTTCGAATTCCGCAAGAAGCAAATGTTGTTGTGATAAGAACGAGCCTTTGTACCTAAGGCAATGTTTATAAACGTATTTAATTAACCGACTTCAAAAAAAGAGGTTCTCAGTTTGATCTATAAGGTTGTAGGTATGTATGTAAGTAGTTACATAGGTAACTTATGTTTGTCGCGATTATCTTGCATTAATTGGCTGAAACGATTTTTAAATACAGATATTATCCTTTTGCTTAGTTTGGGCCTTTGGGGCTAGCTAATTAGTGTGATTGTGGAATCAATTTGTTTAATTTATTTTTTAACTCCAAACAGTATTTAAGCAGTTTTGTTTATTCGTCAAACTGCATACAGAATAACCAAAAGAAGATTATAGTATACTTTTGCGCTGCAAGCTCACTTGATCAATTATAACAATATTTCCTAAATATCAATAATCTAATATTTTTTAGTTACCACATACTACGAACGATATTATAAACCGTTTAACAGTGTTATTTCAACCTTATTTTATTTTTTCTGTTTAGTCCACACTGAAACGCACTGATAGAGTCTATGGTTAGGTTTGTACGTCCAAATCTATTAATTAAGATATTGTAGATAGTTTACTTGACAGATGTAACTTTTATGTAATACGAGTAAGATTAAGTCACAACATCTTTTATTAAGGGACATTATTTTATATAGAAGAAAAGATCATAATGATGGATACATTTGATTGAACCTTGAGTCAAGAGGACTAAGAATTAAGTCGAAGCTGACTCATAAAAAAGTAAACAACTCAAGCCAAAAGAACAGCTCTGTTTATTTTTAAACGAGTACAAAAAGACTACCTGTTGTATCTATCAACTCCTCACTATTCCGAGTTTGAAGCCATCTCTGAACCAACTCTATGCTGCCCTCCTCACCGGCTAACATTTTTCATGCACATTCTTTATCACTGCATCTCACACTTTATCACTTTATATCACACAAACAACAAACTTTTCAAATTCAGATTACGAATTCAATCGTCTGATTGAATATAAAACCAATATTTTAAAGCTGAAAAACAACAAAGTTTTTAGCGTACGGATGTCAAATTCGAACGTTCGACTGATTCTAAATTCGAATGCAAATTATTAGTTTATGATGCCCGGAGTTTATTAACACAAACAAAACACGAACGATAATAAAACAAATGACAGCAGCGCTGTAAAATGCGCGCAGTGAGAATTTATAAAATTGAATTATCGCACACGAAAGAAATGACAGCGCTTTGCCGCGTTCAAATATCGAATTAATTAAATGACGATCGTCGACAGACCAGTGTAAACAGCGAGCAGTAGATGAAACCATTTTGTTTTTGTATAGTTTGTAAAATCTTAGCTCTTATTGGGCGTTGTTAAGGTGTATTTTCTATTTTGCGAGCTGTTTGGTACAATGGCGTAGTAAGGAGTTTGTGGAGCGCCGAGCGGTCGGTTAGGTAACGGCCGTCAAGTCGAGACGGCTGATCGAAGAAGGGGGGTGAATGTAGGACGAACGTACAGTCAAGCATACATTATGCGGCTGGAAGGGATATGTAGAGATTTGGCTTATTGTGATCGATGTTTATGCATGTTAGCTCGCAACGTCGGGGCTATTAGAAAGGCAGCATGGCAAGTTATGTTGTTAATTTTATTCATTGCTGTTACAGCACTCTTTTATATTTATCATCTAATCGTCAAACCTTGGGATGTAAATCAGCTTCTTTCATTATTTAAATTTTACAAACTTCGTTTAAACCAACTATAAGTAGGTTACATAAGTAGATATATAGGTGAGACATTACTTATATTTAAATATTTTAGTTCAGTTTTAGTTCTTTGATAATTTTTTCTAATATTAGGTACATCTTGCTAAGAAGTAAGTCTTATTCTTTTTTATTAAAGTTTTTATTAAACTTAAGGAGCAAAAGATACCGTTTCAAATGTTTTACGTAGCTACCTATCTTTTTTATAACCAAAAGCAAAATAGATGTTACATCATATAAACTTAAATTCCAATCTCAATGACGTTGCAGCGTACGTATGCAAATATCATTCCCAATAGTCATTTCTCACTAATGTTGTTGGCCCCACTCGGCCTTGGTAGCTTAATCCATAGCTTGGGTTGGGTCTATCAAACTGTTTGTGAACGTACAGTCTACAACCTATTAATCTTCCATAAAATGACAACTTCCTAGACCGATTTTCAACTTAAAGTTCGATATGTAGAGTTTAATATCATTTGAGAAAGTTTGTGGTTTTTTGTTGGTATGACTGAACATGAATAGTTGTAATCAAAATCAAGAAAGCGATAGAAAAACAGTTTTGAATCTCGGCAAAAATTATAAACAATTAATGAATTCGATCTATCTAACACATAAACTCTACATTGATAGATTGATGACCTCTGTAGCCGAGAGGCGAGCAAGCCGGACTGTATAGCCATCTCAGAGGTTCCGGGTTCGATCGATTCGAGAAAATGTAGAAAACGACATTTTCTATATTGTCTCGAGTCTGGATGTTGTGGTACCGTCGTTGTTTCTGATTTCAATAACACAGTGTTTAAGATACTTAATACCTTAGGATCAGGTTTAAAAAAAAGCAGTAAGAAAATACGGACTGGACCTCCAAAATCGATCAGTGATTATTCACTTAACTTGAGTTTTACCAACTGCCAGAATTGTTGTTAAACAAAATAAATCATATCTCTACTCTTTGGGACATATACTCGATGATTTGATCAATTTCCACAACAGTAATTACTTTGTTTATACACTCGTTTAAAAGTTATCAAGGTCAACAAACATCTCAATTGCATTGTTTATTTGCATTTGGCAACTCTGAAAAATAGGGGGCCAGAGACATACTTAGCTATAAACTATATTATCAACTAAATGTGACCCCGGCTTCCACCGGCTTGGGTCAGGTTCAATACGGCTTGTAATAAATAAATAAAAATATCGTATTTTTATTTTTAATAAAAAGAAACGTATATGCTTCTTCAGACTATAATCTATATCTGTGTCAAATAACACCCAGATCTGTTTAGCCGTTCTGGCGTTATTGATCAACAAATAACCATGCAAACTGCTCTATAATAGCACAAAATAGAGACGGCGGCGTCTCAAATTATAGAACAAACTTTAAAAAATCGAAAAAAATAAAAAGTTTAAAATAAAGAATCTACATCATCCTGTACATGTACCCAAACACCACAAGTAGACTACTCACACAACGCTAGCCGATTCATAATCTCTCCAGAATCACATTCATGCACTCAAATAATCATATTACACTGTTCATCATAATATCATATTACTTGGTGCGTGAATTAAAGTTTGTTGTATAATTTTAAATTTATCTTATATGTGATCCATGTGATAGTCTAAGTTACTCCTAAAAATATCTGACACTAATTCACTTACACCTTATATATAGCCAATACATTTTTATTGAACATTAAACCATGAAATAGCCGAATAAGTAACGAAATGTTTACATTTTGTTGGTCGTGCTGTAACATTTGTTACAATCCCTTCCAGCAGCTTTAGGTCTGCGATTTAATTTATTAATTACTATTGAACTGCGTTTGTCTTAACCGGTCGCCTATTCGCTTAGAGACATGTTTGCAGTCTTTCAATTAAAATAGGCACTGTTATTTCGCGTTTTGGCGTTATAATGGTCAAATGTAACCATAAATTATTGTAATTTCTGGCTTAATACTTACTACCCTGACTCTATCACAGCTCTTAGTCGTGATGCCGGCCGGGCCGGCCTTTAGTAAAAACAAGCCAAAAATAAAAAATAAAAAAACTATTCATTTAGCGCGTTTACATCCCGTAGACTTTTATACAAACTTTTAACTATTCAGTTAATAAGATTTTATTATTATAATGTAGGTTATTCTTCAACAGACCATTGAATCATTGTTTGATCTAAAAACTAATTATTCAGTAAAATTTTTTAAAGGCCTAACAATAAAGTTAAAGAGATTAATTAAACTAAAGTTCATTTTCTTAATAAATAAAGTCAAATACTGCACTTATCACTTGTATAACCTTTCTTTAATATTCTAGGTATGTTTAAATCCTGTCTACAAGTCTCGAATGCAACTCAAAGAGATCTAATTAGAGTCATATCTGCTCGGGACAAATAAAACTCCGTACAACGACAATAAGCGGATGTCACATCTTCAGGTACTAGTACCATCTAATAAAGTAGATCTAGAGTCGGCAAAAAAAGTTTTATCAAAAGTGTTTTGTTGGCCATTTTGTTTGTAAACGCTGTTGAAATTCTTATATTTTTGGGGTTCATTTATGACATGCTCGTAAAGGTATTTGCTAAATTTATTTATAGTTTACAACACCCCTCCACCAATCAGCACTCGGCCCGCGTGGTTGAGTATAACCCACACCAGCTTATAGTTGAGGTGAGACCTGTGCCTTGTAGTGCACAGTGGGACGTTTAATAGGCTAGGCTATATTACTGCCGGTCGCTTATAAACGCGTATCGGTATCTATACAGAACACCGTACTTAGATTCATGCTCGGATTTATTATTGTATTTTGTTTCTATCAAGCGGTGAAGAGTCCTCGGAATGAGTTGTAGAATGCAATTAATTTAGATGGAAAAGAATTATATCCTGCGTTTTGCTTTTTTTTTTTATTGACAAAGAATATGATCTTGACATTTTTCATCGTTGGTTACTTTATTAAACAGTATTAAATAACGTACCTACTAAGGTACTACTAATACCTACGGTCTACTATCGGTTTACTTTAAATATACATTTATTATACTCTTTGTCGCACAACAAATATTTATTATATTAAGAAATAACACGTACAATACGGCGGTCTAATAGCCAAAACTGCACCTTTATTACCTATAAATTAGCAATAATCGCGCAGTCATCGCCCGATCGATTGCTCATATAGTGTCAAATTGCTCGTTAGAGGCACCGCGCTGGCAGTAGATTGCTTTTTTTGCAGTCATTATGCGATTTTAAAGCCAGAACTGCTCAATTTTAGCTTTCGCGTTATTTTTATAAGATACGTAATAAGGGTGGGATCTTTTCTAGTGGAAGGGGAATTGAAAACCGTGTTGTCTCTGAGAGTGGGGTGCAGTGCGAGAGCAAAGAATGCGTAACTGCGTTACAGAAACAAAAATATAATAAAGACACATCACCACTAAACTTTACTAGTAGGCACTAGTCGGGTTCTGTGCTTTATTTAATTCGGATAGATAAACCAATAAAATTGTTTTGATGAGTTTTATTTTATAACACTGTTTCTGCCATCGGTACTCAAAGAGCAGGGCAGCTAACCTCACCGGCTATTCATTACGCTAGTCTGTAACCGGGATTAATTTGAAATGCAAATTCTATCTGTTGACTAATCTTCGCTACCGTTCGACGATGAAAGGCATTTCCTATGAATAATAAACGATATTGTGCGCTGAATTAGAGGTGAAGTAGCTATTGCATGTGTACAATAAAAGAGTATATAGCATATAGCATGTGGGTACATGAGCCCATTCAGCCTGGATGCGGATGGCTAAAATTACTGGGGGCGGTGCTCGTAACTACGGTTTCGCAGACGGCAGAACTAAGTCTGCCGTCTGCGAAACCGTAGTTTATTAAGAGGGAATGCATTAGGGAAATTAAGAGACAATCCTCTACACCATCACACCATATAACACAGACAGTCCTCTTTGCAGGGCATGTCTTACTACAGATAAAACTGCCGACCATGAAGTCCTGGAATGAGAGGCGTTGGTATGACAACGCGATGAAATACTTGGCAACCTCCGCGAAGTCTGTTGAAAAACCCAGAAACTTCTGCGCTTCTGGACGAGGCCACAAATTACGTATAGCGGCGGCGCGCTAGACAGATAGGCCACTCGGAACTAAGCGTCAAAATCGTTACGCACAAATTGACAATTGCGTTTATATGCAATCTCGGACGATTCGGGGCAGTACTACAGCAGACTGTCACTCACAACAGTTTACTACGCATTGATCATTGTTATGCGAAAAATGGATATAAGCGTTTTTATTAGGTACTGCTGCAGTATGTTTGGATGTTTGAATACAACACAAAATTGTGATTACACGTTCTTTAAATTTCCAAAATAATATTAAAAGGTATATAAAACTAGGTCTAGGTTTTCTCTTGTAAGTAAAGTAAAGTAAGTAAGTAAGTAGTAAAGGTGAAGATAAGTTTTTATAGCGATCAATCATTCATTTCATAATACTACCCCTTCGGCCGTCTACGTAACTGCAGTTCGTAACCAGTTACGGATAAGGAATAAATGATCCTTGTTCGAAACCAGTTTTGTACGAAGAATTATTTTTCTGTATACGAAACCTACCAGTTACGAATGGGTATTTACTATAAAAGGGAAAAACTATTTTTCTTTTAAAAAATATTTTACTTAAGACATCGAAATAAAAACAATATTACTTAAATACTTTTTATTAAATAAATATATGTTATTTAAATGAATAAATAAATTTCATATAATAAATAAATACATAAAATTTATCAAATCTTCTTAATAAATAAAACAAAGTCGGGTTTGTTCCAACACTTATAATTCGAGAATGGCTGGACCAATTTTCATGGTTTATAATTTGTTGGATTTATCTCCGCCATAAATAGCAGAATAAATAATAAAAAACATTAGAAAAAGTGGTGAAAAAGAATTAGTGTCAATCGGTACGAAGTTCGCCGGGTCACCTAGTAAAAATAATTAATAAATATTTTGTTGTTTTTTTTCTGTATACAAAACCTACTAGTTAAAAAAAAGGTATTGTAGTGAAAGGGAGGAACTATTTTTCTTTTTTCAAAACTGGTAGGTATAAAACTTCATAAAATACTGGCTAGATATAATTATTTAATTATGTCAATGTCTAATAATTGCTTTTATGTCATTAACCATCGATGGTGGTTTGGAATAAAATTTAATTTATATTTTATTTGTTGCCATTAGACTCGTCAAAAAGTTTGAAAGAATAATGGAATTTGTGTCCACACGAAGAGAATGAGTTTCTCTGCGGTATGATGGGTGGGGCTATTATAGAAAGAAAATATATACTAAAGGGAACTTTCTGTCTATGTACAAATAATAGTGTCGGTGCTTGTTCTGGCAGCATCATTCTCAACACCAGAAACGAAGTGTTAAAGAATAAATTTCACTCCTGCAATCAGGATTTTGCAATAAATAAAATACCTACATATAGAACTTGATGAGTTAAAACAAAAAACTAGTACCAATTTTGATTCTAATTAATTTGATTGGTGGCGCCACGAGCAGCGCCTTGGAAAAAGAGAACCTAACCAGCCGTCCCTTTAAGGTATGCTGGAAGATAGTTCGTGGTTGGGCTAGACCCAACGAGGAATGGACTGTAGGTTGATGGTTCGCGATTATGTTTTGACTAAATAGATAATATCTATTTGTCATTGTGTATTTCGTCTGTTTTCTTCTTATAGATATTATCTATAAAAAGAAAACAGACGATGATGTGATACGTAACAGGGTGCAGTAATTAGGAAAATAGGAGAAGGTGGTACGTACAAACGGTGTCCTCAGGGTGGTTCCAGAGTACTTAATCCAGGGGTGGTCCTTGGGTGTCCTCGGTGAAGACCCAGGCCGATCAAGCCAGCCCAAGTCGAATTCAAGCGCACGCACATACACCACACATCAAAGCCGACACAAATTCAGTTTCACGCATATAACGTCAAAAATAAAGCGTCGCAGCATGGTAAAGACCGTTCCCAGAGCGGATTATTTTCTAGCACAAAAATGCAGGCTTCTCCGCCATGTCCGTAAGTGACACTAATTTGCGTGCGGCCGCTAGGAATCGCGATCGTAGGAAAAAAGGAAAGGGGATAGACTAGGATGTACCCCCGTGTTCACTGGCGAAAATTATTATAAGGTAAACACACAAGCCTATCGAATGAGGCGCGAAAATTTAAATAGAATAAATACTATGGTGTCACCATTGATTAAATAATGTTGAAGGGTGTCACACCCGACTTAATCGCTATATAGGCCGAAGCAAACCAAATTTCGGCATTTTATTAGATACATTATCAAATGAGACAAGAATTATAATTTATAATTTTATATATAAGATAAAGAAACGTACCAAAAAAGCTGTGAAGTACATAGACGACAACAATATATACAAGATACAAGAAATAGACGAAGAAATTGATCGTACAATAAAGTATTTAATAGACAACAAAATTACCGCGGGTCATTGCTTGGAAATAATTTCTCCATTTAAATATTAATTTTGAATATCTAGGTGTATATTCTGTAAAATTAAAGTATACGTTTATTGTAGATTTTTAATAAAATACATATGAAATTAATACTTATTTATTTTTAACATATTTAAATATTTGTCATGTTTGATGTAAGAATTCCTTGTACGTAACTATGGTTTCATATACAGAAAAATAATTCTTCGTACGAAACTGGTTTCGAACAAGGATCATTTATTCCTTATTCGTAACTGGTTACGAACCTGCGGTTACGTAGACGGCCGAAGGAAACACTACACATTCAGCAGGAATGAGCTTTTAAATTTTACTTAAATCGTCATTGGTTTAACACCAGTGTTTTAGGTAAGCGTTGAATAAAAAATTATAAACATATTAAATTATTCATTGATTTTTTTACATTGTCGTTGCTAGGATAAATACGCCACCTAGAAATGTCAGTATATGTCATAACAGTACCTAAGTAATGAAGTTAGTACGTATAATTTCTAACAACGCGCAGCTGCCGCCGCTGTTAAAAACGACAGTAATTGAAGAAGCCAACTTGGGGAGAGTAATTATTGCTCTGTCTTCCTATTTAGGCCTGGACGTATGATAAGATGAATGAATAAACTAATCGTTGTATCGGTGTAATAAGGCACACTTATTTATTTCAAAAATCAGAATAGGAACCCTAGGCAATCAGCCCAATTTGGGCAGTTGTTTTCGAGAACGGCGGGAGTGGACCTTCTGTATTTTTCCTATTTTGTGACGAGGCTGAGGAGGCTAGGCTAGTTGTATTTGTAAATATCACATCCCCTACGCAAGAAGGATCGAATTTAAGTGCAGAAAAGAGAGTCATTTCTCTTACTCATATTCAAAGGGAAATGCTTTGGCATTCCCCTTTGAGTATTTAGTTCACTAAAGAGGGTCTAACGAATAATCTGTCAAGCTTAAACCAAAACAAAACATTTATTGACGCAGTTTTAAGACATACTAAAGAAAGATTATTGTCGTTGAAGTAATTTGCCAGTCCCTAAATTAAGAACAACCCCTCATTAAAAATATTAAGGTCCGTGCAGCTGTGACGTTTTTATTACGCAGACATACTTTGCAAAGAGCGTAAATGATTATTTAGGTCGAATACCTATGTATATAATCGTGTATATAGATAATTTTCATAATCTTTTTTTTTGCTTCTAATGGCGTATTGAACAATTTTACCTATTATATTAATTACTTAGAGGTCTAGTGCTTAGATATTGGATGTGTAGCTAAGAGTCAATCCAAAATAATCTGGTTCCTTTGCCTATAAGTAACGGCTACCACGGAGGTCTGATCGTAATTTATCTAAATATAATGGGTGCTGCAATATAATTATGATCATGGTTAGTGTACCCCACCTAGGAACGAGACAAAGTAGCTTTTTATTATTTAATGAATGAGATGTGATGTTTGAGTCAAGTTCAGTCGTGATTAAGTAAATGCTTGATTATTTCTTGAATATTTAATAATAGAATTATATAAGACGGTATCATTTGTGTGTGTATTAATTATGAGCAATAGATATTAACAAAAAAAAATACACAGTTAAGCTAAGTAGAAGATAAGATATGATAATATAATTTCAAAATTTATAATTTAAAATATAAAATATATTACAAATAATTGAAGATATTACAATATATAAAACATATGAATAGTATTTGTGATTTTGTTCAATGTATATTTTTGCTATCCATAATCGCGCGCAAATCCGCGCAATACTATATCATACTATACTTTCTACACCATATTTTTTCATTTTAAGAGTCTATTAATGAATTCTAGTAGGCATCGTAGTTATATTGTGACACGCGGTCACACACGTAATAGGTAATAATATGTGAAATTAGCACGAGGTTGTGACTTATCACATCACAATGTGACTAGGTATTAGGGTTGCCACCTTAGTTCAGCCACTTTATTATTTTTATTCGTCACAATTACCAAATATATTGTGAAGAAGGACCAAAATATACCTATGTTTATCTTATGAATACAAATAATCTATTAATATGACTAGTAAATAAAAAAGAAACTTATTCCATGCATTAAGGTTGAGTGGCGGCACTATTACTTTAATTTCATTATGTCCTATAGTAAAAGCTGTTTATTTTCATTAGAAGATGAATTTGTATAGTAACAATTTCTGTTGTGGTTTGAGGTTGAACGGGTCCTTCAACTTCAAACTACCACAGATATGGGTAATATATTCTATCTAATAAGCTAAGAGACTTATACAGACTTAATCAGAAATGTTTTCAACAAAATAGTAGAAGTAAGATTACCTAACTAGACAGTCACAAATCTCCGAGAAAGACGTAAAGGGTGTTTGGTTGACTTTAGACGCTTCATGTTTTTGTCATTATGGGAATCGAGTACAACACAATTCAATAATTATGTAATGGAATGGTGTCGTACGATATGTACAATGAATGGAGTGAATAAAACTCAAGCTGAATAAAATAAACCTCACGACCGTTATCGGCAACCCTACCTGCATATCAGTTTGCGGCCTAATGCCTATCTCACGACTAGATCGAAAACACTCCGTTTGTCGACGTCGCCTCCGATCGGTTTCGTAAGTATCGAACGTTTTAAGGTCGTTGTACCAACATACAACCAAAGATGTAAATCGTAGGATGCGTCTTAATCAACGAGCTAAGCTTCCGCTTGGTGTTTCTTCGCGAAAAAAAAGTAAGAATAGTCAAACATAGATTTTCGAATTGCAAAGCCGAAGAACTTAGTAATAGGCAGCAGGGAATACCGTTGGGAATTGGGATAGGGTTTGAATTTTGAAGACGCAGCATGGACAGGCTTGACGACCCAGTCAAGGTTACGAAAAACAGTTGGATGCTATGGCATTATATGGGGAAACCTATGTCTACATAGAAAGTCTATGTCCAGTGTACATCCAGAAGCTGATTATGTACTAATTATCTTAGAAAGTACCTATGTATGCAGAAAGGCGATTCCGCACGGACAAGACAAGTGTTCGTCGTACCTACGACAAAATTTACGGTAGCTCTATTGAGTAAATAACGTACTACTTTATATGTCACTTTTCTTGTACGCATAGTGCTGAATTACAATTAACCTTATTAAATGCAGAAACATAAGAGATACTTATAAACAGCCTTGTAAAACGAGAGACAATATTTTCATGTTGAGCTAACTTTTGCGACTGTGCTCTGTTTAAAAATTATATTTCGGTAGTCGGATAAAACAGATTTTTACAGCCGACCAAAAAAAAGAGGGGTGTCAAGTTTAACGTTTGTTTCTGTCTGAGGCATCGTCTAAAACGAGTAGACCGATTTTGGTGCAGTTATTTTGTTTTAAAGCTGATATTATTCAACGCCCCAGTTGGCCCTATCTGTCAATTTAAGTCGGTGAAAATTGCGATGTTTTCGACAGGCACTGATTGTAACAAATTGCGTTGTCATATTGCACTCACGAATGTCCTATCAAAATGTCATTGGAATTGGAAAAATGTGCTATAACATTTGAGAGCGAGACTGGAGATCAAATCCAGACGTTGAACCCTTGTTTGTTTCGAAAGCAATTGGTCGACGTCATATTTCAAGAATACATCCAAAACATCCGTGTATTTACGGTGTTGTAGAAACTTTACTAACGCCTTTTTCTTTGTATATTGATTTTAGTTTCGATGGTCAAACTTCATCACTAAACTTAATTAAGGTAGTAAACCATTCATTTGCCTAATTGTGAATGTGTGTATAGAAGTAGGTAAAAAAGAGTTCTAAGATTTAAATACATAGTCAGTTAGTTAAAGGTTAAACTCATATGGCCTTACTACAAAAAAGATAGACTAGCGTTAAACACTTATCTAAAATTAATCAACTAATTTGAAATGTCGACACATCAGACATTCGAGACATATTACTAACAAACATTTCAAATTGGGTGACTTATCTGTAAACAGGTGTTCAACCAGTGTTCAACACTTGTCTTTCTTGTTGTAGTAAGGCAGATAGAGGTTTTTTAAAAAGCATAGGTTAAGATCATACATTAAATTTTCCAGAAACCACTTACTCTTAAATAAATGATAACACAGACTTCAACACACATACACACAGATAGAGAGAGAGAGAGAGAGAGAGAGAGAGAGAGAGAGAGAGGGAGAAAAAGAGTAAGAACAATGAAGTAAAGTGATATACATCTAGCACATTGTTTTGTGAAATTATTTTCGTACGCTATTCTATCTTATGTCGGTGAATTCACGTTGAAAGAGAATTCGATATAACTGATATGTGCACGTCACAATGACGTCACAATCTCAGTCTTACTATATCAGATATCACGTTTTATGAACACGATGGTATCTCAGATAGCGACGGTTACGTCATTGGGGTATGTGAGATATTCAACTCACCTATATGAGTATATGAAATTATCGAAAGTTTTATTGAATCGAGCTGTGATAGGCACTAATGATGAAAGTAGTGTGTGCAGAAGTAGTGTACAGGTTGTCTCGTAAATCAAGGACAACCTTGTAACCGCAATGTTTACATCATGGTGAAAAAAAATTGTTCTATTCGTTTTGCAAATTTGCATAAAAATTTATCGACTTCCTATACAAAAATAAAAAAAAAACCTGATAAAATGTTTAAAGAAAGACAAAACATATAGCATATAATGCGGTAATAAGGTTGACATTGATTCACGGGACAACCTGTAGTATACCTACCAAAAAGGATTTAAATACTATACCTACTTAATTACTTTGTAATGGAACTTCTGCGTCGCTTATATCCTACTGTTTTAGTGGTTCGCGGTCTGGATTACAAAGTTCTGCGGTTGCAAATTCGAAACACGTTTTCACGGTTCTGTTTATACACTATTTTTTTAATATAGGAAGCATATTTTTGTGTTATTTTAATGTGATGTTCTCAACTTTTACCTTTAAGCGCTTTTTCTTATTCCTAGTTGGGTCTTAACTTAGGTCAATCAAAATGGATAAAAACTTATGTAAACGAGGCAACTATCATTTTGTTTATGTTTGTCTCTTTCATTTATTGATTACTTATAGAGAAAAAAATGTAGTACCACAGTTTATTATGTACTGTGGTAGTACTATTCTATTTTTAAACGCTGCGTTCTGTGTAACAGCCGGCTCCGACTTAGTGCGCGAATCGCGCGCGAACGCCGCGAAGGTCCCGCGAACTACGCAGCGTTCGCGCGCGATTTGCGCACTTAGTCTGGAGCACGCATTACTTTCCTGTCGTTCACGTTTGTATCTGAAACAATACTAAGTAGCGCACTTATAAGGCGAGCAGTCGGACCGGTAAGACCAGGTGGGTACTATTAATCATTACATTAACTGGGGCCGGCTATGATTTATGTTTTTCAAACCGAAACAGACTCAGTAGGCTCCCGTATCTAAACTGTAAGGCTATAAATAAAAGTAACCGAAAATAACTTAAATTAGGAAAATATAGCTTGTGTTAAGTATTGCCTATGAGATTAAATAGGTCCATTACAACGATCTGCCGTCAAAGCTAGTAGTACAAAGGATTGCGATTTACACGATTTAATTTTATTACGCCTTCAAAATCCAATTTAAATAAAGTAAAATGTTCTCAAACATTACAAAAATTTTCTTTAAACAATGACAACATTAATTGATTATACTGCAAAGAAGTTTTATCCTTCAAAACGAAAATTTTGGCAAAGAAAGGTTTTTATAGTTTCATTCTCGAATAAGTGCCCATCAACCCATTGAATTAGCCCATAACTAAGAAGAGCACACAGACACTCACTAACAGAACAATCAAATCTCACACTTTTATCAATCTGTGGGACTTCTATCTGTGGAAAAATCGTATAGAATAGATCTCGTTATATTGAAGGAGACTCCTAACTCATTTGGGTAAACAAAGTCAAAATCATTTATTTCTGCAAATTGGTCATTAAAGGTAATTAAATTACATGCCCATGTCGTGGCCCGATCTTAAAATTAATCACTTCATGATGTGGCCGAACATTTCATAAAATTGTCGTATTTCATAAAACAGCCAACTAAAACTGGTTATATCGTTTTAACGTCAACGTTTGATGATATGTTATTCAACGTTTGGCCATATCATTAAAATAGGTTAAAATACGTTTACAAGTTAACTGGAATTTGTTTAATGTGAGTTTTGGGCGATAGATAAATAGAACATTATAAATATTTGTAATTTTGAAAGTAAACTTATAAATAAAAGAGATTGAAATAGTTAAATAACCTAACTAACCTCCAAAATTACATGTCGAAATCCATAAATTTTTGACGTTACAACCGTTTTTCGACTGATTTTCATAAAAATCGCCTAGCTTAATGTTTTAACGATATTTCACTGCACTTTTATCTTCACTTTACACATTATTATTCACTTTAAGAACAGAATAATTATCCACCGCCATGATGTACCACAATAACAAAGCGACATCAGCGCCACTACCGGTGTATAATATAACAGTTTTACGATATGACCACCAACGTTTGGCCATTTCATAAAGTACTCGGTCATATCATCAAACGCTAACTGATTCATTGATCTGGTCTAACCACATCATGATGTGGGCAGCGGGTACAGTGCCGCATCATGAAAAACGTTAATTTTATGAAATGGTTGGCCACATCATGAAGTGATTAATTCTAAGATCGGGCTACGACATCCACAACGAATTGCTAAATTACAAGAAGTATTTAGAGTCTGACACTTATTTGTATTTTTGAATAATTAAGTTACAAGGATTCCTTAGTAAAAATTAAACTTATGGTCTTATATTTTATGTAGAATCATTTACATACTGATTTTATTTTCCCATTTTTTCTTAAATTATATCTTCATTATCTAGGTTTTCGCAGACTCTCGCTCTCTATGTCAGTAATTAGTGAAATATCCATTATAATGGATAATTGATGGGAGTCGATAATTATCAACCTTTAAAATAAATTTTGAGGAGAAGTCAAGTGATGCCGACCTTCAACTACATCACTTACGTCACGTCATTAAAGTCTATCCATCAAACTAAAACCGAAGCTATCGACAGTCAGTTAAGTGGGTGAGTAATGTTTTGACGACGTCATAATTGATGACTTGTGCTAAATTGCTGTCAACGGCGATCGGACGTCGGTGAAGATTGGCGTCGTTATAATTGCTCAAACATTTTATCGGAGGCCCCTACCTGTGTTACGTAAGGAAAATGCGATGGTAATCTAATATTGTGAAAAAGCTTTTAAAAGATACTTAGCTTTAAATTGCAGACGACTTGGTAAAGGTTCCAACCGGCCAATCACTGGGGGAGGCCTATGTTCAGCAGTGGATGGCAGAAATGATGATGATGATGAGCTTTGAGTAGGTTTTAGTATATAGTCATGCGAGGTTGTTGATTTTTTACAAATAACCCTGTATAGGTACTAGAGGCCGCACACAGATTTACATGGGTGAGTAAAAAGCCAACCGATTGCGAGTCTGATTCGCACCGAAAGTTCCGTACAAACCTGTATGTATGACATTCGAGCCTCGAAATATTCGACAGCTGTCAAAATTTTATAGCGTTGTCTTAGTTTTTTTTACAGATCTAAGGGATTGTGGACCTCCGTATTTAAAATATTGATTCTACTGACATCGAAGTATCCATAAGGATTTCTTTTTTAATTTAAGGTACAGAATTCTAAAAATAATTTCCTTGTATTATACATCTCAAAATGAAAAAAGTAAATAAGAAACTACGATCAAAGTCTTTCTTTGCTTGTAGTTTTTTCCATAAGGAAAAACATCGAATCCAATTTAAAACTTTGCTAGGTTGGAATAAGTGTAAAACGTTGTAATGGGGAGTAATCACTAATCATTCCAATTTGAGTTGACTTAGTTTAATGCAAAAAAGCATAAGTAGCCTTTTTTTCCTTCAAAAACTGTATATTTGAGGTGACACGAAACGAACGAAAATACATTTGTTATCAATTTTACATAATAGGGTGTACAAAATTAGAGCTCTCTTACGACTCTACATAACTATATATGTATATAGCGAAGATTTAGTATGTTTTGTCAATTTGTACCACCGGTATAATGAATGGACACACGATGTCGTGACAGTACATTATACCTACTTGTAGGTAGGTGAAGTTAAGAATGTATTTGGTTCCGTACAATTAATGATTCATAGATTAAAATCCGTCTAATGATCTCGAAATTAGGTTTTAATCTCCTTTTTACACTTCATAAGTAATTCTGTTGCAATATATTAAGTCTAATGTTTCTATTTATGCTTGTGACTGTACACACAATGAATTTTGCCACAACAAATCAGCCTAAACCAATTTGTTTTTAAGTTATCTCAAATGGAATTAGGACCTCTTGTGTTCAATGCTACGCCACTAGGTCAAACGGGTCATCTCTACAATTGAATACAAGAAAACCAGCAGGCGTGTTAATTTAAGTAAATAATAATGATTAAAAAATTTGATAAAATCCCTACTTAGAACAGCGAAAAAAGATACTCACTGGTTTATACTTAAATACCTATATAAACACTGCGTTAAACAAGCTAGTAATATAATGCAAAATACGTTAAATTAACTAAGTAACAAAACAAAATTCCCTCAAAGGAGCTAGGGAATGAAAAGAAACGGATTAAGATAATACTAAAAGAATTACGACTCGTTTCATTTTAAAGAGATAATAAAGTGCATTAAGACTCGTCATTCTGAAATTAAAAGTGGGCGAAATAAATAAAAGACGGAGCAGAAAAGGGTTAATCAACCCCATAAGTCACGAAACTAAGTTGTAAGGACGTTGACTTACTTTTAATGTTCGTAAACGAATGGTTAGTTATGTTATTCTATCCAGCCGTGTTTCAACGGACTGTATCTCATAAACCACAAGAGGTAAAAAAAAAAATGACGGCGTGTATTACCATGGCCCCCAACAACTAATAAAATAAAGGGGTCCATACATAAAATGAATTTGATCTCTTCGGTTTTTTTTTCTCGCGTGGTAGAAAGCCCTTCATGTACGTGTCCGACTCGCACTTGACCGTTTTTTTTTTAAATTTGTCTACCAATTTTAACTTTTCAAACTAAACAAACCGTGTACAATAAAGACCAGATAGATATACGATAAACATATGGGTGTAACCTTGGATATAAAATAAATGACCGTTTACATTACAAATATTTGCCTCCAACGGGATTCGAACAACTTATAGTAAATGTTACTATGGGACTAACATTGCCACGTGTATTGTGAAAATTGACAACCCTAATAGCAACACAACCTTAGCTAACTAGACCGAACTACTAACTTGCGTTTACTATTTTATTGAGTTACCTAACTGTCCATCCAAGCACTTATCCAACCATAACTTGACTCTAAATTGCTTTAATTCATCAACTAGCTTGATTAAGTTCTGTTTGTCTGTCTATTGCAAAATTCTTGGTTATCTTGTAAATGGTGCAGGGTTTGTGTAGAGCTTTGTAACTTGTTAATCGTTCAAAGTAATAATAAGTAAAGTAATAACATCTATAGCCCTAGCTACCCCTCGCTTTACAAAACAAAAAGCTATTCTTTAATACTTATACTATTAAAATATAAAATCTTCACTTTAAATCACTTAATGTAATTTGACAATACTAAAAGAATTAATCAAACAACCAAAAAATACCTCACGCAAAAGTTTGCGCTGAGCAAATTTACGTAATCTCGATTGTTTCAAAATCGTAAGCCACAATTAAATACTAAATCTTTTATCATTCTGCACGAAATAGGACTAAAAAAACAGTCCCACAGCAATTTTCAGCTTCATTATACAAATTGAATTAATTAGAAAAAAAGTACTAGCAAAATCTGAAGATGATGATTCAGATACGAGTCATAAACGTCATAATAAAACTCATATCACAATTAATTTTATTTTAAAAATGATTTTTCTTGACGATAGTACCGATTCTGAGCAACCCCCTAAACTAAAACTTTATAACAACCTATATTAATTAATCAATTAAAAATTTTACTTTACAGAATGTCTCATTCACATTAAAAGCGGATCATCAGCAGTTAAAAAAGCAGATTGATATGCGATAACTATTGAATCCGAGATCCGAATGTAGATTCGTTTGTTATTTTATTATGTGACGTCACAGCACATTGACACGTATTTGACGTGTTAATTATTATCAATCTCGTGGTGTAGGTAATTAGGTATTTGACGTCATAATAATTGTTGCTACACGAGTATCGTTGAGTGATATTGTTTACAGGATGTATTTAGGAGCCTTACCATGAGCTGTTAAACATTATTACTTCAACCTTGTTTTGTATTTTTCATGTAGAGTTGGACATCAAAGACTGCTTAGGTACCGTTAAGTGTTTACGGGTATTCCACTGAGCCACACTAGGTATTAAAAATTGGATTGTCCAAGTAAACAAACACACTATTAGTAAATTATAAAATGTGATATGGGCGGTACTTCTAACCCGTTAAGGCTAAGTTCGATATCTAATTTTATTGACAAAAAAAGTAATTTGGGGTCAAAACTAATCTGCAAATATTTTCTGAAAATTATTTTATGTATTATTTTTTTCTAGTTCATGGTCAGTTAGTCTGTTTTTTAAGCTCTCTTGTGGTATTTCTTTCATGTTTCCACGACACCTAAAACCTTTGTAATTGCCTAAAGTGTTAAAAACCAAAATGGCCGGTATTCATAGGGGGTGAGGGTTTGACACCCCAAATTATTATTTTTGTCGATAAAATTTGATATCGCACTTAGCCTTAACGACTTAGAATTACCGCCCATATCACATTGTACATTACAAATAGCTTTGTCTTTCTGTACCTAAAATTAGTTTAGACAAAAACAGTATTTTAATATTGTGTTCCTATAACATGTGTAATGTATACCTATATGCCAAAATTTTTAAAGTTAACTTGCATTGTAATAGCGGTATCTTTTATTGGATAATGTATGGATTGACTTGTATTCATGAGTACCCAATCGACTGGTATCGAGGACAGCGTCGGACAGACGTCTAAAACTAACTAGTCTTGGCCATATTGAGGCAGTACTGATTACCGAACGGGTGCGCGTGCGACTCTAAAGGAAAGTTACACACACGGAGAAAATTTAATTTTGATATTCTTACTGCAAAATAGCTGTTCAAAGTCAATCAGCCATCAAATGACATTTGCGCTCATACTAGAAAAAATACTTTAGATAGAGGACATACACATTTTCCCGGAGATTTTATCATTCGAATAAAATTGTCACAAAATAATAAAGACATGGCCATTGGCCAATTCTATAACTAAACCGTCCAAGGGGCCACTCATACACACACAAAAAAACATTGAAATCGGTCTTGCCGGTTAACGAGGAGTTCAGTGACAAACACACGTACAGAAGAATTTTATATACAAAAAGGTAGATGACATTACAAGCTTAATTTTAACTGTACATTATGGTTTTTGACATTCTGGGCAAGGCACTTAGCAAGAAGGGAAAACGGCCAGTGGACTTAAGCAGTAGAAGAGAGAATCTTTTGAAAGGGCCAGCGCTGGTCCGACGTTAAAATGCGACTTGTGTGAGTAGATGGGATGAATTGAAAATATTGGTCGTGTCATGAGACTGAGGAAAAAAGAAGTCTTTAAATATTATTTAATATAAAAGTACTCCTCCAGGTGTAACTCTAGCTTTAGGCCAATTATTTCGTACCGTCAAGATCAATTTGCTAAGTTTGATAACTCGTTACGAACAAAATGAAGACAACATCTTACGACTCAGATGTTAGACGATCATCAAGGGTAAACGATTTGTCAATTAAAGGATGACAGTGATATCTCATTATTGTTTAGGTTTTGTTTACTTTTAAATAAATTTACACACCATTTTAATATCAACACTAACTTGTTGTGGTCTAATTTGAATTCTTTCTGTTTGTTTAGTAGAACAGGAAACTCCTAAAAGCCACGTAATCAGTTGCTCCTATATAACAATTTTTACTTAGGGAGCACCATCAAAATCGTTAAAATATATTTGAGGTCAAAGTCAAAACTAAAGCGCTACAGTGGTGATAATAACGTATGACGGCATGAAATTATATAGTTTTTAATGAGTCTCCGATATTTTGACATTATTTCAAGCATCTTAATCACGGATAACTGTATCTGTTCCTAAAAATTAAACTTGTTGCATTTTTAGGGTTCCGTAGTCCTGACAAGGAACTCTTATAGTTTCGTCGCGTCCGTCTGTCTGCCTTACTGCCTGTCCGTCCGAGGTTTTGCTTGGAGACTGTTGACCATAGTAGTATATCAATCTCTATATCTATCAATAAAATTTTGAAAAATACATACTATTTTAGGCAACGTGGGGATGAATTCTTTTTTCATCGTCTACCCCATCGTGTGCGGTATCGTTGAATAGGTCCTTTAAACTTTTTAAGGAAACCATAACGGTTAAGATAGATATCAGTTAGTTAAAGAGTAATAGTCGTTTAACTAAGTCCGTTAAAAATTACTTAAAGGAAAACATTAAAAGTGACTTAAATGAAGTAATTGCTGAAATATATTGTGTTAACGACGGGCAACTACGGAACCATATATCCTGCGTGGCACGACACGAACTTGGCCGGTTTTTTTTACCCTGCACAAGGATGGGGGAGGTCTATGTTCAGCTGTGGACGTCCTGGCCGAATGATGAATAATGATACACATAGGTACACATACACAACTTACCTCTATTAGCGACTTACTGATTGTGTAAATATGTTATTGGCAGAAAACTAATAAAAGACTAATTATTCTAAAAAAATTACGTATAATAGATTAAACTGAAAAAAATATATCTACCCTCAGTCAAAATCGACATGGACGTAATAAAAGACAAGGCGAATAAGGCTGTATCTCAGAACAAGGCTACGGAGTTGCATGCATATATGTAATATAATCTATGTACAACATGAGCCGCGGTGTACATTGCATTTCCTGGAACGTCGGAAGCGCACTGTCTCCGACTGCCCCAGATATCGATATTAGATTATACTCGGGCTCGAAGCGCGGAAATAGTAACTAAAATACGAGACGGGTTTGTGTATACTGTAGTATACAGGGTGTTTTAAACAGAGGACGAAGGAGGACGACGACGACTTCCTTAAAACCACGTATGCAACCGGGTGCAGCCTAGGGCAAGTATCAAAAAACAACCAACAAAAGGCAAAACCTATCGAAAAGTCATACAAATTGACTTTTCGATCAAAATAAGTGACGCGATTATTGTGTGGTATGGTGGCTATGAATTTCCATTAGACTTTTTATTAAAATTATTTTTTTCGATTGTTTAAAAAAAAAAGTTTTTCTTTTCAAACCTACTAGATCCATTATTTAAACCTTCAAACCTACTAGATCCCTTCCTCGAAAATAATGTATGAAGAATCAACTCACCTGAAAATCCAATATTTATTCTTTTATACACCCTATATAAATAGGATAAGACTCGGGATTGGGAATTGTATTAATCTAAATAAACTTTAAAATCTTGAACTAGCTCAAGTTTTGAATTATGAAGTAGGATTGAGAGTGAAAAGTCACGTTTATTTTAAGAATGAAATTGGATTTCTTGACTCTAGAAACTTTTATTACATTAGCTAACACTTTTGATTTTGAGTTACAAACAATTATTACTTTGAAGTTATTTACTTTTACTGATTTAACTCTGACTGGCTTGTATTTGTATTCTCTCAACTAGAATATAAAATTATTTTACAATTAAAAATGTTGTTAGACAAAATTTACAAATTATGGATAACTGATAGGTATACCGGGAATACCAAAGTGGTACAATACGGTGATTTAATTATTGTTTTTAGGGTTTCGTATGTAACGAAATAACAAATAAGAGAAATACTAATGTTTAATGTTTTAATTGACAAAATTCATTAACTAACAACCGTTACCGGTCTTTTACTAATATCACAACAAGGATATAAATACTAGAGAAATACTTAGCCCAAGGATCACTTTGTCAAGACCCGTTTTGCTAGAAACGCGTGGCGGTGTCAAGTTGAAATTATTAGTGTTTTTTAAATACGGCCGTTAATGCCTCATAGTTTAGCACTCGCAAGGGAAATAGTACACCATCCTGTTGACCTAGATTCCTAAAATCTTGAATTTATGAATGAGCACAGTGATAGCACAAGTAAAAAAATATGACAGACGAACTATCTACACTGGGTACGGAACCCTTTAGCACCGGTCGGACGAGAAAATTAGTATTTTTTTTACATTTATTAAATCCATTAAAGTAACAAAATCATGACTAAAATTTTTCCCCGTGAGAAAGGTCTAGACTTCACCCAAGGCTTTATTGTGAATATGAATTAGAAACTATTATTAGACATGATAAAATGGAAAAAATAAAGTAAATATTTTTAATCTTTATCGCAGATAATACAAAAAGAATAGCAGTTAATTTGTTTTGTATTACTATGTACCTACAATTAGATATTTTCGATACCGCGTGTATATATTTACTACGCAATATTATATTCGTATCTTTTAGCACATGCATTATTATACATGCAGTGATGCTAAAGTTGAAATTTGTCAAATAAACAAAACATATATTAATCACAGACATCTGGAGACAATCATGCCTGAAGAGCAAGGTATTCGATCAGTGCGTCCTACCGGTGATGACCTACGGAGCCGAAACGTGGAATATGACAGTAAAGCTGGCCCACCGACTACATGTCACTCAGCGAGCTATGGAAAGGTCGATGCTTGGGATTTCGTTAAAGGATAAAATCCGAAATGAGATCATCAGGCAGAGGACTAAAGCAACGGACATAGTCCAAAAATGTAGCAAGCTTAAGTGGCAGTGGGCTGGCCACATCTGTCGCAGAACCGGTGAAAGGTGGAGTAAACGGGTTCTCGAGTGGAGACCACGCCTAGGCAAACGTAGTGTACGACGCCCCCAAGCTCGATGGACCGACGACCTTAGGAAGATGGCTGGCAGTGGATGGATGAAAAAAGCGGGAGATCGTGCTCTTTGGCGCTCTTTGAAAGGCCTACGTCCAGCAGTAGACTGCAATAGGCTGAGATGATAATGATATTAATCACAAGGCACAGTCCCACCAACCGTCTGTCCGTCTTTCTGTCTGTCTGGCCGTCTGTCACGAGGCTGTATCTCATGAACCGTGATAGTTAGACAATTGAAATGTTCACACATAAAATATTTCTAATGCCGCTGTAACAACAAATACTAAAAACCAAAAAAAGTATTTATTGGGGCTCCTAAACAACAAACTTGATTGATTTTGCTCATTTTTATACGTAATGGCGCGGAACCCTCCGAGAGCGAGTCTGACTCGCACTTGGCCGGTTTTTTTTTATATTCATAGCAAATTATTGTATTTTTAAGTAATAAAATAAGAGAAATATAAGTACTTTCTGCTCACATTTTTAAGAGACAGCATAGAAAATATATTTTTATGCTGTCTTTGTTTGTAATATATGTGTATAGCAAAGTTCATAATTCAACACTGCACATTACTATGTACAGCCATGAGTACACATCAAAATTTCTTAATTGATATTGATCTCTATGTGTTAGACTTAAAGTCGAAAATCAGTTGGATGACCAGGGCCAGGGCTGCTTGTCGTAGTGCTCTATAAATATAAATAAATATATATTGGACAACATCGCATACATTGCGCTGATCCTAAGGTGTTAAAGCACTTGAGTATAGGAATCAGAAACAACGACGGTACCACAACACCCAGACCCGAGACAATATAGGAAAGTTCGTTCTCCACATTGACCCGACTGGGGATCGAACCCGGAACCTCAGAGATGGCGACGCCATATATAAGGTATATAATCCGGCTTGCTCGCCTCTCGGCTACGGAGCTCGTCGATAAGTAAGGCCTTATATCCAGCAGTATTTCGGCTTGCAAAGGCTGATGATGATGATGATGTACATGGATGTGCAGATTTATACCACCTGCTTGGTAGTAGGGAAAAACATTGTAAGTAAGCGTATGACATTCAGTTGAGTAGGTAGCTACGCCTCGCGGCAATAGCTCGAAATGTAACAACTATGTGCATTTGTTGCATTATACTCAATAACTATCGTTGAAAGGAATATTTGATTTGAGCTTTTAAAATACACATCACACACACAGTGTTTTGGCGTCATATTTTATACAGATAAACAAAACGAGGTTCAAGTAATGTTGATTAAAAAAATCATGGTTAAATCCCTATAACTAGAAGATTTTTACTTTCAAATGATAAGTTAAAGGACATATTACTAAAATAAGAGCTGAATACAATAGCTGTAGGAAGAGGAAGGTAGTGTAGGTTATGGAAGTGTTTTAAGCCGGAAAACTGCGAAATAGTCTCAGCATCAATCTTTTTAAACTACTTTATGTTACTTGTATGTTATTTCAATAGGTACATACTTTCAAATGTAGCAAATATCAAAATAAAGTTTGCTCGAAAATTATAATGATACAAAGGTATTATAGAGTTTTCTAGAAAACTCTATAATACCTTTGTATCATTCATTACACTATGATATCTCTTGACGTCTTAAACAGCCAATAAAACGTGTTCTAAAATTAGGGTTTTCATAAGGTAGAAAAATTTTCAGTCTATGAAATATAGTTTCATAATCTAAGATCAGAATAATCCAAATTTCTTGCTGTGTAAAAATAAACATGATAATCTATTGATAAACATCGCGTCAGTTACTATCGAAGTAGTGTTGTAACTTTTATAATAATAGTGTGTTTTTTCCATGGTTTCAGTCAGTCACTAGCTCATCAACGTACCAAAGACAACTACTCTATCCGTTGAAGTTAAGGTTGAAAATCAAATAAGAAATCATTTTATATTTGAGTACTTTATTGTAGGTTACTGTTGGATATAAGTACCTATGTAGTTGGTATACAAGTCCGCTGACAGCGTGTATTTCTAGATGAGACAAAGAAATAATAAATAAATAATGCCTTAGCCACCACTTACCATTTGTTATGGCTTCGAAGTAAGGAGGTAAAATTCTTTTCTTCGAGATCCCAGACAGTGATTTAGCCAGAGAGATCTTCCAGCATTCACTTTAGAGATAATCATTTTCTAAATTGACCCAATCGAGAATCTAACCGGGGAGTCTGCGTTTGACATTGACATGGTAATCAAATTACCTAGGTATGTCTCTGTATACAGAGACAATGATTTATTTATTTATTTTGTCTATACATGTAAAGAAATATCGTCTTAAGATTGGTGTTTAACACGGTTTATGAGATCGTGATTGCTATAATGTCAAGAACAGAACTGTGATCAAGATAATAAATGTAGAGGTCAATTAGTTCATTTAAACTTACAAGTATTAAAATCCATGAGTTGAGACGCACTTTAACACGTGCAGATACGAAAATATATCATTATTTTTTTAAAATGAACAATAAAACACAATTGAAACGGCGCGTTGGAAAAAAAAACATGTACGTTACCATCTTTCACGTTGTAAACATAACTTAATAGACTTACTATATCTCCTTTTGTACAGTTTATTATGCCTATGCATGATCACTTCACATTTCTCACGATCGGCACATAAAAACTCCACACGATTGTCTCGGTTCCACAATGAAACTAAACAAAAAGTGGGGGAAATCTCATCGGCTTAACGTTATCAGTGCGATCTGACGTAGCGGTGATAATGAAAGACACAGCGCCGTCTCCATAGCATTGCAATATTAGATTATGAAAATTATGATCATTGGTTGTCACATGATGTAAATAAATAAATTACAGAGCGTTAATAAGATATGGAAAATATTTTTGGTGAGACAGTCAGATCTTTACTGTTGCGAGATTTATTTTTGCGAGAAGGCCATCTTGCCATACTATGAGGAGTATGTGATTCGGTATCAAACTTACCAAATGCAAATGTACACGGTAATAATTTATTAGTTAACTTTCTTCTATTAT
Organism: Anania fuscalis; assembly: GCA_950371115.1. Classification (NCBI taxonomy): domain Eukaryota; kingdom Metazoa; phylum Arthropoda; class Insecta; order Lepidoptera; family Crambidae; genus Anania; species Anania fuscalis. Next base: position 10,529,987 of record OX493343.1, on the reverse strand, counting down.
TTACTGCTCAAATATTGCCAGTTTTTCGTTAGAACAAAAATCTAAATCGCAAAGTCAGTCACTTTCCCTTAAATCGCCGGCTGCATACATTTTTGCATAAAGTTTTTTTTTACTTGAACTCATACCTACTAATTCTTTAGGAACAACTCCTATAAAAAATATGTCTGAGTTCCGTTTTCGGTATTTACTTTTGACATATGTTTCTATTTCCTTTTCCGTAGAGACACTTCATTGCACAACTATAACCCGCTCATAACACTCAATCAAACCGACTGGATATATTAACCGGAAAAACCAAAAAATTTAACCCATAAAAGTCTGTCTATCCGTCTCTCAGACCCTTTTCTTAGGAATGGAGAGAGTCAATTAAGTTATCAGCAAACACTCAAGTCTACGGTCCTTTGGAGCTATTAAAAATTCAAGCTTCTAAGTCAGTAACCAAAAGATGAAAGAAGCTATTTATGTCTTGGTACTCGCTAATTTATTTGAAACCTTTAATCAAAAATAGCAAAAACAAGCAGTTTTAAGACTTTTTTTTTTTGGATTACAGGAATAGTTTTAGACAATATTTTTTACAGAAAAAAGGGCATTATAACATGAAATTCTCATTGGAAAGTGTTGTGTGGATTAAACAATTATAATTTCAGTCTAATCCAGGAACCTATAACCTTTACTATTTGCCCTTTTTTCATCTAAAATATTAGTGTTCTCAGAAATATTAGATGATTTTACCAACTAATCCACTAATTATATTAGTAAGATACATGAGGAAGTTGTACAAGGTATTTTGGTTGCTCGATCTCCTTTGAATTACGCAATAGAGGTCCATCCATCCAACCAAATGCACTTAACTAATTAAACACATGTGGCCTGTGCCTGTGGGACGAACTGAATCGATTGAATAAACCACAGTATGCATCGTTATACTGAGATAAAACTGATTTCAAAATTGAATATCTTTTACGATGCAATTTAATTAAGTTTACTATTGAAATATTTTGTTTTTTTTTTGCTTTAATTCACATTAGAAACCTTCTCCTGCATACGCACAACAATTAACCAAAGATTCATTAGAATAGGATGAATCGTTTAGAAACGCATAGATAAAAAATTATACACGAACAATATTTTTTATTTAAACAGATCTAGGCAAGGATAAATATATTTTAATAACTGCAATCAGCATAAATATATATTTTTGGCCTATTATGCGAAAGCCCTACATTGCCGAAAACTAAATCTGACACATAATAAACCATACAATATTTTAGGGAGATTAGAACCGAGTTAAGCAACGTTTAATAGACATTCTGCTATCAACAGATAAGACCGGCCTTGCTGGTCCAGCGTGTAGTGATGTGCTGATAACATGGTGCGGTACTATTTGGCGTGATAGATTTACAAAACCGGCAAAGTGCGAGTCGGACTCGCGCACGAAAGCTTCCGTACTATTATCTATAAAAACGGCAAAAATTACGTTTGTTGTATAGAAGCACCCTTGAATATTTATTTTATTCTATTTTTTATAATTTGATGTTATGGCGGCAACAAAAATACGTCATCTGTTGAATATAATTTCAACTGTCTAACTATCACGGTTCATGATATACACTGGTGACAGACGGACAGACAGACAGACGGACGGCCAGCGGAGTCTTAGTTATAGGGTCTCGATTTACCCTTTAGGTACGGAACCCTAAAAAGGGGTCACTTTTGAGATGTTTGAAAGTTAAATGTGTCTTTAATTATCATTAACATCATCATCACTTCAGCCATAGGATATTGACTGCTAAACATAGGTCTGCCTCAATGCCTTGCAGATTGGCCGTTTGGAAGCGGCCTGCATCTAGCGGCTTTCTGCAACCTTTACCAGGTCGACGGTCCACCTAGTGGGTGGACGTCCTGCTCTTGACAGTACGTGGCCTCCATTCTAGAATAATCCCTAATAAGGGACAAGAGCCTATAGCATGTTAGCGGCTTATAGATTGTAGCTGCCGTAAGCGATCATCGAAGATAATTAATATTACGATTAGAGGAGCAATATTGCCCACCTCTTTCGCGTGTGACCTCGATTTGGGCGTACACTCAAACATCTTGGCGTAATCGTAAACAGAAACACGTGCTTTAAGTGCAACTATGATTAAACTAATCTCGCTGGTAACTAACTCTGAGTGAAACTCTCAAAATAGTCTATGATCAAGATCATAGGGTAAGAAGAATATGAATAATTTGTTTCTTGATTTTTAGCTTTAGGTTTACCATTCTCTAAATTAAAATTAAGTGTCTTAAATCATACCAAAAGAAGCAGTTATTAGACAAACAATACAGACCGATAAGTAGCTTGTGAAAACATCATAATTATAATATCGAGCAAAGAAAAAATAACAAATGACAATAATTCTAACAGTGATTTTGATTTAGTTTGACAGTTCTACATTCGAAAGTCTGAGCTTTTTAGTTACTAGAATCGTTAAAAAAACGCACGTTGAAGGTCAGTCACCTCATACAAAGTACTTGATGATGGTCCAGAGGTAAAATTTATTGATTATCACCTATTATCAACTGTTGCTAATCTTGTAATATTGCGACCACTAGTAAATTACCGAAGACGATTGAGCTTGTGACGTCACTGTAATTACCTGTCTTTGATTGCGATGTTGTTGGATTTGATTGATTTTAATGATCCTACTTAAGTCTAAATAATCATACAATTGTTGATTACGTTAACTGTTCTCTCGTCTAGTTTTATAATTTTTAACAGAGGAAAATTCCTAATTAAATTTTTAATGAACAGAATATGTATATGTATCAAAGCAATAATGATATGTGTGTTGGATTTGCACAAAGTTTAATTTACCACTTCCAAAATAATTATTAAAGATCCTATGAAACTTCAATTATGGTACAATGATTTACCTGAAAATGTATATACCGAAGAAACTTATTGCTTATCGTGTTTTTAAGCATAACAACATCCTATCATGTTGTGTTTCAAAAATTATAAGTCTATACCCTGAAGATATTATTACATCCTCAACCTGTTGGACTTTAGGTTCGTAGTCAAGAAATTACTTTGCAGCACTCAATATCTTAGTTATAGAGGAACTCATATTAATTATAACCGGTCATTGCATTTAGTCTTGCCAGCAAAAAGTTTAAGTTTTAACATTTTTTGCGATTTTACTTACACGCGATAGTTATTACGCCATAAAATCACCTTGACAAACAGTTAACTGCTTTAAAATTATCCTTAATGGAACCACAAATATTCAGTTCTCTATCACACTTGAGTCCCTGATCGTAAGAATGAGTTTGGCTCTGTCATGTCACATTTACCCCGAAAATCGGAAATAAGCAACGGAGTAGGTAAATATTTCATAAATTAACATCTCGCGGAGTAAATCTGCAAGATGAAAGGGTAAATTTACTCAAGAGCCTCTTCTTTGTCATCAATAAAATTTACTCGTTAAAATTGAATCTTACTAATTTTATAATATGAGTTTGTATGTTACGCTTTAACGGCTGAATTAGATAAAATTTTGCACAAAATGTAGGTAGATATTGATATATCATAACGATATTTTGTATCGAAACTTAATAAAGTATTGCATTTCCTCGTTTTATGAACTTATTTTTGTGTCAAGACCGCAGACTGGGAAACCGTACCGGAAATAACCGTTAGACTGACGCTATATTTGAAAGCTTATCTGTCAATGGATTTATCTCCTAAATAGCGCGACAAAGAAACTAACAACTTTGTGGCGAACATTTTCAGCAATGTGCCCCTAAAGGCATGTTTATTTTTATATACTGGAATCGATATTGTTGTTTTCTTACCACGAGCATCGCAGTGAGAATAGTCCACTGTCTGCATCGCAAATAAACACAGTCGTCAACGGTGATCGGCTTTAATGTGTTTACATGAAACCGTGACTCATAATTCGGATGTATCCGCTGTAAACAGACGCTGTTTATTTCAGAAATGAGTTATTAGCCACAAAGTTTGGAATGAACATTTTGAAAAATCATTATAATTGTGATAGGTCGCACAAACCACCTTTAATTAATATTTAATATTTAGGTATTCAAATCTTCTTTAAGCATTCAACGTAGAACGTAGTGTGTGTATTGGATGTATATTCGGTATATCAATTTTTTTTTACCATATTAGCCGTTTGGTGTTAATATTTAGCAGTTACTTTTAAGCTTTGAATATATACATGTCTAGATTCCCTGTTCGAGTGTCATAAACATTGAGGTATAATGTATTAGCGTACTAGAGAACACATCTCGAACTAAATGTTTCAGCCAAGCATTGTAGCCCGGTGGACTACAAAGCTTCAGTTAGTGTCAATAATTGAAGTTCTTCTTGATTTTTTTTTTTTTTTTTTTTTTTTTTTTTTTTTTTTTTTTTTTTTTTTGAGATGGGCTTACTCTTGACCCCAATCTTGGTCTAGAGCATAGATGGGATCTACGATAGAGCGAGCTTGCCCAGAAGATGCCTATTCACTCTGGACTTAAAGAGAGTCAGGTTATATGATTGCTCAATCAATGAATTTGTAGTCCACCGCGCTACAATGCTTGGCTGAAACATTTAGTTTGAGATGTGTTCTCTAGTACGCTAGTACATTATACCTCAATGGCCATAAACGACAAAAAATATATACACCAACTGTTGGCGCCAAAGTTTGTTTCGCCAGCTCAGGTACCATAGCAACCAATAATTGTTACCATAGTAACCAACCATAGTTGTTACCCACTCAAATCTGCCCCCTAACCATGAACTCTAAAAACAATCTCAAAGTTGTCAAAGCTGTCAATTTTGGTACGTCATTTCATACAAAATTTGACAGAAATGATAATGTTTGACATATTTGTGATTGTTTTAACAGTTCATGGTTAGGGCCCTCTGGCCTGTTCTTTTGGTGACAATTGCAGCACCACACTCTATCTAGACATGTTTATAATCAAATCAATTAAGTTAAAACGGACCTAATAGAGCAGAGAGTATAGAACATTTAGTATAGATCATCAGATTTTGCAGATATTTATTGCAAAATTTAACGTTTTTTTTTTTGTTGAGATTTTCATGTTGCTCCGATAGAAAATGTTACGTATTCGACCAGCAGTAGAATCACCCCCTAGAAAGAAGTTAAGTAGTTAAATAGGACCTTATATAATTAAAATTATTATTTTGTTCTCAAAAATCATTACAATTCAAGTGTCAAGGAGTTCTGTCGGTCATCGCATCCCACGGCGTACATCTGGATTGTAGTACTCACAATGGTTTGAAGTTTATTCAAGCTATATCAAGATAAATGGCAATCAGCCAATGCTCTGATACTATTTATTGTAATACATTACATCTACAATACAAATGATGACAAACAACACCACTGACAGTAGACTAATTAGCGGATGACAAAGTATGCTGCAGTTAATTGGGCGTGATGATAAATTATTACATCTGTGATTGTTTATTTGTGTAAAATAACATTTATAACAAATATAAGGATGACATACAAGCCGTAGTGATTTTCTTTAGCAGAATAGAATTTGCAGTTACACTGTGAACGCATTAAGGCTCAAAAAGATGTTCAAACGCTGTTACTTGATGACATTATACGATAATAATAATAATATATAGAATGAATAATATCATAAATCAGTGCATGTTCAAAGAACACTTACTAACGAACAATCGCTTAAAGGGAAATGACAAAAATGTCCCGGCTCTTAAACACGAACAGTCACAATCTATTCAAAAACCAGAATTAATCATGTATTAACTATATTGTTATATTGTTTATAATTTGGTGTAATTTAAAAAGATAGAGTTCCTTTGAAAATTCCCTTGTCCTTAGTACCATAAAGTTAAATACTTTTTGTTTATTAAAATTCTTCACTCTATGGACACTACACTTAAATCTTAGCAAAAGGCCGAGAAACGATCTATGGACATAACTAACAACAAAATTCTAAAATGAGATCTTCTTTGAAATGCAAAACTCTATTCAAATAAAAAATAACTTTTGCAACGTATCAAAAGTTTCACTTTATCCAAGGTGCTAAAGTTGCAGTCTGGACTAGATAGGGCTGTCAACAGCAGTCCCGTAGATACCGGTGATACTGACAAAACGCCATAGCTTGACGCATCTATTGTTCGCCTTTACAAATTATATGATTTTAAGTAGCAGTCAAGCTCATCTACTACCCTGCCTCCTTCACCTACAAAAAGAAAAATTTTCTCAACTGATATTGAACTCTTAAGTGTTGGCAGTTATTAAATTAGATATCAATTGAGGAACATTTGCATTTTTGGATAAGTGGCCAGTACAATCCAATTGTGCCAGCATCTACAAACAAGCAAGCGCAATAGGCTAAATAGAAGTGGAGGTTGTCAAAGAATGGTTTTGTAAGTTTTTATTTTAATATAGCATTTAAAATTAATATGGTAGGTAAGCAACAATTTAGGGCGAATTCTTCCAGCACTTTATCCTGTTCCCAGTCGCTACGCTCATCTCAGCATTTCTTAAAATATCACATACATTGCTCTGATCTTAAGGTAAGTAGCTAAAGCACTTGTGTTATAGAAATCAGAAACAATGACGGTACGACATCACCCAGACCCGAGACAATATATATTTTCTACATTGACCCGACCGGGAATCGAACCCGCAACCTCAGAGATGGCGGCGCCATCCAGTCCGGCGTCTCATTGACATAGTCCCAGATTCGGCAATTGTCTTATTATTTGCAGCAAGCTGAATCAAACTTCCAAATTTTCTAAGAGATTTTATTATCCGAAAACATACAATTCAATTTAACCGTGTCCGATCCTAAAACACGAAGTTCCTTTTTTCTTTTACGAAAAGATGAATTTTTTTGTTTTCGGTCCTGTCGCTGACAGCCCAATGAAAAGACTAGGTCAAAGAAGGCGCTCAGCCTAGGTCCGCCCCACTAGCGGTCTCCGTGACCCGTCCGAGTGTGAGGCTTCGTGCAGCGAAGCCTCAGGCTCGTACGTGTCGGGCCCCATACTAGCGGGCGCGATTGGGCCAGATGAAAAGATGACAACCCTTCTAAGAACTTATATTTGCATCTGAAATGCATTTCCTGGGGTATCCATCTACAAAATTGGATTTGCGACTTTATGGTCGGGGCGTAAGGTACGAAATGACTGGATTTAAAGTTACTGGGGTAAAAATGGAGTTACGCTAGTAAATGTTATTTACGACGTATATTCTATTTGGTCCTCACTCATGGTAATATTGCTACCGGTACGAGAGGAAATAGTTGTGCACGATGAATTGAACGCAACATGATTTTGAGGAAGGAGATTGGAACGCGATGTTCTAGATAGTCAAGAATATGTAACCTGAATATAAACTTCCTGAATTTCTTGCATGTTTGTTGATTGCCAATGTCGTACTTATTCCTATTATTTAATCTCTATATTTCGCATTTTTCGACTGGATAAGGGGTTCTCTTATTTATTTACATTTCTGAAGGTCCATATGTTTTTGTATGGCTTTATATAAGTACTATTTTCAACCTAAAGTGTCAAAGATTTAAGCTTTAATGTATTTCTTTATACGTCGAATTGCTAATTAAGAGACACTCTCTTAAACGAATATTACAGGAACTGGTCCTATTAGAGTGAAGTTACGACATAAGAACCTAGTGAACCTAGACCAATAGTCAGCCTTTCAAAAGCAAATACCAATGTATTTTCTTAATAAATTACTTTTACTGTAAAGTAAGGATGACAGATAGATACGTTTAAATAAATAAAAGTATTTAAACATAATGAGGCGTGCAAACAGATCTGCCGAGGCTTGAATTAGTTGACCTAAAATGATGAAACTATGGAGCACTTCGCCAGATCTAGAAGCGCGCTAAAAGAAAAATATTAAATAAGAATAACAGCTAAAATATTCTGCGGCCTTTATCGTGACAGGCCAAAGGAAATTAACTGTGACTGACTGTCACGGCAAACTCGCATTCGATTTAATTAGTAAAGAAATATGTCACAGAGTTTAACAAGTGTAAACAAGGACACTCCACTGAAAACATTTTTAAACAAAACCCATAGAAATGGTTAGACGCGACGCGATTTTATGGTTTTAAGATCGGACATTACGATTGAAAGGATATGCAAAATTAGACCTCGGTGAATTAGATACAGGTATCTTGTAGTAACCGAGCTTTAGTATAACTTATAACATGTAAAACTGATATTATTTGTGATCCTCATTTTCCATTAACCCTTTTCCAACTAGGTTCTTTTCCTTTACTAATAAACCTTGATATTATACGTAGCGTAAAACCAGAGGGAGACCGGCAGAAAGAATTGGATAGAAATAGCGAACAATAGAATCATGTGGAGAAAAATGGAGGAGGCCTTCACTCTATGGAGAGGTCATTAATAAATAAAATAAATAAATAGAAGAAAATTATATGTCAAATAAAATATAACAATATAATTTAATATCAAATGAATATAATATAATAGTAAATATAACAAATAAATATAATAGTCAAAATGAAATAAATGGAAATGATATGTCAATATGATAAAATGAGATAAAATATAATTTTATAAATTCATAAATTGCATGCTATGGAATTATACTAGTGTTGTAAATTTGAATTTTATTAGGAAATAAAAGGCTTTTATTATTATGTCATCCAACCCACTTGATCCTGTTCGGCTATAGTTCCATCTTAAATCCTAACACTAGCAATTATTAAGTTATAATGACGTGTGAAATACTCTTGATTATAAGAGTTATTTGTTTCTCTTTCGAGATGAGACGACTTTTCATATAAATAGAGTTTACAGATATTCTCTTCTGTTGCGTACGAATCGACTGAAACCTACGGAGCGGATTGGATTCAATTTTTCCAATACTGTTCAATATAAAATGAAAACTACGCTACGATATCATTGCCATTGTTATTATTTCTGGACGCAATATCGTATTGTAACATTTTACGGCTGTGAATTGGGGTACGTATAACTCAAGTTATATATTTGTGGAGATTCTGTCTCTTGCAACTTGCTCTTTAAGCTAAACTTAGTAAATGTGCCTTTTAGTGTAGTGTAGCATTCGAACAAGAGAGCATTCATGCAGTCATTACAGAAAATAAGCGAGAACCTCGCTTTGAAATGCCACATTGCACCTCGTAAGCACGGTAATATTATATGCATAGATAGTATTACAGTGTTGTAAGGCCCGATTTCACCGGTTTCCACCAAAGTGGAAAGGAAAAGGAAGAGATGTCTCATTTTGCTATAGGATTTTGTGTCGCGAGCGAACCAGCAGCCGCGGCGCAGCACACAATTCTATAGAAAAATGAGACATCTCTTAACCTCTCTGTTTTGGTGGGAAACCGGGCCTTACTCTGGTTTTGCCGATTCATACCAGCTCGAATATTATGTGTGTAGAAACCCTTAGAGTACCTTTACCTCACACTGCCCCATGGCGCTGCAGTCAACTATGAACCACGTCAATTACCAAGAGTTGTGGCCACACTAGCCGTTATTTATTTTACTCTACTATTTCAACGCAATATAACAAAGTATTATAGACCTTATTGTGTTAAGAATAAAAGCCAGACAATAGGTTATGTAGTATCGTAATGTTTAATAGTGAAAGGGTCAGGGTAATTTGATTATGGCTAGGCACGGTTTTGTCCATAAATATCAAAAGTCGTAATAAAAATATGTCTAATGTTTACCCCCTTGCCTTATTGAAATAATATTTCGTTGTTAGGATAATGTATTTCTGACATACATATTTGTTTTCAAGAATAATACTACAAAAATATCCTCGTCGATTTCCATAAAACAAGAATTCTGTGAAACTATATGTTTGGGAAATAACAAAACGCTGGTGTACTGTTACATATTTTTAAATTATTTTTCCTTGTTAATATGGTAAAATACCTATATTTTAGCTGGTATACTAGGTAAGTAAGTCAACTTTACTTTTTTAAATTTAGGATTTAATAATAATCCTTCAAAAACACAAAAACGGAATAAAAATTCCTATGTGTTAAACAACATTCGAATTTCAGCTTATTACGTTCAAACGCTGAATAGGTAACAAAGGGTGATTGAGCAACTAATACAACATACAAACTTAAAGAAAAATAAGAAAGATATTAGTAAGATTTCGTACTGCGCAAAACTTTTTTGTTTTGTACTGTCAGTAAACATTCGATCTCAGATCCTACCATGTTAAATGTAAAGTAAATAAACTGGATTTAAACACTTTAGCCTTTGAACAGTTTAACTCATTTTCTACAGTTGCATTCTCGCGAGATTTCATTGATACAATTCTGTTGTTTGCAACAGTGTTGTCTGTGTTGTTATGTAAATACGGTGTGCACTTTGACTCTGAACTAGGGTTATAGAAAGTATCGATATTATCGTGGCTTCAAAAATATCTTTGGTATTATCAATATATCCCTACATAATAGGTGAATATGTAGGAATGATATATTGATAATACCACTTTTAGTAGATTTTTTTATATTGGTTAAAATAATGTTAGTGCCAATACCTTAGTAATGGCAGGTAATTAATGTTTCTTTAACAGTATCAATTCGCAGTATTTGACGACCTCCGTAGCCGAGAGGCGACCACACCGAACTATATGGCGTCGCCATCTCTGAGGTTCCGGGTTCGATCCCCGGTCGGGTCAATGTAGAAAATGAGCCTTTGCATATTGTCTCGGGTCTGGGTGTTGTGTTGCCATCATTGTTTCTGATTTCTATAACACAAGTGCTTTAGGTACTTACCTTAGAATCAGAGCAATGTATGTGATGTTGTACAACATTTATTTATTTATTTATCATGTGTAAAATTATCAACCAGAAAATGTACCACAACGCGAATCGACTATCGAGTAAAATTTCGATAATAGGTACTCAAACTGTAGATATTTTCACATCACCATTCTGAATATTTGCGTGAACATACAAAACATTCTGTTTGTCAGATCGTTTCAGGATAAAGTTCCGACACAATACTTTTGAAATGGAAAACGAATTTTGACTTTTCAGAAGCTTAATAGGTACCTAGTCACTACGGGTATTGTATATTTTTTAGTAACAGTATTTTTTATTTAATATCAAAATTAAAACAATTTACATTGAGGCACTTCAATGTTTTTTCATGACGTTTTGAATAGAGCTCCTTAATTAACAATGAATGAATATGAATGAAATCATTAAATTTTTAATGAGAAATCCTATGTTAATAGAATACTAAACAATGAGTTTTTACTCGCAATATAGTAATTAGAAAAGGTCGTAATTTTACCGAAAAATTATGACGACATACTTTCTTTTCTGTTCGTTTGTTGATAACATAGTCAACCCAAGCCGTCATTTCTTTTGAATTATCATTTATAGACGTTTTTATATTTTGGTACTAATGAGGCAAAAGACGTTATTATTATTAAATTGAAAAAAAAAACGGGATAAACAAAAAAATTGCAGTGAATCTTCAAGGATCATGTTTCAATACCACAATTTTCTTAAAAATTAAACGACTAAATATCATAAAAATAAAATAAAAAAACACTTGTCTATTCATACTGCTGTCAGGAACACCTCATGACAGCAATCATGACTATATTTAATGCAGTATATAGTATACCTTTGTTACCATAAAAAGTAAATAAATGAAAACGAATAAATGCTTACTTATGTTTATGAGAAAATTCACACAAAAAATATAGCTGCATGAAGCAAAAAACTAGAATGTTGATAAAGCGAAACGAAATAAGCGTATATAATATGCACAGTAGCTATTATACGACAAAATAGATAAAGTTGTTTTATCTGCATGTAAACATGTACTATTGATTTTTAGCTATACTTCACAATGGTTGTTGATAACCGAAATGTGTCAGGATCAATTTATTCCTTACATTTAGAGCAGCATTCTATTTTAGTCGACCGTCTAGCCTAGTGGTTCGCGCTCCGGAATACAATGCCTGGCTGTTACAGGTTCGCATCCCACAAAGATGCTATAGACGTGTAAACTAGCACAAATACAGCACAATGCGAAATGTGTTTGCAAGAGCCAATGATTTATGCCATGTTTGCCCTAGGGTAATATTTTCTCTTTGCCCGTGTATTCTGCGTATTAATGGCGTGGTGGCCTTTGATCTGGGGATTAATGCTAGTTAGCATTTAATGTGTGGCAGAAACTGGCGTTTGGCGAAAATTCATAACCCTAAGTTTACCAGTTTAACTTAGATTTAAGATGCGTGGGTTCTGCCTGTTAAAACAGGTAATTGTACGTGGTTTCATTTTGGACATCACATAACAATTACATTACCTACTGTATTTCAATGTCAAAGAGATTTAAGTCAATAATTAAAAGCTGCCATCGCTAAAATATTTTCTAAAATAGCCACTTCAACAGGATGTTTTTATGCAGTTGATCATCATCATCATTTCAGCCACAGGACGTCAGCTGAACATAGGCCCCCCAGTGACTTCCAGACTGGCCGGTTGGAAGCGACCTGCATCCAGCGACTTCCTGGAACCTTTACCAGGTCGTCTGTCCACCTTGTGAGTGAACGTCCTTTTTGTTACGTTTTCCCTTACCATCGAGCAAGTGGCATTAATCCATAAGTACTTGCTGGGAAACGAACTTACAACTGAAAGATATGAGGCGAGTTAAACGCGAAACACCGGCTCATTTTGAGTTTCTGGGTTTCTCCAAATAGAAACTAGATTAGAAACAGGACAAACTGCTAATAAATAGAAGAAGAAATGACACCTAGAGTTCGAGATTCAGTAACTGTTGATAACAGTAGCAGACATGCCAAGATAATGTTTATTTGCTAACTTTTACAACGGAGCGTAAAGCAACGTATTTGTAAAAGACATAATCAGGCATTTTTACAAAAAAAATATAAATCATATCGTTTTCGTTTTTAAAATATTACATCTTTAAAAACCCACTATTGTATCATTTCTTGACTTTCAAAGTTGCATTGTACGAGTATATTTATAAATACCTAAAAAATATAATCGTAAACCTTACGTTGAAAAAAATACATTAGAATATTTTTGAAAAAAAAGTGGTGATGTTCAATTGTTTTGTTTAACATTGTACAGTTCCAATAATAAATCTTACGATAACATTCTATAAAATATTATTATTGTGAACGACTTATCGGTGACTGACGCGAATAGTCTAAATGTTTATGCAAAGGTGCTAATATAAATGTTGTTTCGCTTTTGCGTCATGCCTAAAACACGCTCGGCTATTTAATAAACGTAAATACTTTAGTTATTGAATAAAGCTTACCCACAAAATCCTCAGTTTCCACATCCATCACCACAGGATTGTGCATTTCACAAAAATAATCACATAAAACACCAATTAATATAAAAGTTTACATTTCACTGTGTCTCTGTACTGGTTTTTAATTTATTAAACATTTCATTTAGACTTTTACATTTTCAAGTACATTTAATTTTTCAACTAGAGTTGTTATTAAAATAAAAATATATCGATTGTTATTGTATTCATTCAACGCGCGTGGACGCGGGGATTTTCGCGGCAGTTTGGCGTAGTATGGTTAAAATAGTTTATCAACGAGGAGACGCGCTGGTATATTGCCTGCTAGGCAACGCGTTATCGCCTACTGTAATGCGATACAGCTGTAAACAAAGCACTGGCAGTTCGTGACTATCAAACGCCTCCGCTCATCGTCAGGCGTTTATCGAATTTCATTTATGTGGGACACCACTATTTTGCTTAGCAAACATCAATGAACCTATCGTCATGCTGACAATCTAATTCACAATTTCCGTCACATTTAAGTTTCGTATAAATTTCATCACATAACTAATCGAAACGTACACACAATCTATCTTATCAACAGAATAGTAAGTCACATTTTTATACACAACAAAAACTTTTTTTTTTTCGAAATAATCTATTACCGCACGTACATGTTTTCGCAAAGTTCGCGGCTATAATGTGTTAATTACATTTTATCGAGCGCGCATGCGTCGTCTCTGCGTTCACGCACCATACTGGAGGTCGTTTGATAAAAGCAAACGCACGCTGCACTCACTGCGTATGCAGACAAGATCATTTCTACGGTCATTAACGATTATAGAAACGCCAATTAATACTGTGACGATAGAAGGGGAGTACGAAACAATAATGTTGATGGACAAACACGTATAAGGAACTTGCTTTGAACGCAACAATACTTATGCAGTATTCTTTTTACGATAATTGGAATACAGAAATACAAAATTAAGTTAATTTTTTAATACTATAGACAGGATGACTTTTGGGAAAATTTCGGCTGTAAATATTTCAAATAAGTCAGCAAGCATCTACTCAAACTGCAATTATTTCAATAAAAAAGTGCATAAACATCTTAAAAATGCCGAAAATTTAAATAGCTCTGCTATTGCTCCAATCCAATAACTTTCCCTGTGAAACAAAAAAAGGTTTCCCGTAAATGATATGTTAAAGCATTATTATTTCAACCCTGTTTCGTTTTTATTCCTGTAAATAAATTTTGCATTGTTAAAGTTTTTTTACAGATTAGATTGCGGTTATAAATTAAAGACACGAAAACATTTTCCTATGAATGAACTTCCTTGTTCAAACTAAATCAACATTTAACTTTATGCGTATTGCGTCTATCTAAGGTAACCTCTAACCTAAACAGTGCGCTTTCAAAAAGGTCATGTCTTAAACTTTTATTATTTTAATAAAATGTCCATCTTATCGCCATAATTGTTTCACGGGCCCATCACGAGAGTTCGACACATGTCGCAGTAGCTACGTCACGTATAGTCGATCTTGACCTTGCCGGCCACGTGAAGCAATCTGTAAATACGACGGCGTGTTATCGACTAAGTCTACTACGACTGTGGCTATAGATATTATGAGGAGCATTCATGATTATGAATACAGGGCAGTTCAGTGTCTGTGCATCAAACTCTACTAGCTACTCAGTTAGACGCATAGATACTGCACTGCCTGGAATTTTAAAGCTCAGCCTCATCAATGACGAATACCTGCGGCGAGCTGGGAGCGAGGGAGAGCTCCTGACCATTGTCAAGCAGCGGAATTCAGCTACTATGTATTAAATTTCAAACATTATCCGTGCAAGATTGTTCTTTCTTCTACAAAGTGTGACTTCTAAAAGTGAGTATAATCGCTCTTTACTGACCTCGTTACATTATATTTTTTTAATCAACTGCATTTACCTACCAAATTATATAATTGAATAAACAATTGCATTACCCATTTGATATGTCGATATCAAATGGGCAATGCAATCGTTTGCAGTTGATTAAAAAAATTAAAATGCAATATCTTAGAATTAACCGAGGTATTTTATGATGAAGCCATTGCAGCCGAAACTATCCAATCGTTTAAATGTCAACGTTTGATGTCTGTCCACGTTATGTCTATCGACGTTTGGTCATATTAGTAATGTAAGGAATGTTTTTGGACTGACTTTCTTAGGAATCTCGTAGTGTCATAACGATATTGTAACTGCGTTTTTATTTTAATTGTCGTAAGTATAAATCATGAAGTAATCAACTTTAACTGGCCACGGCATTTACAAAATACTATAAATAACTTTTGTTTTCGTTTCTAGAGACTAGATTAATAAAATACTAAAAAATCTTTTTTTTTACATTAATTTTGGTTTTTCTTAAGTGTATTTACACTATAATTACGTCGTAGTATTCGTTAATTACTTAACCTTGAGTAATTTTTATCTAATATTTATCTGGTGAATTAGTTTTTAATACGATTATCTTCTAAAAGGACTTGTTTTTGGGCTTTATTACGTGTAATCAGAGATGAGAATCAAGTTTCTGATTATTATCACCAACAAAATAACAGGCCGAAAGCAAGTATATGTCAACTAAAATCATAAACTTAGTATTATTTTAATTATCTAATAAGTTCATTATATTATTGAATGATTATAGTTAAAAACTCAAGCATAAATGCAGCATAACCATGCGCAGGCGGTGCACATCCCTGGTGCGGCGGGTGCGGGCCGGCCCGAACAGTATCCTGCGCACTTTCGCCGAGCGTTTTGACTGCCAGTACATGTAGCACTGTTACATGGTACATGTACGGGCTAATGTTAAGATACTTTTTTAAATTTGTTATTCTAATTTATTATTTGTTTTTATTGTAATGTGTAATTAATTGGTCCATTGTTGACATTGAATAAAAATTTGAATTGAATTGAATAAAAAGTATATTAATATTATCAGAATAGTAAAGATTTGTTTTTGTAACTCGATTGACGACGTTCGTGGACGAGAAGTGAGCACGCAGGACTGGCATCGCTAGGTATCTCTGAGGATCCGAGTTCTATTCCCGGTCAACATAATTTACCTCGGGTCCAAGTGTTATGGTGCTGTCGTTTCGTTCTGATTTCTACCTATTTAGCAAAACTGCTTCAACTACTTTTACCTTAGAATCAGAGCGTCAAAGACTCAGATGTGATGTTGTCCTATATAAAAAAGGAAACAGTTATAATTTCCGTGACCCTGATGGCACTTTCATCACATAGTCCGCACTTTGAATAACTATAATTTAGTAGTAGTGTCTAACAGTCGTGCGTCATTGTTCTGATAACTGAACGATAATAGCTGATAAGTGACATTTTGAAGGATGATACCTAGCATACGTCATGCTTAAATTTCGACTTTATTATTTGACCTATAAAGTCTTGTTTAGCAGAGCACGTAATTTAACTAGAAGCCTTTTGGTAAGCCCACCAATGGATATGCTCACGGCCAAATTATTTTGCCTTTAATAACTATTGTGGCTGTGTTATCATACTATGCACAATAACAAAATAATCAGGCTTGTAAAAATATGGTGGGGTTGAGTAAGAGTGGTGGTAAAAGTGCTAAAGCAATATGGCGGCAACACTCGGCGGCAGAAAATGATAAGACAGAGTTTCCATACAATTTGGAGATCTAACCACAAGATGGAGTAACGAGCTGGTAAATGTTGCAACAGCCGCTGGATGCAGGCAACTTCTAACCGGCCAATCTGGAAGTCATTGAGGGAGGTCTATGTTCTGTAAAAAAAAAACAGTGGACGTTCTGGACGTGGCTGAAATTATGACTTTTAGAGACCTATTTTGTTATTATTTTTACGTGAGTCATTATTTGTTATTTCATATTTTTTCAACATTATTGTCAAAGCACAACAAGAAATTAATGTTTTATTCAGATTTATTTTTCTTTGATATACACCCCACCCCGCCTTTACCTTGAAAGGACAGTAAAACTCTGCTTTTGAGATATGCGACCTGTATACTAAATGAGACTTGAATTACACGTTGTTTTCTCTTACATGAGTTAAATTGACAAGTTTTTCATAAAACAGCTAAGGCAGTCGAAGTATCTACTTATTAAAAAAATACATCTTACTGTATAATCCTTGGAAGTCAGTCACCGAATAAAATAGACACTTATTTTAAAAAATATAGAAATTCTTCCAAATTCTCATAAAGAAAAGATTTCGAAGAGTCATACTATATACATTATAATAAACTCCATGAAAATAAGGATGAAATTGGAGATTTTTCCACTTTTATCATATCTACAACCATTAACTAATAATAAATTTCCGTTTTTTCACTTGTTTTCTGTAACATTCGCTGTAAATAACCTTGATATGCCTAAAAATATGAATGTTAACACTAAAATGATGTAATTTAGTTAAAATTACTATACCCTACGCCGTGCTGATAGGAGCTAAAATTGAATGGCATTAATTCAATGGATTTAACGAAGATTGCTAAATGAAAATCTAATTATATCAGAGATCAATAGTGAGTGACTGTATGTATAATATGCAAGCTATCGTATCGATAGCATGTAGAAAAACGTATGTTATCGGAAGCACCTTGTCAGTTGGTCGCAAATCGCTGAACAATAACTGCCTTAACTGCCCATGGTCAATCGCCATCAAACAGGTAGACCTTATAAAAGAAAGCCCAAAGATTTCGGCAGAGTTTTCCACGTTTGTTTGACTTTGGTGAATAGAAATAGCCTTAAGAGTGTTTTGGTGAGATATGCTGACCGAGCTGTGTGGTAGTCTAGGAAATCATTAAGATCTTTAGCTGGCAACCTTCAACTTAAGCAACCGTCAACTTAACCACAGAGTGACAGGCATATAATCTTTGATAACAGACATGAGAAGTTCCTTCACTCTAGCTTCTTCTTCCATCTAGCTCGCTTCTGGTGTCTACATAGTCAAACTCAAGACACGCGATAATCAATAATCATACTCGCGAGTATGATTATCGCGTGTCTTTACAAGACCACCGATAGTGCTATATCGGTGGCTGAGTTTTGGTCCTCACATATATGCAAGCCTCAGTCGACACGCAAAGAAGAAGATCATACTCGCCACAAATATCGATGTACGGTGAAACAAAACTATCGATATCATCGACATAAATCTATCCAGCTCTATCGGAAAATGTTATTGCCAGAGACGGAGTCATTGACGCACGGCGAATCATTTTAGTGGGTAATTATGTGATATACTCGTAGTTAGCTTTGATGCTTTGTGGCGGTATGGAGCATGAGTGGTAACGTCGCTTTAACAGCACATAAAGTCAATTTTATTAACAGTTAAGGCACTGATGTTGCCAAACATATGATATTTATATACGAATTATGATTTAGTATAAAGATGTGGGTGGATGCACTGACGACACAAAAAGGAGATACTTAATAAGTTATACAAACGTGTTCTTCAGCATCCGTTATGGTAGTTACGTACAATTCATATCCACTGTGATCATTATATCTGGTTTATTTATTAAATTAAAACATACTGGAATATTCCTATAACGCATTAATATTCCCTGTTAACAGCACTTATCGAATATTAATTCCATTGATAACTCCATTATTGTTTACCGAAGGCTTTCGTTGCCAAACTTTCTCAATACAGGCATTAGAACAAATCAAACATTGTGCTACAAAAGTTGAGAAACCAATCTGCTCTTGAACAAACAATATAAAGACATTGATTAATGTTTATCTTGGGAACTTTGGGTTACTTTATTGACAAGTTAAGTCCGTACAGAATGATTAAAATTACACAGAATGTTCTGAACTAAATAATACAGAATGTTCAAAGAATACTGCAGCAGGCGCCTAGAGGTTAGAGGACTAACTTAATCTTGCGCTAGTTTAAAATGATGGAACAGCGTGTGTTTGACGACCTCCGTAGCTGATAGACGAGCACGCTGGACTATATAATTATGGCGCCGCCGTCTCTGAGGTTCCGGGTTCGATTCCCGGTCGAGTCAATGTAGAAAACGAACTTTTCTATATTGTCTCGGGTCTGGGTGTTGTGATACCGGCGTTGTTTCTGATTTCTATAACACAAGTGCTTTAGCTTACCTTAGGGTCAGAGCAAATATGTGATCATCATCATCATCATCTCAGCCACAGGACGTCCACTGCTGAACATTTTTTTTTTTTTTTTTTTTTTTTTACTTAAGATGGGCTTACTCTTGACCCCAATCTTGCTCTAGAGCATAGATGGGATCTACGATGGAGCGAGCTTGCCCAAAAGATGCCTATTCACTCTGGACTTAAAGAGAGTCAGGTTATATGCACTCGGAAATACAGACGCAGGCAGGGAATTCCAATCTTTAGCTGTGCGCATTATAAAAGATGATGAGAAGCGCTTAGTGCGGATTATGGGTATATCAACTAAGAACGGATGGTAGCCGGCCGTGCGTCTGGATGTCCGATGGAAGAAAGGTGACGGTGGTATGAGCTCATGCAGCTCATGAGCACACTCTCCGAAGTACAATCTGTAGAAGACCGATAGGCAAGCAACTTTGCGGCGGTGAACCAGGCTGTGCAGCTTGGACGCCACCAGTTTTTTATCGCCTATTATTCTCTTGGCTCTGCGTTCCACCGAGTCTAGTGCAGCAAGTTGGTATTTCGCCGAGCCGTCCCAAAGGTGGCTGCAGTACTCCATGCAAGATCGGACTTGGGCTTTGTAAAGAGTTAAAAGCTGTCCAGGCGTGAAGTACCGCTTGACTTTATTCAGGAAGCCCAACTTTCTAGCTGCAATTTGAGCCTTAGACTCGATGGTGGTGCCAAAGTTGAGGTCAGAGGACAACTCCATGCCAAGAAGTTGTAGAGTGTCGGTCACTGGAACAGATGTACCTCGGAAAGTAGGAGAAAGGGTGAAAGGACTCCTTTTTGTAGAGAAAAGACACGCCTGCGTCTTAGAGGCATTGAAGCTGACGAGATTGTCATCGCCCCACTGGGAGACATTACTTAACGTCAGGCTCGTACGCTCAACCATGGCCTCTCTCAATCTTTGGACCTCAACTCCACTGGCAACATAGGCCTCCCCCAGTGACTTCCAGTGCCTTATTAAGAAGCTTAAAGTTGCACAGCGCGCTATGGAAAGGGCTATGCTCGGTGTTTCTTTGCGAGATCAAATATGTGATGCTGTCCAATATTTACCTATATCATAAAAACTTCCGTACTAGTCAACCAGACTCCTCTATCATTAGGCGCCCACTAGTTCTTGGGACACTCAGTTTATTTTTTATTTCCTTTTAATATTTTCATGTGGATGGATGCGCTAATCAATCTTTCGTACATGACCGAACAAAAATGGTATTCTGTCCGTTCCAGTGCAACTTAGGAAAGCCTTTGGTGGACCTGCCTTGCATTAATAGGTAGGTACCTGTACCACCATCCTGCTTATTTCTATCGCCAAACAACGTTGCTATGATCAGAATAGTAAGCAAGATAGGTTATTGATTGAGAAAGAGAGCCATTACATTTCATCTCCAATTATTACCAGGTGAGATTCAAATCAAATAAATAATCGTTGATATTTTCAACTCGCGGTCCAAATTTTGACAAATAGACACACATATTAAAACTACTAACCCATAAGCTCGTCGCTTCTTTATTAGGATATGAAAGAAAATTTGCGTCACAGCTATTTATTTCACAATAATGTGCCTGTATTGGTTCAGTGAGACGTATTAGTAGCCTATTCAGTTAAAAGTCGTAATGCCGCCCGAAAAAATAGAATTATATCTTTAATCATCTACCCAATCCAAAAGTTTAAACTTATAACTTATCAGAACCTTAACTTTAAATTACTTTGCATGACCTTCGCGAAGTTTCAGATGAAAACAAGTCAATATCCAGTGAACCGAATTTATTCACACTGGAATAAGTATATTATTCTAGCAAAATCCTAAGATAATTTAGTTTAGCCTTTTCAGTGCAAGAACTTTTGATAACATCAAAGTCATAACTTTTTTATGTCTGAAGTGTTTGATCAATTGCTTAATAGCTCAGGCACTCAGGCTCAGGGATTGACTGAGCAAAGCATTTTTGTGTAATGATTAGGTAAGAAAATTAATTTATTTCTTTACAAGTAGGTAGGTGTTGTATTTCTTTTTGACGACCCCATCTAATGTTATCATAAAAGAGTTTTGTTTTGTTTTACTGCTAATTACGGTAATAACTTACCTCTTAATCTTTGTCGTATCACTTCTCTTATACTTAAATAATAGGTACCTACTTGCTTTTGTACACGACTTCATCTGCGATCTTAAGAATAGGCCAGAGGCAGAAAACTCAAAGGATAAACGATATTCGCTTAGGAGTTCCATTAATATCTCCTAAGTGCCAATTTTTGTTAAAACCTGATTGAGTACCTTACAAACATAAAAATTATATTAACTATGATAACATTGATAATGTGTGGGTTCTTGTGGCTCATACACTTTGTTCATAAAAGTGACTTATTTCAGTAAGAGCCAAAAACCGTTTTTTTGGGTCTTGTCGCCCATACACATTCTTCATAGTAGTGACGTAGGTATTTCAGTAACAGCAAAAACAGTTTTCTCGAACTTATCCGGAATAAGTCGATAGTTTTCGTCAAAAATTAATAGCCATTACAGCAAAAACCACAAGCAATAGCTTTACCATTTGACACTTTCGTTGAAAAAAATATCTGCTTTCCGAGCCCTCAATTGAGTTGCTCAACGTGAAATTACTCGAAGGAACGAAGGTAATCACAACTGGGTTCTAACCAAACAATTCCTTTTTACGAGTCCTACAAAAAGACGTGCCCGATACTTCTGTTCCATTATAAAGATAAACAGTCGGATGGCGGAGTAATGATCGGACATTTTTCGGTCAACAAATAAATGTATACGGAGAAAAATGTTCGAATGACTGATTAATTCATAAATGTAACAGAGAATAAAAGGTGTCTGATCAACATACAGCAAAGAGCTATGTAGAAATAAAACAGTAATTGTTTAATCAGATGTCAAATAAATTGTATGATTTAATAACAGAACTATTTAGATAACTGCCGAATGATATTGGAAACCAGATTTCAGTTAATATTGATATGATTGCTTTTATTTGAAAATGGTTTACCATAAATAGAACAGTGATATTAATCAAGCAAGACAGAAAAAAAATGACATAGCTGCAAAAAAAAACTTTTCTTAAGGACGATTGGTATTTGACTTTACGGTGGTATTTGTTAATAAAAGTGATGAGAGAGAGTGATCTTTGGATACTAATGAAACAGGCATAAAGTTGAAAATAAATGCTCTAGCCAGTGATATTTATTACCTTTCGTTCACTCGCAAAAAATAATAAACACGTAATAGGTATTTAAATAGTTAAAATGCAACAAGAAATTTTAAAACGTAATAATAAATTGTCATCAGTCAAACAAAGTCATATGAAACAAGCTAGTAATAAGATCAAAGACGATCGACGTCCCGGTCCCAATTTATTACGTCGTCATTAGAATACCGTGGCTGGAGGGTTATTGAGTAAATATTCAACAAAAATTTAAGCATCCGACAAAACTGTTCTTGTTTTACTTGGAAATGTTTTACAGATTGTGACGATTCAGGAAACGGAAAATCTTTAATTTAATTTGTAGAAGTAATAGATGGGATTGAACACTGTTGTATGTTTTTGTTGAGCTAAAATCTCTTGTATTTTGCCTTGGATATAATTTTTAAGGTAGGTAGTATTTACTTTTCAATAGATTTCGAATAACAAAGATATAATTCTTGATAGATATAGTATAGGATATTCTGAAGCTGATAACTGATAACTGGTGATAAAAAGTGGATCACGTACGACAAGAACGTGCGAAAAAGGTCGTGGTCAAAGGCTTAACTCGCAACAAGGTGATGCTGTGTGTGTGGTGCGATTGGAAGGGCATTATTCATTATGAGCTGTTACCACCAGGCAGGACCATCGATTCTGAACTCTACTGCGAACAGCTGATGAGATTAAAGCAAGAAGTTGAGAGAAAGCGGCCGGAATTAATCAACAGAAGGGGTGTGGTTTTTCATCATAATAACGCTAGACCTCACACATCTTTAGCCACTCAGCAAAAATTAAGAGAGTTTGGCTGGGAGGTGTTATTGCATCCGCCGTATAGTCCTGACCTTGAACCTTCAGATTTCCACCTGTTACGCTCTCTTTAGAGTTCTCTAGGCAGTGTCAGGTTAACATCACCAGAGGACTGCCAAAACCACTTGTCGCGGTATTTTGATCAGAAGCCCCAAACTTTCAATAGCAATGGGATCATGTCCCTACCTACCTACAAGATGGCAAAAAGTTATCGAACAAAATGGTACCTACATACTTTAGTTAAATGTAAATAAACTATATTAATTTTTTTTTTTTTTTTAATTGCGAAGAAACTTTTTCCCCAACCTATTATTTACTAGGAGATAAACAGGTGTAAATTCTTTACTCAGGAACATAGGAACCATTCATTTCATATTCATCCCTACACAGGTTGAAACTTCAAGACGTTACAAGAAACAGATTATTTATTTATTTCTTAGCAAGTGCCTAAATTTTTACTTCAACAAGGACCAATTGCGACACTTTCATCTCCTATTTCAACTCCTTCACGCCTTTTTACCGCAATAAATAATTATTGGTAGATTCCAAATATAACTCGGAATATACATCTGAATATTCCTTAAACAGAAACGTTCGCATATATTTTAGTATTAGCTTTTGATCCTCCTGCGAAGAGGCACTTAGGAGGAGAAGCACTTATTCCAATCCGAACACAAAATCGGAACCTTGTACCTAAGCATTATCAAAGAATTTGTATACAATTCTTTCGATATCAAATGCAAATTGGGATGGTAATGCTTTAAAAATACGGCAGTGTTATAAATAGCTAAGTTAGATAAACATGTTGTTAGGTTGACTAAAGGGCATATTCTTCAGGTTCATAGTTTTAAACCAATGACTTGGAAAAAAGGTTCTTTAACTATGGTCAAGTAGCTTTCGACTAGTATGAGACAACTAATTTATTTGTCTTGTTATTGATGCCTCCATCGCATCGGTCCTATAATGAAATCAAGAACGTGTTAAAGAAACCTGTACTAGAATACCTACCCCAATAATTCAATATCTTAGAATATCTACCCCAATACGTCAAATATTTGTCTTTGGCTTTTGTTTCCGTTCATCATTCAATGTAAATTTACAAAATCCGGATCGCACATCGATCGATCTAGTGTGACGCGGCCGGAGTTTTGGGAGGAAACTAAACGACAAAAGCCAGCGCATTTGACGTATACGCAAACTTAACGTAACATCAAAGACGTAAGAAGTAACAAACAAAATGATATTCTGAGAATTCTATAAAATACAACTGTCTTGTTTTACTATAATCAAATTAAAAAGAACCACATTTTAATGGTAAGATAATACTTAGATAGTTTGCTTCCTAAGATTTTACAAGATGCAAAAATCTCTAAAAGAACAGCTTGACTGTTCTTCGGCGGACAATTTCATCAAATAATTTTTAAGCCTAAGACCAAAGTGAAGGACTTTTATATGAATAATAAAGTATTGTTTTGGTAGTGGATTGATGGCTTGGTATACATATTATAGTTAAGGTTCCTTTGCTGATAAAATATTGTTATTAGCATTTAAATTGGCATTTTAAAAAAGTACAAGTTTTTTTTTTACCCTAGCTGTTATCGGATAAGTATTTATTTACCAGTAAGTATTTATTTCCATTTAAAGAAAAGTGAGTTGTCTGTTTTAAATAGGCGTTGGCTTAGGTGACGTTCCAGATTGATGGTCGGGGTGTTTTTTAATTAAGCAGAATACAGACGGAGTTCAGATTTGTGGAGGTTTCTTATCAGCAAGTAACCGGGAATCGGGATCAGTCAGTTTTGTCATTAGTTTCTGCATCTAAAGAGATTAAACGATAAAAACTGGCGTGGCTACACGTATATTTGGGCCGGCATTAACAGGCAAAGCCGGGCGGAAAACCTTAATGTATAGATTGTTGTAATGTCAGAGATGCTTCAGGTTGGGTTTGTTGTGCGGCCTACACTGACGAACCTTCACTGTACTGTAGCATTCATAGTAAATTGACAAGGGGTTTTTCTGTTTATAATGTGATTCTACTGTAATAGACAGAGTATTTGTTATGTATTAATTACAACCTATGTCATGAACCAGTAATGTATCCGACTAATAGATATGAATGCTAAAGTTTGTTTATGTACGGATATTTGTTACTTTTTCACACAAAAACTAATAAACAGATTTTGATTTTTCACACATCCCGGTTAAATGTTCCTGTGGGATGTATTGATAAAAATAAAGACCACACGAGCGAAGTCGCAGGCAACAGCTAGTTATTAATAAGTTAAAGAGGCAAATTTTAGGTAATCAATTAATATTTTAACGATAAGTTTTGTAAGCCACAGGCATCGAAACCACTTCACAAATGGTTTCAACTGAATAATAAAGTACAATTAAGCAGCTTGTTAAAACATTTCGACATTTTGATCTGGGATTAACGCATGAATCGAATGACGGAAATCTGACCTAATTTGCAACATCATTAAGTATAGTAGAATCGAGAACTGTTAAAGGGGACTATTAATTATTGTGTTTGTCTGTGTTTGTATTGCATAAGTAGGATCAAACTGAGTTTGAGGGTTATTATTATCCGGTAAATGACACACGTTAACTAGTTAAGGAATTTCTACTCACTTCTGATACAGTTCTATAGATTGTTAGCTTCAGTTTTTTATGTCTTATCAACAAATCTATCAATTTTTGTTTTGAACTACAGCTTATTGACATGGCATTTTAACACATGGCACGTAAAAAAAAAAATGTGGTACAATCTAGCTGATCTGAAAGTTGAACCAAACGCTGAAAAGCAGACTCTTCTGTTATATACTTCTTCTCCTATACACCGATAACAATTTTAGACTCCAAACTAAGCGCATTTGCGATATACTTAAGTAATATTGTTGTAAATTCTCCAGTTAACTTATTTTCAGCTTGGAGTGAATGTCAATGGGCAGCCAAGTAAATGCCTGTCATAGTAAATTTGGAGTGCTCTGGTGGTCCGATATACCGCTGTCACTACTAGTCCCACGTCCTAGTCGGGGTTGCCGCTGAAAACCAGCGTCGTTACGGCTTCGGCGTAACGACTAACGACAAATGCTGAGCCGACCTTTTTGACACTCTTTTTGTATGTTCAATGTAATTCTGTTTGTAACTATGCCTATGTGTGTCAAATAAACGTTTTCTATTCTATTCTATTCTAAATTAATATACTAATAAATTGATCATTTGTTTATACTTTAAAAAATGCTAGACCGAAAACGCTTCCTTGTGGCAGCCATTTTTGGGAATAGCACACATTTTTCACTTGTTGTTTCCAATCAAATTTTCAGTTAATTTCTATTTCCAAGTATTTTGATTTAATTGTATTGTTCAGTGTTGGTCCATCATATATGTTTAGTCAGTGTTAATTATTATTTTTAATCCATTTTTTAACCCTTATTATTAATTCCATTATCATTTACATTTGGAAGCTAAACTGCACTAAACCTCCTTTGAGAGTTAACCGTATAAATCCATATCGTCGCCACAAAGATTTACAAGCAGTGGTCACATTTTCCTCTAAGGCTTAGTTTCTAAGCACACAATAGAGTAGGCTCATGTTTATTCTTGGTATAAGACAAAAAAATCAATACGGTTCCGATTTCGGTTCGGTGCCCGTTGCACGCACTGCGCGCTCATTACGGAATAAGCTTGCGGAATACACTTCTATTAGGGCACAAACCTAACTTCCAAAATAATTGGATGTCGTCGTATAAGCTGGCAACTTTTAATTAATGGAGTAACACGTGTACCAAAGCTGTGTGATTAGCTAAAATTTCAAAATTCTTCGGTGTTGATAAACTCACATATTTATTTGTTTTCTAAGACAACACAATTAAAAGTAGTTGGAGGATATTGGATATTTGCAAAAGTAATAAATCCTCTACTATAGTAGATAATTATGGTTCTTTCGTTGACCTTATATAAAGTCATGTTGACTAAAGACACAATTACAATGGTTTTGGTGAACTTATGGTGATTATAAGGCCTTTCATTAAACTACGAACAAGTAATCAAAATTAAAAGATATTGTTTTCTCCTAAGTACATTTTATAATAACCTTTCACACCCATCAATATAATAAATTGATAATGATTGACGTCACTTATCCCAAGCTAATCCTAAGTTTGATAATCCCAATGAACTAGAATTGTCTTTGCCTTTTCATTAGGTGACAGTGTTGTAGTGTATTTACTGAGAAAGACGTGTCTGGCAAATGATTATTAATTTGTTGATTGGGCCATACGAGTTTAGGTATCTGTATCTTGCAAGCCAGAAACCCAATTAACGCTTGTACTCGTATGAACAGCAGTAAAAGCAGTGTGCTATTCATAACAATCTTTCTAGTCTTAAATATTTGAAAGCAATTAACCTATTCTAACGAAATTACTTTTGGATAACAGACAGATAATAGCAGTTTTACCGAATCTTAGAATTAGAATAGAATTAAACTTTATTGCAATAAATGTGGCACATTAGGATAGAACAAACATTTAGCATCTCACATCTAGCCTAAAACAATTGGCATGCAATATTGAGAGAGGCTTTAACAGAAACAATAATTAAATAAAAAAGAACATCATAACATTAAATTTCCATTACAGGCATTATTATTAAAAATTCATTAATTAATTAAAATTTGATTTTACATTCAATAAATTCATTTACACTGTAGAAACAATTATCAATAGGTTACTACGCTTAACCAGATACATAAGACTAAAAAGTAAGTTAAGAATGTCTCAATAAAACAAAAATTAATGTAGTACGAGTAGTACTATGAGAAAAATAAATCACCCTAATTAGGTTGATAATAAAATATTTTACGAAAATTCTGTAACATTTTTTTAGTCTTTACGAGTTAAATTCTGGGAAACATTGTAATATTTTTTCCATGTGAACTTCCACTCTGTATTTTATCTCTGTAAAGGACGGCATTCATACAAAAGATAAAAAAGCAACGTTAGTCACATGACTAACGTTGCTTTTTTATCTTTTAGATGTGAAGCCTCAATGCTGATTGTAGTTTATGTAGCCCTAGAAATTGCAAAGATTTTTTACAAAGTTTTTTTTCTATCCTTTCCCTCTTACAGAAATACATTTGTAAACTCTCTTTTCATTCAATCTGAATCTACTTAATGCCCTCAAAATAATAGATCTTTGGGTTAACTTATTAAGGCTGTATAGTTTTGTAAGTAAGTCTGACACGGTATCGTTCAGTTTAACAAAAGATGGCGCTGCTTGTACAGTAAATCGCGCGTGCATCATATCTCCAAAATATTGACCATCTCATAAAAATGCTTTAAAGTTATTATCATTTACAAATAAAGATAGTTAGAACACAGATAGACAACATAAATAATTCAGTGCTTAAAAAGATTTTTATGCTTCTCAAACGTTATTCCAAATCTGATTATCAATATTGGTTTGATTGATAACAAAATCGTTTGTATGAATGGAGGGTAGGTATGCTCGCCTTTTGGTATTGACTGGGCAAAGTCGAAGCTTATCGATTTATTGCTGTTTTTTCTTTAGGCTCACAGAGCCTTAGTGCGGTTAAAAGAAAACAAAAGTTATGGCCGAACACGTACAGCTAGTTTGAAATAAAAATAAACAAATGAATGTTGTTATTTCGTGCTCGTAAACAGCATGAGCTATTAAAGCAGTTAGTATTACTTCAATCTTGTTTTATGTATCGAGTTGGACATTAAACAAAAAGTCTGCTTACTTATAGACTAAACAATACTTTTTGATATTTTATGAAGCAATATAATACATACTTATTGTCGTCGCTCCATAGTTTCTAAAACTTGTACAAGAAGAGTAAGGACGGGTCAAAGTTCATCCACACGTAGGTTCCGCTTAATGTGCATTGGACGAGATGTGAATGTTGAGCAAGCATAGCTTAATTAAAGCCTGTTTGGTAAAATGCTTGTTGTAAAGATAATATGGGTGAAATTAGAAACAAACTTTTTAAACTATATTCTCTCGCATCTCGGTTAAAATCATAGACTATCTGCAGCCGTTTTACTCAAATTCCGACTCGTTTCCAGGCACGATAACCGTCACATAGAGCGGCTAGTCGTCCAGAGAAAAGAGCAAAGCACAAGATCGCGCGAGAGTCCATCTAAGTATGCGATGGACCTACTAGATAAAGTTTGGTGTAGGAGGTCCCATAACAAATGTAGCAGGATGCCCTCCAGCAGGGAGAGATGGCGAGACATCGTGAGGCACATAAAACCTGCCCTCTATTATACTACTTACTACATAACGACCACTGACTAAACGTGTAACATAATGTTCATTAACTATGTTTCAAAATATAATTTTAGTCATATAACCTAGCATCCTCGTCACGTCTGAAGTAGTCATTTTATTGTTATCTTTAAAAATGTGCTTATAAAATGAAATTATACCAGATATCCGTTTGATATGAAGCTGCGTCGCGAAGTTGTTGCACATTTGCGACACATAACTGTCTTTCTTGCTGGACAACTACACACTGAAGCCGTCGGACTCCAGTGAGGCCCTGGGAGCCTTGGCAGCCTGCCTTGTTGCACACCAGTGTTGGGGCCACCTTAGCTAGGGCAGCCTCCTGAGACTCGGTGCTGTTCCGGCGACAGCTCTTATGATCCAGGAGCATGCTTAGAGTTCACCCCATGGCTTACAAATGTTATTTTTAGAACGTGCTTTAAAATAAACTCACCAGATATCCGTTTGATATGAAGCTGCGTCGCGAAGTTGTTGCCCATTTGCGACACATAGCTGTCTTTCTTGCTGGACAACTGCACGCTGAAGCCGTCGGACTCCAGTGATGCCCTGGGAGCCCTCGCAGCCTGTACCGCCTTGTTGCACACCGGTGTTGGGGCCACTTTAGCCAAAGCAGCCTCCTGAGACCCGGTGCTGTCCCGGCGACGGCTCTTATGATCCAGGAGCATGCTTGGCGTGCACCCCATGGTTCACATTGGCACTACACTTTGGCACTGACACTGACACTAAAATGCGGCATCTTTGACCACCTGGAACAAGAAAAATTTGCAGGTTGTAATTACCAGCTTATGTGCGTAGTTTAACGGGAACCTTTTTATTAGTTCTTAGATGCACTATTATTTCTAAGATATCTTTGTGTAATCATTTGTAGAAAAAAATAAAATAAAAAAACGAAGAATATTTTCAGTTATAAATGGCGTTTAGAAACCCATTACCCCTTGTCATTCAATGATAAATAAAAACATTAAATTAAGCTTTATGACTACACGCAGTTCTAACAGGAAAAACGTTAAGCTGATTAATTTAACAAGAGAACTAGACAAAAGTCTGTTAATTTAACTTAAGAATAATTTGTCCTTTTAACTCAGATCTACTTTCTATCTGCGATTATCTCCTGTTGCGAAGTTACTTCGCAATTAAAGCAAATCGTTTGTTTATTTGCGGTAGAGGTAATCCCCGGAAATCTTGAAACCGCTTTAAATTGAATTTCCACGTGCTTAAGCTAAATCGAATGGTTACAGGTAATATATTAGAAGATCTATCGTTAAAAGTGTTAATGCAAGGTTTACCTATATTTTATATTTTTCAATTGAAATACTTAATATTTTGTGATAATATAATTCTCTTCGTAAAATACTGTTTGGTACCGAAATAGATTATTTTTTTAATTTCCATATAGGATAAAACAACAAAATTTGTAAAAGATTTGTCTTTTTCTGAATTCAAATTTTCTATGGAAACTAGAAGCAATGCCTTCTGATCTGAAGCTGCCTGCGCTTGCGAGTGCATTTCACTCGTGTGAAGTTTGTCAAAAATTGTAGAATGGAGTTGAAAAGAAACCGCGCGTACCAACGGTGTTAAAATTCGGCAGCCAAAGCAGCGTCTGCCAGTGTCTCTAATTAGTGTCATCTAATGAAGATTAAGGGATTAAGCTGCGGCCCTATCGGATATTTGTATTGTGAAACAACGTCTGGTGGAAGATTACGGAATTAACATTACGCCGGGCCCGGCAAAGCACGCGGCGCGACACTGAGGAGAAGAGGTAATTTCTAGTATTTTCTTCTGCCTAACAGACTTGTTAACAAATACCATAACTCGTTTTTAAAAGATAGTTTTAAGTGTTCACTTTAAATATTCGCCACGCCGCGCTCATCAATTTTTCTACAACTTATATTTAACTTCGTTTAATTGACGGCGATATGTGGCTAGACAAACTCCCAATGTCCCAGAGTGTCAAAGAAATATTTATACAACTTACTTGTAATTAGGTTTTTCCAAAGCGAAAATGTGTTCTTAGTTAATTTCGTGAATTCGTACAAATTTCATAAGTTCTTATTTTAAAAAAAACACCGGTTATATACCTATTACTGATCACTGCAAACTTTTCCTATAAAACAAACTACTTGTACCTAGACATTGTGCTTTATAAAGTTACGGCCCTACTTGTATAATTTCAAGCTTAGTGCTAGTTAGTAAGATCACTGAGGTAACTTATTAAGTTTTTTAATTACAAGTTACCGAGGCTATTTCTGCTTTTTCTTAGTATAGTTTTCTGTACGTTGAAACACGGAGTAAAGCTTACAATATTAAATGTGGATCATATTACATTCATTAATTAGCTAAGCCAAAGAAGAAATATCTGCATTGCGTTAAAAAGTATTTTTACCACTTTGGTAGTAGGTATCTCTCGCGCAAACTATTCAGTTTAGGAAAAATATATATTAGAAACCTCAATATCAATTTTGAAGACCTATCCATAGATACCCCACACGTATGGGTTTGAACCCCCAAAATTTATGTATTTTTTTCTATTTTTGTGTGAAAATCTTAATGCGGTTCACATAATACATCTACTTACCAAGTTTCAACAGTATAGTTCTTATAGTTTCGCAAAAAAGTGGTTGTGACATACGGACGGACAGACAGACAGACATGACGAATCCATAAGGGTTCCGTTTTTTGCCATTTGGCTACGGAACCCTAAAAATATATAATCATTTATGACTTTAGGTAAAAACTTTCTTGCTCATTACACAATCATTTGCCCCTTGCAAGATTGGAAGCCGCAACCGCCTAGCTGACGTTCGAAGCGCGAACCACAAGACCAGACAATCGTCAAAATAAACATTTTCCTTTAAAAAATAGAATAATGTTACTGCAGAGTTTAACTTTTGTACAATTTTACAAGTTTAGACCAAGAAATAGTGTTAAATAAATAATTTTTGAACTATTGCAATACTGGTCTTCGCAATTTAAGCTCAAACACACTTATTAAGCAGCTCCAACATACCTCTAAAATAAAAATTGCCATCATAATACATACTTGACTACGTTCGTAATATATTATCCAATTAATAACTAAAATGTCTGCAAAGTGTTCAGAGATATGAAGTAGAATTCAAATTTGCATAAAATATCTAGTAAATCCAGACTTTCTGTAAAATACGAGGACTGTGACCCTCTCCTTTGTCTTCTTATTACTAACTATCGTCTAGACGTCGTATATAACCAAAATTAAGGCGTAGTCCTTACATGGTGCCAAATTATAGCATTTAATATTTTCCAATCTTATAAATACACTTTTATGTAATATTTACCAATCTCATTAAAAACGGGGCATATATAAGGTCCGATTTTATTAGTGTACACCTGTTAACCTGTGACTCTATAGGTGAAAGGCAATCGTAAAAACCAACTTTCAAATGTCTATCATAAAAACTAAAACACACACAATTTTTTTATTGTGCACTCATGCGAGCACTCGGTACCCCGTAAGTTAACTACGAACAGCTTTACTACTTACACAATTTTAAATCACTATCTAATATTTTAGTCTTATATATTTTATTTTACTTTTGGAAAATTTGGTTTCCTAAAATATGTAAGGAAAAAAATAACTATCGTTTTATAACAATGCAACAAGTATAATACATTTTATAAACCTATTACCTATACATTTTATAAAATCAACACCACTAGGCTGTATATTCTAAATAAACGTGACAAATACCAAATTAAAATGTAGTGTAACATTATTTAAAAAATTCGCAAGGCTGCAATGTTTGCGTTATGCTACCTATTTGAAATTTTACGTATTGTGCCCGAATCGAATAGATTACTCGTAGCGAACGGATTTCTGACAGATTTCACAAAGCATATTCATAAAAATATTATGTATTTCCAGTAAAACTATGGAATATTTATTTCGAGGATCTAAAATCTTTCATAAAGACCCTTATGTAAGTTGTTAAATTTAGTATCGATACAGTTTTTTATTATTATTATTATTCGCAATTTGTATTTTAACAACTCGACCTATAAGATATACATCGGTATTTTTATGCTATTCACGGGTCGAAACCAAGTTATTATTATTAGTATTAGTGGCACTTCTTGGGGGAGGCCAGCAGTGGACTGCAACAGGCTGATATGATGATGATGTTGATGATGACAGTTTTTTTATATCTAAAATTGTATGCTAGTTATTCACACGCTGGTTATTTGTATTCGTGTATGTGTGGTTCCGGGTTCGATTTCCGAAACGAACTTTGCTATATTGGCTCGGGTCTGGGTGTTGTGATACCGTCGTTGTTTCTGACCTTTGAATCAGAGCAATGTACGAGTATGTAGTGTTGTCCAATATTTATTTATTAATTTATTTATAAATGATTGCATTAATTTATTATTTAGCTACAAGTAAATAAACTTATTGTTTGGCAACTTTATGCATACCAATATTACTTCAGTGGATTTAGAATTAAATTAATAATAATTTATTCCAAGGATCAATGACTTTACAGGGTGTCATTTATTCGTAAAATAAATGAAAATACTTTGTTGATCTATTTATCACTGCTTCATGTGGACAAAAAATATAGTGAGCTATAATCTTAAACCTGCGGGCTAAAGTTAGGGAGAAATGTTTTGCTGAATTATCTTGTCGGTGAAAATTACTTAATTGTAGTACCTAATTAAATTCTTTTCTGACTAGAAAACAAAGGAATATCCGTTAGTCATAATATAAGGCAGCTGGGTTAAGATAGAAAAACAAGCTCAAAGCTTTGAAAAACAAAGATCTTTTTTGTGACCTTTTAAGGAAAAATATAAAAGTTTAGTATTAGAAAAAACTGGCCAAGCGCGTATCGGGCCACGCGCAATGTTGTTCCGTAGTTTTCCGTCACAATATACGTTATTTGCTGTCTATTTTACGTAATTAACAATACCATCTAAGTAATTTTGTTTTCTGAGTACATTTTACTTGTTACCTTGGTAACTTGACAAGCATCTAAATGTGATATTTTTTCTGACTAGACAACTACCACTTAAGTGTACTTATGTATTATTATACTTACGTTTGAGGAACATAATCAGCTCAGTTTACCGTCGGATGACCTCTTTTCCGAGAAATATTTTTAGTTTTGTTTCAAAGGTATCGATCGTACAAAGAAAAGAACGGAACCCGGAAAAGATCAATCGTGTGCCTGTCGGTCTGTAATTTAAAATAGTTTGAATGTGACCTAAAAAAAATTTAAGAATGCAATCCTGATCTCCAAAAGAACTGAGGCCTTGATTTTTTTTTAAACATACGTAAGATACGATGTTTTTTTTTTCAAGTGTTATTTATCTTCAATTAAACCTTGCATGGAATTGCAAAAAACAAAAAATTACAATGTTTAAGCATTTCTGATCTTAACCAATAGTCAAATATTTGTAAAAATATTTCTATAGGGTGTTGACGGTAGTATACTACTCAGCTATACATATAGCTACAACATTAATCGGAATACGCTGGCTTTGACAGCGAGAAAAAACACTTGAGGAATTTCACCTTGTCACGTGACGTCCACGGTAGCTTAGTGGTCAAAGCACTCGCCCGGTATGCGATGGGACGTGGGTTCGAGTCCCACCTGAGGTCGTTGATTTTTTTTTTCAAGTGTTATTTATCTTCAATTAAACCTTGCATGAAATTGCTAAAAACAAAAATTTACAATGTTTAAGCATTTCTGATCTTAACCAATGGTCAAATATTTGTAAAAATATTTGTATAGGGTGTTGACGGTAGTATACTACTCAGCTATACATATAGCTACAACATTGATCGGAATACGCTGGCTTTGACAGCGAGAAAAAACACTTGAGGAATTTCATCTTGTCACGTGACGTCCTCGGTAGCTTAGTGGTCAAAGCACTCGCCCGGTATGCGATGGGACGTGGGTTCGAGTCCCACCTGAGGTCGATGATTTTTTTTTTCAAGTGTTATTTATCTTCAATTAAACCTTGCATGGAATTGCTAAAAACAAAAATTTACAATGTTTAAGCATTTCTGATCTTAACCAATAGTCAAATATTTGTAAAAATATTTGTATAGGGTGTTGACGGTAGTATACTACTCAGCTATACATATAGCTACAACATTGATCGGAATACGCTGGCTTTGACAGCGAGAAAAAACACTTGAGGAATTTCATCTTGTCACGTGACGTCCTCGGTAGCTTAGTGGTCAAAGCACTCGCCCGGTATGCGATGGGACGTGGGTTCGAGTCCCACCTGAGGTCGATGATTTTTTTTTTTCAAGTGTTATTTATCTTCAATTAAACCTTGCATGGAATTGCTAAAAACAAAAATTTACAATACGTAAGATACCTTTTAACTGATAAATTATAGAAAAATCTATAAGAACTACGGACCCCTATCTACGCAAATGGCGTAGGTATAATTTCGTTTAGATAAATCTGTGACTGTTTAGATTTACTATAAGGTAGAAGTAACATTTGGGTAAAACAGGTTGAGATGCCGTGTGGCCGTAAAGAATACACTTCCCTGCCGCCAACGGGAGGCGGGTCGTAATAGGCGACTAAATCCTGTAGCACGAGACGGGGGGCAGCGTCTGCGTGCGAAATTATATAAAAAAACTGCGCTCGCCAACCCGCCTGCCAAGCGTGGCGAGTATAGCAACAACCCCCCGATAACAGAAGTCACTGGGGGAGACCTATGTTCAGCAGTAGCCGACCTGAGGCTGAAATGATGATGATGATGATGAGGTTAAGGTAGTGTAAGTCATGGACCCTAATTTTGTATTGATGTCTAGCCAATTACCTATAAATAGACTTGAATATAATCGTTTGGAGCAAATTTAGTGGAAATGTTTGGGCAATTTGACACGCACCATTTAAAACGCATTACCGAAGCGGTAACCCTTAAAGTTACCCAACTTTACTTTATCGAGAAAACAAATACCTACCTTTTAGAACTTTTGGTTTGCCACTGATGGATAAAGGGAATATCTTAAACTTTTAAATTTGTGATAATGGCAAGATTGACAGATTTATCTGTTTAAAATATAATAAAGGCGCCAGACAACACACCAATTGTAAAACTACACACCTACAATAAATTTGTTAATCAAAATTATTTAAGGACCTTAAATTGCAGGGTCATGGAATCTACTAAGGAACTTTCCTTTGTGATGGACAACTTTAAATTTAATAATAAGTAGGCTAGGTTTGTAAATACATATAACCAATGGACAGAGTAAACAAAACATAAGTCAACAGCACATCATGTTACCACAAACTGTCAAATTTCCCCAATTAATAATAAACTCTATTTCTTGAAAGTTAAGTTGAAAATCGATTGAAGAAATTTGTCAGTTTTGGATACCATAATGAACTGTTAACTGGACATTTAATATCAGTAATACAAACACAAAACTGAATAATTAACATGAGCTAACGCACGTCGACAAAACATACTTACATAGCTTAGAAGCATTAAAAGCGAATATGATTAATAAAATTAAGCTGGCTGTTCTGAATGTCCTGTGATATGATTATGCAAAGAAGAACTGGAGTATGCTCGCATACGAAAGGGGATTTGATAAATAATACATGAAACATCATATTCGATCAGTGTTCAATGAATCGTAATCTGTTATTAAAATGACATTATTTGCATAATTGTTAAGCATTAGCAAAAGGGTGAAGTTAATCAACAATATTTTCCAAAATCAATACTAAAATTAATTAATAAAGAGTTATGTTTTATGTTTACGCAACTTCTTGTCACGTAAAACTAAAAGAAAATATGAAATGGAAGAATTAATCGAATTTAAATATTATGAAGATTTTCAAATAAAATCCTTTGAACGTACTAAAATTGTAACAACACGACTTATAATTTAAGTAAGGCTGGACCAATTTACATGGTTTATAAGTAATTGGATTTGTCTCCGCCCCGAATAGCGGAATGAATGATAAAAACATTGGAAAAGCTGACGAAAAAAATGTATTAACTGCTAGGCGGTACGAAGTTCGCCGGGTAGTAATTAATATAGTGTCAAATTGAACTAGTTACAAGCGTAAGTAAACGGTTCTGGTTATTCTGACAATTTAAATATAAATTTTAACAATTATTGACCGTATTAAACCTTCCTTAAAACATTCAAGTTACAAAAAGATTGTAATTAATTATTTGCGTCGTTTGCGTGATACAACAGTTACAGTTTTTCTATTTTATACCGTCTTCGTATTAGCATCTATTATTTTGCTATGCATGCGTCTGTAGCCTTCAGTATAATGGGAGAAAATGACGTTTTAATCAATAGCTGTGTATGGAGCTTTTGTTCGCCGACTGAAGTGTTGTTTGTTGCTTGCGCCTTCAGCAACTATGTCGACATATCGGTTCTATTTATCTCTCTCATTTATGCCAGCGGCGCCGCAAGGTGAGTGAGAGAGGCGGCTAGAACCAAATGTGTCAAAATCCATTGACGAAATTGGGTCTGAGGTGTGAAAGCAGCTACTGAATTTGATTCATGAAACTTAATTTAGAATATACAATAGCCGATGCCTTTACAACTTTGAGTGAAGGCTTTGAAATATTTTAAATAATAACGTTTTATTAAGGGCACGTTCCCTACTACAGCTACATTAACGCACTAAGTAACGCTAAAATTTCTGTAGAATAATCAGCTAACATTAGTCATTATTAATATTTGTATTGACTAAATGCTGAGCCACCAGTGTTAATATTATAAATAAATCCACAAGCTTCCATTTAGTAAGGGCGACTTTAGCGATTCTTTTTATAACTCAGGAGAAAATCTCACCTACTGAAAAGAACATTGTCCATTTTTCGAAAGTCTACTTAAATTGGAATACTTCAAACTTTGTGTAAGAAAACCTTAGTTTGCGAGGACAACGTCGCAAGCAATCTCTAATCGGATTTTATCATGGCTCATCCTAGCAAGGGTGATTTGTCAGACAGTTTGATCCATCGCACTCCGTACTTTGTCACTTAGAAGTTCCTAGAACTCTTTAGTGAGTTAATGTTAGACTTCGTCTGATAGAAAAGGCCAATTTAATCTCAAACCAGTCTGCTCGGTAACTTTGAAGCAGATTTTTTATCCACTTTAGTTACTTAGCAGATTGCCATTTTTGACGTTTTATTTCCAATTTGATTCGGACCATCTGTGAACTGAAAAAGCGTAGAAAGAGTAGCAAACATTTCAAATTTAATTGGTGTTTTGAGTTTCTACAGTTCGATTGAGAGAACTAAATTTTTCCAATGATTTATTTAAGATCAAGATAGGAATAGCCATTTTAAAAACACAACCATGCGGGTATTAACAAGCAGTTTTCGTTGTAGTTTTGACCAGTAGTAAAAGCTTTTTAAAGTTATATTGTTTTGTAATATTACCCGATATGTCGTTGAATATTACCTACTCAAATAAAACAAAATACTGAGAAAGTATTTGCATGTAACAAATAATATTCGCTAAATTAAAATAGCCCCAAGCTATTTTAACAAGCAACGTATGTGATGTTGTCCAATATTTACATTTATTTATTTAATTCTCTTTAAAAGCTTATACATACGAATAATTCATTTTAATCTCATTGATTCAAATATAAAATACATCGTTGTTCTACAAATATATTTTATTCATTATGAAAGACTTACATACAGTCGAGTGCATATTTAACCTTTACCATTTTCATTGGAGAATAAAGAGACAAGTTTGAAATGCACTTCACCGTACAACCATACAATCAACAAAACGTTATTATTTTCAGGTAAAATAAAGTGGCGACAAAATATTTGGCTCATACACTGAATCCCTCTGATTCCTTCCTATTTCACCCAAGCATATTGAATTGACAGATTTCATTGTAAAGAGGGTCGTAGGTGTATTTAAATGTTATGAATGAGAAATAATTCCACATGTTACTTACACACTAGATTCCCCAACCTGTTTCTGAAACCATTTGTGTTGATTTTGATGAATTACTCTAAAATACCTGACTACCTACTAAAACCTTATTAATAATGATTTTATCTTGTAAAAAGTAACAAAGTCGTCCAAATAAAAAAAGGCTTTTAAATTTGAATAGTTGTTGAGTGATCTTTATGGCTGACTCACACAATCCATTCAGCGCTTCTTTGGTCATACTCTACCTCTCCACCCTCCTCTCACAACTGTCAGATTTTAACATGTTTTCTTCTTTTTATTTGCTTCTGGAAAAACCTGATACGCATACCGACTGTATGGGGGCAGCCGGGGTATGTAACTAACTAGAGTTCCACACTTCATAATGTGAACCCACTGCACACTACCCACCACCAAGGGTCAGTGGCTTAGCAAAACGATTATTAATTCAGTTCACAATATCTCGAGCGCAAATACCACCCTTACAGCTCACAGTGCTTATATTAGGAGCCACTGGATGCTTCGGAGTGCACGTTCTGTGGCCCCACTTGTTTAGGTATAAGCCTTTGTCCATGTTAAAAAGGATTTAGAGCTTCATGCAGTCCGTGACCAGGCTGGGTTGACCGCTAATCCAACATCCATTAAAAGGGTTTATCATACTCGCTACATTGGGCTCAATTCCCTGCAGCCACTAACAAAATCTAAATATAAGTCGTCCTACCTCTTTTAAGAAACGTGTTTTTTTCAATTTTAGGAAATTTTAACCACAGTGACTCCTTTTTTCTAGTCTAGACTAGTGTTTTCGTCATTTCTTTTTTCTCTCAGTCGCACATTGTACCAGAAAATCATGTTAAATTTGGGCTCATCTGATTCATTTCGACCAATATAGAATATAATAGTAGCAGATATTGCGAGCAAACACACTGTCTAATTAATTATTTTACACAAAACTAACATTAGTTACTCATTATTAAATGAGTTTATCGTTTGCTTGTAAAACCTTTTATTTAGGTACCAAAAATCTTTCATTTACTTACCGTTTAGTAAACTTTCCATTGTGTGTTGTTGTTGATTTGAAATAAAGTCATGTTTATTTAGTCTACGGAGAGTTTAGAGGCCGGCAATAATTCGGCAAGCCACATTAAAGCTGGCATATTTCGCAAACATTACCTGTTTGTTATTTTTGAGTCCGAATATTAGAACTATGACGCTTTTGACAACCGCAAACTCTCAAAAAGTAATCCGGGCATTAATAATGCTTAATATAAGAAGAGTGAAGTAGTACATAATATAAACTACATGGTGCACGGATAAAATCCAAAACCAAATCACATAAAAATATATTAAACTGGCGACGCATAAAAGTGTTCAAAAGATCGTCAACGTGTTGACGTAGCTGTATCACTTCAGAAACAGATTGAAAATAATGAACTTAAATTTTCCATACCTACGTTTTACATGCAACCTTCAGATTTTGCTTCGAACGAAATCAAGTCAGATCGTGTCTATGTCGTAGCCCTATCTTAAAATTATACACTTCATGATGTGGCCGGCCATTTCATAAAATGGTTGTATTTCATAAAACAGCCAAACAAAACTGGCCATATCGTTTAAAAGTCAACGTTTAATGATATGTCAATCAACGTTTGGCCATATCATTAAAATAGGTATAAATACGTTTACAAATTACTGGAATTCGTTAAATATTATTTTGGTCAATAGATAAATAAAACATTATAAATATTTGTAATTTTGAAAGAAAACTAATAAATAAAAAGATTCTAAAAACCTAACTAACCTCTAAATTACGGGTCAAACTCCAC
Organism: Anania fuscalis; assembly: GCA_950371115.1. Classification (NCBI taxonomy): domain Eukaryota; kingdom Metazoa; phylum Arthropoda; class Insecta; order Lepidoptera; family Crambidae; genus Anania; species Anania fuscalis. The sequence continues at coordinate 10,488,434 of OX493343.1, read as the reverse complement.
AATAATTTGACGTTGCGCCTTTTTTCGAGTGACTTCAATAAAAATCACCTAGTTTGATGTCCTAACGATAACTCACTGCAATTTAATCTTATATTTACACTTATTATTCACTTCCACAATTCACAAGAACAGAATAATAATTGTCCGCCGCCATGTTGTACCACAATAACAAAGCGACATCAGCGCCTCTACCGGTGGATAATATAACTGTTTTACGATATGACCTCCAACGTTTGGCCATTTCATGAAGTAGTCGGTCATATCGTCAAACGCTGACTGATTCATTGATCTGGCCTACCAACATCATGATGTGGCCAGCGGGTACTGTGCCGCATCATGAAAAACGACCATTTTATAAAATGGATGGCCACATCATAAAGTGATTAATTCTAAGATCGGGCTACGACATCTACATTATCATATCACATGGAGTTAGTTATGGTAGGCTCACTTCAATGTTTCCAACTCAATGCTAATAGAATAATCTACCTACTTATACAGACATTATGCGAACACCTTATTGATTTACTCTGATGCACGATAATTACAACTACAAGCTATTACCAACTCGTACTTACACAATACTTAACTAAATTAATTTATACTGTACTGACGTACGTGATTTAGATTATATAGGCCTAAATCTACTATGAGTTTGCTTGGATAATTTCATAAATGACACTAGGTCCTTTAAAAAGAGAATATTTTGATTGAATTTTACTAACAAAATATTGAATTTAGTTCAAACGTTGGCGTAAACTTTTATGCTTTCTTAAGTCCACGTCGAAATCTTCCTTCCTACATAGTTTGTTTAACCTATAAGTAGTGCACAATTAGCGCGATCATATGAGCAAGCTTTTATGACTTCTACTGGCTGGTTTAACCTTATGAGTTCTTTTTTAGGGATTTTAATGAAGATCCATTTCCAAGCTTGAGATCAATTTCCAACTAATTAAACCTATTTCCAATTTTCCACTGCTTCAGGACAATATTCTGGGCTAGCGAACAAAAAAGCAGTTTAAGAACAGCTCAACTTAATTCAGATACCTAAGAAGGAGGTTTTCAATTTCACTGTGTTTCAAAAAAGAAGAAAACATTAACACAAGAGTGAAAAAATAAGGTAACCTCACTAGAAATACAGAAACAAAGTGTGAAAAAACTGTTCAAAAACACTGAAAAGCCCAAAATAATATTTTAACAATCAGTTACTTTTGTGGTATATGTCAGCTATGTGTTGAATATTTTTGTAGGCCAGTCCGAAGTGAGCTTACTGTTTTAAAACTGTGGTGTGATGATACGTACAACACAATGTGGGATAAGAGCCCGCCTAAAAATACCTCATCTATTAACAGCTGCCGTTAAACCTCGTATTTCGATAATTATGACTGACTGATAAACTGACGTGACGTCAAAGCAGCACCTGCCATGCATTGACCAAAGAGAAATAATCCTTGATATAGTGCAATAAAGTCAATACTCGAATAACGCGAGAGTATGACTAAACCGGTGGTTCCGTTCATGGTATATTACTCTCTGGATAAGACTAATTCTACTTGTTTAATAAAAGCGTGTTAAAAAAAGACTTGGAAAATGGTAATAGGGATGGCAGATTAACTAGGTAAGTACTCCTTTTGTTTGATAGGGTTTTAAGTTCGAAAATATTAAAAGCCAAACTTAAACATCACATAGGAGAGTTGTCCTATTTGGATTTAGACTTCTATCGTATTTCCATATGGAAGAAATGAATTCAATTTGTATTATCAGCTACAATTGTTATCAATAAAATAAAATGAAACTAATAATCAGACCCTATATGAAGACCTGATTGGCGGGTTCGATCCCCGGTGAAAGTCATTTTAGATAACGAAGTTATCTCCATTGGCTAAGTATAAAAGAACATTCAGTGATGCCTCCGAAAAAAAAAGTCATTAACAAATAGAAATGGCTATTTAAACAACCCAGCCAAGTGTGATTTGCTGACCAGAAAGTACCCTGAAGGTTTTGATTCCTATGAAAAAGAGCTTTGAAAGACTGTCGGACAGACAGACAGATAAGGAATTGATCCTTAAAATGTTATTTTTTCGGGTAACGCTTCCAGTACTACCGTGGACCAAATATCGCAAAATTATATCCACAATGGACGAGTTTCAAGAAATCAGTGTTTATTACACACGGCTACCGCGGAAACCATAAGCTTTCATTCAATTTTATACTCAAATACTTGGAGTGAAGGTCGAATATTGTTTGTTAGTCTCAAATGTTTCATAAGCAGAGAATATTTTTGGGCAAATATATAACCTGAAGTCGATAAAACGATTATTTACTAAATACATATGTATAATAACACAAGAAATGAACAAACAAATTCTAAAAACCATGTAGGTTTGTGTATAGGCAATAGGCTTATGTACTTAAATCTTTTTATTACAAAAAACCTAATTTCTAAATTGCTAGTTAAGATACAACAACTTAAGGATATGAAACACGAAATACTCGAGTATTTCGTGTTTCATATAGATTCCTATAGATTGCAAATAAATTTATTTGTATTGATTAATTGGATATAACGAGCAATGATATAGTAATACACAGTAATAAATCCGGTATTGTCCCAAATATAAATATGACTAATGTTGTACTAACTAAAGTAAAGTGTTAAGTTACAAGATACCTATATTTTTTTGTTTAGAAAGAGAGGAACCCTTCTGTCTCCAGTGTAATACGTGGTACATAAAATAAAAAGAGCACTCCCGTTTTTTGTAAAAAAACTTCTGTCAGCGATTTTTTTGTTTTTATTTTTAAATGATAGAACAACACACTAGAACTTTTACCAGCAATCCTAATTAATAAGAAATGATAATTATTTATGTTTTAAAAATCACACATAAAATAAAGAGAAAGGATTAACGTCATTTGGATGTTATTATGTAACGTAATAAAAAAACAACTGCTAAATAAAATATTATGACAACGAGCAGCTTACATTTCCATCACATGTTTAACCAAGTGATATAAAGTTGAGTCATAAAAAGCCTGTCATCTCTGCTTGGGAGACCGTTAAAACAAAGCTTTTTTATCGCAAATGACGTTGAACTTGTTTGTAGAAAAAGTCTTGTCCCAAAATGGTGACAATCAATTTAGGGACCAAGTAGGCTTAGCTCCGAAAATAGTGTATAACGTTTAAGTACTGCTTACTTTCCGCTCTAACGTCATTATTAACGTACTGTCAGCAAATAAGGTTAATTGATTTGTGTTTTTTTACTGTACTTTAAGTTAAACAACGTCATGTTTTGTATACTTCTTAGGGGTAATGCTTTTTAGTTATTTATATAATAGGTACTGGTGCTTACAACTTTTTTGCGAACCAACAAGTTATACTATTACGATAAGTGCTAAAGTGCTTTATAGTGATTACGTAGGAACGTATGATTACTTGAACGTGATATCATTTGTATTTAAAATCTTTTTTTTTATGTTCATCACAAATAAAGTTGTATTTGTGCAGCTGAACCATTTTCTAGGCGGTATTCCTTATATAATCGTCAAAGCTCACATGTTTTTAAACATCTTCGGATAAATTTGCCTACACTACGTTATAAAGGCTTACAAAACAGATCCGAAGTGTCCTTATGATTTTATTTGAACAACAAAATGGTAAATCATAGCAGTAAACTCCATATGTTTAGCATCACTGCTAGCGGCTCGTAAAACAACATTGATGGCACTGTAACACTTCGGTAAGGATCACTAGGGATGAGAGGACACTAGGAAACGAAACTGCGCACTGTGGTACTACTTATTTAGCGTATTTTTTACAATCAGATTGGGTCACATAACAAGTAAGACTCGCTAGTTCGCTACGCTACGCTACGCGGTTTGGGTCATTCATTAGTGAGATCAGTTCGAATTGGACCTGTTATTATTGCTTATTGAGGTATTTATTAAGGCCACTTTGGGGCCATTCATGTATTCCGTCACGCAAAATATACACATTTTGGATGTGGCGTCTTACCTGTTCTGTGATTTTGGACCCCTCTATATCACTAATTTTTCCTATCTCTTCGTCACGTACTGCCATGTTTAGCATATGATGCCTCACTCGCCCCAAACCGTGACGTATTATGTAGGTGAGCCCCTTTATACTCGCACTAAGTTCGCTGTAAACTAAAGTAACGGACATAGTCCAAAAATGTAGCAAGCTTAAGTGGCAGTGGGCTGGCCTCATCTGTCGCAGAACCGATGAAAGGTGGAGTAAACGGGTTCTCGAGTGGACACAACGCCTAGGCAAACGTATTACACCCCAGCTCGATAGACCGACGACCTTAGGAAGATGGCTGGCAGTGGATGGATGAAAAAAGCGGGAGTTCGTGCTCTTTGGCGCTCTTTGGGGGAGGCCTACGTCCAGCAGTGGACTGCAATAGGCTGAGATGAAGTTCGCTGTACTATATAATTATATTGGAGATCTCCCCATTTTGGATTTTTGACGACAAAAAATATAAAACAAAGTCTCTACAGAATATGCTCTAGGAAATGATACAATGACAATTGCTTGAGTCCAGCGGGAACAATAATGACAGCGGCTTTTAGCCCATGGTTATTTACAAACCTAAATATCCTTTTTCGTCTTGATAGGCATACACATACAGTGCTTACCAATACGTGATATCTACACTTTAATACATACGTAATTAAAATCCACCTACCTGCACATCTATAAAGAAAACAAACCACTCTCTTTACTCTACACAAAGTCAGTTTTTCTAACGAAGTTACATGACAGGAGCCGTCTAGTATCAAAGTTTTATGTAGCGGGGAGCGTAATTAAAATAATAAAAGCCGAGCAGCGAGCGTAATGGTAGTGGTTTTCATGAAAATTTGTAGCCGGACTCTATCTTTGTGTGGTTGGGACACACTGTCATCATAAATGGCGAACATTTTTTTTTCACGCAGGATCTACTAGGTTTATAACTAGGTCTTTTAAATTTATGACTAAGTATACACATTTTTACTGATAGGTTTTCGTTTTTCTATTGCATTTCTGTAATACTCAATCCTTTTACGAACTTTTTGTTTGGTTTAAACTAATAAAACCAATTTATTTTTGCAAATAGACATAATCTAAGCGCTTTTACACGATCCAATCATACGTCCCATGGTATATTACAGCAGTGCAGAGCAGAGCATTAAGGTAGATTATCAGCATTCTCCTCAGTTCCGCGCCATACTCTTAACTTTCAATTTAACTGTTCTTTATTTCATAGAACTAAAAAAGATATACACGCACCAATCACTATCACCACCTGAAACAACGATATAAAATAGTTACATATTTTTGCAAACTGTCAATTAAATTTACAATATAAAAAATTAAATCATTTTAAAAAACAGAGCCCTTAGGATATAGTATTACTTGTCCGTCTGTCATTTTTTTCCAATTTATGTAGTCGAAATCTAATAGACCGAGTTAGTTGAAAATCAATACACATTACACGTATATCTGTGACCTAAACACGAATGTGTGGCAGAAATTAATAAATTTTAAAATACGGGTCGTATTTACCAGACGAATTCCTCTCCACGCGAATTCCACTCTCATTAATTTGTCCTGTATTTTTGAGTCGTTTAAAAATCCAAAAAAATAATAATTGAAAACTTTTTTGACACTTTTTTTTGTTTTCAAGTTCACCATACTCTAAGCCTGTATATCAGAAACGTGATTATAAGATGCGGCCAGAACACGAGAGCCTGTTTCATAATGTACGGATAAGTTCTGCATAAGTTTTGGTTAGGCTATTTGTTACATATCTTTAGATTAAGCACTATTTTTGTGTTTCCCAACCGTCAAATAGCGTATGACACATTAATTCAAGCACTTTTAATCCTCTACATATTTTTATCTGTAACGTATCTGTTTGGCACTCTATCCGTACATTTTGAAACAGGCCCCGGGCAACGACGCGGGAAACTCGAATACATTTTAAGCATTTCCGAAGAAGAAGAAGCCGAGTTTACTCTCGCAACAAATGTGTCTACCAAGAACATTCGGTGTAAGTAATACTCTTTACTTTCAGGCTATTATTTTTTTATATATCTTTATTTTTCAGGTGAAAGACTAATGGATTTGCTTTTACAACATTCTATAGAGTTCAGTAATTTGTACATAAAAAGGCTCCTAGTGGGAAAGTTTTGGCGTAGTTCAGATTTTTTCATTCTTTACGTATTTTGGGGTGCTAAATCCGAATCTGAGGTTGGCTAACAAAAGTTCGTAACGCAACATTGATAAACCGCAATAAATTTGAAAAATTTCTGTTTCTTTCCGGATTTTTGCTTAAAAATCGGATACTATTAACATTTAGTAAATGGCCTGTTCACAAAAATTAAAGCACTTATTTTTTTCTACAAATATCACTTTTTATTTTTTTATTTTATAAGAACGGTTCGGTCTCAAGCGCAAGTTGAAAATTGGCATATTTCAGCGGTCTCTTCAAAATGCACTATTACTTTATTTATTAGCTTTTGTCCGCGGCTTCGCTTACGTTACATTTGATTTTGAGTGAATCAATAAATATCAAACTCAGTAAATAAATAAAAAAAACTTGACACAGGTATTTGCTCATTTAGCTAAAGGATTAACCTCGCGATCTTGGTGCTCCATACAAACTTTGAACCCCGTTTTACCCCTTTAGGCGGTGAGTTTTGTATATCAGATTTTAAAAAAAGCGTATAAACCATCCTTTGTTTTGCGATGGACCATTTGTCCTGCATTCATGAATTCTTCAGTTACAATTCGTGTTTTTGTTACCCATTCTGCACACCTGCCTCGAATTTATTATATTCATGTGCGTGTAAATTTCACGTATTGCGACAAGTTATAGATTTGTGTTTATGTCTGTCTGTATAGTACTACATTACCTACATTCCTATTCATGTGTTTTCTTGTACTTACATTCTTTTCCAGTAACACTGTTGTAGTAAAACTTTAGGTTGGTACTTTTGGAAAAACTTAACTACGTTCTTTAAACTCTGCCCTTTAAAAAGAGACATATAAGAATAACGTCTTACGCAGTCTTATGCGACCCCTCGGCAGCCAATTTGTTTCATTGAGTTAGTTATATTTGATTAATAATGTTAATTTGTATATTATTTTACAATGTAATTACCTACATTTCTGGAGTGTGTAGCTGAAAAATGGTTGGAAATATGGAAAAAGTGTATAGAATAAAAGTTATAGAAATTTTATAAGCTTTCATCCCATCTTAGAACATAAATCGCTACAACGCACCATTTTTGGGATGTTGTAGAAAAACCTTAATGTTTTCTCCCTAAGCACCCTGAACAAGTTTCTGAAGAAATCGCTTAGGTTCCCGCTGACGCACTCTATACCCTCTTTTTAGTAATTTCTTGACTGAACTAATAGTATATAAAATAAAGTATATCTAAAAAACAACAATGACAAAATTAATTTTAACTACCACAGGAGAATAACTAAGATTAAGACGAATCAGCGACTTTAAATAGGCACACTAAATACCTACGTACCGCATCAATTTGAATAAGCTGTGTAAAGTAATTATTCATACCTTAAGCCCTTAGGGTCTTAGGAATTAGCAAATATCTGAAGTGATGTGTAGACACATAGATACCAATTTGAAGTTGGACGGAGTGATGCTAAGTAATAAACATTTCTGTAAAATAGCCGTAGACAACTTTAAAGTGCTTGTACACGGCGCAGGTAATATTGCATGTTCAGGCTCTTGGGCAGGTTATAGGTTTCTTGTTAAGAAATGCACACGTCCAGTGACTCAAGCATGTAATAACGCGAGGGAAGCTCGCGCAACTAACGAGGAAATAACTTGTACTCATTGATCACGTAAGTAGCCTGCGCCTTTATTTGCTCCACCTACTTACACCATGTACTTTTAACTCCCCTCTTAGCACGGAGTGCGTAATTTAAGAAAAAAAATCTTAAAGACGGACAGGCCGACATAAAAAAATGACTGCAAACTCAGGTCACCTGTTGTCACTGTCACGATAACCTTACAAATTGGGGACGCGTAGACCAGGGGGGCTACGTCGAAGGCGTTTCGTTCGTTCGAACTTCGGGACGTGTTAGCTAACCTATCAAATTAAAATAGGTAACCGCTCACTTGTATCAAATCTTTGACAATTTATAAACAATTGAAAACGGTCAGGTTTATAGATAGATAGATACTCTTTATTGCACACCAAACAAAGAAGTTACAGTTGATATTTACAGAAAGATGTACAATTTAGACGATCTTATCGCTAAAAAGCGATCTCTTCCAGACAATTCTTTTTTTTACACGGGTTTTTACACGGCTAGTTTTAGTTAGTCATATTATGTCAAAAGATTTATACAGGAAGATGGTAATTTTAAATTATTTTGTTAGATTTATATGTCCGCACGTATATATTTTCGTAATGGGCCTTCTGTGTGGGCTTTCACTGAAAGCACTTTGAGTGTGGAATACCTACTGGCCATCAAAAAGTCTGAAAAAAGAAAAATACGAACTCCATAGGTTTATTATTTAATCTCTCGTGAGCGTTTACGCTCATGCAAGCCAAAATGAAGAATAAAAATGAGAGCGTTTATAAATCGTTAAATTTTCGATTAGAGGATAACTACCCTACCTAAGTAATACACCCCAGTTACCCATTACGCCTAAGGGCACCCGTCCTATAAATCGTACCTGCCGCTCTCATACGTTTATTTACTTTTAACGACGTTATGGTCGGCCAGCGTGAGTTATCATATTACCCCGTGGGTTTAAGTAGACTAAACTTTGTGTCAAGTTACATAATAATGATATTTTTTTTTTTTCTTTCTTTTAAAAATTTAATTCAATGAAACGAAATTGTTCGAACGGAACGAACGAAACGAAACGTTTCATTTAATTAAATTTTAAAAAGTCAATAATGAAGAAAAAAAGTCAAGATACCTACAACAGGCTAAGTTAACAAATTTTTAAAAATAGTTTAATAATTTACCTTAATGTCCATTTAAGACAAAAAAAAATGATTCTTTAAAAAAAAACAGTAAGTATTTTGCGTTTTAAAATAACAATCAAAATTCACCGCAAAAACGCTCGAGTGTGTCAAAGCGTCTAAATGACGTCACGTCCGGCAAATAGAATTGTGTAAGTCCTAATTTCATAGTGAATTTTACACTAATCATTTTAAATTTGAGTAAAATAACCGACTTAAAAAAGGGATTTTTATTAAAATTTTAAATTATACAAACAATTTTTTGTCCGAAAATGTTAACAATAATAAAGACGTTTCGCACGGCGTGACGTAATTATTTCTGATTGGTGTTCACTGTCACGTGACTGTAAGCCAAATTTTAAAGAATTTGTTTCCTAAAAATATTGAAAATCTATGTTCAAAATGAAAAATAACCTTGTTTTTTGTTTGCCCAGTACCTGGGAAACGATTTATTATTAAAAATATTAAACAAGTCAATTTATGTGTAGTGGACAGAAGCCTATTCAATCTTAATAAAGCAGTGCGTTTTTCTTATACAAAAAATTACATTATTTTGTACAATTTCTACACACACACTGCCATTAAAGCATACCTATATTCGTCTCAAGTGACTTTTTGGCTCCTACTAGTCTCCTAGTAGTAATTTCATATTATAGACATTAACTCCTTCAATTACAAACAATTTTAAGCAATAAAGATAAATAAATAAATATTGGACAACATCACATACATTGCTCTGATCCTAAGGTAAGTAGCTAAAGCACTTGTGTTATAGAAATCAGAAACAACGACGGTACCACAACACCCAGACCCGAGCCAATATAGAAAAGTTCGTTTTCTACATTGACCCGATCGGGGATCGAACCCGGAAACTCAGAGATGGCGGCGCCATTTAAAGTCCGGTGTGCTCGCCTCTCGGCTACGGAGGTCGTCGATAGATAGATGAATGAATAAAATAAATAAATACACACCAGATGAATGAATTGTTCTAGCGGCATCTGTTAGCATATTGAGACAAGCCAATTTAAAGAAAAACCTTTTTATTTAGAACTAGGCAAATAAATCATTTTGGATTTTTAAGTACATAGAAACTAAGGCAATCAATAAAAACAAATTTACTATGATTGTCGTAGGTTCTTTACTCCGCATCTGATTGTTAATATTTAGTAGTGGGTTACTATACCATATTTGGCTCGCATAATGATCGATTAGTGTATCTTTATACCCTACAGTTGGCCGTAATACGTCTAACGTTCTTCTAAAAAATCTACCTACTTAGTCTAAAATTTTCTAATCCTTCAGTAGCACAACGCGTCACTCAAAACCAGTTTGAGTGAAATAATACAAATTCCTTTATTTTATTTAGACTTAACCTTTCTACAGAGCTTTCTTTTCAGTTAATAAAGATGTGTATCTCTAAAGCTGAATTTCAACTGTTGCTCGGTGAATTTAGCCACCCAAGACCCCCTAAAAGTGGGGTAGGATGGGAGATGGGAGACATTTTCGAAAGGTTTTTGCCTGTCATCGTCGAAAATTGTCAAGGGCACTGGTGTCACCGTGATAAAATCTTTGTACTGTTTTTAAAAAGTTGATTGAAATCTTTTTGAAATACCATTTTTTGTTATAAATCTTGATTTCGTACGGAATATTAGAGTGACTTAAAAATATGATCTTAAGTTTATTTTCGGCATAAAGCCTTAATTATTTACGAAATGTTTTGATGTGAATTTGTAGATTTAATGTGAAAAAGTAAAGAAGGCAATCAATAACCTTAACGATTATGCACACAATTAAACCCGAATCGCATACGTAATAAAGGCGACACACACTGAAAACATATTTTTTTCTCTAACTCATTTATTGACTTCAATAAAATTTCTGAATTACATCAAAATTTAAAATTGGTCTCAGACGTTCAAGAGTGTCAAAATTAAATGTAAAATTTGCCAGGAAGCTAGATCGTTAACTTTTTTATTTTGATTTGTCGGATCCGATTTGCCAGAAATATTGCCTATTTAGCCGCGATGGTTAGTGAAGAAAAAGTTAAGATCTGACGTCACAAGCGTTGAAAGAAAGAGATCGTAAGCTGTAACGTTACCAATAAATTAGAAGTTAATGGCGTAGAATGGTTCAAAATATTTTTCAAAGATTGATTAATGATCTTCTGGATTAAAATATAATAAGGAACCTTGGTTCTGTTATCCAGATGCCGTGTTCTAATTAACTAAATAAATTAAAATTTATCATCTTATAAAATTGGGCCTTAACCCTAGAATTACTGATAGACAACCACCCGATCAGTGTATAGTGGAGCGAGCGTCGTAGTTGATATTTATATTTTACTTATATTAATCCTTTTAGGTTAATTAACAACGTGCGTTAAAAAAAGGAAAACGAGTAAAAGGAAAAAGCCTCTTATCAGAATTATCGAAATCATTAAAAAAACAACACATTACTTTTTCTAAAAAAAAATATGATTTACGTAAATTTAATGTTGGTTATTAAAAATTAAAACGTCCGTGTTTACCGTATGTTAGTGTACTTATCAGTATTTGGCACCGTCATTATTTTTCTGGGTGGACGGCTGCGTTGGACAAATACCCTAATCCGGAAACTCATTAGTCAAAAATCTGTCGTTGATGTCAAAATGTGAGACAATTATTTGACAAATGGTTTAGAGGAGCTACTGTTTATTAACAGCTTAGCAGCAAGTCCAAGGTTTCATTCTTATTTAAAGCTAAAATTTCGCTAAAAATTATGATTAAATTAACCATTTTGCTTTTAATGTATTTTTAATATTGTAGAACTCTTTAACGCCCTTTCCAATCCTAATTTAACTTTTCTCTACTCCTACGATAAGACCGCCTGAAAAGTGAAACCCTAAAGTATATCTTGTACTTAAATCAATAGTATGGTGTTGAAGATTATCATTATTATAGCTTGACTTGTTATGCGTATAATATGTTTTTCATTGTGTCACTATGAGGTGCGCGTAAGATTCCAAGCATTTGCTTGCACGTAGCTGCGTAGGTGAGTCGATGACTTGATGACAGACAGAGATTTGGCGCGGATTGGCAAGACAAATGAATGAATAAGTTTTAAGAGTTCGTGGTTACAGCCCAGGGCCCTAACCATGAACTGTTAAAACAATCTCAAATCTGTCAAACATTATCATTTCTGTCAAATTTTGTATGAAATGACGTACCAAAATTGACAGATTTGACAACTTTGAGATTGTTTTAAGAGTTCATGGTTATGGCCCAGATCGTGAATCACAACGGTTTCAACAATTCTCATCGGTTCTAGCTTTAGGGCCGGTTTTTCAAACTCCAGTTAACTTTTATCAAACGAATAAAATTGACGTTTTGACACATATTCTATACGAAAACTGTCAACATATCAAACTTAATCGTCATATGTAAGATATCTGGGTATTGAAAAATCGGCCTTTAGAATAGTAAAAAGTATAGGTAAGGCATGCATATCAGGGTTGTTTATATTTTAAATTTGTTTAATAAACATTATATAGACTTTTACGTATACACTCGTATATATTGTGTTTACCAAAATATTTTAAGATCATTTGATTAAAACAGCTGGATAACTAACAAACTAGAGTCACTTCTCATGTACTCTTGCCAAAACTTACCTACAAAATAAAACAAACATAGGTGTAATCCGTGTAAGTATCCCTTCCGCCTTTGTGACATGACGCCAAATTTAGCTGTTTCGCTTTTACTCAACTGCCAAAGATAATGGATGATTTCTTGCATCCGTCAAGGTATTCTAAATTAATTGCTTTTTTTCGGTTCGAATTAAATTCGATTCCCGGTCAATGTAGAAAATGAACTTTTCTATATTGTGTCGGGTCTGGGTGTTTTGGACGTTGTGGTACCGTCGTTGTTTCTGATTTCTTTATCACAAGTGCTTTAGCTACGTGCCTTAGGGTCAGAACAATTTATGTGATGTTGTCCAATTTTATTTATTTAAAATAAAATCTTATGGATTTTTTTTATAGCATATAATAATAAAAATTGTTGTTATATCGAATGTTTGTAAAATTACTATGAGGTAAACTTTTTATTTCATTACCTATCGTAATGCAATTAGCTACCTCTGTCAAATTAACACATGCATAAAATGCTCTTGTTTGTTATAAACGAAATTTAATTTCGATCATGGTGTTGAATTTTGTGAACGGCGAAGCATAAGCTCAAATTCTGCACTGAATACTTTTGACAAATAAATGAATCTTTACCACAATCATCATTATAAGAAAAGAGCAAATGCCCTACAAAAATAAACCTTTAATTACCTCTAGACACCACATTATAGTAGCGTCTCTAGCGGGTAGGTAATTCAAGCGCAGTAGCTCTCATTACTTAAAAAGAACTAAGACATATAATTTATTAGACAGAACTGAAGAAACCAGTTATGATGGGATAGTAGTCATATTAACCCTTGAACTTCCAGGAAAATAAAAAACAAATTGAATAACAATGGACGCGTGGCAGTCGGCTATGGCTTGAGGATTGAAGGATTGAAGGATTAAACGATGACGATGACATTACATTGAAAATACAATGGTCAATGAACCCAGTAGAAAGCAAATATGAAACTAAAATAGTTAAATTATGAAGAAGGAAGGAAGGGAAGAGAGAGCAGGAAAGAAGACCATGTTACTAGGCGAGTGAGAAAAGCTATTTAAATGTTTCAACATTATACCATTTTTCAACGTAAAAAGTTCACAACGATATTTATTTTAAAAAAAACCGGTCATGTGATACATCAATTGTGCAAATTTAAACTAACTGTCACGGTTCATGAGAAACAGTCTTAATAATAGGGTCCCGTTTTACCCTCTGGGTACGGAACTCTAAAAAGTGAAAAATCTTACATAATATTTTCTATTGTATGACTGTAGACATTTTATGTACTCATAGTACTTAGAAGACAATGTATTTATGTAGGTTTGAAGTACCCACTAACGTTACGATCTCACCGTGACCTAGCCTAACCACAGCAGACGTAAAGTTCGTAATTAGTTTTTTAAACAAGGCCACGAATAGAGATGTCCCTCGAATGCCGTTATTGGTAATGTCGATGAAATATAAAATAACAAAAATCCATTCATCATAATCATCATTTTAGCCATAATTATGACGTTCACTGCTGATATAGGCCTCTCTTAATAACTTCCACAATGGCCGGTAGGGAACTCTATTAAAAAAACTTAAGTTAATAGCCTGGTAAAGAAATCGAGATGACCTAATTAAAATTTTCGAAATATAGCGACAAATCGTTTTTTATTTACTTTTAACCATAAATCAAAGTGTTAACGAAACAAAAACAAAGAGATTCAAACTTGACTTTCGATGTCTAGTTGGGAGCTTTATCCTCGAAATGGTTGACAAATATGTTTACCTGGGACAAGTGATCCAGTTAGGTAGGATTCATTTTGAGAAGGAGGTCAATCGCCGAATTCAACTCGGCTGGGCAGCGTTCGGGAAACTACATATCTCTATCTCTGAGGCAAAAAACAATCGTCAAGGAAAACGTTACTCAAAATTATCGACATCGATATTAAAAGTGGTGACTGGTTCAACGCTTTGGCACCACTAGCTGCGGTTTCCCTTACAATATGCGCGTAACAAACAACAGAATATAAACAGCATTAGCTAATTAAACGGAATGCCAAGTTTATATTTAAATTCTACATGTTTTCTTCTGGTCGCGGCCTATTTTAGCCAGCTTGTCCCTGAACTAAGGACGTTGGATTAATTATAGCAAATGCATTTTAAGTATAATTGTACTAAATTTAAATAGGAGTTTCTCATTTCGCAAAAATGATTTTGGTTTAAGAAAATCATGATTTAATATAAAATGCATTTCATAGATAACTTACTACACATAAATAAATTTGTTTCAGTACATAAGTTCCTTTTTAGGGTTCCGTACCTAAAGGGTAAAACGGGACCCTATTGCTAAGGCTCCACTGTCTGTCTGTCTGTCGGTATGTCTGTCTGTCTGTCTGTCCGTCTGTCACCAGGCTGTATCTCATGAACCGTGATAGTAAGAGAGTTGAAATTGTTACAGATGATGTATTTCTGTTGCAGCTGTAACAACAAATACTAAAAAAACAGAATACATACAACAAACGTGATTTTTTGTCGTTTTTATAGATAATGGTACGGTACCCTTCGTGCGCGAGTCCGACTCGCACTTGGCTGGTTTTTTTTACTCTAACGCCGCTTCAGGACAATATTGTGGGCAAACGCTGAGAAAAGCCAAAAGAAAAAAAAACTATAACACTGTCAGCCTAATTTTAATCATAAATATTTTAAAGAAAGTCTGAACCTTCACAAGCAAGGCAGTTTTTAATTCAACACATTCATATTATTAAATTAGTCATTAACAGTTTAAACCTTATTTTTGTTTTAATAATTTTATAGAAATTCAATTTTAATTTATACATAATCAGTTCAGCAACGCCAATTAATACCCTACACACTGGGATAGAGAGAAACTAAACCAAAAATAATAACTATTATTTCCACTGTAACTAGGTTAGTTTTGTATTCTACGGGGACACTACACCCACGTCTATCAAGCGGTGAAACCACCAAGCACGTCTTTGAACTTGGATAAGAGCCCTTGCACACTTTCATTGAAGGCCGCATTTCAGTAAAATTGTTGGCAAAGCTTCAGATTAGGTTAAGTCGAGAATAAGCGTTGCATATTGACGCGATTTGCTCTGCCACGGTCACAATTAAATTTAAGTCATAATAGTCATGCTCATTTATATTTCAATGTTGAAAATATCACTTTGACCATTTGAACAATGAAAGCTATGCTTAAAGTAGGAATGTAAAAACATTAATATTAAAAAATAAAATAAAATTTGTTTATTAAATACTTAAAAGGCATATTGGTTACATTTGGTTATGGTAAAAACTTTAAACTAAACACTGCAGAAAATGATATTTTGCCTGAACTAGGTGGAACATGTGCTTTAGGCATGAGAGATCTTATGTTGTACAAATTAACAATATAATTAAATATAAGTAGAACACAATTAAATTATTAAAAGCTACAAGTAATTCTTCTGTTTTATCGCTGGTCAAGTGTTTAAAATATTTTTCGAGTGCTATTTTACAGTTATAATAATTAACTTCATACATATAAAGTTCTTTATCTATTCTATTATACAGAAAAGGGCCTAAATATGAAAAAACCTATTTGTAAAAGAATAGTGTGACGTTGATTGCTTAATGCAAACTATATCTTTCCGTCTCTTATTAGTAATGTCAGCATTATAAGGAAGCAGTGCGTGTTTTTTTAGTATCGTGTGCATTACAAAAAGTTGTCTTTAAATAACTGGTCTTGACGATACTGGCACCACTTTTTACTTGAGGCGTTTTTTAACACACCTAGACACAAAATAATGAATTTACCTGACCAGGAACCAAACCTGAGACCTTTGCCCTCAATGTGACTCACTCCGCTACTGCGCTAAGCGTTCGTCAAGTTCCTTAACTATTGTAAATGTGCAAGGACTCTAACCGGGAACTGAGAGTTCTGTAACAGCACAGGGGGTGACCTATCAGTAACACCCTTTTACCCCCACTTAAGCTGCGCAGTTCACGGACCAACTTTCAAAGTGATCTATTAAATTTTGTTTAAAAGACAGTTTTTCTAATGAGATTTTATGATAGTTAATAAACTAGGACGACAGTAAATTTCAAGATAAAAGTGACATACTTGTACCTATAAAGGTTACTGCGTTAGTCAGTGACTTTGGATGCAACGACTCGATAAAGTGACTTAATATCCTCCGTAGCCGAGAGGCAAGCACGCCGGACTTTAAATGGCGCCGCCATCTCTGAGGTGCCGGATTCGATCCCCGGTCGGGTCAATTTAGAAAACGACTTTTTTCTATATTGTCTCGGGTCTGGGTGTTGTGGTACCGTCGTTGTTCCTGATTTCTATAACACAAGTGCTTTAGCTATTTACCTTAGAATGAGAGCAATGTATGTGATGTTGTCCAATATTGATATTTAATATAAGTTATAAAGCCCATACACAATAATGATAAGATGACCATATGTACGTTAGACAGTGACGATTCGCCTGAAACGCAATATTATGGGTCCCGGTTTCAAACCTCGCGCCTCGGTATCGAACGATTTAGAATCTCTTCTAAAATTACTTGGGTGTGGACGTGCTTCTACAAAAATACATTACCTACTTGTAACACAAGGAAATGCCTCGAAAAGAAATTCGGAGACCCGGCAATAGACGTGTTGTGAAGTGTGAGCTCGTGTAGCGCATGATATTTAATTATTTATTGACATTTATTTTTTTCAAAAAAGAATTCTTTGATATAATTTTGTGGTTATTAATACAACGTTTCAAGTAACTAACGGGTATGTTTGTTCACATAAATACATATGAGTTTGAGTAAAACATATAAATTAAATTTCGTCATTACTGAATAGAAAACTTAATTCTTAAATACTAACTTTAAAATTAATTATGTACAAGGACGTATTTTTCATTAAATTTTTAGGACCAAAGTATCACCTCAAAACTCTTATCGCACTTACCATACTCATTATCCCCGCCCAAAAATTACGGTCGCTGCCATGAAAGTTCAGCGCTATCGTCAACAGTGTGACGTAATGACGTCAACAGAGTGACGTAATAACGTCAACTCGTTACCGTAACGTCACTGTAGCCGGTAACGACACGACTCGCCGGCGCTTCGTGGATAGACTTCATAATGACTGTAGACATTGATATTAAATTAGTAACTACTTGAGGTAGTCCTACCATCATAATATTTACGGTGAAGTAAACAAATTAGCAAATAATTAATAAATATTTTCTTCCTTAAATCATACCATTTTTCTATCCTTCAAATAAACAGGCTCGTCTATTAGAGCAGACTGGCTCTTAACTGAAAATCATAGAATAAAAAATCTTCTAACAGTGTAAAGACATGTCGTAAGACATAATTTTTTTTTGTTTTTTATTAAATTACATTTATCTTGAAATGTAAACTATATACAATTGAAAATGAGGCTGACAATGGTGACCGAGTTTCTTGCGCTGCATCTTCTCGGCGCTAGCCCAAAATTGTCCCGAAGCAGTGGTAGGGAAAAAAAATGGGACGTGTAAAAGAGCTTAGTTTAAGCCTCTTTATAGATATTGTTTTATACACGTTACGCAGATCTGGAACCGGCTTAAGTAAAACAACGAGTATTAGAACAGTTCAAGTCAGTCAGCCTGGCGAAGGATACCGAACTGAAGGAAACAAAATACGGTAGGTAGTACAAAAATCTTAACCCCCATGTGGCAGAGCATCGTGAAATTTTTCATTGGTTTTCGACCTTATACTCGTTGTTAATAAATGATTAAGATTCAAATATTCTGTCAATATAACGACAGAGCCTAACAAAGGGTTAATGCGCGAGTCCGACTCACACTTAGCTGGTATTTTAAAAAGCCTATTACAAGATTTTGACAGTTATGTGATTATTTGGTGATTAAATGACGCCGCTATTGTTTATAACATAACGCCAAATTGACAAAATATTCTAATACATGCCTCTTAACCTAACAACAAGTGCACTTTAATAGCCACAAGTACGTCACGCTTGCAATATACTCAACAGTTAATTCCTCACAAAATGTCGACTTGAATCCTGAAAATTGCCACGTTTGCACTTAGATCAAATACCATTAGCAGCCTGAAAATAAATTAGCTTCTGAAGTTAGTTAAGAACAAATACTAACGTGTTTGAAGTTAATAAGACAGTTGAGCAGAACTTGTCGGTCTGAGACCTTAGTAATTAGAAAAAGTATCTGACACTAAGCCCGTAATGAATCTGGGAAAGAAATAGATAAGTTTACATGGAACTTTATTTGTTTGCTGTATCAAACAAAGATAAGATACATTTATTTGTCTATCCTTTTTGTTGACATTCATTAATTTGCTTCACTTGTACCTATTTGTAATTTAACTTGAATTCGTTTCTACACTAGGGGCACAGAAGTTGAGCGCTGGGCGAAAGATGCTCAGAAAGATTAATAGCAGAACCGGGCATTGGTTTCATTTCGAGGTAGGCGATAGATACTAACTAATAAGGTACATGGTAGCAATCCCCTAACAAACTATTAAAATCAGTGGTTTTCATCAAAAACACAGATTTCTAAGTATACTACATACTGCCTACCTCATTTCATTTATACAGGTAGGCACTGCCTCATTGCCTATATGCACTGCACGCCCCTGGTTAATAGTCAAAATTAGGAACTATTCAAGACTATAGACAAAACCGTCGTTATTATGCTTATTTAATATGTATTGACGAATCCTTAGAAATGGTTTACGTATGATCTTTGTCGAAAAAAAAATATTTTTCCACCATAAATACCGTTCTATTGTATTGCTATGACGTCTGTGATTTGGCCAAGGATACATTTATTTTTGTGCCGGCAGCGGAGGACGTCCGTCCACCCACGGAGTTGATAGGCGACCTGGTAAAACTTTCACCAGGTTAACCTTTGTTCAGCAGTGGACGTCCTATGGCTGAAATAATGATTGTAATTTTTTTTGTATGTTACAAAACAATTAATTTTGATTAATTTACTTAAGAAGAAATCAATATTTTAATGAGTCCAAAATAGTAAGCCTAAAACAGTGAATGTAAAGGTTTTTGTCTCAATAGCATTTAATTGAGTAGACTTTCTACTACACAATCCAGTTATATTAGTAACGTGACTTATAATAATAATTATCTTTTCCTTCTAAAGGCGTTCTAACGTATTTACGCGCAAAGTAAAAAAAATAAAAAATACATTTAACTTTAGCTTTTTAAATTAAATTTTGGTGGTTTTAGGACAATAACATTAAATTGATAACTATTTCAAAGACAAGTAAATGGTTATAATAGGTACATACTTTAAAAGTGTCACAAAAATTATTAAGTTTATGTAACAAATCCTATCATATGTAAGCGCCCGATTTTTTTCATAAATTCGAATACACAAACCTTAAACGTAAGAGACAGAAGGCATTCTATATATTTGTCATATTCATAGTTAATTTGGCCTAGACTTGTTTTGCAAGTCTGTCTTCAAATCACCGCGATACTATACTCGAATCGCCAGTATTTGTTTTATTCTATTCATTCATTTTTATTATTATCATACACGCAGACGCAGTCCGTAGTCTGTTTGACAAAAATAAAAATGTAAGAGAGGCATGAGAAAGTTTATTTCTGCCACTTAAATATTCAGTTATCAGTTAGCTTTGTTATCATTGACTAAACGAATTGACGAATAGGATCCTTTAGTGCATAGAGCCACAGATTGACCATTTCGGAAATAACAACTTGATGTCAAAAAATCAGAAAAGCAAAAAAGAACGCAAAAACAATTGCGGAAAAACCTTAGGGCATTTTAGCGGAAAAACCCATAAAACTAACACATGAGTAAAGAAACGGAATCTTTACTTATGTGAAACTAATATGTGCCAGAACTTAAGACATTCTAAAAATGCATTTAATTTGGTGTACCTATGTACTGTTACTATTTATCTATTTTAATAGTAGTCTTATTTCAGACAGTAATATTAGAAGATTATTATTTCAGTGGGAGCGTAGAAACCGTTTGAGCTATACAAGCTGTTAAATCTCGTTTGTGGAACTTAACTGACTGAATTATTATTAAAGATTCCTATTACCAGAGGTATTTCTGTAAAGACAGTAGAAACTCAACCTAGTTCAAATGATTCTAGAAAATTTCACTGAATATAATTATATCGATTAGAGATTGCGCTGATGTGCGTCTTCAGAGGTTAAACAAGCTCTTAAAATAGTAATTTTTCAACTTGGTTAAGTTTTTAACACTCTTTATGGTCTTGTTTGCAACTAAAGTAACTTATTATTACAGCTAACTAACTTACTGAAACTATGATCGCTCTTAGCAATAAGACCGTCTAAATTGAACATCTTTCTGTAAATATCAACTGAAACTTATTTGTTTGGTGTGCAATAAAGAGTATATATTTATCTATCAGCCATCAAATCGTAGAGGTTTCAATAGAAGCACAGAGTTAATATAGAGAAGTATCAATTTGAAACTGCTTATTTTCACTGTGTAATCAAATCTTGGAAGTTGTTTTTAACCTTTTTCTCTTTTCTTTTTTACAGTCACATTGATTTAAAACTTTTGAAGTATATGACATTAAGATGACATTACCATAATTTGATAGGATCGAGCTGAGCTGATGATGAAGCCAAGAAGTGAAGAGTGGAACCATAGATAAGAATATGTAAGTGAAACTTTTAAAGGGCCTATAGTAGAACTTTTTAGTTTGTATTTATGTAATCCATTTGGACGAGTACTGTAGATATTTGTGAATACAAATAAAATGTATTGGTATGGGGGTAGTTGTTAGCAGCGGACGACGCCCGCGCCGCGGGGAACTGTGCGCGAGGCGGACCGGGCCGGGGCGCGCGCCCGCGATTCGTAGCACCACGAACACGATTCGCTGGATATCCGCGTCTTGAAATCCAATCCGCTCTGCATAACTCTTCGTTGCTATCGTAAAAGTCACTATCTCTGTTCTCAACGGCGTATGCACGGTGTTCTGTAAATTCCTTTTTAATACTACCGGCGTGAACTTTTGATAACTGTGCGATATTACAGATGTCTAATGATTTTTGCAACGTCAAATCGGGTTCTCTTAATAGTCGTTCTCTTAGTGCGTTCTCTTTAATGCCACAAATTAATCTATCCCGTACTAAATCGTCAGACAAATCTTTAAATTCACATTTTGATGCTAATTTTCTTAATTCAAAAGAGTATTGTTCGATTGATTCTCCATCCAGTTGATCTCTAGTGAAAAATTGATGTCTTTGTACAGTTAAATTTTTCTTAAGTAAAAATAGTTCATCAAACTTTTTAATCAAGCTGGCAAGGTCTTTACACTGTTCTGGAAATTGGTCATACACTTCGCGGCATTGTTCACCGATAATGTGTAGAAAGATACTGACCTGCACTTTTGGCTCCTTCTTATTTAGCTCACATGCACTAAAGTAGATATTAAACGCACTTTTCCATTTTTCCCACTCTTTAGAAATATTTCCTGATGTTACATTTTCTAAGTTAGTTATAAATGCAAATGGCGGAGGTGGCGGTAATACTGATTCCATGGCTGCATAAAATAATCTTTCATATATAAAATCTTCAACAAATCACTACGTCGTTACTTACTAATTCAGTAAAGTACTGTATAACTTTGGGACGTAAATTCGACGATAAATATCGATTCGATAAACTAAACCTCAACTTTTAATATTCACTATTCGGCTGCGCCATGTTTATGCAGCAGGTGGTGTTAAAGTACAAGTACAAGCATGTTTTTTTTTAACATTTTCATTTTATTTATCTTAAAGATGAGATGAGTCTACGAGTATTATGTAAAATTGAGGAAAATACAGAGTTGTATTACGGCAAGTGAGTGTATAAATTAGAAAGTAAAAATACACATGTATACGCAATATTTGTAACGAGGGCTGCGACGCGACGTGAGGAATTGTTATCCCGCTTTTTTATTATCCACTCCGTCCAATTTTCTCCCTGAAAAAGACTAAATTATACTCCCTCGTGGAGAGATAAAAATTCATATGGGTATAAGAAAATTATGGATTATGGCCGAATCGTGGGAAATTTTCTCAGAACATGTCGATTTCTTTATAGATTTCGGTCCCCGTGGACTTTGTTAGCTTAGCGTGGCTAATTTTAAAGAAACTAAAAGGAGCTAGACAAAAATTTAAGATATTGATTGACTACTTCATAATGTTAGTATTATTAGTTATGATGAGTTTAGGTTCATATAAAGCACGATAGAGTAACGCACTTAGGTATTCACAGCGGACACGAAATCTCGGACCATTTTGACAGTAGGTCAAATTCGAACAAGCGTTCTGAGATTTCGGGTCAGTGTGTGCGTTGTTCTAGCGCGTATCATATGAAGCTAAACTTCTGATAGCGATAACTATTAGTTGTTATTCTTTGGTTTAATATCGTCTGGCATTTAAGTCCGGAGCGCGTGGACTAGACCAGTGTTCTGCTAACTTTTTGTATTCAAGGTACATTTAGGAAAACGAAAATTTGTGGGTACCTCTAAATATTTTTAATCAGTTATATTGATCTACATTTATTATTAATCAACGAAACAATATTTACTATTAATCAACAAAACTAAACTTTAAATTGCAGAAAAGGTTTTTAATGTGAAATATGAGCCTGTTTAATTAAGCAAGGACGGTCTTTTGGAGTAATCGTTGCCAGGGATAACAATATTTTTACGAGGAACACCAACTAATGACGACGGTACACCAGTGTTCCACGGTAAACACTGAACTGGACAGTTCGCTCAGATAAAAGTAAAAGGATTTTTTAAACATATTACCTACTGCTTTTGGTCCCGTTTTATCTACGGAACTCTAAAAATGTAAGAAATTTTGAATTTCACCGTCTGCCTTGAGCGATACTCCTCAACGTAGAGGGTTGCAGTCTGTTTGCACAGGACCAGGGAACTACACACTTCAGCGAAATTGACAGTAGCTTCCAACCTTGGGGTCGTAAATGTAGTTTGACTCATGAATTTTTAATTATCAACAAGAAAGACTTGAATAAATGTTGTTGCTACACGAAACTTATGAGCATCAAAAGAAAACTAAATGTAGAGTAATAAAATTAATAAGGTTATTAAATGGTTCTCATTTAATGACAGGATGGCACGGTGCTGCAGTGGTCTGATGATTAGTTTATTTCTCCTAGTCCTACAAATAATCAAACAAACTTAAGTAGGTGTTTGTTACTCAAATCTACTCCAGTGAAAAAATGGGCTCAGCTGAAATTTTCCACAAAGTAAGTAGAATATGACTTGCTTTTTGAAAAGTCATTCACACACAAGATGCCTGATGACTGTTTATTGTGATAAGCAGTCGGTCGGTTAATAAATAAATAAAAAATAATATTCCATAACATCGAAAACATTGTTCTTATGCTACAGACCGTAAGTAGCTAATGTAATTGTGCAATGAGAAACAAAGACGGTTCCACCACACCCAGACCCGATACAGACAAGACCTTTTCCTACATTGACCCAACCAAGAATCGAACCCGGGACTTTAGAGATGGCAAGTCCTGTCACTTTTTGTACACCAAGTACCAAAAGTTTGACCCAACCTAGTTTATTTTATTCTGTGCCCAACCTTACTTCATCCATAGTAGAACTACTATGCTTCATCTACGCTTGCCATCAGAACCACTTTATCGTCCAAGACTTGGATCTTATTGACAAATATTATTCTTTCATTATACAGGTAAGGAAAACCTGGAGCAGGGTCTCAAACGGACCTCAAACAGGCTGCCAAGGATATTTCGTTAACAAACATTTGGGAACGAGTCGCCCCCAGCGTTTTGCCAACACCAAATTCACCCCAAGTTGTGTCTCGTAAAGAAACATTTCATTTTAAATGACATAATTCTAAAAAAAGTTTGCGTGGCTTGATTGTCACTTGATAATAGACGTCAAAAAAAATTTTTTTTCTTGTTTATTTTTATGTTTTATTCTATTTTCATGTATCCAGTTTATTCTTTTTGATCGTACGTAGTAAACTATGTAGTAACCCATTAGTCGATAATAATCTTACTGCGGAAGAACGCGGTGCTCTCTAGCAAAAAAATATTTGCAAACTAGCTGTGCCCGCAACTTTGTTTGCGTGGACTACAGGATGTTTGGTATGATAATAAAAAAACGTTCATTTAAATAACAATTTAAAGAAAAAGTTCCTACAGTAACATTTAAGCGGGATAAAAAGTAATCTTTTAAACTTTCGCGTTGCATTATAACTAAAACCAATAAAACCAATTTATTTTTGCAAATAGGCTTAAACTAAGCACTTTAAAACTTATGATAACGGGTCTAAACGCGACGTATGTAGTAGTAGTATTGATACTACGGTCGAAACGTCAAGGAGTGTAAGTAGTATCAATACTAGTACATACTACATACGTCGCGTTTAGACCCGTTATCATAAGTTTTAGGGATAAAAAGTAGACGATGGATGCAGGCCGCTTCAAACCGGCCGATCTGGAATTCACTGGGGAAGGCCTATGTTCAGCAGTGGACGTCCTGTGGCTGAAATGATGATGATGAATGATGAAAAAGTAATCTATATGGTGAATGAATGAATGAATAAATGAATATTTATTTATTTATTAAAGTAACATAGACTTATGAGTCTATGTTACATTGTTACATCCATACATACAAACTTTTGCCTGAATAATATTAGTAAAGATTTGATCAGTGGCGGGCATTCGTTTTATTTCGAGGTGGGCAGTAGATACTTAAGCGTTTTATTGATAAAATCAGTGGTTTTCATCAATGACACGCATTTGTAAGTACCAACTGCCTACCTTATTTCATCTACCAGGTAGGCACTGCCTAATTGCCTAATATGCACCGCACGCCCCTGATTTGATGGAATGCCTTATCCAGTAGATCGCCAAAGCCACCTCAAGAATTATTATTCAACGTGCGTAACATCATTTCCTGGATATTTTCCTGCATTCACTTTCCACCGCCTCAAACGATATTTTAAAACAAATTTAGGTAGGTACTACTGCGATTTTCACATGCGACTCAAGTACCGACCTACATTTTCGAAGTAACGTGTTTTGAATAATAATTCGGCACGATACAGATGACACATTCAAATGAAAACCCAATTTGTTTTTTGTTTTATGTTTCCAGACTTGATGTGAGTACGGTTTGCAATCAGTTAAAATTCATAGGGTTTTATTTACGATAATTTTATTTTTTTAAATCTTTTTAATATGTGTACTCCCCTTTATCATGTCGTTGGATGGATTTATGCATTCTTTAAATGGATAGGATTACATCATGAATATACAGTGTGTCCGGGTTTTGACCGGTTATAATTTAAGGACTTTTAATTCATCCAATTCTATCGACAAAAAACCCCCCTTGTAGGGGTCTAACTCTTCCCCCTTAAAATGGCAGCCATTTAAATATTTTAAATTTTTTATATTCTAATATGCAAACACATGGTTTTAATATGGATCTGAAGGTCCTAAACATTATGGAACAAGTTTTATTTGAAAGGCAATGATATTAATGATATGAAAGACCAATTCCAAAATTAATAACTGTCAAGGAAAAAAATTAAAATTATAAGAATCTTGCTGAATTTTTTTCTAAATTTACCAGTTTTTTAAACGTATTACAAAAACTAGCCGCATAAATGTACTTTATTTTTGAATAATGTGATACATTATGAGATTATTTACAAACCGATACCAAAATCACTATAGGGTGCCATACTTCAGGAGCTGCTTTAATTTGAATATGACATTGCACATGCACTAAATGATATTTTTTTAGAAAATCACTCCTAAAATCAACGTCTAGAACATGTATGATTAAAAGTATTGGTTGTTGGTGATATAAATAAATAAAATAAAAATATATAAATAGAGTTTTGCGTTCGCGCAATTTCAAATTCAAACTACTGTAGCTCCTGAAGTATGGCACCCAATATAGTAATTTTGGTATCGGTTTGTAGATAATCTCAAAATATATCACATAATACAAAAATAAAGCATTTATGGGGCTAGTTTTGTAATACGTTTAAAAAACTGTTAAATTTTGCAGCAAGTTTCTTTTTATTTTTATTTGTTTCTATGACAGTTAATACTTTTTTTATTGTACTTTGTTTTATATGATAGGCTTCGTTTTATATTATATGATAGGGAATCTTATTCCATAATGTTTAGGCACTCCAGTTCCATATAAATAGTATTTTTTTGCATGCTATTCCATAAAAGTTTTAAAATATGTCATTTCAAGGGGGGGAGAGTTAGACCCCAACATAAGGGGTTTTTTGTCGATAAAATTTGATTAATTAAAAGCCCTTAAATTATCGCCGGTCGAAACCCAGACACACTGTATATTTAAAATTGAAGATTCCTTCTTTTAGTATGTAAAAATAATCTATAGGTATCTTTTTTATGAGTCTCAGATATTTTGGCACAACTGCATGGCAAAATCATAATCTTAAGAGATAATACATAACTTACAGAAGTACGAAAAGAATATTATGAATATATTTCGCGACCAACCCTGGCTTCGCATGTGAGTGTACTAAGTAAATATCTATATTTAATAAAATATTTAAAAAACATTCACAAACAATGCTTCTTCGTGAACCACTCTAATGTTAGAAAATAATAGCACATTAGTTTCGCAGATTAGACTGTACAGACAAACAGAACGGACAACAGACAAACAGGGGAGATTCTATTGCTAGAATACTACATCCTCATACTAAATAGCCGATTGTATAGAAAAAATTAACTATTTATAAAGATTTAACTATTTTGTTCCCTTTGCTATATGGGACCAACATCGAATTTTTTGAATAGAACAGCGGAAACACCTTCCAAAATGCACTAAACTAGAAACTAAGGAGCTTATAAAATTACCTACATATGCCGTGATAAGTAATTATTACATAATACGTAAATTTTCCTTTTAGAGGATAAATTAAATCACAATTTTTACGTAAGCTGTGTCCACAGTCAATATGCTAATATTAAAGACCCCGTGCAAACACGTCTTGTAGAACAATTTGCATCGTATGCAAAGCGCCTTACTCCACATTTGCATACACGCCTATCGATGCATTTTAAATCGCCATCGATAGAGTTGCTACACGAGACCTAATTATCTATAAAAATTAATAAAATTGAAGTGTCTGCTTGAAATATCAAATAAACGACTTTTTACCGAATGCATATGAAAGTACCAGCGGGGTAACCATGAACTCTTAAAACAATCTCAAAGCTGTCAAATTTGTCAATTTTGGTACGTCATTACATACAAAATTTGACAGGTATGATAATGTTTGACAGATTTGAGATTGTTTTAAGAGTTCGTGTTTACCGCCCTGTACACGGAACTTAATAAAAAAATAAGTCTGTCTGTCGGTTTGTTACGAGTAATCTCCGAAACGGCTGAAGGGATTCTAGCGATGCTTTTACTAGCAGATAACCAATGTTATAAAGCGTAACTTAGGCAAATTTTAAATCCCGAAAAATGTACCCTTCCTAAGGGAGGCGAGATTATTCACTAGATATATATAAACCATACGAACGAAGTCGCGGGCAACGGCTAGTCTTTAAATAAATAAATATGCGACAGACAACCCACCCAAGTCCTGGTCTTGAAGTGAGGAATCAATATCCTTGTGTTACGAGGTGTTGGGTTACCTGGTAATCAAATATGCCAGGGCGTCTCGTAGCAAGCCCAGACTGAAGCCAAATTAGTAAAACATAATCCGTTGAAAGCGAAACACGGAACACCGTACCACTAAGACAATCGCGTTGTTATGTCTTAAACTGCTGCACTCAGAGACGTCACCTAACTTTAATGGTTATTAAACGAAAAGTTAATCCACACTTAACTGTTAATTGACGTTTATGAGTGCGGAAGTAAGTCTTCTTCGATAGAACCTTATTTCGGAATCTATTCGCAGCCGCAGCATATTATCGTAGCAGCCTAGAAGAAGGCATCACTACACTACAGAATGAGCCGCTAGTTAGTGAGTGCTTTTGTATTGCTTTATTATACTAACAATATTGAGTGGTGACAAATAACGCATTCGAGGTTTTGAAGATTTGATCGGGGTCTATCAAAGACAAAATCGAATGATGAAGAATTGTGGATTGGTGTTCGCTCCTGTTTCTGTTCTCTGTTCTTGCACTTTTACCCGATTCTGGTAGAGGGCGCTTGACCATGATTTTATGCGAAAAATCTGGTTAAGACCAATGGAATTTGGGTTAAGCAAAAGACCATTTGGATGGCTACACATCTAATTTTATATATTTCCGAAACGTATTTCCGATAGTCGATTCTCCATCGAATTAAACGCCGAGATATCGTTTCGCTAATGGGTATTTCGTCTACAAAACTTTTCGACTATGAACGATTCGCTGACAGAACTTTTTGCTATTGGGTATTTCGTCGACAAATCTTTTCGATTCGAACTTTATATTTCTTGGTTTACCAGTGATGTTTGCCCTTAAAGCCGAGAAAGTTGTAAAATATTGAACATTATCATCATCATCAACTTTTGGAAGTCAGCTGCTGGACATAGTTTCTCCTCCCTCATAGAATACGGCTCTGAGCCGTTTGCATTCAGTGGTTTCTTGCAACCTTGACTAGATCATCAGTCCAGTGGGTGGGAGGCCTGCCTACGCTGCGTCTTCCAGTGCGTGGTTGCCACTCGAGATTAGAACTAACAGTAGTCAGCTTTGCAAGTAATGTAGCCTGTGCAGTGCAGCTTAAGCTGTGCTTCAAAGACTATGTTAGTGGATTCTTTGAGAATTCGTCTAATTCTGAAAAATACGAAACCGAGAACCATCGTAATTTATTTGCTTTACATCAGTATGTCATAAATCGTATCTAGTCACGATAAACACATTAAAAACGACGCAAACCATACCAACATCACTTGCCAGTTACTACAACACGTTACAATTCCTCACAAAACCCTTTACGACTTCTAAAGACAATTTATCAAAATAATGCTGTCACCTTGTAACCAAAACACAAGCTAGTAGCAAATTTGTCATGCCAGGGTGACAATACGTTAATTTAAACGACAATTTACTCTTTATTGCCATAAACATAAAGACGATATTTCCTCGAGATTCTTTACGAGTAATTAAAACTATGAAGCGTTAGTGATTTGGTATATGCGAAGCAATTTGCGTAAATGAAACGATCAGTTCTAGTTGGCTTGTTCTATTTAAACTTATGAATCGTATTCGTTTTAATGTGACAACTTTGCATAATACTGTATTGTAGTGGAACGGACAAGATGGCGCTTATTTTATTTTCAAACGTGCCAGTAATAATCTTAGTCACGTACTTCTTATTAAGTGTTGACTCCTTGGTCAACATCTGGTTCCAAGAATTTTAGAGAAAAAGTTTTTAATTTAGGTAAAAACAAAAATATGACAAATGAACACAAATCACAATAACTGCTAACTGTGTAACATTTTTTGTGTTTAAACTTTTGTTTTTGCGGTAAAAAAAGTTAGAAAGAATTACGAAACGCTTCAAAACTAATTAAAAACAATTCTGGGTTGAATACAAAAGTTTCCTATTCAAAAATACGCAAATAAAGAAGCCTAAAAAATTACGAAAACTGTTACAAAATATTTGCTCAACTGAAAGTAAAAAGAAATCAAAAGCTAAAAGCTATAGTAATAAAAAAAACAATTTAAATTCGTGCTTATGAAAACTTATTTGGGAGGAAAAACCTAAAACGAAACGGTAAACGAGTTTAATCGTTACAAATAGGTAAGTACTATTGTTACAATAAATTCTACACATCTCCAATATCATGTCACATGATCATGATATCTACTGACAGGATATCTATCCAGTCCCAGCCGGTTAACTTCGGTGTTAAAGCATTAATGTCACTACGGAAGAGTTAAATAAGATTTAAATATTCCGTAGCCGCCACTGAGTCTTGGGCATCCCTCAAGAAATACTTCTATAATTCTTAAATCATTTGACAAGACAAATAAAATTATAGCTAAGCTATAAAGGCAATTACACACTGTTTTATCATTCCGCTCGCGCGCAGGAGAGCGGCATTCGAATCAAATGGCAGGTGAAGGCTCGGACGTGATGCACAAACATAATTATCTTAATGGAAATCTTATTGTTTTGTTATAAAATCTTTGTGATGACTAGTAGGATCTGTAAGATGCATCGAAAAAATTGCAAAAAAAACCGTCCAAGTGCGAGTCGGACTCTCGCACGAAGGGTTCCGTACCATTATCTATAAAAACGGCAAAAAAATCATGTCTGTTGTATGAGAGCCCAACTTAAATATTTATTTGATTATGTCTTTATTGTTGTATTTGTTGTTTTAGCGGCAACAGAAAAACATCGTCTGTGAAAATTTCAACTGTTCAACTATCACGGTTCATGAGATACAGCCTGGTGATAGCCGGACAAACAGATAGACAGACGGACAGCGGAGCCTTAGTAATAGGGTCCCATTTTACCCTATGGGTACGGAACCCTAAAAAAGTGACATATTTACAGGATATTATGGAAAATCAAAAAGATTACGTTGTATCATATCAACTCTATGTTGTAGTTTATTTATTTTATATTGATGATCATAAAAATAAATAAACTTTATTTCAGGTACCATTGCCCATATAAATCTCACAATTAACAGTCTACAGTTTAAATGTCACAGTTTACAATATACAAAATTTACAAAATGGGTTTTACACATTTAACAGAAATTATAATTTAATTTGATTTTATTTGAAAAGAAATAAAGAGAAAGCATTCCAATACTAATAACAAATAAAAAATCTCGGTCAACATAATTTATAATTTATACTGAATTCAGTTCAATAATACCTACAATAATCAATTTACCAATACGGTAGTCATAGTGTCACAAATATTTTGTCATATATATAAAATATACTAAATACAGCCTGTATTACGGCATTATTACATAATTGTAATTTCTTG
This sequence comes from Anania fuscalis, assembly GCA_950371115.1. NCBI lineage: Eukaryota > Metazoa > Arthropoda > Insecta > Lepidoptera > Crambidae > Anania > Anania fuscalis. The sequence continues at coordinate 10,456,747 of OX493343.1, read as the reverse complement.
TGAAAAGACAGTTTTAACCGTTTTATGAGCGTATATGTAGTAGTTGTCGACATGGTGTTCAGCAAACATGCCAGATGCGCTACACCGCCAGGGCAGGCGCAGCATAGCACGAAAGGCATTATTGTATTCGTCTTCTTTATAGTATCAAAATATTGTAGGTATTTATTACCAACATATAAAGCTTTAAATACATATGTACAGTCAACAGCACGTCGACCTACCCCAAAAGTCAAAAATTCTCCAATAGATTTTTAACTTTAAGCCTGACATATAGAGTTCATTTTCAAATGAGAAAATTTGACATTTTGTGGTAGGTCGACGTGCTGTTGTCCGTACGACAAAAAGTAGTTTTATTTAATTGATATTTATAGGTTTTAGGAGGTATAGGGTTTAGGATTCATTGTAATTAATTTTTAAAAAAACTTCGTTTTAGGCCTATTTGGTCCATCTTGTACACAGTATTCTGGCTTCCCCAGACAATGGCAAAGCCAGAAATACTGTTACAAAATCCGATATCCCACATTATACTTGTTGTAAAGGTTGGCTCTTTCGGACTCGATACGAACACATTCCACCATTGTAGGTAATGTATCCTCTAAATGACCACATTCTCTACTGTTAGGAGATTGGACCTTTCTCATTAAACATGAAAAGCTGCTCACTTCAAGAGTATAGGAAAAAGTATGTTCAAATAGCATTAAGGTATTATGTACTAGCGTACTAGAGAACACATCTCGAACTAAATGTTTCAGCCAAGCATTGTAGTCTTGAACAATCAAGAAGCAGTTTTGACAACTTTAATTATTAACACTGACTAAAGCTTTGTAGTCCACTGGACTACAATGCTTGGCTGAAACATTTAGTCCGAGATGTGTTCTCTAGTACGCTAGTACATTATACCTCAATGTAAAATAGATTATAAAGATTAGAATAAGCGTACATACGAGTAACTAGTTACAAGTGAAGCTAATAAAAGCCTGTTAAAATATGTCAAAATACCAAAGAATTAAATTACCATGTCGCGTCTTATAAGGTGATTACACACTTGTTGTTATTCCAGCTGAGAGCGCGAGGCAGCCGCATACGAATCAGAGGTTGCAGTTTACGCCGGGGTTATTCGTATGCACAAGGCAAAAGTGTAGGGACTGACCTGGATTCTGTGATGCGTATTGGCAAGAACAGAGATGAGGTTTTGTATTACTTTGCTGAATATCTCTATCTATATATATATTAAAATGAATTGCTGTTCGTTAGTGTCGCAAACACTCAAGAACGGCTAGACCAATTTGGCTCATTTTGGTCTTGAAATATTCGTGGTAGTCCAGAGTAGGTTTAAACGATGAGAAAATATGGAAATATTGCGAGGAAAATACTAAAAAAAGACATTTTTTCCATACAAACTGTTCCTACCTGTTAAACATGCCTAGCCTAAGGTGGAACGAAGTTTGCCGAGTCAGCTAGTAAAAGATAAAAAAAAACAGGCAGGTATCTTTGTGCAACTTCGAACATAAAGACCCTGGCAAAAATAAATGAATTTGAATTTGAACGCTGTCTGATAACTCGTAACACATTAGTGCTGTTTTTTTCTACGAGTCCAATTGAGTCAATGATGGTATGTTCCAAATTCCGATACATTCTTTAGGCCTGTGAATCTGTTACAGAAGTTTGATTAAGGAAAACGGTGTGTGCTAAAATATGCATTTAAATACTATGTAAAGTTAGAGCAATGGTCGTTGCACGAATAATCATTTTTGTACGGGGAATCTCGCAGCCAGAGACTTTCATTACAAGCATTTACGACACAGAGGATCTTATTTCCAGTATTGTTCAGCCATACTGTTTCCAGAGTGTTAATTAATTTAAAATAAGGCTTGTACCTACACTGCTGAAGAGACTTATTTTTTTACTGTGTTTTCGCATGTATTAAAGACACCACAACTAGAAATCAAAAAAAAAATTGAACAACTAAATATTCTACCTAATCACATCTCGAGCCATTTTTTCTTTTAAATAAGTGTAAAATGATAGCTTAGACCTGGTTTAGCACTAAATAAGCATTATTTTATTTTCATGTTGTAATTTTCAGATTATATAAACTAAACGCAATTACATTTACCATTCCAGTCAAGTGCGCAAGGAACAGAATATTAATGTACCTGCCTTGTAGGTAGGTAAGGTACGAGTGGGTCTAAACAAAGCTATAAGGTAAGTATATTGTAAGGACTGTCTTGGGTACTTAATTGAGGTGAAAAGACGTGTATTTACCTTATTGCATTATCGTAACATTGGCACACTATGTAGGTGGAATTTGTTAATACAATTAAATACGATGGAAGTATTTGCTTAGTCAGGATATACTCCGGTCAAACTGGCATACTTTAATTATGTTAATGCCATATTAACTCCTTGGATATCGACATTAAAAAACTAAGTATTGGTCAGTCTACAATCAACTTTAAATTAAATTGATATTTATTTTGTATGAAAGTAAAATGTGTCAAATAATTATCAAAAGTTGTAGAACAAATGTTGTTGGTTATGACGTTAGCTACCTAGTCTTGCGAGCTTGTTGATGTTTGACAACTAACCCTGTATGTATACACTTCGCTTAATGCTTTACATAGATATACCTAGTGCTGTAATACACAATACTTAAAGAAAGTACCTATCTGGTGATTGTGTAACGGCAGATAGAATGGAGTTTATGCAAAACTGCGCCAAGGTTTTGATGCGGCGAGCAAGTTCGCAGGCAACTTTTAATGGAAGAACTTCCGTGTACGTATTAATTAGGTCGTTTACTGTACAACTTGGGAGGGTAGATAACATAACCTTTTACGAATCTAATAGAAATACATCCTGACTTTTAATTTACTTGAGTATTTTGACATTATACAGGCAGCTAAAAATACTTACATGAAAATGACCTACGTAACCGAGAAGTGACTTGACCTACTGAGATTGCATGTTTGGTAGTTTTATCAAATTGTAACAACTACGCTGCTATGATAAATATGTAACTATGTCATGATTACTGCAATTTCTTAGTAATTGATGTGCTGATTGATGTTTTATTTAGTGTGAATAAGGTTATCCAACAGGAAGAGCTACCAAAACCCCAAAATAAAGCCAGATGACGAAACCTAACCAACTAAATAATTCAAGTAATTTGTGGATGCCAAGACATAAACATAGCTAAGTTATCAAAAGAAAAATGAATTTAAAAAACACATATTAAAATAGTAAAGGTTTTACCATTCACTAAAATTAGAAAGAAAATTGCTTTAAATATTATTAGGTATACAGTTCACAACAAATCCGTTACAATAATTAATCTTGCGTTATAAAACATTTGATAACAGAAAGAGATATTATTTATATCTTTCTTTATAATGAAGACTCAAACATACTAACAAACACATACATTGATATAAGTGATTAGGGGGTAACCATGAACTCTTAAAACCATAGACTTAGAATTCGCTATAAATGCTTAAAAACACTCACACAAATCTGTCAAATTTCGTACATAATGACGTACGAAATTGACAGATTTGAAATAGTTTTAGGAGTTCATGGTGACCCCGCAGTATACTGAACAAATATAGGTTTTAACTGTACTTACAGACATGTCATATAATATAATCAAGTAGTCAGTGTAACTTGATGTTCCTTCCTACAAATAAATGTACGTAACAAGTCGCACAACAGCTAATTTACAAAATAATGCCTAAGGGTCGATCAAATATAATTATTTCTAGCTTTAACCGACCCAAATTATTATCAGTTCACAAAGCTACTAACCTTCGCTTCTCGCTCGCATGTTTCCTGAACATGAGAATCAATTGAAATTCTCAAGCCAGTACTTCGCTCGAGTAAAGTCAGCCGATAAAATCTTTAAGACATTCGAGACAAGCTTAACTCGCGATGTGAAATCGCAATGGGCCGCTGACGACCTGGTTCGGTATTAAGTTATAAGCTACAGTGAGTTTGGAATGTTCGTACTCAGTTTCTTTAGACAAACCACAAAAAAAAATGTTCTGGAATCCTTGCAGCGATGCCAAGTCGATTGGCGGTACGTGAAGGTGCTAAGAAGCCTAAAAATAATTTGGACAAGACAAAGGTAATGTTCAACGAACATGTCATACCAGAACCAATTTCCGTCGAGGGCACTATGCTCGAGGTTGTCCAAGATTACGTCTACCTTGGACAAGTACTACAGCTCGGTAGAGACAACTTCGAGCGGGATATCGCCAGAAGAGTGCAGCTTGGCTGGGCAGCATGTGGGAAATTGCGTCATATCTTCACGTCGACACTGCCGCAGTGCCTGAAAAGCCGGGTGTTTAAGCAATGCGTCCTACCAGTTTTAACCTACGGAGCCGAAACGTGGAACATGACAGTCAAGTTGGCCCACCGACTACACGTCACTCAGCGTGCTATGGAAAGGTCTATATTGGGGATCTCATTAAGGGATAAGATCCGGAACGAGGTCATACGACATAAGACTAAGGTGACTGATATTGTCCAAAAATGTAGCAAGCTGAAGTGGCAATGGGCTGGTCATGTCTGTCGCAGAACCGACGAGAGGTGGAGCAGGAAGGTTCTCGAATGGAGACCACGCTTAGGCAAACGTAGTGTAGGACGCCCCCCGGCTAGATGTACCGATGACCTGAAGAAGGCAGCTGGCAGCGACTGGATGCAAAGGGCGGGAGATCGTGCGCTGTGGCGCTCCTTGGGGGAGGCCTATCTCCAGCAGTGGACTGCAACAGGCTGAAATGATGATGATGATGATCATTTAAGCCTTTGGGTGCCTAATAATATAATAGGTGTAATAGGCTTCCTCCAATGACTTCCCGTTGGTCGGTTGGAAGCGGCTTCCAACGGCTTCCTGCTACCTTTACCCAGGTCGTCAGTTCATGTTATGGCTGCGTTTGCCGGTTCATGGCCTCCATTCTAGAAACTTTCTGGCCCATCGGCCGTCAGTTCTGCGTGCTGTGCGGTGTGGTGTGGATTACCCACTGTCACTTCAGATTGCTATCCGTCGGGCTATGTCAGTGACTTTTGTTTGCTTACGGTACTCCTCAATGCCATTTTTGAGCGTTTTTTTTATCCTATTACTGCTTCGGGGCCATTAGTTGTCAAGCGTTTAAACGGGCGCCCTGGCCCCTTGCTAAACCTACTAATTCAAATTAATTTATTTACATACTACTACTACTTGCGAGTTAGGTACTCACTGACCTATAATTCAGTTGACGTCAAATCTCGTCGTCCCCTCACTAATTGCATGTAATTACCTAAATCGTTAAACGTAAACTTAACCAGCCATAACAAAAAAAACACTTTTACTTGTTTATGATGATAAAATTATTTAGTTATAACGTTATAATAATAACGTACTGCTGTTATGCTCGTAGAGCCAGAAGTTATCGGCTCAATCAAATGTCAGGCAGGGCAGACTAATAAGTTACGATTAGATAACGGATAGTTCGCAATCGCATTTAAACAACTATGTTCATGTAAAATTAGAACTACTAAACCAGGCACTTGCGGGCTTGAATCCCGCATTGAGCACTATGTTTGAGCGATAAGCACGACACTTGTATTTTGTACCTTAGTTGTGAATGTTTACGAAGTATTTCATAAGGTATTCTGTTTTCTTGTAGGCATATAAGGTACAAATTTTGCTACGTTTTGTAGCCCTAAGAAAATGTATTTCTTTCAAAAAACCTATAGATAAAACTAAACATATTAAGGAATTATTAAATTCAACCTAGAATGAAATATTAACAAGAATAACTCGGTAACGGCAGGTTAAAATAAATAACGTTAAATTATATTATTTTAACTTACTAAATACCTACCTTTGTTATTTTGAAGTCCTCGTTATTTACAGCTCGCTCAATTTGTGTTTTCAATAAATTCATCTCCATGAAAATACCAACGAAAGTTACAGCGTTATAATTTTAATATTTTTTTTGTATTAGGTTTCGACACAACCGAATTTAAAAAAAACTACCAGTAGCAGTTTATATACAGGGTGTCCCTATAAAAATGCATTTTGATTGGATAATAATACCCACTGCAATTACCCGTCAATACCCGTTGCCTGGCAAAAATCGCTTTTAATAAAATTTAGTTAAAATTTTAATAAAATACGGGAAATAATTAAATCAACACTAAGAACTACAAAAATTAAAACTATATTCAATAAAAAATAATTATTAAAATCAAAATACCTAAACAAGAACCTCCTTTCGGTTGTCAAATCGGTTCAAAGCAATACTACATTATTATTACTTTAACTATTAATTTGTGAAGTCTGGTTGTATAATAACAAAAATTAATACCGACTCGTCTGTCCACGAGACAAATCGGCAAGCAGCGGTTTGTCACGCGCCTTCAAATTCCTCGCTTTTATGATAATATTTATGATTCCGCGTAGGCGTTTTCACGCAAACGTGTCTGTAAATATTTTTTGTATTTCTATCTCGAATAAGTTCCATTGGAGTGACATCGAAAGATGCATGCGTAAAGTATGTATCGAGATGAACGTATTTGATGTCAAGATTTAATTTACAATGTTAATCAAAGTGTTGTGAGAAGTATGCCACAGCAAGGGATTACAGTAATTTAGAATTCCCTGATTTTAAATAAAAATAAATAATAGGTGTTCCAACAATCACATCAATTATCTAGTCCCAGTGTATGACGCCCTTTGAATGGAGAATGGAAAAAAAATGCCGAGGATTGGGCTTAGGGCCTTTCTGGACGCTCGAAAGACGCTAGTGCGGGCCGTCTTTCGAGCGTCCACGTCGTGGCAGCGTCAAATTTAGAAATTAGAATGGCGATACATAGTCATACATAATATCTTAAGTTGGGTTCCCTACGCCATTTTGAAATACGTTTCGTCGAATTACAATTGATCAATGACACCTCGTCGATTACTTATTTTATCAATGACTTAATTGGACGAATATTCATTAGATCGATGGTTCATTTCATCGAATTTTAATTGGACGAATGTTATTACTTCGATTTACTAGTATAGTAACGGTCTTCGGAGACCGTACTCTCGCGTGTCCTTAAGCACTTCACTCTCCCATCTTGTGTTGGGTCTTCCTCTGGATCTTCGACCATTAAAAACATGAAATATAATATCGACTCATAATAAATAATAAGCCATGGACTAAAGGAAATTCGATGAAATGAACCATCGAAGTAATAACAATCGTCTAGTTAAAATTAGATGAAATGAACCATCGATGTAATGAATATTCGTCCAATTAAGTCATCGATAAAATAAATAATCGACGAGGTGTCATTGATCAATTGTAATTCGACGAAACGTATTTCGAAATGGCATAGTGAACCCCTATAAGTTACCTACGTACCTAATCACTGCTCATTACACAAAATACTTGAAGGCAGGCAGGATTTTATCCCGTGAGTCCTGCGACCGCTGGCTTTGTAATGAGCACTAGACTATAATCTTCATGACGTCATAAACTATGTTCGTTTTTTTTATTATATGTTATACCGTAAATAATAAAAATATCTAGTTACCTTAAAAGAGGTTACATGTTACCTACCTAAAATAAAGGTGGTAATTTTTTTACTTCAAAAACTTGGAAACGCCAATCGCGTCGGGAATACTATGAAATTTTCATTACTTACAAAAACCGGCCCAACTCTAAAAATAAACAGCCAACTCATGAACCCGTAAACTTTGTTTCATTGTACATTATTGATCAACTTTTGGGTCTCATTGAGCAACACATTACTTTCCCAGAAGAAGCCTTAAACACTTTATTTTACATTTCTCCAGTTATTCGGAGCACCGCTTCTTTGAAGGACTTCTTTGAAACCATGTAAACGTCCTAGGACTTGAGCTTCTTTGTTTTACTTTTAATGTGTATTGAAATGCTCACAAAGTAATTTTATTGAATAATAGAGAGAAGGGGCGAAAGCCGAAAGTGGTCCAAGAACTGATGAGACTTAGTGGAAATGAAATAGCAAACTTGTCTTATAATTTAATTTTCATGTTTATCCTACGTATTAAAATAATTTTATTTCATGTTGACAATGAAATCAAAAATGCAAGCCTGGTGACAGACGGACAGCGGAGCCTTAGTAATAGGGTCCCGTTTTACCCTTTGGGTACGGAACCCTACAAATGAACTATAAATGGGCCACCCCGTATGATCCAAATATTCCCTTACAACTTATTCCTCAACAATACAATAAAGCGGCGTTAGCCGATATTCAGCATTTCTTGTACATGTTTTCTTATAATTAATTTAATTAACAAATAAGCAGAGATATTATTGTCTTCCCAGTAGGAAAAGTTATCGATAATATTTCTAAAATGTTATATACAAGAATTTCGTTAAAATAACAGTTAAAAACTTTTATTTATTTAAGTAATCATCAAACACCGTCGATCACCGATGAAGTGTTATGTATGAGATCCATAGGCGAGGTGTTAAATACTTTTATTAGAATGTTTCATCGCGTTTGTAATCTATGGCACCCACAGAACAAGTAAGACTCTACGACCTTTCTGTGATGGCACCTTTAAAATAAATCACAATAGTTATAGTTTTATTTTTCTGCTAAAATATTAGGTGTTACACATATTTTGAGTTGTGACATAATTAGAGCGACCTCCAGGTAGAAGGGCGAGACTGATCCCACTAATATAATAAATGCCAAAGTTTGTGAGGATATTTGGATGTTTGTGATTCAATCACGCATTAATGGCTGAACGGATTTGGATGTAATTTTGCATACATATAGAATATGATCTGGGTTAACATTCAGAAAGTATCCTATTACTTACTATCCCGGTGAAATGTTCCTGTGGGATATTTTTTTATATATTGTTCTTCATTTGAACCGTTTGCGTTATGTGATACCAAACATCTTGTAGTCCACGCAAACGAAGTTGCCGACACAGCTTTTACAGCTTTCACAGACATAATACAGTATGTCTGGGTTTTGACCGGCGGTAATTTAAGGGCTTTTAATTCAACAAATGTCATCGACTAAATACCCCCCCCCCCCCTGTAGGGGCCTAACACATTGAAAAATTGAAATGACAGCCATTTAAAACTTTAATGGTAGAGCATGCAAAGAATACTATTCATATGGATCTGGAGTGCCTAAACATTATGAAAAAGGATTCATTTGAGAGGCAATGAAATTGCCTATCATATAAAAAAGAACAATTTAAAATTAATAACTATCTTAAAGGAAAAAATGAAATTACAAGCAACATGCTGAAAAATTGACGAAATTTACCAGTTTTTTTAAACGTATTACAAAAACTGGCCGCATAAATGTACTTTATTTTTGTATTATTAGATATATTTTGAGATTATCTACAAATTGATATTAAAATCACTATTATAGGTGCAATACTTCAGGAGTTAGACCCCAGCTTGAGGGGTGTTTTGTTGATAGAATTTGATGAATTAATAGAACTTAAATTATCACCGGTCGAAACCCAGACACACTGTATAAATAAGTATGCACTAGACCAATTAGTATCTCAAAGAAAGGAATGAACATCCTTGTGTTACAAGGTACCAGATAATTTGTTTACCAGTTGCGTTTCCCAGCACACCCACACTCGATGAGTCGAGTGGTGTAACGAAAATTGATAGAATTAGGCGATTAGGCGACAGCAAAGATAAGCGGTTATGTTCTTACGCCAATTTGAATCTGTTGTTACAGGTTAATTTTATTTATTTCATTATTGGAACAGATTCACCAGCAACAGATCAGTAAACATTACAATTCAGAGTAATAAGGGGTACCTAACATGTGTAAAAGTATAATATGTCTTTATAGGTAAATACAGCGTTTTTTTCAACAAGAGCAACAAAAAATTCGGAAAATAATATTATATGGACACCGTTAATTTTCTTCTTGGCAGACTATCAAAGCATTTCAAAACATGTAGATATTTTTATGCATTTCATGGATTAAACTGCCGACATGAAATATAAGGTAGAAAGAAAATAAAAGTTGCCTTTTGAAGTCAATTTGGGAAAGTCAAAGTCAATAAGAAGGAGAAAGTATTTGCGAGTTGTGAAAAGTTGTTAATTGTTCCAGTTTTCATTTTCTTTTCGTCGCTTCGAGACCTTTGCTACTCATATTAGTATTTTTAAGCGAAGTTAGAAATGGAGAAAAAAATGGTTTTGTATGAAACTTTAAAAAATATACCCATAAAACAAAACTTTGATTACAACAAGGTATACAGTCTGCACAGGGTTTTAATTATTTCTAATTATGGTTTTAGACATTTATTTCTCTAAAAAAATAATTAGCATTCCAATAGTGACTCTTAAATTATAATTTATTGATTTTTGCTAGGCACATGTTTGCCATAACATCAAATTTAAACTCAACCTACTCAGTAGTTTGTCAGACGGATACGCTGACACACAATAAGTGATCAAGAGGTTCCATAATTTCATTATGACGTTCGAGAACCCTAAAAAAGCATGTTCAAAATACGTCACTTTTAGCAGGTATACGGTATAGCCACTCGAAAAATTCGCAGATACAATTTCCATTACAGCAACGTATCGATTAAACCACGCGGTCCCTATCATATCTAGCGTCTACATAAGTACACAAACACACACCTATACTAGTATACTGTAAACATGTGTGTGGGCTCAACAGCCAATATATTAGTCACCGATTTTTAAACCAGTCTCTAAACCAGTCTCTATTTGAAAAAAAACAAAACTTTTAAATTTCCCGGGCTTCCTTGACAATTCCCCTAACATGTAGCCATTTCAATATTCGGGGATAGACTCGATGTCGAAGCAATGTCAACATCGTGTCACATTACCTTCGCGTCACGTGCACAAGTGTATAAATGTGTCGAACATTTATACAGAGATACGTCACAACGCCTCCGTGACGCGGATTTATATCTTGTCCGGATATGCCGTCTAGTGTTCTAGCACTGCTCTATATACGTTTGATAACTTGTATTATCACAATTGTGTTGCTACAGTATATTTATTTTGCTTTCTTATACAATCGCCAAACAACACACCTTAATTAACACATAGTTAAGCTGGCCCCCGACTTTACGTCACCCAGCTATGGAAAGGTCGATGTTGAAGTTTCGTAAAGGGATAAAATCAGAAACGAAGTAAGTAATTCGGTAGAAGGCCAAAGTAACGGACATAGTCCAAAAATGTAGCACGCATATCTGTCGCAGAACCGATGTAGAAAGTAAGCGAGTTCTCAAGTGGGACCACTCCTTGGCAAACGGCTAAGACGGCCTACAGCTCCATGGACCAACGAACATAGGAATCTGGCTGACAGTGGCTGGATAAAAAGCAGGAGTCTTTGCTCTTTGACGCTTTTTTTAGGAAGACTTGTGTCCAGCAGTGGACTGCAATATGCTGACATGATGATGAAACTATTATGTAGGTACTTAAATTTACTTATTGTTTTTAAGCAACTAAATCACCCTATAAAGGATAGGATCATTTATTTGTATAGGCAGACGAACTTGATAGAAAGAGTTCACCAGCCGAAGCCGGTCGTAGAAAACTGTTACGGTTCATTAAGATTTGATAGACAAATAAATAATAAATAAATATCAGACAACAACACATACATTGTTCTGATCCTAAGGTAAGTAGCTAAAGCACTTGTGTTATAGAAATCAGAAAAAACGACGGTACCACAACACTCAGACCCGAGACTAGATAGAAAAGTTCGTTTTCTACATTGACCCGACCGGGAATCGAACCCGGAACCTCAGACATGGCAACGCCATATAGTCCGGCGTGCTAGCCTCTCAGCTACGGAGGTCGTCAAATAAAATCAAAACAATCTTATTTTCTAAAACCTCATAGATAGCAAATATAATAAGAAAGTGGCGCTTGGTAAATTGGCATCGCCTACAATAGACGCGCTGTAGAAACATATATAAAATGACGTAAACACACGTAACGACAAACGAAAAATAGATCCACTAGTGCAAACTATTCTCAGATGTCTGTAACGCATCATTCACTTTGATACAGGATTTCAAAGAATTAGAATTACTCCCGAACTAACGTAGTACAATCACAGAAGAAAAATTGGATATCGGAAGTTAAGCTTCTAACGCACACTCGAGAAAACCACACAAAAACATATCTTACGGACACATGATATTGGAACACGCTGGTATAAGTTTGAGCCCGAGTGTTCTACAATTACGTGTCCGAGAGATGTCTTAGATGTGTGTAGCTCTAACCCGCATTGTAAGAAGCTTAACTTTTGATACCCACAGCTATTATTTATTCTATACACAGTACGGCACAGTGGGTACAGCCAATTGACCATCAAGCTACCACAAAATAGATTTTCTTTAAATCCAAGGATCATAAAATCTATCCTTTTGCTAGTAGCCTTTGAAGTGTTCCACTATCCACCTCCTTACTTCAGCTTAGTGGTATAAAATGTCATCCAATATTAATGACACATTTCAAAATTTTAAATCTTTACTGCTGTAATTGCTTAATTAGCTAGTTACAAGTGAAGTTGATTAAAAGCGTGTTAAAAAACCATTGATAACTAAGATTTTTTGTTCTGAATGGTTTTAAATAGGTACTTTAAAAGAACTAATAACATAAATAGAATTCCGAAATAAGGGCAAACCATTTGCCCTTATTGCGGAAAGTCAACTGATAAAAGCTATGTAAACAGTTTTATCTAAGCTGCAGCACCATAAATTCTACCACACTTATGCTATCAAGCCGCCTAAAATATAACGCCCAACTTACGGCCGCCAGGTGGAACCGATATAAGTGTACTGTTTAGTGTAGTGTAGTCATAGTAAACAATAATATAGTACCAACATGTTCGAGAATACTTGTTGAATTTTGTTGTTAAAAAATAAGTTTAATAAAAAACTTAAAAGCGAAAAATAATATTGACTAAAACGTACCTTAATCAGTTCTTTTTGGAGTCGGTGCCAGCCATCGAGAGTTAAAATAATTCACCTAAAAACATCTAGGGTTTCTTTAACCGGCAAAGTGCGTGTTGTGCCACGCGCAGTGTAGGGTTCTGTAGTTGACCGTTAACACAATATTTTGCAGAAGGACTCTTTATTGTATTTATTTTCATCTGAGTCAGTTTTAATGTTTTCTTCTTAATAATTATTATTAGGTAAGAACTTTTCTCATACTTAAGTTTAACAACTAACTAACCGATATATCTTTACCGTTATATTTTTTTCTTAAAAGTTCATGAAAAGCACTATCATGAATTTCTAGATTTTTCAATGCTTTAGCTATTAAAAGGGTGGGCGGCCTACTCGAACAAAAATTAGCACTTTAAATTATAAAATTCGCAAACGGATTTAAAAATCGAAAAATAGTATTAGCAACCCCTTAGTCATTTTATATATAGATGATAAAAAATATTTTACAAAATTTTAATAAACCACTTCGACGGGGTGATTGGTATACATAATATCTCCACAAAATTACAGCTCTCTAGTGCCAACAGTCTCCAAGCAAAACCTTAGACGTTCCGACAGACAGACAGACGGACATGGTCAAACTATAAGGGTTCCTTGTCCGAACTACGGAACCCTAAAAAGAGCGCTTTCAAATACTATTCTGTACAAATGATCTCCACGGGTATCTTCTAACGATCTTACAACGTGCTAGTTAAATTAAAGGCGATGAAATATTTACAACATTAAATTATGACTTTTCTTATTCTACTGAATTGTTAAACTGTAATCATCTGGTAATTTATTAGCTGCGTTAATTTAAAATTCTAAGTTAATTTTCTTTGGTATCAAATTCAGCAATTATCTTTCTTTTTATTCCGAACAAGAAGCACAAAGAATACAATATCTTAGTATGACTTTTGGAAAATGATCTAAGCAATTACTAATGTATTTTTATGTTTGGATATTTGTTTCTAAATCAAGCTTTATTGGTTAGGAAATGATCTGCAATTTAATTTAGCATCATACTAGGATTTGTTGTACCGTTTTTGTATTGCCATGGGATAATTTAACCCTGTTTGGCGAAATTCTGAAGGGTAGAAGCTTAGTTATTCGCATAATTTTTACAGTGAGTAGCCATATCATCCCAAAAACTGACCCGAAGCTTTACTAAATTACTAAACTATAAACTCTATAAATTATCTGAGTCTCTTTCTATATCTATTAATGATAGTATAATTTATTTCTAAACCCTGCTAGTATTTAAATTTACTTAATCAAAACCTTATTTTCGTAACCAGAAAATCAGGTCCTCAAAAAAATAAGATGACAGTGATTAGTTTTTTTGCGGTGGCTCTCGGGGCTACTCGTAATAATTATGTTAGTTGAGTAAAGGGTAAAGTTCTTTACAGCAAGTACTTATACAGGGTGTACAGTAGCCAAATTTAAGGGTGTATACAATAAATAATAAAAATGAATATATTTTTTTCACAATCGCACCAATTAGCTAGCCCCAAACTAAGCAAAGCTTGTACTATGGCGACTAGATAACGGATAAACATACCTACCTAAATACGATTTTAAATATCCATACAACTGCTCGTGCTGTATTAAATATTTTAAAAAACCCTTGAATTCACTTTACATACTGAATCAAAGGATTTTTTCAACTAAGTAATAACCTACTACCCACTCTGGCTCACACTCAGCATCTCTCCGGAATAGAACGAAACTATAGCAAAAATATAACAGTAATTCACTTACGACATATTCATCATTAATGCTGAATACACCAGTCAGCTTCGTTTTGCCGATGACTGTGTGTTTCTTAGGTAAGTTATAGTATACATTTGTAATAGATTTTTCTTAATATGTAGTTATTAACCTGTGACTGGCCCACTCCACGCTTTGGCTAAAAGTTGTAAATGGAGTGCGCAATTGACTAGAAATAAAATAAAACAAAAAGACGTAGTCATAGCGGATTCGCTTCAGCCCCTCTAGCATGCGTAACAAAACACGATATAATATGATACGATATAGCGATTTATCGACACCCAACTTTTAAAATATTATAATATACCCGCCATCTTGAACTTTTATCGAAACAGTGAGTATGTCCGTGCCGGCGACATCACGGTCATGCTTGATACCATATCGTGTTTTGTTGCTTATGCTAGAGGGGCAGGTACCGAGCTTGTCTAGTAAGTCTTGGAAAGAACAAAAACAATCGATGTTTTCATACTTAGATCATCTATTTGTCGTGTTTGTGGAGACAAACCCCAAACTTACAATAATATTGACATTTAAAACTGACAGTTGAGCGGGAAAAAAATACATGGGTGCTTAAATATGACCTCTTAAATTGTCATGCTACGAAAATGAGAAGTGGAAATTTTGTTCTGACGCGATTACGGTGGGTGGTTTGAGACAGAAATGACAGCAGTATTACTTTAACTTTGTTTTGTTTTTTGTCTATCTTGAATCTCTAAACCCAAATGACGATTATCTGCTTAAAATAATTAGTTTAAAACAACAAGCTTTTTATTTTGACCGCACACTTCAACAGGTAGCATACCGAATGCATTTTCCACGCTCTCCTACGACACGATTCCAGAGACTATTTTAAGATTGTGAGGCCTGACTCGAGAGATATATGCTAATAATAAATTGTGAATATATTTTTAGGTCAAGATACAAACGCAAACTAACTACAGCTGCGCTGTTGTACTTGTAGTCGTATAAGTGTTACCTACTATTATTCTGATACATATGATATTTATTATGATCTGACTGTACGTACACTTAACAGTTGAATGATCTGTCTTATATTTACAGACAAAACAACTGTAACTTATTGACGGACTAGGCATGCACTACCGAAAATATTAATAAACTTAGATAAAATACATTGTCATTGCGACAATTACGCTTAAAAAACAGCGTGTGTTTCACACTTTTCTTTGGATAGAATATTTTCATAATTATTAAGCAGTCAAAAACAAAACCAAAAGATTAGAGATGAGACTGATAGAGAACGGCCAACCTTGAAGCTGGATAGCCGAATATCCGGATAGCCCGAATACTGGATAGTCATCGAAAATCCGTTTAATCTCTAATAATAATACCATTTATGGAAATGGATTTGCTGTTGTACCTGTTCTATGCCCAAACTAATGTCAGAGCGCGTCACGATTGACAAACTATTTTAAGACTGGCTGACCTAAGATAAGTGCTAAGTGCTCGGTGGTCTCTATCTCGGCTTATCTACACGATAACGCTGATGAGCCTTATCAGCTACAATGTATCAGGCCCATAATGCGTAAATATTTTATACTTTGGAGAATGGTATCACAGTTTTTAATCGAATCGAAGTCTTACGTATGCTTCAAGCTTCTGGATTAAAACGAAACTAACTTTCAACTAGTATTACGTTTTACGACACCTGGCCTAGGCCAGAACTCGACTTTTGAATCTAGATCACGAACTACTAATAGTTTGAGCGTTTGAGGGAAAGGATCCCACAAGAGGCAATGTTTGCGAGATGAGCATGAGCGTTTGTACCTAAGTCATAGTTTATAAATAAAAAGTATGTTAGTCAGTTGTCATAGTCCAAGTCTACGATTGTAATCAATCTATATCCTTTGCCAGGGCAAAGGATATGATGTATTTATTAAAGATGTATTTTTGTATTTTTGTAAGATTAAAGATGTATTTTTGTACGCCTCAATCACGGTCACACCAGGGGTGTGACCGTGATTGAGGCATACAAAAATACATCTTTAGGTACTTATTAAAGGTTGATGTAACTTAAATACATACCATTAAGTGTGTAGTGCCAATGTTTACAGCACTTACAAGAACAGAATTAAAATGTTTGTATGTGATAAATACAAATATATACGTACACATTTTCATGTCAACAATTCCTATCTTACATTATCAAGGTGTACAAAGGAATAGAACACTCCCTTAATTAAACTATGTTTTTGGTTGCTCTTTATCCAGAACTTTTTCTATGGAAGCCACATAAACAAAGCGCTACATTTTTTATCAATAAGAGAGCTGTACGCTATTTCTATAATAATAACGTTTGGAGCCAGTAAGTAAACGTTTTTAATGATATAATTTTCGTCAAATAAAAAGAACGCTGGAGGGTGGCGCTACTTGTCTCCACCGAACACTTATAGCAGTACTGAAAATGTTAGTTCCTATTTTGCCCACCGCTCTTTTTACGTGACGCCAAGTATAATGAGCAGCTGATCACGTGTTTAAGGGAGCGTCCTATTCATTAGTATACCCTGTCAACTTAGAAATTAAGTTGAGAACAGTACGATGCAGTGCATTTTAATAAAGGAATTCTACTAATTCATAATTATTCAAAGTAAGTATGTTTTAGAATGCTATTTATGATAAGATAAATTAACTCCAGATGGCCATGGTGGTTACATAAAATTATATTATTACGTACCATAGAGCGGGTCAATGCCCCGAAGACGATGATTGTGTTGATAAAAGAAGAAAAAATAAATAAAAATGGCTCTAAAAGAAATCTATGTGAATGAAAATACTCACTTGCTTTCTAGAAACCCATTTAATCTGGCACAGTAAACTTCACTTTTATATCAGTCACAATTAGAATTCCGTGAATCCATTCTCAATCTCGCAAGAGTTGTTTGTTTAAGGATAGTGCACAATCGCGGTTCAATTATACATCGAATTAGTATATCACAGTGTAAGTAGTAGCAGAAGGCTGCTGCCGAATTCCCAATAACCGGCTAAGTGCGAGTCGGATTTGCGCACGAAGGGTTCCGTGCCGTTATCTAATTGCGGTTTACGATTTATGACGTATTAAAAAAAACTACTTACTAGATCTCGTTCAAACAAATTTTCGGTGGAAGTTTGCATGGTAATGTACATCATATATATTTTTTAGTTTTATCATTCTCTTATTTTAAAAGTTACAGGGGGGGGACACTTTTTACCACTTTGGAAGTGTCTCTCGCGCAAAATATTCAGTTTAGAAAAAAAAAATATTAGAAACCTCAATATCATTTTGGAAGACCTATCCATAGATACCGTACACGTATGGGTTTGATGAAAAAAAATTTCAAGTTTCAGTTCTAAGTACCCCCAATTTTTATTTTCTATTTTTGTGTGAAAATCTTAATGCGGTTCACAGAATACATCTACTTACCAAGTTTCAACAGTATAGTTCTTATAGTATCGGAAAAAAGTGGCTGTGACATACGGACGGACAGACAGACAAACAGACATGACGAATCCATAAGGTCCCCTTTTTTGCCGTTTGGCTACGGAACCCTAAAAAAGGCAGACTGAGAGAATGCTGCAACTTGACTGGCGTGGCGGAGCGAACCAATCCTAAAACTGCCACTTCTTTTTTTTGTCGAAGTCAAAAGCTTATAGGTATTACAAGAGAATAGAAACATCTTTAAACCATATATTCAGCAGCCGACTTACAACCGCCATTACTATAAGAAGCAAAATCAAATTCGTAATAAAAGAAAAATGCATTTTGTATGGAGCATTAAATAATTGACGAAGTAATCGCGTAACAAACATACAAAAAAAACATTCAGTCGAATTGAGAACCTCCTCTTTTTTTTGAGGTCGGTTGAAAAATACGGATTTAATGTTGCTTCTATAGCAAACGTTGTTGGCAAAAGGTAACATTTTGTACCTAAATTATGATCGCGTTAATTCCCGTTTCATTGAGTTTTAAACGTTGTTGTATAGTTAGTATGTGCGTCTGTTTTATTTCAGATAAAACCAATAAAAACCAATTTATTTCTGTAAATAGGCTTAAACTAAGCGCTTTTACACGTCCCAATATTTTTTTCCCTACCACTACTTCGGGACAATTTTGGGCTAGCGCCGAGAAGAAGTAGCGCAAGAAACTCGGTCACTATTGTCAGCCTCTTTTTAAATAGTATATAGTTTACATTACAAGATAAATGTACCTGTGCGAGCAGGGCAGTATTTATTTCCAAATATTTTTATCATTTATATAATCATTTACAGTATAATATCCTTTTTTCATTAAAGTTGTTTTAATATGCGATTTAAATTTTAACAGGGGCAGTTCTACAATAGACGCTGGTAATTTATTAAAAAAGCGAATACATTTTCCCATAAACGAATTACCCACTTTATGCAGTCTGAAATTGGGAACGGCAAGTTTATTCTTATTTCGGGTGTTAAGATTATGAATGTCACTTTTCTTAAGGAATAAGGACAGGTTTTTGCGGATATACATTATATTTTCATAAATAAATTGGGATGCTACTGTTAGTATATTAATTTCTTTAAACAGTTCTTTTAAGGATTCTCGGGGTCCAAGGCCGTAAATTGCCCGTACAGCTCTCTTTTGCAGTACAAATATAGATTCAATGTCTGCTGCTGAGCCCCATAACAATATTCCATAAGACATTATACTATGAAAATAGCTAAAATACACCAATCTTGCCGTTTCAACATCAGTCAGTTGTCTTATTTTTCTCACGGCATAAGCAGCAGAGCTAAGTCTTCCCGACAGAGTCTCGATATGCGCACCCCATTGCAAACGGGAATCTGAAGTGATTCCTAAAAATGTAGTGGAACTAGATGTATTAAGTTGTTCATCTTTTACAGTTATATGTGTCGAAACAAGTTTTACGTTGGGCATTGTGAATTTGATGCACTTTGTTTTATTTGCATTGAGCATAAGATTATTGGTGGTGAACCAATGCAATACTTGCGAGAGTGCATTATTTACATCGTCAAATGAGTCTTTACCTCTCTTGATTTTAAAAATCAATGAAGTATCATCTGCAAATAACACCGTCTCACAGAGGTCTTTCGTAAAAGATGGAAGGTCATTTATGTAGATTAGAAAGAGCAGAGGCCCTAATATCGAACCCTGCGGCACGCCCATAGTAAGAGGCGACCCAGAAGACTCAGCTCCATGATACAAACTTTTTGTGTTCTGCCTGTGAGATAAGAGTTTACTAAATCTGAGGCATCGCATGAAACACCATAGTGTCTAAGTTTTTTCAGTAAAGTTTGATGGTTCACACAATCAAAAGCCTTAGAAAGATCACAAAAAACTCCCAAAGCGTCCTGCCTACTTTCCCAAGCATCAAACACGTGTTTCAAGAGTGCAACTCCAGCATCTGTAGTGCTTCTACCTTTCGTGAAGCCATATTGTTTTTTATGTAACAATTTATTGAGGACAAAGTGTGATAAAAGTTGATTAAAAATTACTTTTTCAAAAACTTTACTAAGTACTGGTAAAATTGAAATTGGTCGAAAATTTGAAGGATCATTTTTCTCGCCTGATTTATATAAAGGAATTATCTTACTAAATTTCATCAAAGTAGGAAACTGTTTTTCTTCAATACATTTATTAAAAATAATTGTAAGATAAGGGGCTATCGTATTTATAATTGTATTGATAATATTGACTGAGATCCCCCATAAGTCCTCAGTTTTTTTCATGTTTAATTCCTTGAAGGTTTTTATTAGTATATCAGGATTAATATGTCTAAAATTAAATGGAGTTTTGCACTCATCAACACCCGACTTGAGAAGGGATTCAGCTAGTTCAGCAGAAGAAGTCAGTTCTTTAGTTGTAGAGGGAGCTATATTTGAAAAGAATTCCTCGAAAGCATTTGCAACTTCTGCATGTGAGTTAATTATTTTATCCCCAATTTTAAGAGAGTAAGTGTGATCATTCTGTTTACGCCTACATGTTTCTTTATTTATTATGTTCCATGTGGCCTTTGCTTTATTATCAGAACCCAAAATAATATTTCGAAGATGGTTTGATTTTGCAGTGGCACATACTTTTTTAAATATTTTAGAGTAATTTCTAACATGATCTAAGATCTGTGGGTTCTGAGTGTTTGCTTTTAGACTATACAAGTCATATAATGTTCTTCTACTTTTGTAAATACCAGGTGTAGCCCATTCATTAAACTTACACCTGACTTTATTTGCTTTTATTTTTTTTTGTGTAAAAATTTTATCAAATTCATTTTTAATCAAGCCAAAGAGATCCTCATATAACAGATCAACACTATGGCAACTGCTAGATTTTAATGAATCTATACCATCACAAATTTTTTCTTTAAATCGGTCTATTCTATTTACGGTTATTGGCCTGCAGACAGCATCTATAATTCCTCGGACATGATGGTGCTCAAACGACGCCCTCTGGCCACTATGGTCAGACCTTAAATAATTTATAACTGATTTATCTATTACATTGCTATTGCAAAAAATATTATCTAAGCAAGTTGCTGTTGTGGGAGTCACTCTTGTTGGTTCATTAAATAAGTTAATTAAATTAAAGGATTTAAAAAGATTAAGAAAACGAGTTGAATTCGGTGAATTTACTAATATATCGAT
Organism: Anania fuscalis; assembly: GCA_950371115.1. Taxonomy (NCBI): domain Eukaryota; kingdom Metazoa; phylum Arthropoda; class Insecta; order Lepidoptera; family Crambidae; genus Anania; species Anania fuscalis. Next base: position 10,435,365 of record OX493343.1, on the reverse strand, counting down.
ATTAAAATCTCCACACACAACTATTTTCTTACTAGAACTACAGACTTTTTTCAAAGCCTCTTCCATATTGGATTCAAAAAGCTGGTAATTGGCTGATGGGGGGCTGTACACGCTTATTATTATATACTGCTCTAGCTCAACACATGCTAGTTCAATAGTTCGTTCAATCGAAAGTGACACTATATCTTTACGTTCTTTACAGTTTAACTCGCTATTTAATAGTATAAGTGACCCCCCCCCTCGTAGTGGACTTCCTTGTGAACGAACTGCCGATTTTATAATTTTCAATGTTTATCATTAACTCATATTGATTAATCCAATGCTCTGTTAAACATAGAACATGTACATTTAAATCTTGTAAGAATAAGGCTAATTCTAACTCTTTGCCAGCCAAGCCTTGCATATTTTGGTGCACAATATTAAAGGTAGGCTTAGCTTTTGTCTGCTCTCTTAGTTTAAATTATTTGAGATTGTCACAGGAATAATATTTAAATTAGTACTACTACTAATACGTTGGTCACAGTTTGATTTTTTATTAATTAATAAATTGTTAATATTATATGCTAACAAAGTAGCAATTTGTTTTTTTAATGTATATGGCAGGTGTAAAAAGCCGCCCGTTAATACAAATTTATTGTTAGTAAATTTGTTTGTGTCAAAAAACACAAACTTGTCACTATGACGTTCTGTTAGATTGTAAAATACACTATTCAATAAATGAATTTTGTCATTTTCTTGCGTTGTTTGGTACCTACAATACGGTAGGGCACACAAAACAACTTTTTTTACATGAAGGCTAGACAAGATTGAAAAGTTTTTTATAATGTTTTTTTTTGTTATATTTTTGCTATTACCAATTAAAATTACAAGTATTGATTGACTATTAAATTTACTGTTTTCTATGCGTTTCATAATTTGATCATAAGACGCATCTGGCATACAATTGTTAGTTACATTACACTTAATTGACTTGTGTAACAATGAGCCGTAACCAACTCCTAACCTATCTGAGAAAACAATAACATTGCTTACAGGCTTACATGAGGCTAATTGAGAGTGAGATGCAGATATTGACAACTGTCTGCTGGCGTCCATCTGTAGACTTTTATCTAATACCTGGGTGATTTTAATATTGGGTAGTGATTTAAAATCTTGGTTGGAATTGTCTAATTCTAAGAGTTTGTTTGCAGCCAGGATGTGCTCATTAATTTGGTCCTGAGCAGAGTTATATTTAATAGTCATGGATTTTAATGAGTCATGTAACTTTGAGATGTCAGCCTGAAGCCTTTCAATATCCACATCATATTTACATCTACTTTCATGTAATTTATTATTATAAATTTCTAAACTGTCTACTAACTCTATGCGTTGTTTTCTTAACAATATATTATTGTAAAAGCATTTCTGTTTTTTAATTAATTTATTGGTTTTTGTAATGAATTTACTTATTTTTATATATTTCTTAGCCTTATTATTACTTGATAACCTAATTTGTTTGTTAGTTTTTAATAATTGAGCAGAATTGCTATTTAAACGTAAGTCTGAAACTACTGCATGCCCACCAGGGCTCCCAATCAACTCCTCGTAAAGGTTCAAGGTCTGCGAGAACTCTTGGTTGTTTTTTTCTTTTTCTAAATGCAATAATGTCCTGTTGGCATCTCGAAGTTCGATCTTCAGTTCATTATTGCGCACAAGTGTTTGTTCGAAGAGATTACTGCACTGGTCAAAGGTGTTGATGGTCTTTAGTAGCTTGTCACGGTGTTCAGTGACTTCCTGGTGTTGGGCATGTAATTCAGCTAGTTCTTTCTTGAGTTGAGAGTTCTTGTCAATAGTTATTTTGATCTCTGCTTCACTCTCATCTCTTTCCCTAAGAAGTTGGTCACAGCTTTCCCTACTCTGTTTCAATTCCTCAAGCGCTATTTTGAGTTTCACCTCGGTGTTTTGTGAAGCCATTCTTCGGGTCATAAATCCACTCCGGGTAGTCATTTTGTATGATAAATATTGACTTCACCTGGAATTATTCAAAAAGAAGTGTACAAGAGATGTTTTAAACTTGGGTTTATGTTATGAGCCGGGAAACTAACAGAGTTAGTATCTACTTTGATATTTATTAAAAACGTGGATGGTTGTTTTTACTTTGATAGATAGCTACAAATCTACAATCAAGTCTCTTATATAAAATAAAATAATAGGGTTTTAGCACAAAATATACAGATTTACTGTTTTTTTTTTTTAATTTTTACTTGAGGGTATTTTTATCCAATACTAAAAGTCTTATTAAATGCACCATTTGTTTTGGGAACTGTTTCTAAGAATTACGTATAAGGATTTCATTCTTTGGCCGTAAAAGGACCCTATTTGCGTGCGTGTGGTGTACTGGTGTCCTTGTACCACCTTTAGCGTGTTTTATACTCTTTATCCCCATAAAAAGTGTAAAGCACAAGCATGAACCTTCTGTATCCAACTAAATTAAAACGTTGTTTCCTAAAACTTTGGCACTGCACACAGATGTACCTAACCTAAACAACCTTGTTTTCTTATGTCAGCTGTTATAGTGCCTTGAGGTGGATCAAACGATTTGTAGATCAATTAATCTAATCAGAATTGAGGTTTATTTTTTAACAGTCTTCTTACTGTTTTCGAAATTCATTTAGTCACATTACGGAGACAGATAGTTTTAAAATTTTAATATTAGAAAATAACGCACACAAATCAAAAAGAAATAAAGCAGACGTAAAGTCTAGAGATACTTAATGTATCGTGTTCGCGTAAATAAAAGACAACAGTATCTAGAGATACTAGTCTAAATATTATTTGTACGCCTTTAATTTATTAGCATAGGTCAGTGCCCGGTTAAGAATTGTTAAGATATTTGGTAAAACCATGCTCGTGAACAAGTTTATTCGGCGTGTAATATGTCTAGTTGTCAAAAGTCCTTATTATAATTTGAAACATGACCATTAACAGTATATTATTTTAAACTTTCATGGTCACTAACATTAGAATTGTTTGTTACGGGGTTGCTACCATGTACCTTATTTTTGAGTTCCCGATATTTCGGCACTGTTGCAAGCGCCATGATCACGGAGTAACTGAAGATCTTGCGGGTAAGTTGTTAAGGGCAAACATATCGGTCTACCCTCTTTCGCTGTCTTTTATTGCACCCGTCGGTACCATTGTCTATAAACTCACTATTTTCTCGCACCTGTTCTCGTAGACATTGTGTTACTTTTCGTAATGGAGTGAAGACAGTATAAAGTGAGTATATATGAAGTACGTTTGAGATCTTGTCTGTCACTCCTCTTATGTATGGCAAGAACACAGGTTGCCTGTCTACTGTGTCTTTAAAGTGTCTTGATTTGTGTCTAGATGGTAGCTGCCCTCTATATCCATTATTCTGTAAGACTTTCTGAACATGTTCCAACTCTTGGTTAAGTAAGGTGTTCAAGGTCACACAAGTCATAGGCTCGGTTTGTCAGTGCAGTTACTACAGAATTAAGATGTCGAGGGTGGTGATGCGAGGTTGCGTTGAGATAGCGGTCAGTGTGAGTAGATTTTCTATAGACAGAGTGACTCAGTGAACCGTCACTCCGCACTTCAATCTTCACATCCAAAAATACTAGGCTTCTGTTTACTTCTATCTCGCAGGTAAAATTTATTTTTGGATGGATACCATTTAAATATGACAGGTGAGTTTCTACATCTTGGTTTTTTCCTCTCAATATACAGAATACGTCGTCTACATACCTCTTCCATAGTTTGATTTCGGTGCAGGCGGTGGCCAGGGATTTTTCTTCGAAAAATTCCATCCAAATATTAGCTATAACTGGAGCTACGGGGCTGCCCATCGCGACTCCGTCTATTTGCGACAGAACGCCGCTACATACCAAGAATGGTCAGGGAAGCGATTGAAATTACAAAGTACAAAAATTTCAATCGCGAGGATGGGATTAAATTGTCAAGTGTCTGGAATCCAGTGATTCGTATGTGCAAAAACCGGAAAAAACAACAAACTGCTGTTTCGCGGTCGGATACTGTTAGTGTTGTGTGTCGAGAACAGGTGCGAGAAAATAGTGAGTTTGTAGACAATGGTACCGACGCGTGCAATAAAAGACAGCGAAAGAGGGTAGACCGATATGTTTGCCCTTAACAACTTACCCGCAAGATCTTCAGTTACTCCGTGATCATGGCGCTTGCAACAGTGCCGAAATATCGGGAACTCAAAAATAAGGTACATGGTAGCAACCCCGTAACAAACAATTCTAATGACCATTAACGAACATAAGGCCTAACCTTGCGACCAGCCGACAATCGGTAACGCGTTTGAATAATGCGGATTTATTTAAAAAACATTCGCATCTTTTTATAACCAAGAACTTTATCAAGGGTTGTATTTACGAACTTATTAAAATGATAATTTCAATCGGCTAATCTAGAAGTCATTAAGGGACGCCTGTGTTTAGTCATAGATGCCCTATATGGCTTAAATGATAATGTTGATGATGGTGATGATTAAAATAATATAGATTTAAGACTTAATGAATCTCTCCCCGGTTCCCCACTTTTTTGTAATAAGTCTGCACAGAATCATGTATTCAATATTTTTTATAATATAGGTCGATAACGTCTATCGTTGTCGATAATCTATCGAAGTTCACCTTTATGTATCTAAAATAGAATATCGTCTATACACTTAAACCGCAAAACTACAAAATATTTGTTAACAAACGTAAACCAAAGCCAAAAGATTTCAAATTGCATTGAAGCCTTCGCTTTGGATGATTAATAGCATAGTTGAAAAATAAACACGATCCAATCTTCCTGTCATCGGTAGGAACCTTTGGTCGAAACAACAGGCAAAATACTATTATCGTGCTAAATCCAAATCTTGTTGCAGAATTCCAATCAAAACTCAAACGACAAAAAATAATAATCTGAAGCGTCATCGTTAGCGGCAAAAGTTCATTTTCTCTGGAATAGCTTCCATTAGCTTGCCATTTTTGTTTTTTGTTCTTTTCTAGTAGTATTCACTAAGTTTATAAATCGTAATAATTCGTTTTATATGTGTGTAAGTTTCTAATTAATTACATATGTATTAGTTATATCGTCCCAAAAACTTTATTAAACACTGCTTTGGGTCGGGACAAAACATGATTTTTTTAACGTTACTCCTAATATTTAATATAATATTGGTATGAAGATGAACAATGATCTTCAAAGGCATTCTTATCGGTGAAAATAATAATATATCACAAGGGCCACATAAATTACGTCATCGGACGACTTTGACGTCTTCGTACTCGTATAGGAGTTGATAGCATTTCCTATGTCATTTTTCAAATACTTCCAAATGGTCCATTTTCAAAAACCTCTCGCATTTTTATGATGGATGGTTCTTAATTTAACTGATGTTTTGTGTAACCTACGCGACATTTTCGTCAAATGTGAATCATTTTTTTTCTTTTTTAAATAGAAATAGAAAATTATTTATTTGACACACACATCATACATAGAATACAAAAGAATTAAGATTAAAAAAATAATAATGTGTCAAAAAGGCCCCCGCTCAGCATTTGTCGTGACAGCCAGGGACATATCACGACGCTGATTTTCAGCAGGGATTAGAGTATGTACTTCCAAATATTGATATTACAACAACACATAACAGACGAAAACCCTGTAGAAAACTGCTATAACAAGAATTTCATTTAAAAAAATACCTTTTCTGTATTCCTAATTCAAATCTTCAAAAGTCATCTCTAGCGAGTCCCTATGCAAGATCAAAAAGTCCGCAACAGCCAAGTTAAAACAACATTCAGTTGAATTGAGAACCTCCTTTTTGAAGTCGGTTGAAAAGAAGCCTATGATAAATAATGTGTTTTCCTCGTTTGAGACAGCTCTTTTCTAACATTTCGCGTCACCCGCATTCAGGAAGCGTCACACTGCCAACAGAAGGCGTGATGTCTCGATTAGCGCGGCCTCGATAGCCATTTACTTGCCTATGCCTGTTGACTTACCTTGAGAATGCTCCCTGGTTAAATGTCATAAATTTTCATTTTATGTTACAGCTCATGAGTTTAGTCATAGGGCTGTCTCTATGTTATAAAGACGCAATGGTGGCACAACTAGCACTGGAAGTGTCTCAGTGCGAATTCACGGAGAATTACGTTTGACTAGTTCGTTTTATCGTATACGTTTTTATTTGATCGAGCGAGATCACACTTACAACTGTATTTCAGGTCAAGTAAGTAAATTCAGTACATTACCCATTACCTACATAGCTATACGCATTTAATAAAAGCGATCCTGTAACACGCGCCCGCACTTGGTGATTACAAAATCTGTTATTCTCTAAATATCAATAAAATTTTGATAAATATCATCTCGTGGCCCTGCTGTTTGGGCCTCATTTGACTGTGAGTTAAGAGGTAGCAAAGAAAATACGAATATACTAAAACGCTAGTCAAAACATAAAAGCAATGATGACCGCCTAGCCCAGGAATACCTACTTTACACAAGCTGTTTAAATCGATCCTTTTGACCTGTAAAGTATAAACATTCGCAAGGACGAAAGGGTTTAAATGGAATTTTCCTTTCGCAAACACATTTCTCATGGGCCGACAAAGGAGAAAAAATTTCAAGACGATTTCGACGACTTTTTAAACAATTACTTCACTAATGAATAGTAGGAAAGTTGAAAAATTGTTTAGTAAGTATATTACTAGACAGATAATTGGCTACACTCTTTGAGATAATAATTTTTATAACAAGCTTGGGTTGAATAGTTTTTTGTCTTTAGGAAAACTAAATACAGATAGTGTAATACTGTCAGCCAACACAAAAAAAATCATTATTTTATATAACGCTATATTATAGTAAAATCAAGATGATTATAAAAGGTAAAAGATTTTCAAATCCGTGTACTTAAAAGTTTTTCTGTTGATATTTTTTCCGGAGGTGGGAAATAGGAATCATTAAATTTAAATCTCCTACGACTATAATTGGTAAACTTCGACAGAAAATACGAAAAACATTTTCTTACAGTTTCGTGGAATGGAATGGAATGGAACATAATAAATATAATAACGGATATTCACCATAAACAACGTTATCAGCTGCTCAATACTGATGTACAGACAACAGCTCGCTAACCTACCACGAAACGTCATATTTCCTTAATTGATTTTGATCTCTACGTGTTAGACTTAAAGTTGAAAATCAGGTGGATGACCTTTAACATTTTGGTAAGGTTGTTGACCTGATGTTGTCTCTGTAACTCTTAATAAAGGAGCAGCATCAAATCCGTAAAAAAATGGTGTTCCATACATTGTCATTGGTGTAGCGCGTTAGTTTTTTTTTTCATAATAACTTAACTTTTATGTATAAGTTTTAGCAAATTACTTTGCAAATATTTTTTTTAATTGAAAAAAGACAACTCGTCCATGCCGGGATTTGAACCCTAATCTCCTGCATAGTTTTTTTTTATCAAAAATCAAATCTTGATCAAGATTTCGAAGTTGAAATTACTATCCCATACTAACAGCTGATTACAGCGTTTTATAAAGAACCTTCTTGTTTTGCACACCCTGTATAACGAGATTTTAATAGACATAAAAAGTTACATTCGCTTTCATAAGAATGTTGTGTTAGCGCAACAAGTATACTTAAGTGCAAAAACTTGTAATACAGTTTTGGAACGCCCATTGAGTTACGTGTTATTTCACCTAAGTGTATTTAAACAGTGATGAATTCCAGGGAGAGTTGGGCTTGAGTTTGATCAAGTTAGGAACAATATTAAAAGCTTTTCCTTCTGAATTAGTTTTGGAGTTGCCTCTTTACTATCAAGTAGAGTCCCTATCAAGAAATTCGATATTTTGCGAGACAATTATACTTACATATACGTAGAAATATGTAAGTACTACTTTTAATCCCAAGTATGTCTTACTTCATTAATTATATTTATTTAAATATAGCACACCAACAACTTACCTTCTAACATCATAAGTTCATAGCACATGCTGAGAAACATTATTTTATCATTAATTTATTTTGATAAGTGCGCTAATAATTCCCAATTATCAAGTACCGTCCAATACAAATGTATTTAAATACCTCTATCTGCTTTTATATTATTTTTCTCAGGTCAATATTTACTTATGTATATTTTGACTAAGATACGTTATCGCTGCACGAGATGAGAATGTTTTATATTTATTTAATTATCTACTTTTAAGTATGAGGCTGAAAACATTGTTGCGTTGCGGGCATAAATGAATGAATTAATACTAATTTGAGAGTAACAACATTTTTTGCAATATCTAAAACATTGGTTATACAGACAGTTAGTTTTTCAGCAGTTTTACGAAATATCAAACTTGCCAACTTCTTACGTATTTTGTTTATGTTGAAAACAAAAATAAATTGTATGAATTTAATGTTACTACCTACGTAATATTTCGAATTCAGTTTTATTATGAAAGACCTCACCTTGTATTAGTCATAAATTATACCCTAATTTTAAATAAGATCGTCGTTCAGCTATAAAATAGATTGAACGTTATTCAGACGTGTAATTTAAGTGAATTGAACCACTACGACGCGAGATCTCGGCGTGCACAAATTTTGTAAATTAGAGACTTGTTTAAAATATTACAATGTGTACTTTCAACGTAAAGAAAGTACTTTTTCTATACTCCTAATGGCTAGCGCTTAGCTCAACTGAGAGCCGTAACCTCGTTTTGTTAAACATGCGATTAACACGTCAACTTGGTGCTTACCTCCTTCCCGGTTTCAGACACGAAATTCACAACACTGAGTGTCAGATTCAAAAAAACGTTTAAAACACACGACCACTGTAACTTGAACTCTGAAAGTTTACCTCTCTATGGCCTTTGGTAGTACGGCTGGAGAGAGGCAGAGAGGGTTTCTCTAAGTGTTGGAAATCGGTCTCGCGTTTCGAAACGAAGCGAGCGCGACGTACGATCCCCGTGGCTGGCACATCGCGACTGACTGAACTGCCAGAGCCCTGCCGCCCGCCCAAGACTTGCCTCCCGCCCAAGTGGAATGTTTGCATTGACTTTTAATACTGTTATTTTATTAATATGCAAATGCAAGTTCGCTTAAAACGAGTGTTTGATGACACACGCGTACGTTATCGTCAATTAATGCGGTCGGGGCAATGTATTGATGACATCAAATTGATGTTATACAGTAAGCACCTACTAAGGATACAGTTAGTCAACTTAGCTCAAAATCATAACAAATTTCGTAGCATGTCTAAATGCTGATGCTGAAAAGATTTAAGTGGCCTAATTATCCAAATTGATTACTTAAATACACCATCTTCGTTTTTGTTATTATGCATAATTTTAGTGATGTATTGGGTTTTCCACAAACGAAGTAGGTACCTAATGTTAGCAATAGTGAACTATTAAAGGTAGCTTTGAAAATATGTAGAAATATCGATACAGCTACCGATACTATCGATAGATCAAAGCAAATTTTTTTAAATATAATTATTTTAGAAGGTCTTTGTGCTCAAGAAATTAAGTACTTAGTTTGGAAATTAGTTTTTGGTATTTAAGAGGGTGGGTGAATGTTTTTATTTCTTTTAAAGTATACTTGACAAAAACCGGCCAAATGCGAGTCGGACTCGCGCACGAAGGGTTCCGTACCATTTTCTATAGAAACGGCAAAAAAATCACGTTTGCTGTATGGGAGCCCCCTTAAATATTTATTGTATCCTGTTTTTTAGTATTTGTTGTTGTGACAGACAGACAGCGGAGCCTTAGTAATAGGGTCCCGTTTTACCCTTTGGTTACGGAACCCTAAAAAAGTACCAGCAATTGACTGTTTCTTCTTTAAAATTCAATGCAGGTCGTAGGGGTAATTTTAGCAAACTTGTATGTTGTTGTATGGTCCAGTCTTTTTAGAACAAATCTAGGACAAGTTTCGATCAGGCGGTTCCTCCATCTCCAGGTTTAAGGTGCTTGATCGTCACATGGGAGCTAAGTAGTTTTCGGTGTAGGTCAAACAGCACAGCTTTATCTATAGTACCAAAACAGGATTCTCAAAAAAACTCTCTTCAACATTTTTACGAATTAACTGCTGCAATTTGTATTGAGAAAAACTTTTTTTTATTAATTATGTATTTCTTATGAAAAATAGTTTTATTACCCGACTGCGATGCGAAACGAGGGTTATGTTTTTGAGCGTATGTATGTATGTTAATATGTCTATTTTTTTGGCACGCCCTACAGCCTAAACCGTTTAACGGATATAAAAGTATAATATATCAATAGATTCGTCTCAATTGTCGGAGTGACAAGGGGTATGTTATTTCCCGAAATTCCCGCGGGACCAGAACTTACGCGGGAAAAATGAATCTGCAGTACTTATAAACCGATTTTAAAACTTTCTTTATTAACTAAGGGTCACATATTTTCAGTGCTAACAGTATTCAATACTTTATTTTCTAAAATTCCTACGGGAACAGGCAAAAAAATACACTGAAAAAATAGGAAGGAAAAACCGTTTTAATGGATTTCAACATATGTTATGTCATTAGATTCGTCTCAGTTGTGGGAGTGACATAGGATGTTATTACCCGGAATTCCTATTGGTACATGAATTAAACGGGAAAAACCGATTCCAGATCCTACTTACTCGAGTTAAAACGTTTTTTTTTCAATGAAGAGTTGCAATGAATGCCTCAGACTGCAAATTGATTCTTTAAATCTTGTTTTCATTGTTTCAGTTTACTTTTTACGCAGTCGGGTTTTTTGATTCTTTTAATTTATTAATTTTATTTATATTTATTTTAGTTTTATAAAATCTAAAAGCAAGCGCTTGCTCGCCACGCTTTTTACCCATCTAATAGTAGATAGTTTATTTATTAATATAATTTATACAAGAAATACGTAGAATTTGTACACAATTTTAAGAAGACAATATTCAACGGAATCATTTCCTTTTACTCAATTCAATAAAAGTTACGCCCACCATGAAAATAACTCAACATGGAAAATAGAGTTGAATACAATAGAAAATCAACCGAGTGCGAGACGGACGAACGCACCTATTATCTATTCTACTTACCGTTTTACTATATAAAATCTTTGACATTTTTATTATTTTTTGCATAAAAGTGAAGTTAAAGGATTTGGAATCGTTTTTTGCATTAAAATAAGAACTGAGAAAAAAAGCGGTAAATGTTCGCAGGGTTTTTTTTCAATTTCAATTTCTTATTGATTATTATGTGGTTTACTTTGATAGTAGCCTGCTTAACCGTTTTACTGTAGACTAGACCCCGTAGCAAAAAAAGCAAAGGACAGTAAAATTAGTTTAGTCAAAAACCTTAGACTTTTCAACACAGCCCCATCCCTAATGCTGGGGCTTCACCTGCGTGTAATGCCATTAATACTTTTTAATGGCATTAAACGCAGGTGAAGCCCCAGCGTAAAAATATACAGGGTATAAAAAAATACGAAACCCCTTCAAACCAAGTAACTTAGATACCTAGTTTACTACAACTTTTTTTACTATGCTAAGTAACATCGCAATATTAGGTAATTCGATTCTTGCATCTTCTTTTCTTTGTTTTTGTACAGACTACGGAACAACTAAAAAAACACGATTTCGATGTTGTTTCCCTAAGCAGCTAAGGACCACTGATCCCAACATGCAACATTTTTGACTATCGATGTGGATCGCTTAAATAAATTACTTAACTACAACATACTAAATGACACTCGGCTGTTATGTTTGGATGGGATAATCTTTGATTTAAATTACGATATTAATCACAAGACAGTAATCCTGCATATTTTATACAAAAAACTAATAGTAACAAGTAAAATACAAACGTAATTTAAATACCTCCCTATTTTTTTAAAATTTCTGTCCATAGATCTTTGAGTTAGATAAAGGTACATCCTATTTATGGGACATAATTAATATAATTAGACACTTAATTATAATTGCATGGAAATGGTTTTTGAATGTTTTCCAATAAAGCTGGTCTAACTAAAGATCCGAATGTACGAGTAGGTACGCTTTATTAAACCTGCCCACCGGCATTGGCCATGACCTAAATACCGTTTGATCCTCACGTAAAAAGGAAAATGGTTGCCTCATACCTGAGTATTGCTATCCTTGGATATGAGGATCTTCTAATAATAAAATAGGTATACCTATCTACCTCGAAGTAAAGAAATAGATAAATAAAAGATGAGCCATATAACAGACGTAGCAAGCTGGGCTGGCCACATTTGTCGCAGAACCGATGAATGAAAGGTGGAGTAAACGGGTTCTCGAGTGGAAGCCACGCCTTGGCAAACGTGGTGTAGGACGCCCCTAGCTCGATGGACCGACGACCTTAGGAAGATGGATGGCAGTGGATGGATGAAAAAAACGGGAGATCGTGCTCTCTAGCGCTCTTTGGGAGCTTACGTTCAGCAGTGGACTTCAATAGGCTGAGATGATGATGATGGTGATTATACTTATACTATAATACATAACCGATGGACTAGACCCGGCTAGATGGACCGATGACCTAAAGAAGGCAGCTGGCAGCGACTGGATGCAAAGGGCGGGAAATCGTGCGCTGTGGCGCTCCTTGGGGGAGGCCTATGTCCAGCAGTGGACTGCAACAGGCTGATATGATGATGATAATTCATAACAGACTACTTAAAATTGTCATGGTTGCGAAGTAAGGAATTAAATATTCTTGTGTTACGATTGACGAGGTAATACGTGTTGAATTTTGCCAAGGACGTCTGCCTGCACGCCCAGACCGGAGCCAGGCATTGCCAATATTGAAAAATAAAAGATGGCTTTCTAAATTGACCCGAGCCGGGAATAAAACCCAGAACTGAACCCGCCGCGTCCAAAGCGAATAACCGCGCCGCTTCGCCCCAATTGGGGTTTGGGGGTCGTTACAAATTCAGGAATCTCATGAAGGAAAAAACTTACTTGCGCCATTCAAATAAAATAGTTACGAAACATGTTGCCTTTCGGTTATTTCGACGACCTCCGTAGCCGAGAGGCGAGTACGCCGGACTATATGGCGTCGCCATCTCTGAGGTTCCGGGTTCGATCCCCGGTCGGGTCAATGTAGAAAACGAACTTTTCTATATTGGCTCGGGTCTGGGTGTGTGCTTTAGCTACTTACCTTAGGATCAGAGCAATGTATGTGATGTTGTCCAATATTATTATTATTATTTAATATAATTTATAGATATATTCATTTATAATCATTAATTATCTGCTTACAAAAAGTAATAAAACATACCGGAAATTGGAATACTACATGACGTATTTTTTACTTCTTTTACTTGCCAACTTTTTCTTCACTTTACACAAACTGCTATTAGTGCCATCTATCTAAAATGTAAAAATTAGCTTGCGGTTTTAAAGCACTCAAAAACACGAACCACAAGCATGCTAGACAACAGCATCATTCCTAGTAGAATGACACAGATGGCGCTAGCAGCAGTTATTTCCTGGTATGCATGTAGATGTCGCTGTAGGCTTTAAATTATGGAATTTAGTTTTGGTTAATTTCACTTTAGTTATATTTTTACGTAGTATAATACTTTCTCTGTGGTTATATGAATTCACATTAATTTCGCTACATCACTGATAAGGCAATATACTATACCACTTTTAAGGTGTTGTTCGGCGAACATCTTTTCAAGAGGAGGTTCTCAATCGACTGAATGTTTTTAGGGTTCCGTACCCAAAGGGTAAAACGGAACCCTATTACTGAGGCTCCACTGTCCGTCAGTCCGTTCGTCTGTCACCAGGCTGTATCTCATGAACCGTGGTAGCTAGACAGTTGAAATTTTCGCAGATGATGTATTTCTGTTGCCGCTATAACAACAAATACTAAAAACCAGAATAAAATAAATATTTAAGGGGGCTTCCAACATCAAACGTGATTTTTTTGCTCGTTTTTATAGATAATGGTGCGGAACCCTTCGTGCGCGAGTCCGACTAGCACTTAGCTGGTTTTTTTGATCTAAAATCACCCGTCCAAATAGAATTTTTCAATTATTTTATATTATAATTTATCGATTACTTTTTTATGTTTCAAGAGTCATCATAACTCATCAGTTGTCCTGATGTTTGTCTGTAATCAAATCTTGCAAGTTACATTAGATCTAATCCACTTCTCGGTTACCGTTGCATGCATGTGTAAATCGGATGATAATGCAAACAATTTATTGGAGCTGATGCTGATCTGATGATGTAACCGGAAGGTGGCTTAGGAACTGAAGTTAAACGACACAACCTCATCGAGTTTAAGCTCTATTGATTCGTCTTCGAAATTCGAATCTTACCTAGATGGTACCAAAGTTACTCGAACTTTGGTGCTAGATGGTAAAATTTATTGCTGTAAGTAGTAGTAGTAGTATTAAATAATTTATTATTTTAACAATCTAAAATAAATTGTGAACTTACTACGTGCTACATAACGGAAAAACACTGCTACGCGCTACGAGCCACGCCGTAGCGGAATAAAAAATACAAAAAGTTAAAAATAAAATTAAAGGTAACCAAAAGAAGCTTTTATTACTTGTTATTAAAAATAACAAATAAAAAAGTTAAAAATAATTTAAAACTGACGATGAACCCTCAAACTTTGCACATTGTATTAAATCTTAGCGTTTTTATTACAGATTCTTTTTTTTATTAATAATGAAAATGTAATTTGATCAATGTGCTTAAAATGTTCCATCACAATGTAAGACGCTTTTATTTATTAAAAAAACGACCAAGTGCTAGTCGGACTCACGCGTGAAGGGTTCCACACCATTATCAATAAAAACGAGCAAAAAAAAATCACGTTCGTTGAAATGATGTCCTTAGAAATGTATTTTATTCTGGTTTTTTGTATTTGTTGTTATAGCGGCAACAGAAATACATCATCTGTGAAAATTTTAACTGTCTAACAATCACGGTTCATGAAATAGAGTGACCGCGGACAGATAAATTGACGGACAAATGAGTCTAAGTAATAGGGTCCCGTTTTACCTTTTGGTAACGGAACCCTAAAAAATGGATCTGAGTTAAAAAAGCAAAGATTCAATACAATGGTACAAGGTAAATTTTGAGGGTTACATCAGGTTTAAATTATTTTATTGATAATAAGTAAAAGCTTGTTTTTTAAAAATAACATTTATTTTAAGTTGATTTCCTTTTACAACCTCTTTTCTTCTATGTGATTAGCATCTAAAATTTTAAAAACCGTTAAGTGCGAGTCGTACTCGCGCACGAAGGGTTCCAATATCTATAAAAACGGCAAATAAAACCACGTTTGTTGTATGGATGCCCCCTATTTATTGTCTTCTGTTTTTTAGGATTTTGTTTTTAGTTGTTATACGTGGAGACACCAGAAATACATCATCTGTGAAAATTTCAACTTTCTAACTTATCACGGTTCAGGAGATACAGCCTGGTGTCAGACAGACGGACAGCGGGGCCTTAGTAATAGGGTCCCGTTTTACCCATTGGGTACGAAACGCTAAAAAAAGTAGTTACTTTTTCAATTTTTTTAAGAAAATAAAAGTTTAGGTTATAGGAAAGAGTGACTAATGTTTACCATTATTGCGGAAATATGATGCTTGTTTTTATGATATTAATTTATTCGTTTGTGGGTTTTTTCAACAATAAGCATTTAGCATTCGTATTGATCGTGTGTGATTGATTTTAGTAATGTAAAAATATCTCAAAAGTCCTATGTAAATTGTGATTTATTTAGGTATGTATATTTCATTATGGAGAACCAACAGTAGGTAGTAAATTTCATCTTATTGCAACCATACAAATAACTCCACTTCGACCATTCTGATGTCCACAAAGATGTCGTGCACATCAGAATGGTCGAAGTGGTCGCCATGGCCCAAATCGGTCGGAGAGTTATTACCCAATTTTTGCAGAAAACTCCCGTGAACAATGTGGGCACGTGAGTTTGCCATTTACAGTATTGTGCGATTGATGGCTACAGGTTGACGGGCTTTTATTTGGTCGCGTTTGAAGTCAAGGTCAGCTTTACGTTACGTACGTACGCTAATGAAATGAAATTCTTTATTCTGTATATAGGCCCTCTTCCGGGCACTTATACACGTCCCAACATATAATTTAGCCCTACCACCGCTTCGGGACAACATATCGGCTGGTGTGAGAAGAAACGGCGCAACAAACTCAGTCACCTTTGTCAGCCTGTTTTTATTACAGGAAATACAATTACAAGATAGTGAAGTGCGAGCTAGGCAGGCTATTAAGTCCATGCACTCTTGTCGTTTAAGTAATCTTCAACTTTGTAGGATCCTTTTTCCATAAGGATTTTTTTAATGTGGTTTTGAAATCATAAACAGGTAAGTCAACAGGAGTTTGTGGTACTTTATTGAAGATTTTTATACATTTCCCCAAAAATGAATTACCCACTTTCTTTAATCTGAAATTTCAATTTCTTATTGATTATTATGTGGTTTACGTTGATAGTAGCCTGCTTAACCGTTTTACTGTAGACTAGACCCCGTAACAAAAAAAGCAAAGACAATAAAATTAGTTTAGTCAAAAACCTTTGACTTTTCATCACAGCCCCATCCGTATTGCTGGGGCTTCACCTGCGTGTAATGCCATTAATAAGCACGATATTTATATGAAATAGCGTACTTTTTAATGGCATTAAACGCAGGTGAAGCCCCAGAGTAAAAAAATACAGGGTATAAAAAAATACGAAACTCCTTCAAACCAAGTAACTTAGATACCTAGTTTACTACAACTTTTTTTACTATGCTAAGTAACATCGCAATATTAGGTAATTCGATTCTTGCATCTTCTTTTCTTTGTTTTTGTACAGACTACGGAACAACTAAAAAAACACGATTTCGATGTTGTTTCCCTAAGCAGCTAAGGACCACTGATCCCAACATGCAACATTTTTGACTATCGATGTGGATCGCTTAAATAAATTACTTAACTACAACATACTAAATGACACTCGGCTGTTATGTTTGGATGGGATAATCTTTGATTTAAATTACGATATTAATCACAAGACAGTAATCCTGCATATTTTATACAAAAAACTAATAGTAACAAGTAAAATACAAACTTAATTTAAATACCTCCCTATTTTTTTAAAATTTCTGTCCATAGATCTTTGATTTAGATAAAGGTACCGACATCCTATTTATGGGACATAATTAATATAATTAGACACTTAATTATAATTGCATGGAAATGGTTTTTGAATGTTTTCCAATAAAGCTGGTCTAACTAAAGATCCGAATGTACGAGTAGGTACGCTTTATTAAACCTGCCCACCGGCATTGGCCATGACCTAAATACCGTTTGATCCTCACGTAAAAAGGAAAATGGTTGCCTCATACCTGAGTATTGCTATCCTTGGATATGAGGATCTTCTAATAATAAAATAGGTATACCTATCTACCTCGAAGTAAAGAAATAGATAAATAAAAGATGAGCCATATAACAGACGTAGCAAGCTGGGCTGGCCACATTTGTCGCAGAACCGATGAATGAAAGGTGGAGTAAACGGGTTCTCGAGTGGAAGCCACGCCTTGGCAAACGTGGTGTAGGACGCCCCTAGCTCGATGGACCGACGACCTTAGGAAGATGGATGGCAGTGGATGGATGAAAAAAACGGGAGATCGTGCTCTCTAGCGCTCTTTGGGGGCTTACGTTCAGCAGTGGACTTCAATAGGCTGAGATGATGATGATGGTGATTATACTTATACTATAATACATAACCGATGGACTAGACCCGGCTAGATGGACCGATGACCTAAAGAAGGCAGCTGGCAGCGACTGGATGCAAAGGGCGGGAGATCGTGCGCTGTGGCGCTCCTTGGGGGAGGCCTATGTCCAGCAGTGGACTGCAACAGGCTGATATGATGATGATAATTCATAACAGACTACTTAAAATTGTCATGGTTGCGAAGTAAGGAATTAAATATTCTTGTGTTACGATTGACGAGGTAATACGTGTTGAATTTTGCCAAGGACGTCTGCCTGCACGCCCAGACCGGAGCCAGGCATTGCCAATATTGAAAAATAAAAGATGGCTTTCTAAATTGACCCGAGCCGGGAATAAAACCCAGAACTGAACCCTCCGCGTCCAAAGCGAATAACCGCGCCGCTTCGCCCCAATTGGGGTTTGGGGGTCGTTACAAATTCAGGAATCTCATGAAGGAAAAAACTTACTTGCGCCATTCAAATAAAATAGTTACGAAACATGTTGCCTTTCGGTTATTTCGACGACCTCCGTAGCCGAGAGGCGAGTACGCCGGACTATATGGCGTCGCCATCTCTGAGGTTCCGGGTTCGATCCCCGGTCGGGTCAATGTAGAAAACGAACTTTTCTATATTGGCTCGGGTCTGGGTGTGTGCTTTAGCTACTTACCTTAGGATCAGAGCAATGTATGTGATGTTGTCCAATATTATTATTATTATTTAATATAATTTATAGATATATTCATTTATAATCATTAATTATCTGCTTACAAAAAGTAATAAAACATACCGGAAATTGGAATACTACATGACGTATTTTTTACTTCTTTTACTTGCCAACTTTTTCTTCACTTTACACAAACTGCTATTAGTGCCATCTATCTAAAATGTAAAAATTAGCTTGCGGTTTTAAAGCACTCAAAAACACGAACCACAAGCATGCTAGACAACAGCATCATTCCTAGTAGAATGACACAGATGGCGCTAGCAGCAGTTATTTCCTGGTATGCATGTAGATGTCGCTGTAGGCTTTAAATTATGGAATTTAGTTTTGGTTAATTTCACTTTAGTTATATTTTTACGTAGTATAATACTTTCTCTGTGGTTATATGAATTCACATTAATTTCGCTACATCACTGATAAGGCAATATACTATACCACTTTTAAGGTGTTGTTCGGCGAACATCTTTTCAAGAGGAGGTTCTCAATCGACTGAATGTTTTTAGGGTTCCGTACCCAAAGGGTAAAACGGAACCCTATTACTGAGGCTCCACTGTCCGTCAGTCCGTTCGTCTGTCACCAGGCTGTATCTCATGAACCGTGGTAGCTAGACAGTTGAAATTTTCGCAGATGATGTATTTCTGTTGCCGCTATAACAACAAATACTAAAAACCAGAATAAAATAAATATTTAAGGGGGCTTCCAACATCAAACGTGATTTTTTTGCTCGTTTTTATAGATAATGGTGCGGAACCCTTCGTGCGCGAGTCCGACTAGCACTTAGCTGGTTTTTTTGATCTAAAATCACCCGTCCAAATAGAATTTTTCAATTATTTTATATTATAATTTATCGATTACTTTTTTATGTTTCAAGAGTCATCATAACTCATCAGTTGTCCTGATGTTTGTCTGTAATCAAATCTTGCAAGTTACATTAGATCTAATCCACTTCTCGGTTACCGTTGCATGCATGTGTAAATCGGATGATAATGCAAACAATTTATTGGAGCTGATGCTGATCTGATGATGTAACCGGAAGGTGGCTTAGGAACTGAAGTTAAACGACACAACCTCATCGAGTTTAAGCTCTATTGATTCGTCTTCGAAATTCGAATCTTACCTAGATGGTACCAAAGTTACTCGAACTTTGGTGCTAGATGGTAAAATTTATTGCTGTAAGTAGTAGTAGTAGTATTAAATAATTTATTATTTTAACAATCTAAAATAAATTGTGAACTTACTACGTGCTACATAACGGAAAAACACTGCTACGCGCTACGAGCCACGCCGTAGCGGAATAGAAATACAAAAAGTTAAAAATAAAATTAAAGGTAACCAAAAGAAGCTTTTATTACTTGTTATTAAAAATAACAAATAAAAAAGTTAAAAATAATTTAAAACTGACGATGAACCCTCAAACTTTGCACATTGTATTAAATCTTAGCGTTTTTATTACAGATTCTTTTTTTTATTAATAATGAAAATGTAATTTGATCAATGTGCTTAAAATGTTCCATCACAATGTAAAACGCTTTTATTTATTAAAAAAACGACCAAGTGCTAGTCGGACTCACGCGTGAAGGGTTCCACACCATTATCAATAAAAACGAGCAAAAAAAATCACGTTCGTTGAAATGATGTCCTTAGAAATGTATTTTATTCTGGTTTTTTGTATTTGTTGTTATAGCGGCAACAGAAATACATCATCTGTGAAAATTTTAACTGTCTAACAATCACGGTTCATGAAATAGAGTGACCGCGGACAGATAAATTGACGGACAAATGAGTCTAAGTAATAGGGTCCCGTTTTACCTTTTGGTAACGGAACCCTAAAAAATGGATCTGAGTTAAAAAAGCAAAGATTCAATACAATGGTACAAGGTAAATTTTGAGGGTTACATCAGGTTTAAATTATTTTATTGATAATAAGTAAAAGCTTGTTTTTTAAAAATAACATTTATTTTAAGTTGATTTCCTTTTACAACCTCTTTTCTTCTATGTGATTAGCATCTAAAATTTTAAAAACCGTTAAGTGCGAGTCGTACTCGCGCACGAAGGGTACCAATATCTATAAAAACGGCAAATAAAACCACGTTTGTTGTATGGATGCCCCCTATTTATTGTCTTCTGTTTTTTAGGATTTTGTTTTTAGTTGTTATACGTGGAGACACCAGAAATACATCATCTGTGAAAATTTCAACTTTCTAACTTATCACGGTTCAGGAGATACAGCCTGGTGTCAGACAGACGGACAGCGGGGCCTTAGTAATAGGGTCCCGTTTTACCCATTGGGTACGAAACGCTAAAAAAAGTAGTTACTTTTTTAATTTTTTTAAGAAAATAAAAGTTTAGGTTATAGGAAAGAGTGACTAATGTTTACCATTATTGCGGAAATATGATGCTTGTTTTTATGATATTAATTTATTCGTTTGTGGGTTTTTTCAACAATAAGCATTTAGCATTCGTATTGATCGTGTGTGATTGATTTTAGTAATGTAAAAATATCTCAAAAGTCCTATGTAAATTGTGATTTATTTAGGTATGTATATTTCATTATGGAGAACCAACAGTAGGTAGTAAATTTCATCTTATTGCAACCATACAAATAACTCCACTTCGACCATTCTGATGTCCACAAAGATGTCGTGCACATCAGAATGGTCGAAGTGGTCGCCATGGCCCAAATCGGTCGGAGAGTTATTACCCAATTTTTGCAGAAAACTCCCGTGAACAATGTGGGCACGTGAGTTTGCCATTTACAGTATTGTGCGATTGATGGCTACAGGTTGACGGGCTTTTATTTGGTCGCGTTTGACGTCAAGGTCAGCTTTACGTTGCTCCTTAAATGAAATGAAATTGAAATGAAATGAAATTCTTTATTCTGTATATAGGCCCTCTTCCGGGCACTTATACACGTCCCAACATATAATTTAGCCCTACCACTGCTTCGGGACAACATATCGGCTGGTGTGAGAAGAAACGGCGCAACAAACTCAGTCACCTTTGTCAGCCTGTTTTTATTACAGGAAATACAATTACAAGATAGTGAAGTGCGAGCTAGGCAGGCTATTAAGTCCATGCACTCTTGTCGTTTAAGTAATCTTCAACTTTGTAGGATCCTTTTTCCATAAGGATTTTTTTAATGTGGTTTTGAAATCATAAACAGGTAAGTCAACAGGAGTTTGTGGTACTTTATTGAAGATTTTTATACATTTCCCCAAAAATGAATTACTCACTTTCTTTAATCTGAAGCTCGGAACGGCAAGTTTATTTTTATTTCTAGTATTATAATGATGTGAATCACATTTAAGGCTAAACGAACTTAGGTTTTTTCTAACAAGCATAATATTGTCAAAAATGTATTGTGACGCTACTGTTAATATTTTAATATCTTTAAAGACCTCCCTCAGAGAGTCGCGAGGCCTAAGACAGTATATTGCACGTACAGCTCTTTTCTGCAATACAAAGATTGACTCAATATCAGCAGCTGAGCCGCATAGCAATAAACCATACGACAACAAGCAATGAAAATAACTAAAGTATACTAGTCTTGCCGTTTCGACATCAGTTAAAAGCCTTATTTTCCTCACAGCATAAGCCGCCGAACTGAGCCTTCCTGACAAGGCAATTATATGGGGACCCCATTGCAGTCGGGAGTCTCTTGCAGTTGTAATTCCCGAAAAGGTTGTTGAATTGACTGCATCTATATGATCGTCTGACATATTAATATGCGTACTGACCTGCCTCACATTGGGCATAGTAAATTTGATAAGCTTGGTTTTTTTTGCATTAAGTAACAGATTGTTAGCAGTAAACCATTGTACTACTTGAGAGAGAGCATCATTCACATCGTCAAAGGCAGCTTTACCTCTGTCAGTTTTAAAAATCAATGATGTATCATATATCACGAATAATAAAGGTCCCAATATAGAGCCCTGGGGCACACCCATGCGTAATGGGGCCCCGGAAGAGTCGCAAAAGCAAAAGGCGCGCACTTGCTTCTGTATAATACTTATGTACCCGCGCCATTCAGACCGTTGTGCTGCCAAATTTTCCAACTGAGAGGGCTTAATATTGCATCTTTACATGTGATGCTTCTGAACATCTTTATATTAAAGGATTTGTCCACTGAGTTTTCGCTTGCCCTAGTTCAGAATAAAAGATGCGCTTCGCTACTCTTTCCTCCGCCATACGTGATACGTGACCGCACCACCAAAGCTGTCTGCGTTATTAATTATATACGAATACCCATAACACTGGCTTGTCGCAGAACTTCGGTATTTCGCACACGGTCTGACCATTTTGTGTTCATGATCTTGCGTAAACATTTAAGATGAAAGCGGTCTAGTGTACGTATTAATCTTACAAAGGTAGCTACATAAGTAGTAGGTAGGTAGGGTTTTAATAAGTTCAATAAAAAGTCTATTTCCGTAATACATAATTGTTTATTCATGTATAATTATTTGAATACATCAAAAATTTTTGGTGTAATAAGAAATTCGCTAATGCGTTCTACTTCTGGCCGCCACAATTATAGGCCAGTGTATATTGTTCTTACATTATTGTACATCTTCAGGAATGTACTATCAACTACGGCTACTCTACTTAGCTCCAATATGTTTAAGATCGTAAAATGTTTTTACAAGTAATATTTTAAAATTAAATACATTAATTTAACTAGTTCTAAAACATTAAATCAGTCATTTACAAAGCATCCTTTATTTTACAATATAGAACCAGATTTTTTTAAAGTGAGGTGATTTTCTTCAATTTGGATATCGCTTATTGCACGAATTATTATTATTATTATATTGCAATTGAAAAAATATATTAAAACCCTTGGGACAGCTTGACCTTATTATTTTTGAGCACAAATCATTAAATATCTTTATAATATATTTCATTTTTGTGACAATGAACAATGAAATGTTTAAAAATGTCTTGAACATTATTATTATGGCCAAAAGACTAGTATTAAAAAAATAAAACACCACAGAATGTTCTTTGCCCAGGTAAGAGACAGAATTCAACCTTCAATTGCTGATGAGCAGACTTGGTTCCGTAAACGATCTCCAAAACTTCTCGATCAATGTATCAACAGTAACACAGACTTAACTTAATCCTAAATATTAACTTAAAACACTAAACAGATGGCGTATCCCCTTCAAATTATCTAATTTCAACTGTGTTACTGCGTTTTTCATTAAAGTTTTTGAATTAAACTTTAAACGATTTCTTATACTCTCATGAAGATTAAACAAACTATTTTAAATTAAAGGTTTCCAAATACCTTAGTTACAAAATTATTCGAGATTAGTTGAAATAAAACCAGATCGATGCAAATATAAGTTCTGCGTGCTATTAAAATTTTCGGTACTACCATAAATTTACTTTACATTGTGTGCCTTTTTATACGAATATTGTTTTGTTTCATTATATTTTGTCTCGGAATCCATTCGTTTTCTTCTGAAGTTACAATAGAATTATATAATATTTATGTACCTCGTAAGTATATCCTTATTCGTATAAAAACACAAAACAACACGAATTATAAATAAGCACCTACTCTAAATAGAATACTGACATTGTAGTCGAAAATTAAAATATACACCTTCTAAAACATAATCACAAATAGGTATTCGATTTGGGTGTATAAAAACTCTCTACTACTAAACGAGATTGGTTTATGTACAGAAATATACAATCACATGTAGAAAAACAGACGAACCACTCTTCTCACATCACTCGACGGACAAATCAAATTATAAATACGTAACATAAAAACTATATTTACAAATTCGTCATTTTTCATGACTCAATAAAAAAAGTATATTTTACAAAAAATCCAACGAAGAATCGGGGAACGATTAGGCGAATTTTCCCATTTTTTCTTGATAGGCAGTGACATAAAAAAATATAATTAAAACTATAAAGGCGCATTCCTGCTGGAAGATAAATCACTAACAATCAAATGAAAATTAAAAAACAATGTGTTAACATTCTCATTTATTGAAGACTTACCAACTAGTGGAGTATTGCCTTTATAACGTACAAAACGAAAACTTAATCACATTAAAAAAAAAAGTGCTGATGAAATAATTTTGTACTACAAATTCGAGTTGAAATAAGTCACGGTTCTCAGTCCCAAATACCATTGAAGGATTTGAGATCAAAGTGAACGTTATTTTTCGTCAGATTCTTAGGCTGGGTTTATATCTATTTTTTTTACATAGACAAGATAGTATCTAAAAGTGCATTCCATAATGCACGAACTTACATAGTTACTATTAACCAAATGACATGCATCTATGCTGAAGGTGTTAATATAGAAATTATAGTGAATGCAATTATGAATGCGCATTTCTTATCTAGATACCTAGCAATAGGCCGACAGGATTATCCTATAAAGATTGTAGATTGTAAGAGCTGCCTGGCTAAAACAACCATTTTAAATAATGCGCTCAATCCAACGACCGCTGATAGTTAAAGATAAATATACATAACCTATGCCTTAGATATAAACCTAACCTGTCGATGCAGCGTGATGACGAAAGTCTTGCCTATGTTCAAATGAAGAGAGCAGGGAAGCCATGGATGTTTGGAAGGACCATGGATTTTATAGAAAGTTAAAATATAAGTTGTAACGATGTCCCAATTTAGTATGACAATTCTTAGTTTGTTGTTCCAAATTCTCATACAAATATGACACAAAACTAGTCCTCAAATGACCTTTTCTTAATTAGAGCACCCCACTCCCCCACCCTTAGACTTTTCGAACATGGACAATTCATTACCAAACTGCATATTCCCTCAGTACAGGGACTGGAAAGACGCACCGATTTTAGGCTCTGTGGCCATGAATTTAAGACACCATTTGCCTGTGGCCGTTCTGTCCGTTTCCGTTCTGTGATGGAAAAAGCACGCCTTCGTAGGTGACTCCATTAAGTTCTATGGATACGACGAGCTGCTGATCGCCCGTGCTTGCATCACCTGTAAAAGAATACGAATGTTAGCAAAATTATATAGATAATCTAACCTACACTATGGATTTCATGAAATAGCATCCACATTGAATTTGGTAGTTCTTGAATTTGTGCTATCTAGAAGAGAATGGATTATACAACGTGTAACTTCAAGTAAGCAAAACCTCTAAGGGCTGATCTGATACTAGAGCTCAAAATATAACATTTCGATAGTTTCAATTAGTTACTCCTGGGACCTTCGTCTAAAAACACAATTAGGATAAAGTACCTACTTTTAGCTGAAGTGCTACTACTTAGCTACTAGCCTAGAATAATTTAACAGATTTGTACTTTACCAGTAGTAACTGGCAGTAGCCAAACCCGAAACCGGCACAAGCTAATTGATATTGTCTGAACTGTGATTTGAAGGTTTTACTTCTGTTTAGGTACCTAATATACGCATTCGATTATGAGCCTAGATTGTATTATGTTTTAGGAACCTAATAAAATTGCGTTTAATACTTATGCCGACGTCACGTCAGATAGTCGGATATTTGGTCCCAAATGAAGGTGTATCAATAAAAATATAAAGGTTGCGGAAGCCGATGAATGCAAACGGCGCTGACCAGCTCGCTGTGTCGTTCGCCTATTTTTAGCAGTATACTTTCAAAAGCTACTGATAATGACTAATAATGTACGTACCTCGAGTGGTGATCTTGAAAGCAGCCCCGTTGACGCCATTTGTTGGAGGACTGCCGTTGACCTGTGCGGGCGGGGTGACGCGCGGGGGCGACGGCATGCGGGGGGAGGGCGGGCGCGGTGTGCGGCGCTTAGCGGGAGGCGGGGGCGAACGGCAAGCCTCACGCTTGCCGCCGCTAAGGCTAGAGGTTGGACTCTCGCTGAGGTTTAGTGCCTCGCTGTGTAACAAAAAAAAATACATTTTAAATTACTATTACTGTTTTCGTGACTAATAATAATTTATGTGGTCAAGAGAAGCCAATTTCCAAAAAAAGTTATGAATATTGACAAACCGTACCTATTATAAATATACAGCCTT
Organism: Anania fuscalis; assembly: GCA_950371115.1. Taxonomy (NCBI): domain Eukaryota; kingdom Metazoa; phylum Arthropoda; class Insecta; order Lepidoptera; family Crambidae; genus Anania; species Anania fuscalis. Next base: position 10,408,862 of record OX493343.1, on the reverse strand, counting down.
ATTTATGGCATGCATGATGCCCAGAAACGATCAAAGATAGATTCATTGTGGTCTTTTCTATGTGGTCCATAAACTAGATTTACTACTAATCAACTATCTAACTAATCAAATATATAATACGAATCGACGTGTTCTAACAAAATATTGAAAATTGACGCCCAAAGTGGTGGCACAAATATTATGTTATTAAAATTAAAAAAATAAGATTTCCGAGAAATTTGGATAAAGGCAATTAAAGAATTCTCACCGTTGTGGCTCCAATTCCGGCTGCGGGCTATTGTTGTTATTGTTGTAGAGAGACCAGAGGGTGAGGCGTGAAACGTCTATGGCACTGAGCGCGGCGGCGTCGCGCGGCGACATTATAGGCGCTGGTCCGTTTGACCCTGGAGGGGATTCTGAACCTGGTAAATCAAAAATGTTTACAATTAGTTGATTGTAACAAACTGGCCGTGGTAAAAGTTATTCTATTTTTAAAATGAAAAAAGACAACTCGTCCGAACCGGAATGTATTTTTTTCGATTTAAAAATATGTATTCCACAATATTGGCAAAGCCACATTCAACAAAATTTGCTAAAAGTAATACATATAATTTAAAAGGTAATTCTACCCAAAGGTGCAGTTTTGATCGAGTAAGAAACATTCGAATGCAGGAACCAGGCGAACAACAAGAAGATTATTGCTATATAGCAGATGGACATTTCATTATGAAAGTTGAATTAAACCAGTGTTCGTTCATACTATTCAGTTCCCAGAACTGGTCAAATGTTTCAGAAATTCATTTAAAATAACATATGAATTTATAAATAAATAAAATATAACCATTTGGCTGCCACAAACTAGACACATTAGAAAATCTATTGTTTGGGGGTTTGGGGGTCAACGTTGACGGCGTTGACGCTGAATGTGTTAAAGAGTAACTCACCATTCCTCATCAACTCCCTCTGCTGCTGAATCATCTTCATGTACTCTCTTACACGATACTCAATATCGTGCTGCGAGATGTGCGGCGCGTGCGGCGGGAGGGGGGGCAGGCGTGGGACGCCACCCACGCCTCCGCCGAGCGAGAGGGAGAGAGGTTGCATGTGTTGCGAGAGCTGCGCGAGCGACGCTGGCACGCCACGACTGAGCGGCGGCTGAAAGAGACAGATAATGGTTAGTTTGTTGATCGATTAAATTGAAAACATTTAGTTAGAATTGACATGGATGATTGTTGTGTCTTTTTAGTGTTTATATTTTTAAGTCATATCTGATACCTACTTGATACTAAGAAAGAACACCTAATCACAGTTCTTGAAATAAATACAATTATGTTCATAGTTTTAGAAAAATTGTAACGAACATTTTAAAATTAAACTTACAAAAATTTAGATTATATTTTTATGTTGACAAAGACAATAGGAAAATTGGAAGGTTCTAAAAGTAAGTATAATTTAAAATAGAAAATATATAACTATAGAGAATGCCACACGGCTGAAATGGATAGAACAAGAAGCAATTAAATGCTTCCGCGGTCTTTAGGAGATGAAGTAAGAGAGAGAGAGAAATTTTTATTAGACACACACAACAATACAAAAGTAGAATACATAAAAAATACAAAAAACATAAAAAATAAAAGGCAGACAAATAACAACATTAAACAACAAAAAAAAGCACAAAAGATTGCTAAGATGCTTAAGATGATTGATAAGATTGCTAAAGAAAGTAAGTAGTTATGAACGCGAGTCTATCGCCCAATATCTTAGCAATCATTGTTGCATCGCTAGCCGCTACTTCTATTTCAGTAGACAATGTAAACACCTTTAAGATTCCACTGGTATGTGCAACTGCAAAGTGCTCTAAATGTCTTTTTGTATAATTTAATTTGCTATGAACAAAAGTTTTGCAAAGCCTTAAGTAGATTAGTACCTAGTCTGCTGTAGTAGTGTGTTTCTCACATTATTGCCTGTCTACAATAAAAGGAAAGCCCTCACAGAGACTATTTCAAGGATGTTTTTAAAAACTTATATCTTAAATAGTGATGTACAAGGCTCGAGGTCTACCAAGTCCTTTTGTCTAGAGCTCGGCGTCGTTTACAGGGCTCGCCTAGTTTGTATGAAGCTCGATAACTCGGGAGTCTGTTTCAAAGCTCGAGCCTTTTTGAAAGCTCGAGCCTGTTTAAAAGCTCGAGCCTTTTTGAGATCTCGATCGATTTCGAGGCTTTTACTGCACTCTAGATGTGATGGGCTGCTTATGAATAAAGATAATTGGAGGTAAAACACAATATATTAAGCATCTATGGTGTTTTATGTGACATAAGATTAAGTGTAGTTAAGCGCAAGCCAGCCACTAACATTAAAATATTACTTACGGAGATATTAAAGTCATAAAAAACTTATTCAAGGCTCGCTTTCATTTTGAGACTCGAGCTCTTTTGAAGGCTCAAACTCTTTTGAAACCTCGAGGCGTGGCTTGGAGAGCTCGCGTCTCGGCTAGGCTCGGGTCTATGAGCCTACCGAGCTCACTGAGTCCTGCCAATACGCCTTGAGGCTTCAAAAGTAGAACTCGATGCCTCGAGGTTTGTACATCACTAATCTTAAATTATAAATGAATGTTAGGCAAAGTTATTCTTACTATGCTAACCATCGCTAGCGCCGCTTGCGCGTCGTACTGGCCGGACGCTCGCCTGCCTTCCCTCTTGTTTCCTTCTATAGCTGCGTCCAGCTCGCTCCTGGTCGACAGGTTCTTCTTCTCGCACTCGTAGTCGTACAAGTACTTCATGTATCTGAAAATAGAAAAAAAGATTATATCACCTGTGGCTTATTCCACAAATCGGCTTACAGTAGCAATTTATCCAATTGCCATTGCCTTCATCGTCTTGTCACACTATACAACAAACCAGGTGTGCAGGCTATAATTTGCCTTGCGTTTTATTCGAGGGTACTAGGTACCGATAGATTTTATAAAGCGTGTACTAACATTTTTCAATATAAGCTACTGTTCCAGGCCGAGGATCAAATGCAAAACATCATCAGATCAGCATCAGCAGTGATGACTTTCGATGAATAAAGATCAGTCTATCAACTAAATCCATAAAAGCCTAAGATGCTTTTGTAGCAATAAAATTTAGATTTTTGCCTAAGATAGGTACACCAAAAACGAGCCCGGTGAACCTATGTTGCTTGCCTGGCATCGAAAGCTCAAACAATTTTAAATGTTTAAGACACGACAAGAATTTTCTCTTTAAAAGTTATGACAAATAAATATGCTTATGAAAGCGGCTCTCCATCAAAGGTAGCGGCACGCTTGCTTTTATTATCAAAATAAATTACGAGATAAGTCGATGTCACCGATGGATCTTTAAACCCAAGATCTAATTACGTCATTATGTCAATGCACTATTCGGAGATCAATCCGACGAGACACGACAAGCTTATAAATCATATTTCAAGCCCAATTAATATCGAGCCATATAATAGGTCCATTACAATCTAATCCTATTCTTATGACGAGTCAATTTTTATACGACACATTGTCACCGTTCGTTACCATAACTCATAATAAGCGGGAACATTGAAGCCGAACACAATGAAAAACTTTGAGACGGTCTATGCTCTATAAAAACGCGGCTACCTTTTCATAAACTGTCAAATGAGAAAGCTAAATATATGACATTCGTCATTACCGCTCGTCTAATTTTATGTACGCCCATCATCGGTGGATACGGAACGCATGGAGTGGACACATTCAAAATAACAAATCAGTTGTACCGTAGTTTGGAGCATTCGTTGGAAATCAGAGGTTCGTGCGTAACGGTGCACAGTTTGAATTAGAAATGTGAGACACCTTTGTAGAATACAAAAGGCGTGGAGGTGAAGGAACTCTCGGAGATAAATGGGAAATTATATCGGCGGAGATGAGCTAGAGGTTATTAATTATGGAGTTGTCACATTGTCGCCGACGCTCACGTAGCGACTATTGTGGCGACCTCTTTGTCTCCTCGTGAGAGTTTGTGAGGGTGATACAAAAGCTGTCGAATATGGCACCAGCTCCTGACTTGTTCTGGACCACACATAGTACTTTGGATAGAGATAAAGCGCTTAAAGTCAATCGGATTAGGAAGACATAAATGTAGATATTTAAAGAAAAGACTGTTGCGTGTTGAAATATTTGTTATAGGACTTATTCGAAAAAGTATGTTCTGGGATATTGGTCCGCGGGAGTTAGCATAATGGTTGTGGTCGTCACTAATGGTACTTGCTTTATCAGTCACCGCTACACGTCTCTGACAAAATGATCCCTCCTGTTGCACCCATTTAGGGTTGCCTCATCAATATCTGATGACCACTTTACTTTTAGCTTCGTTTATTTTTAAAGCTACAATTTTTACACGTTTCTATTAAGACATAGTTGGATACTCACTGTGTTCGCAGCGTGAAAGCTGCAGATGTGATGGAGGATGGCAACCTCAACCCTTTGATGATCTCCTGCCAGAGTTTCTTGTTGATCACCTCGACGAGTCCCCCGCGAGCTATGACCAGATTGTATAGCTCGTACAGGTCCAGCACTGACTTGGCCATGATGGGCAGTCGGTTTATAGGGGTTCCTGAAACAATAGACAAGAAGGTTATATCTTTTACTTTCTAGAATTGAAAAGGACACTTTCTATTATGTTCATTGTAGAATGTAGATTGCTGGCTACACTGTAAAGCAACCTTAAAACCTCATTACCCATACTGTTTTGTCATCCATAATGTTTGGTCCCTCTGCGGTAATAATTAATCGAAGAAGATGTTTTCAATCTTAACACATTTACAAAGTGTATTAGCATATTTTTTATTATACCAGTATTATATTTTCAAAAATAATGGAACACTTCCATTATTACTTTGTTTACAGTTACATTTAATGTTCTTTAGCTATATTTGCACCTTTATGGTCCCGAACACGATGACAGCCAATCGAATAGTAACGCGCCGAAAACAAACTGAACGGATATTATCCGTGTTTATCACGTTCGGGTGTGATAGTGCGGCAGTAAAACCTTTACAGCCACTGGGTAAGGATGCGAACACACTACAATGTACGTCGAGCTTGTCCTTGCGATAGTTTTATTTTTTATTTTACACATCGCAATAGCCGTACAAACAGTGGTTACGTTTTTAATGTAGGCAAAATGTGGCCATTTAAGATACTTGGATTTATAATGCATATGCGCAATGTGATGTAGAAATAAGAACTTGTAAATGTGGCCGTAGTATTAACAGCAAAAAATTAGATAATAGACTATACAACTAGCCAGATTACTAAGTATGATACTTCACGAAACTACTTGATTAGTGCTGAAATACAGATACTCTTCATTGCATCCACAAGTAAATACGGTACAGAAAAGTGCACTTAGCTAAGTAGACTATCAGTATTGATGACTAACTGGCTAGGAAGACAGAGAGCTGTGGCGCAGCTTAACGGCAGACTAGTAGACGACGATAGGCTAACATGACATTTTAACTTGTGTGGGCTTACCCTTACAGTGCACTGGGTAAGGGCAGTAAAACGCGCGTGCGTTGCAAATCGCAGCGGATCGCGCGATCGGTGATTTATGATGTGCGCGAGCGCGTCAGATCGCGCGTTTACGACACAAACGGATTTAGCACACCCAGTAGGGATTGACTGATTCGGATATTGTTATGCAAGACATTTTTCTTGCCACACTTTATACCGATGTTTCTAAATTAGAGTTATTAGAACTGACTGACTAGTCCATTTCATTAATAACAAGCATTGTTATTAACAATTTGTTAAATACATGATTAGCCTTTCATTATTGGTATACTTTATATATACGTATGTGGTATCGTCTTTTAAAAATCTTTTTAAAAATACTAGGTACGCGTAACCAAAACTCGGTTAGTGGTAGTAACCGAACTGCTATGTCCTATTAGAAGTGGACGTGTGTAACCGAAACCAAACTTTCAAGTTCGTATCCGAAGCTACACGTCACTACGCGGCCCGTGTGGCCGTTGCGGAAGCCATAGTTTGTTAGAGGATTGTTTGCGGCACTTGATTTACTATAATTTGGTGGTTAAACCCGAGCAATGAAGTGACGAGTATAGAACTGCCCCTCTTACGTCTTCTTCGGGTGTAAATCAAATAATTATGAACACTCTCTGTTTAATAATCAGCAGAAATTAATAGTTGAAAACATAAAGTTAACGCAAAATTTTCCTAAAATAATAGACCCGTATCTCCGTTTCCGTTACGATATTCTTGCTTTATCACTTCTTGTTTGGGAAGATAAAATGTTTCTTAAACTCTTGTACCATGTTTGTTTTAAAAATAGGTTAACTAATCAGATTGAAAAGTCTACAATTCTTTATCGCAAGGTAACTAAATGACATTGTTTTTTCATAACCATTGCTATTAGATCCACTTTTACAAAACTAATAACTCACTGACAGAGAATGAAATTAGAATTAATATCAGACAATAGGATAGGACAGAAAACACCGATAATACATTAAATTAACAAATCATAGCACCCACCTAACTAGGTATTACTAACAGAGTTAATGATAATTTTGTTTGTTCTTGTAAATCAGTCAGTTACTAGAAAGTTAAAAACCATGCCGCATCACCTTTTAAACTTAATTTAAATGCAAAATCAATAACACAACTCTTGCAACAATTTCCAATAGGAAAACCCGATCGTTGGAACTCTCGATTGACGAACGGAACATTAGCGAATACCGGAACGTCTATTTGTCAATCCGTCTTCCTGTCAGCTGTTAATCATCCCCTTTGGGGGTGGAACATCACCCTCTCAAGATTAATTGCCGCGTTCATGTTTAAAGGGGGATGATGGGCTGGAATTGGAGCAATAAGGGAGGAATACCTACTGATGGTAGATAAATGTACTGACGATATGTTACGTCAATCCATTTGTTTGTTTGTTAATAACCTTTTTCATTAATCAGTAGGTATATACGTACAGGTTCTATTCAGTTCTATATCAGGTTAAACCATGTAAAGCTCGTTTTTAGAAAAATGTGACTTGTTATTGAACACACCAATTGTACCACCATTATTTTTTATTTTACCCAATTGCATAAAGCCAAGTCGGTAACTGGCTAAACACGAATTACAAAGTCTATTATGACTCACAGTCATTAAGAATGTCGCAATAAAATCTGAATGTGGTCAGATGTTCACAATATAAGACAATAAATATGCCATTTACTGTGAATTACCTGTGAATACAATGTTAACTATGAGTAATACGTATGCATATCAATTTCTATAGAATTTCATCACGAGAATGATCTCATGTAGGTAATTGCCAATTTCCGTGATTGCTGAAATGAAAAGAAGTATATATGTATTTTAATGGCAAGGCTAAGTCATAGATAAAACAGTATTAGTGCTCAAAAGTAATTTTTATCATAAGTAAAGATTATCGGAAAATTTGGTTTATTATTTTTGTATGTATTTTTTTTCATTGACAAAATAAGTACTTCTGATTTAAAGATTACTTATCTTGCGCGCATTGTTTATAAGTTTGTTAAATTTCATGTAAAGTTATCAAATTGAAATGAAATAGTGCAAAACGCACTTTAATTTTAACTTCTTCGCACCCCATGATCCCACTTCTTACTAACTCCAACCAATTATGTTTATGACAATAATGTCCTATTATTAGCCCGGCACACCAGTTCAAGCGTAGCATGGCATCGCGGCCGATGGTCGGCGTCACGTACCGCATCAAAGGCAAGGTGCTATCAAACGAGAAATGGCCGCAGCAAGCCTGTAGCCCTCTGCCTGCTGCGCTAAAATAGGGTTGCACCTTTATATTGAAAACAAGTGACTGAAAACGTGAACTTTTTTTTATTTTTCAGGCATTTCCAGCTGTTTATTTGCTCTAACCAATTTTTCCCGCGTCTACCGCCTGTTGTTCTTTAACCACTAGGTTTTCGCGCAAACGTCACTTCCGCAAAATATTACTGCAAAAAATTGTCACCTATGCCAAATTTCAATTTCATAGAATGTCGTTTCGTAAAAAACACTTTCGCCCAAAGTCACTTTCCTTTGTATTTAAATTAGACCTAAAAGAGAGTAAGTCATAGTTAAATGACATAAAATCTTAATGAGTTGATAATCTACATACCTACGTCAAGTCTTACAAAAAGAGACTATCATCTTCTTCGGGGGGATGGTCCAGATTTACCCAATCTGCACATGCATGTAACAATTTACACATCCAGTTTGTATTATCATGTGCAGTTTAGGTTCTCGGCATAATATGTTAATACTTACGTACAGGGTCACAAACCTTGAACTTAATTTATGTTTGACGTGCTAAAAATATCCAGATTGCGAAGTTGAAATCTGCCAGTTTTTAAAAGAAAATTTATTTCAAGGTAATGCCGAAATCAACTTTAACGTCAGATACAGATTTGATTCTGAGATGAATTTATGTTGCAGATATTTTAGCTTTCAAAAATCATGAATTCAAGATTGTTTATTCATTTTTAGACATGATAAATGACAAGGTAGCCCTGTGCAAAAATACATCTATTTTTGGATGTACGAATGTCGAGAGACTGCGGTTTGTGTTATACCATTAAAGCAACGCTAGCTGCAATAGGACAAAGCAACATAGTGCGAGGCAATAAACACTGTCAACGTGCTGTATCGGGCTTGGGTGGTTAATTTGAAAATAAGGATAACATTCAGTTTATAAGGTACAGTCAGCTCATATTTAACAGCACTAAAAGGCAAAACTTACCTAACCTAACCTAACCTAACTTACTAATTTGGTAGTTTTACATTTCGTTGTTTGACTATCGACATATTAATTCATTCTGTACAAGAAGAAAAATAAAGAGTTTAGGTAAGTGACTGGAAAAGTGACTACAACTAAAATCAATATGCAATGCAAATTCGCAAGTAACGCAGTGCGAATATGTTAAACGCACCGCAATTGAACAAAACACAGATAAAGCACAACCCGACTTCCTCAGCTAGATTGCATAAACGCGTACCCTGTTATCAGACACGGAGGCTCGCTAAAACAACCGTTATCCGGCAAAATAACAAGTTAGTTACAAGAACCGATGTACAAAAGCTATTGTTTATGAAAGCAATCACCCCAATAACGATTTCCACAAAACGCAATCCCGTCGCCGGCGGCGGAAAACGCGCGATTCGATGCGCGTGCGCTTAGCTGCGTGCGCACGCTGTTTGCATAAACCAACCAACTTTAAAAGCATACACTTTCCTACAACCACACAAGACATCATAACCCACTCAATTCCACCAACTGAAACGTAATTTACGACGTATGTCAAATCAAGTGGAGAGCCAATCTAATTGTGCCCAATTGTGACAAATTATTGCTTTTCCTACGAAACCTTACGCTAAATTTCACTTTATGGACGTAAGACCCCTTTAGGAAACTTTGTGTATTATAAATAACACTGTTGCAATTTATTCGCACCTTTCGAACTTTATTGCCACTCGATGTCGCTTAGACTGCTAATTCTTTTGTGTACCAAGCTCAAAACTCTCGTAAATCGTTTAGTAAACGCCCCCGTTCTCTGATAAAGGACTGTAAATAACCACCGATTAGCCAACTAATCTCTCAAAGTTGCAGTTTGCAACTTTGATTTGTAATCTCCTTTTACGATGAGATTAGGTTAGGGTTAAGAATTTTACAGCGACGATAATAAAATGTTAAAGACTGCACATAATAAATAAGATGATGATGACACTGATGACGCATGGTATTCATAATAATAATATCAAGAGTGGTTGGTCGAACGAGTGCGCGATAACACGAATTATAATCGATCGAATCGACATTCGACGCCTACCGCTTATCGAGAGTCGTATCAAGGCCCTTCGCCCCTCAACCCCGCTGCTGGCCAATGGGAGGCGAGCTCGAGTGAATGCTGGCTTCCGATTGGTCAGATTCGCGTTTGATTGCCCGCCCCCCTCGATCCGCGGCTCGATCAATCTCAATTACCGGCTTATGTTGGTTACGCTCCAACGTTCGTGCAACGCCAACAGAAATCTGACTTTCAATTGCCAATACGTAACTGGAAATAAGATTATGATTATTATATTGAGGACAAGTAGTACTATTAAATAATGTTAAGGTAATTTAATAAGAAGATCTAAAATTGTTGATTGTCTATCAAAAATCTAAAAGGTTGATGATAACAAACCTAAACCAATGATTATTTGAACAGTTAGATCATAAGTAGTAAAGTAATGCTAATGTATTGAATACCTATTTAATTTAAAAATAAATTCAAAAGTTACAATAAAAATCTGCTATATGATTCTAAGAAGTAATTTAGACTTGTTTAATCTTTAGAGCCATTTATGCAGCAACACTAACACGTAAGCAAGTCTAATACCCAATCAGGGTAGAAATCAAACATAATGAGAACGGGAGTGATGCGTTTATGAGCTTTTTGAATGTTCATCAATTACTGAACATAATATAGGGGAGTATAAATAGACACTACTGACACGTGTTACGAATGCGAAACGCAACGAAAACCTACCGATGCGGCTGTAAAATGTTTACGATTGGAGATATAAATTCACGTTACGGCGACAAATAAACCTACATCAGATAGCTTAATACGTGCCACATGTAGTTAGATTGGGAAAAATCATCCACAAGCATTATTTATGATATTACTTTAGAAACATCTGCGGAGATGTGTCATGTTAGTGCTAAAGTCACACTAGAACAATGAGCGAAACATTTACGTCCATTTTGCATGCTTGCAAATCCTATAAATGGAAATATTTAATTTTCAATAGGATTAATTAAATATATTGAAAAAAAATATGTGATGAAAAATTAACAAAATAATTAACCTACTCAATTTAAAACTACCAATAAAGTAAAAAGGTAATAAGAATGAATCGCGCATTAAAAACGAAATGGTGTCTAAGGTGTAAAACGGATTAACGCGTAATTGCTGAAGTGTTTTTTACTTGTTATTATGCATTAAGGTTATAAACGACGGCTAGCCCCTGTTTAGACAGTCGTTACAGTTTTATGGGCGAACGAATTTATTGCAGCTCGCGAGGTTTTAATTTAGGAATACCATCATTCTAGTGTTAATTTCTACACATGGATCCGAAATCATTTTATTTTCTGCTTTTAGTTTGGAAAAGATAGATGGATGTCTTGTATGATCTCTGAAAATTAGCATCCTTAAAACGGCCAAAGTAATAAGAAAATCGGCGTTCTCAACTAAAACAAAAAACAATTGAGAAATTCAAAAAAAATAACAAAAATACTTTTTGAGGATTATTAAAACAAGAGATAAATTGACCAATAGAACTCTGAAATCGTGATTAACAACCGCGAGCTGACACCACAGGACAAGCAAAAGAGCTCAAATGCAATAATTTCCCGAAGTTACCATAACTCAATATTATATTTATTGCTTGTAGTACAAATTCCGAGAGATACGGCGCGAAAATGACATAAGGCTGAGGATACAACGATCAATCATGAGGGGAGCAGTAAAGTTGAGAACAATCCAGCGTAATTCCGTCTGAGAGACATTAAAATGGCCACCGCCCTATCCGGTTGCAACATTGTGGCAAACTGAGTCCAATAATACTTTCTTATTGGAATATTTCAAGGAATTTCTTAGAAAACTTTGATTCTTTTATACGCCTATTTTTAATAAATTAATGAAAAAGCAAAACAATCTCCCGACGTCACACATCATTCTGAAGCTATTAACTTTAATAACGCATAAATCACTTATACGGACGCAAATCAAATCTCAGAAGCATATTTAAGTTTTGTATCGCTCGGTGGAATTCAGGGGCCATTCGATGTAATTGGCAATCATTCAGAAAAGAACATTCTCTCGCTCCAACAATCAAGACAAAGGCGGCCGATAGTACCTACAGGCGAGCCATTACGGGTCAATACCCATTATTATGCGATATTTTCGCGAGCACGGCCCTCTGATACCCCGTGCACTCACATGAGACGGCAAATATCTGTAATTAAAGGTTGTAAAGTTGATTTACAACTGGGGCCCGAGTATCGAACCTTGGGGAACGCCTCGGCCAATAGCGTGGCTTGGTGCCCTTTCCACCACACTCATATCAATTTATTAGAAACGAATGAAAATCGCGGCTGCGGTGGCTCCAGTTCGCGATAACGCGCCTTGCGGTCACGGATCCATCAGCATCGGATCGTGGCGGATAGTATCGAACGCTGTTGCATAGTTTACGACCTCCGCGGGGACGGTAACACCGCAATAAAATTGCAACAATGGAAATGTCGGATGCGACTGAAAGACGATGCAACTACGAGAGATCATTGCCATGAATACAACAATGGAATCCTTAGAACGATGGTGGCAACTATTGACAGACATAAAGCTGTGTAACCTCTAACATATGCGATTTGATTGCCGACTGATAGTCTGAAAATAAAAAATAAATAAACCCATACCTACTTTTTAGTGTAATGTAATTTCGGTTTTTACTTTGTTTGCTTTTACGATTTACAGTAGAAACTATTTTAAGGAGAATAATTTTCTTTGGTCAAAGTTAACTTCTACATAGTAAATAAGTATGTGAAATATATTATAACAAATTAAATTTAATGTAATGCATTTGAACGCTGCGTACGGGATATCAGCGTTAAGATATTCGAAGCAATTGTTTCTAAAGAGCTTTCTCAGATTTATACGTCAATAATTCTCTACGATGATCGATAATAAGCATTGTTTCATTTCGCTCGCAAGGAGAACACTTCGTCCCTTGCGAACATTTAATATCTGAGGAGTAATTATTAGCATTTGTTGTTTCCAAATGGTAGTATCGTCTGGGTGAGATGTATGTAATTTATTATTACCGTAGTCATGTTTGCGCTTTTTATGGGTGCGGAGAAAATTGACCGTCAAAACGAGTCTGCTGCCCCGCTTACAATGTTGTTTCTCCAGTTGTATGTAATTACATATCGGGAAACATTATACGGACTTGTGTGAATCGATTGTGTTCTTCTATTTTTTCTTGTTTGTGACATTTTATTATAACCTTTGTTCCACGTTCCAACCGTTTCTCGTAAAATTGATGTTCCTCAGGACATCTAATTATCTTTTGGATTTTAATTTTAGATTGCATCTTGATAGTCTAAGTTTTCGTTTTTTAAATTTACAAACAAAAAGAAAGTATGCAATACTTTAGTGGTTTAAAAAAAATAAGCAAACTATGACTTGTTTTTATGCTGAAACATAAATATTCTAACACAAATATATAATGAGACCAGAAAAAATAGACAATCACTATTCATAAAAAGACAATGTCACTTATGGGACATTATAACAATGAGAGAAGTGTGCGATTGCTATTGTGAGTGCATAACATAGTGATGTCGAAGATCATCTGTATAAAACGTGTGCATTAAAATGCCTGAAACTGGGGTCACAGGTAGCAACAATGGAGCGAGGTGACTGAACGTCAATAGACGGTTGTTTGGTATGTACGCCGCGAGGTGACGACCATCTGACTGCCACTGCATTTAGTGTCTCACGTGAATGGTTATTTGAATAACAATCCGAATTACAATATGGGACGGCGTCCAGGTCGTGACGGGGCAGAACTGGAAGCACAACTTCGAATTTATAATAATTGTCACTAATAACTTATGGAGATTTTAGACGCCTCTTGGTTTGAGAGATCCATCGACGTAAATTAATTATTTAGAATTTAGTAGACAAAAACAGATACACATAAAGAAATTGGATACTTGTTTTTTTTTTCAATAGGATCAAACTTATAAATATGTATTATTTTAAACAAATTATGATCAGAATGAACGATTTAAAAACGAGAAAAGAAAGTTTAAAATTTAACAGAATCTAATGAAGCAAAGAAAAAAAAAGGTTATACTTTGAGTAAAGATATTGTGATGAAATTCAGGCGTAATTTTCAAAATTAAAAAACCATGTCACTCAAATGCATGTAGCACCAAATAGTTATGAAGCACATGAGACAGCAAAGCTTATAACACATAACGGAAATAAAATAATCGATGTGTCACAAAAAATAGACAATGGAGTCAAAGGGTAAGATGACAATGGTGCGGCAGATAGAACAAATGTGCTGCCTACAATGAGGTATTAGCATATTTGGACATTTGGGTTGAGATGGGGTGATCAATACACTCTCGAGATTTAAAAAAAATGTGCATAATGTACTCAATATTATGGTGAAATAGTAAAATAAATTGACAAACCGACAGATAAAGGACCTATCGCAAAATTATATTCAAAACTTCAATGTCTTGATATTTTGAACATACACAATATGTATCTTCTTAGGAGTTATTAATTGAATTTGATTCTAGCCCCCATTTATCCCCATACGAGGTCTTTTCAGCATAATTATGCCAACGTAGCAAAAAGAACGCTTATTTAATTCGAAATTCAACAATGTGTTATCCTTTGCAGTCAGTAAATTTACATATCTGACTTAGATTCACAAGATTGTGATTGGAACAAAATCTGCATTACAAAAATCACGCACTGAACTTTGACATTTGAGATAATCGAATTAGAGTTCAATACGTCTATGAAATTAATCTCATCGGTTGGGACCTTTGTGTAGTAATCCGATGTGGAGATAGGAGTTGTCGAAACATGCTTATCTAGTAATGATATCTGTGGCTTCCTGCCACCCACCGCGCCTATGGCCAACAATGGGGTCATATTGCTATCGTTATCTTTGTCGATGGGGGTAACACAATTCGATTTGTAAAATTAAACTATGATTAGTTTTCGGTACAGGTTTAACACATGAGCTCTTAAAACAGTGGCAAAAGAAAAAAATACTCAGATCAAAGTTAGACAAAAACTTGTAATTTTTTTAACCTTTCCAAGAGACGAAATTGATCTAGTTCTTTAAGGTTTTTATCATAATTGAAATGTCTCCGTTTTCCTAGACTACCGGAGTTGCAAATTATACAATTAAACATGCCACTCCTAGTAATAATGTAACGAAACGTCTTTTAATTTAATAAGTAATTTCATAGTAGGTATCAAACACCTATTGCGTTTATGAAATTACCTGCCACATTAACATGATTTGAGATTTAAATCCAAGTTTCGTAGTCCAATAACTCATGCAGTTAGACCAAGAAGTTAAAAAGCACAAAAGTTAAGTAATTGATGCATAAGACCCCCGCCCGCCCAACTGACTGGGCGGGCGGGGGCGCCTGGGCGGGGCGGCACGCCTACCAAACTTGCACTTGATAAAGTGACCTTTATCAAACTATCTCCTAGCTCAGTAGTAAGCAGTGTATGGAGAAATTACTTCACAAAAACTATCATTTCCTCTATCGTAATTATCTGATTTAAATCTGGAGCTTGACGTTGTTAATGTTAATTAGTAATGAGATTTAAAAATAAAAAACAACACACAACTGCAAATTACACAGCCACTTCATAAAATTTCAGCTCTTAGATTTAGATAACTTATTAATGGAAATTACTTCTACTTTAAATGTTTCGATCAAACAATATAAAATACAGGTTAAAGTTCTGTATTCTTATGATTTTCCTATAACTATTTGCGTATCTTGCTTCACTACTCGTAATTAACCCTGAAATATCTGATTTTGGTATATATTATCTAGATTTACACACAAAAACATTAGTATCCCGATTTTGTGTTTACCTTGAGATGATTAAAAGCAAGTCTTAATGTAGTCACATTGACGACATTTGCTGCTTTTCCCATTTACAAAGGAAATTAATTTATGTTCTACAAACAAGTTCATAAGCTTCATCTCTAAAAGATAAGAGAGTTAACAGTTTTAATTCCTTTTCCTTTATTAGCAAAGTCCGTGGGAAACTCACATATTGGATTGTTCGCGGATATGACTTAACACATACCACACAATCATACATCCATACACAGTAATACAAACGAGATAAGACGTATATCCGTTCAAAGTTATTGTCGATTGCCGGATACGGAAAACAAATAAGTGCCAGATACTTTTGAACAGGTTGTATGATGACCTCGTTTTGATTTTATGAAATACAAACAAAATGTAGGTATATGAAAGAATCGTTAGTTTTCATGTCTTTTTCTTTTTTCATACAAAATTATTATTGTAGCGACGTTTATGAAGTAGCAACAAACTATTGAAACAAAACTGCTGGTACCATTGATGTAAAAAATTATAATATATAAGTCAATGGCTGGTACATAATTAAAATCTTTGTCGATGTTCTATATTTGTGTAACAATGGGCATCACAATTATTATTAGTAAAGCAATGTATTTATTATTTTCTTTAGGCCAAAATCTTCTCGGGTCTTATGGCCGGTAATGACCAGCAATAGCACAGTTGGCCGACATCAGGGCAAACAAGAGAAATCGGCGGACGATACGTGCGGTATCAAGCACCACCGTCTTCTGCATCTTTGCTGCATTACCAATATTAGCCTTTTCAGGTGTACACCTAAAGGAACTAGGATTAACCCGTTTGCCGATATACCAATTGGTATGATTTCAGTGGAGGACGAGGACGACACCTTCCACATTTCGGTAACCTCGTGTACTAGGTCCAAGTTAATTATTATTAGCATTTAAACAGGATCTTATTTCATCGAGGACATCTATTTGAATCTAAAAAGTCTTAGATTCTTTAAAAAATCACCTCTTTATTTATCTAGGAAACGCTGTCAGCACTAGATATTTATAATCAAGTCACCACAATATCTGTCCCAGTTCGCAAGTAGGTATAATAACTTCATTCCTTTCTGCAGGGCTAGGCTAGGCTGTGGCTAGGCAAAATTAGTTATCCACTAATTTTGCCTAGCCACAACATGAATACAATTTTAATCCAAATCTCGAAAACAATCAGCCGGTACCTCTAGTCTATAGCTCGGAAACGCTGTCAACGTGCGTATAAATAATCGCTCTCCGGGTCGTTAGTAAGTGGAGTGGGGGGGGGGGCAGTAATTTGGCCGCTCATCACTCAAACCCACCTTCCACCGACCTGGATTCCGCATTCAATTAAGCGCTTAAGAAGTAGACGTTTGTTTGTAATGGTTGGAGTAAGTGGTAGGTAATGTTACTTGATTTTAAAAATGTATTGTCAAGTATAATCTTGTTCGTTTTCCGACAATCCGAAAAGGTCTCAGATTCGATTATTGGTTCGGGTCAGTTAAAAAAACTAACTATTTTAAATTGGGTTTAGTGTTGTTTGCTGGATAACGCCTCTAGCTAAATTCCCTGTCTAGTCCTTCCTAACGCAAGGATACTAATTCGTTACTTTGAGATGTAGAGGACTTTAGACGACTGATGATGTGATGATGATGAGAGATGAGACTATGACAATTGATACCTGGCGAATTATCATTTTTGCCTTCAGATCTAAACAAATTGTTTACTTCAGTTACTAATTAATCTCAGTCTCGCGACAACAAGGCCGCGACACAATGTTACTAGAGTTCCGCATAAAAATATTAAAACTTGTAAATGAGCTTTAACATTTTCAAACAAGATAATATTAGCCCAACTTACTCTGTAAAAAAAAGGACTTCCATCCACTTAGAAATATTATTTACCCTATAATATACATGACGCCACACGCAAATCAGAACTCAATTGCTCTCGAAACCGTTAAATTCATCTTAAATGAAAGCAAGCCTTTTAATATAAATTGTAATCAGCTTATTTACATGTAAATGGGGGATCTACATAAATGTTTTTATTCTTGTTCTTTTAGAAAGACGTTTTTTATTAAGGCATGATGTTGTAACAAAGATAGCTCTGACACCACGGAACCAATTTTTGTATGCCTATTAAAAACTTGTAAACCTTGGTCTCCGTAATAAAATAAATAAATATCAGAAGATAAGCTTTATACAATGCAAGCTCTAGCAACACACACAAATATACATCGTTCCTAGGGTTCCAGTGTGTTCCAATATTTCGTGTCCGTGAGCGATGTCTATGTTTGCGTTGCTGTAGTGTGCATTGTATGAAGATAACAACTACAAATTTTCTGTGACGGAACCCTCATTACGAGAATCCACCTACTCCTATCGCGAAAAGCTTGAGTCAGTTCATCTCTATTGTATAAATGATTTTCCTTCGCTATTTAAAAGACAGTGGTGATAGATCCGCTAGCTAATTGCCTCCTAACGATCACCGTGACGCCATGTCTGTATATCACGTCCCGTCAGTATATTCCTGCTGACGAATGACGTCTTTTATTTTATAGGAAAGAATAGAGAGGTTATTCTGGTAGCGAGGAAATGGATACGTGTCAATCGTCGGAAAACGCGAGGGACACTGCGTCTTCCGCGCAAGTATCGATTACGGAACGGTACGGAATACGATTGTATTCTTTTGATGAGTTTGAGTTTTTGACAATGAAAATGGAAGTTTTTATCCTCAGAATTTTAGTGACCGTCCAAAAGAGAAATCAAAAACTATCCTTATTTCACCACTGATGTTAATTTTTCTGAGATACTCGTGCTAAAATGTGCATATTATCGAATTCACAGTGCTATCAATTTACTCTCTATTTGTATGTTGTGTTATGGGGTGTATTTTTATACTTATGTTAATTTCAAACACAATATATGAGGCACAACTGTCACGGATGCAGTTTATACAAATAAAACATCAGTCTTGGTTTAACTCGCCATAGCTTCACACACACTCATCCATAACGTTTTTGTCATCGTAGCGTCCGTCAATTGTTTTTTTTTTTTTGTTTTTATTGACCTTCTGAGGCCTACGTTTGTCCCTGATAACAGTAAGCCTTCGTCTGTCTCACCCCGGTAGCTCAGCAAAAGGCGACCGCGCCGGCGGGTCCTTGTTAGCACCTCCGACACCTCGCGCGATCGATTAACCCCGCGGCCGCTCACATTCAATTATTTATTTATTTATTCGTAATTAACCAGCACGAGTTATGGACGCCCCGATTTACGATCGACCGAGATGAGTTATCAGACCGACGGTTTATGGGATGCTTTCGGTAATGTCCTTTTAACTGTTGAGTTTACACCTCGAAAGTGTTGGGAGAATCGATTTAATTAAAACAATATTTATTTTTTTATTGCTTCGATTGTAATTTGCAATTGAAGGTTAGATTCGCATTTTCTTTTTTTGAAAATAATGCTGGCCACTCGCATTAAACAAAGAGTTTAAAAATAAATAAAATATAATAAAAATAAATAAATGTTTGAAACCTTAACCTTACTTGCCCTGAATAAAAAATACTGTAAAAAAAGGTTTTTATCAACTGAAACATTTTTATTGAAACAAGCCTTTTTCTTATCTCCTCTAGTAAATGACAGCTTTGTATTGAGCTGATTTCATTATCTCGTTTGTTTTGAAGGCTTATATGCCAAAAACTCGTGCAAGGTTAATAGTTTTAAAAGGTATAGCAAATTGATAGACGTTTAATTAAACATGAAAGTATCTATTACGTACGCATCGAGGTGCGAAACGGATCTCATTAAAATATACAATGAGTCGACCATTAATAACCAAGTATCGTATCGACAACGATTTTATCGATTACAGATACTCGATAAGGCACCTAACACAAATTTAGGGTTGCTACACAAGTGTGAGGTATTTTTTTTTACACAATACTTGAGTAAATGGTGATAGTTCAGTTAACTCAGAGTCAAAAAGACTAATGAATGGTGCTATTTTTATAGCGATATTCTAGGATTTATTAACAACATTTTGTGTCACATCTTTTTCTAATCTAACCTTGCTCTTCCTTTTATTAGCTTTGGCATATAATTGATATAAAAAGACAGTTCATGGCGTTAATCCCGCTGTCCATTTTGCCATTTTTGGGAACTGGATATGTAGCCATGATTAATTGTTCCAAAACAAATTGGTGTTAAATGTTGTCTAGACTAGACTTAACTTGTCAAATTGAGGGCTATTGTTACTTGTACCAAAATACTTTTACTAGAAACTGTAGAAACACTAGAAAGAACAGAATTGTTTACTCGCATAGAAAAATATTAGGATAGTTTTTCTTTGTTATTCTCATTAACAATATTAGTCTATTAATTGACAAATCCTATATCAGCAAATTATGAACATAATTTAAAATGTAAAATTTTGTCAACCGATTTACAATTTCTTAAATGCAAAGAAGTAGAGTTCAATATTCATTGAGAAAAGCTGAGGTTTTGTGGTAGGTTAATGAGCCGGAGTAAAAATCTATCATTGCATTATCCATATTTTAAGACTTGTAACGGTTGTAATTATAAAATGAAATGAGTAAGTCAATCCTTAATTGTATCGGAATTTTTATTACCGCGTCAGTGTCAACCCTACCTAAAGTCAATTTGTAAAGGCCCATAAATTACTTTATTAAAATAAATCAGCGGGTTTATTGTTCTCTTCTCGCCTCTATTGTTGTTTTGGGCCACGATGTGCGCACACGCGTATGGAATTGCAACGTTCATAAACAAAAATTGACATAAACAAGTATTTATTTTTTGCAAGGTATTGAATTTTGTCTAATAGGCAATGGATTTCGACATTTACTCGTAATATTTTGACTTCTACTTTTCTTTTCATAATAGCAAAGGAAGAAATAGGCCTAGTTCGTAAGTATTTTTTTAAATTAAGCATTTCAATCATTAAAATCATTTGTTAAGTTTTAGTGGCTATTCTTTTACCTATATACAACAAGGTACTAGTAATCATTAAGAGTAATCTGTATTAGGTCTTGATAACCACCATTGGTTTTACAGACATTTCAGCAATAATTTTAGTTTATTATTGCAAATAGGTTTATGTTAAAAAACATAAACCCTCAACTTAAGCCATTGCGGTAAGTTAAGCATAATGTTCCTACATGAAATTGCTTCGTGACTTCAACACTTTTTTATTGTATAAACAGTAAATTATCATAAATTACAGGAACAGCGCGAGGTATTGTAAAAACAGAGCTCCAGGGTGTGCTATTAATTACAATACATTATGCTAGCCTTGTTCTACTTAGTTGTTTTTACACAAAAATATCAAATATTTAACTTGAAATACCTACTTGATAAATTTCGTCGGTCAGCTAACCTCTCGGTAGCCACTAAATAAAGAATAAGATGAAGAAAGGGCACTGGTTATGCTAGTGGGAACGAGATTAAAAAAAAAAAAAAAAAAACCTCTCGGTAGCTTTAGTTGGAAAAGCACTCGCCCGGTTTGTGATGGTCGTGGGTTCGGGTCCCACCTGAGGCGGTCGATCTTTTTCAAGTCTTATAAAATCTTATATAATCCGATATTTAATTTAAGAACCTTAAGACGATGATAAACTAAAAGCATATTGACACTTATTTATGGATCTCAGAATTTAAAACAATTGACAGTCTCCTTTATCGTCATTTAATATTTAAATTTAAAAATAGTTGACATTTTAATGATCATTTTCGTTAAAAATCACTTTTTGCGTTAAAAATATAACAAAAGATGATCTGTTCCTACGAGTCACAACGTAACTAATCGCCCGATAAATCGACAACAAAATTTACTCCTTCCGTTGTCATTTGATTTAAACACGGGTACTGGCGCGAAACCCGCCAGCGTTAATAAACGATTATTAATAAGTTATGTTTTTAATTACGCCACGATCTGTTCGATATTTATTCGTATAATTTTATAGGGCCCCGCGGCCAGAGCGGCCGGCCGCATCAATAAAATATGTTCCGATGAATAAATTCAATCTGTAACGAGAGTTATCGATTCTGGCATTCCTTTTGGGCACACGTGTCGATGCCCCAATGTCTAATGAGGTGTCTTATGAGTTACAACAAAACATAATTACATTAACTCGATAATACAAACGTTTTATTTCCAGTAGGCGGGGAGAGCGTTCCGAAAAATTGGGTAATAGGTTAAGACAATAATAGAAATCTAAATAAGACAATGGCTGAAAAGAATGCCTGTTCACCCCAACGGATTGTCACAAGCTAAATTTGATATCTACTACTCAAATCATGTGACAGATCGAAAAATACTCTACTCTGACGCATCCGATGCTCGAAGTACAACATACAGTTATCTAAATAAAATCCGAAATTAAACCTTCCTCCGTTGATTTTAAGAGATAAATAACAAATCTTCGAGGTTGTCTCCAAAGCCGAAATGAGGGGAATACTGCGGAAAATATTTTAGACAGACATTCAGTTGACAGATTGACACCAGTCGCTATTTTTCACGCAAATACTCGATAAATTTTCAAGAGGTTATTAGAGTAAGATTTTTTGGAAACTGCAAAAGTTTAATGGCACTTTATGTAAGTAGTATAAAACTTTATTTAAATACTAATTAAGTACTTCGATAAAGAAATCTTAAGTGCTAATTAGCGTTTAACGGGTAGGTATGTATTTTGTTGTAATTTTAATAAACCCATCCCATTTATTTTTGAATCAGACCAATATATTCAAGTGGTAAATCAGCTATCAAAACGTCAGATGGCTATCAAACATTCAAAAACTAATCACGCGTGACTCGTGCATACATATAGTTCAGATCCGTTTTGAATAATGGCTATGGCATAACAAAAGTTAATTACCAAATTATCGAGTGATTGATTGATCGAGAATGATTGTAAGTGATCGTGTTTAATAAGAGGGGAGAGTAACAAAACAAAAGGCAGGATTCAAAAGAAGTCACACTTGCGATTAGTATGATTATGTATATGACATAATACCATAACGCTAGAACCGCACTAATCTAAAACAGAAATAAAAAAAATACAATAGATCTCCTATTCTCAAAATTGATAGAGTCGACGCTTTACACGAATGATAAAGAACAGTAGACCTGTTGTATGCGTCTAAGCCACTTGCTACGTATTTAAATAATTTCATTTTCCAAAATATATTTCCACAAATAAAAAAAAGTTAAGGAAAATTTTCAACAGATTTAACAGAGAAAACAACTATGATTTTACTGCGATGTAGTGTTGTCGCTCATTCAGGTGTTAAATGCCTCTTTTATATGAGTCACACAAAATACGAGTACGTCTTGTTTCGTCTGTAGCACTCGCCAAAATACGACACCGCACCATAAATGGGTCAAAGCAACAATGTACGACCTCTATCGGCCAAAACACGCACCGCTGTTATTAATCAAGTTTTATATCGTCGTAAAACCACGGTGGGATTAAACTCGAAATAATATTTTTATGGGATTTAGATCCGAGGTTATTATTTGAGGTTTTTATAGTGGTTAGACTTTTAGCGGTGAGTTTCCAATTTGTGGGGCGGCTGATTTATGGGTGCTAGCTAGACGTTGCGCAGACGCAGCTCAGACAATGACTCGCTGTGTCAACTGTCGTGATGGAGATAAAATCGTGTTACGTTAATATTTCTGTAGGCCAACAGCCAAGGGCGCTGCCGAAATTTCCATGACTAATGCCGGGTTTAGGGAGGCCTTGTGTTCACTAATTACGATCACTGATTTCATATCTGATTATAATTTAGTTTTAGTGCATAATAACAATTTGTTTCCTTTTTATTATTGTATAAACATAAAAACTTTGTTTTTTTGAATAGAGATTTTTGCACAAGCCCTCATTGAATTAGTCTAAGTATATCGAGACCGATAGACCAGAGTCAGAGCCTGACAGCAAATCTAATTTTACAAAAGCATTCTAATTAACCGAGACAGTGTTCCGGTGGGGCTCTCGTCTCGTCTTACCAATCACTGCTAGGAACCGACTATCTAATGTAATATCAGACGCATTGGCCGATCTCCCAGACGGAATCGGGATGCGACAGCTGATTTCCGGCCCCTAGAAATAGTTGAAGCACTAGAACATGCTGCGGACTGTAGTTACTTTGACATACGATCATTTTAAATCATCTAAAATTATTATTGTATATTTCAACTAACGATTTTTGTCCGTAACATACCTCTAGAGCTTCGATAATTGCATGTTTATCCATAGGTCCTTAAATAGCTAAGCAGTACTTACATAGGACTGTAAATGTTTTGGCAGTAGTGCAAACTCTAAGCAGCGTGACGTGAACTACGAATGAGCAACTCGTGCGCAACGCTGCGCTGTCGAGCGAACGCTAACCAACGCGTGAAATCTTTGATACGCAGCACCGATCGAAATCCGATATTCGACTTCCAAGTTTATTTATCGCGAAATACGACGATATTTTCGTCCGTCCGTCACTTGGACAGTTCACAGAAGCGGCAAGATTAATTGTATTTCGGTTGAGTCATCAAAATAATTAGAATGACGCTATTTTCGTTTGTGATGCTAATTTGACAGACGTCGCGGGAGATTCGTGTCTTCTTGTTTGCCGGCTGGATTCTTTGATTGCTTCTTTGTTATTTGTTTTATAACGCGTCAGCTTGCATTTAAATTCAACTGTATCAAATTTTATATCCATTAATTTTCGCTTGTATCATTAGAAGTGCAAATGACTCTTTGGATGCGCTAAATACGCATTCATGTCTTTGATGCAGTTTAATAGAAGCATGTAGTGTAACTACCCAACAATAAATATTCATCCAGCATTGGCTGTAATCCAGAAATATGACGTTTCAGATTGTGGCTCTGATGGGCAGAATCAGGGAAGTACAAAACTAATAACCGTCCCAACTGGTTTATTGTTGAGAATATTTGATAGCCAGCCGTTCTCAGAAGTAACATTTAATCTACGGCAGTTAATTTTGAATGCGACCGCAATAAATGCATTTGATTAATAACATTCTGGCGAAACAAATGTAATGGTTGCAGCTCTCTGTGATCAAAAGCGGTTGTAAATCATACTGAAACAATACTAAACATAAAGCTCATTGATGAAGCGTAATATGGTAAAAATAGCTTCTTTGCGAGTGCAGTAAAGTCAGTCAAACGATAAGTGTATCCTTGAAACTTACTTGATGAATCTTCTCAGCAGACAGGTCTACAAAAATCGAATGATGATTAACTGGCGAATGCATGTATTTCTTATGTTTTCGGCAGCAAAATCTGATGGTCATTCAGAACTTTTCGCGAGCCTAGCTGCTACTGGTTCCACAAACATTGTGTTGGCACAAAACTTGTCCTGGTACATACATACATCTTGGGCAACGGCTATTAATTTTTCTTTAGTAAATACTTATAGCCATTGGCTGAAAAAATGGTGGATTATGGTCGCTTGCAGTTCTCCTCTGGCGAAGACAGGAGAAATGGAAAGCGATAAGAGTGGACAGCATTATAGGGGGTCATAAGCATGAAGCAGAGTGTGATTGTTCTGTAATTTTATGAATAAATAAACATGATGAAGAAAACAAAAAATAACTATTGAATGCTTAGAACTTCAATCATGAACTCGTGCTGTTCATGCGAAAATAGTTGGGGATTGGGCACCGCGTGACGGGGCACATCCCTAGTGACGGGAGACTTCCACTGCATAATGCATGCCTAATATGATGGAGCTTAGACGCACTTTTCACCACTTACATTGGCGTGGTAGGTAGGTATTTACGGGGCTTTAGGGAATTTCCTCGCTCGCTCGGTAGTAGCTGTCAAATCTTCGGGACCGAAGTACTTATGTGTGAAACAAGTTAATGAATAAAGACTCCTAGACTTAAATCACAAAAATGTAGACACTTAGTCAATGAACAAAGTTATTTTTATTTTTACAGCCTGTAGTGTGTTCTGAAATAATACATGCATGATTTAGACAACTAAAAATAAATTCCTTAATTGAAATCTCAAAACAATAATCACGTGTTAGAGTGGAACGCAGCCAAAATTCCGACAGCCCTACGCATATTTTTTGTTTGAACAAGTTAAATCAAGGGAACATGCTGACGTTATCAAGCCAGTAAATAATGAGATATTTGGGTTTGTTCATATTCATATTCATATAATCACTTCATAATGTACATTATAGAGGGTCAATAGTAACATTACAACTTTCATAAGCCATTCGTGAATTCAAATTAAAGTTATAATTAGATTTACATGTCATCATTATGTTATGTTATGTTATCATTATGTTCATTTGAGTTAAGTCAAAAATATAAACATAAATATAATATGTATGCTTACAATTTGGTAAGAGTGCACACCATTATTGTAACAACTATGAATATCATGTCCTTACGCAAATAAAATATGTTTACGAATAAAAAAAAAAAACAATTATTAATAAAATTATGGTTAAAACGCAGAAACGAAAATTTGAAATAGAAACGAATTAATGAATTATTTTAAAATAAAGAGAGTACAGTTTTCGCACCAAGATCAGAGAGCTGGCGACATGTTTTGACACCATAGGCCGAATGATTAATGGCAGCGGTAATCGCGGCTTATTTATAGTCTGGCCAGGAGAGAATCGACTTTGTTGACATCGAAATAGGCCACTAGGTAAATTCATAAGCGTTGATTGAGGAGAAATTCTTTTAATTTGATATTGACTAGAAAAAAATGGGTTCATTTTTTCATACTTAAAAGATGGCACGCAGTCCGTCAATCCACTTTATGAATAGTGGCTATTCTCGGCTATGGACATTTGCAATGTATAGGCACATGTAAGGTAGTTTTCAGGTAATTGTTTTATACGATATAAAATTAAATTTTTTTAGCGCTTTGCACAGTTTCAATTCTGAGTACGCTTGAACGTGGTCTTAGATCCATTATTACTTAAACGATTGTCATCAAAACACCGTGACCGTTAGTTATAGGAACCAGAGCAATTATTATTAATATACTCATCTAAGCTTTGAGTACTACAAGTACTTACCTACTCAGACAATTCACATTGGCACTAGGGGGTAGGGGTAATGTAACGTTTATAGTATATATTTTTTATTATGTTTTTGTTCGCGAAAACCCAACATTGATGTTAAAGCAAGTTAATTAATACACGATATCAAGTTTCACAGAATGTCCATTATAAAAGATTTCGAAGCCAAATGGCTGACCTCCGTTATTATATCTAGAATTAGACGATTACACCACTGCTTACAGTTTATAAACTGAACCGTTAAAATATTATACTCGATTTAATGTAAATCAATACTCGGGCTCCTGTTTGACAAACATATCGGTTTTAGAATTGGAATAAAACAGTATTTCTCACGTAGATAAATAATCTGTTTCATTGCGTAACAAGTTTAAGAATCGCTAATTTAGTCAATAACTTTTCATAAGGGACAAACATTAAAATCTCAGGCGTTAACTTCTTGGTCTCGTAACATCATTTGTATATTTTTGCCTATTTCGATATTGACCTCTGAAAAAAAGGTGTTGTCTTTGAAAAAAGGCGTTGTCTTTGAGCAGCTGAATTAACCCCTGGGAGGCTTAGCGTATTTGGAGTTACATTATTATTAAAGTAAAATAAAGTAAATCGAGGTGTCGGCAATACGTTTAAATGTTCAATTTCACATTTTAATACGTATAATAACGTGTTTATATTGTAATAGCTGCAATTCAGATCGCAGGGCATGTTCGTTATCAACTTACTTTGACAATTACACAATTATATTAATTAAGTGCACAATTGCTTCCTGTCGCAGTGCGGCTACAATTCTCGACATCAAGTGCACATAAACATTCGTGAAATAAATTATATGCCTGTCAAGAAAACCAATTACGGTATGAGAAGGAAAGCTATTGATAAAATGGAACTACCTATGCCATAAAGCGTTGGCTTAAGTAAGACTTAAGTGTGAGCTAGTAATCAGTTTAGCAGTATCATAAAGTTGACCAGAGCACAAGTTAATTATAACAGAACAGTATTATATCACTGAATCAAATACCAAAACCATTCAAAATTGCTTTGGATTGCCATAAAAACATTTGACTGTGTGTAGGTGTTTTAACACAATTTTAGATTAGTAGTATCACTATCAAGTCATTATATCAAATACCCAATGAAGTACACGTGTTAAATCATAAATTCGTGTCTGCTTGTAATTTCCACTTTTATTTCTTTATGTCATCGGACCATTTCAAATCATCTCCACACATTAATTCATAGGCGGTCTTGTCAATAGAAAGTCGTGTATCAGAACAATTAAGGCCCGAATACAGGTCAGAAATGTTTGCTCGCCAACTTTGAAGTTAAGTAGCGTGACTACATCGAGTTTGTCGATGTTTAATCAAATGTTATTTGATGTACCGTCTTATCTAGTAGTCTCTGGACAGTTGATGTCTCTATAGACTTATCGTAAGGTTAATTTTTAGGACTATCCTTTGTGTATGTAAAGTTAGGGCGTAGTAATCTTTTGCAGTAAGTATCCCTTGTCCGGTCAGAATAAGCAGGATTATAGTCGAACTGTGGTTTTACCTCAGCCTAAATTTTGCAAATCTGGTTATATTGAGTCTTCTGACTTGTAATAAAAGCTTTTTCATTTCATTTCATTTCATTAATAGCAATAAAATAATTTTGAACATGATTGTGCTGCCAATGACAACGTTAGACTTTAGTGAATGTTGGTTAAGTTTTGTCTTAGCTTGAGATTTTGAGTTGAGTTGAGAGTGAGTAGGTAACCATAAAAACGATTATATTGTTTATTGTTGTGTTAAAAATGCGGCTCCGAACAGTAATGTCCATGGCAGGTTAATAAGTAGATTTAATGGGACAAGGTTGAAAGGTGCATGAGGGTAGTAGCGTTCAAGCTATTGTATCATGGACAGTGGACACCGTGTGTTGTGTTGATATCAGCGTATTCCCATACAAATTTGCTCTAAGATAGCAAGTTTAGTAAGTATAGCCGCGCGCAATTACTATAAAATAAGCGATAGATTACAGCCACGGCGCTTGCGCCGCGTGACGCCGCGGACCGCTTCCGAGAAACGCCATCTTGCGGCAAATTGCGGAGATTTGTGCGATCACGAGCGATATCGACGTGAGCTATCGATTTGGAATATCGATAATGGGTATGCACTAGAATGTTTTGGATTGGCCATGTAAATAACTGCTTGAAATTGCTAGCTACATGGAATCTGATTGGCAAACGGCCATCAAGCTTTCATCCATCCAAGCTTGATTTAATCTAACCAGTATGATCGGTAGGTACATAAAAGAGTAAAGCATATCCGATTTTGATAATTTCTTAGGGTGTAACTACTATGCGTAACAACACTAACAACTAACATTTTGTAAATATAAAAGTTAGAAGGTATTTTAGGCTCAACGAACGAAAACGCTCTTTACTGGTCGCAATTTAGTACTCATAGGCTTAGATTAATCAAAGCTTATAGGAAACTTTTTTTTCAATTCCGATGTTAATCTTTTAAATAGGTAGCTGTATTTATGCATTCGATCCTAAAAGTTTTTGCGTTATTTGAATGACACCTTGTTTAAGTTTTGAATAACCCTATTCGACAAAACATAATTTTAATCGATTTGCACTTATTCCGATTGGCATTTATTCCGAATTACAATGTTGCATGTTTAACTTCACACGCTTCCTTACGAGTCTGGCGACGGAAGCCGGTGTTGACGGTTTCGGAATAGTCCTTTGTTGGTCCTGTTCTTTCTTATAATACGCTCGTTTCTACGCCACATTAACAGTTACAAGGGGCGAAATGTAATGAACTACTAAGTTAACTTGGAAATGTGTTGCGCACGTCGCGAAAGGCAAAAGCTATCGTTGCTTTTGGTTTAGTAGAACATCATGTTTGTTAATTACCATTAAATCCTATGATGCAACGACCTTAACACTAAAAATACCTTCCAAAATCTGTAATATTTACGAAACGGTTATCTTATTTAACAAAAAATAATTGGTACATTAACGTATAATAAAATGAGATAGGTACAATACGCTGCCACTATTTTAAGGACAGGAAATTATAAACTGCTTACAAAATAACTACATCAAATAAAAGTTCCAGCAATTTCTCAGAAACCAACAAATAGAATCACTATCCAAAAATTAAGCTTTTATGGCCCGTGTAAAAATTACCTGACATTTTATTTATCTCGTTGCAAATAGATTATCTAAAAAAAATTAAGAACAATTATCAAGGAAAGTGTAGGTTGGGACAAAAAGGTTGTATTTTCGCTTTATTGAGGTTCTCTGAATAGATTGTTTGCTGAGAACGTGGCTTAGACAAAAGAATCAAAGAATAGGGAATGCCCAGACTGCAGACAAGAATCGGATCGGGCGGCTGGATTGTTAAAATAATGCCAAACAGATGGACACCTTTCGGAAACATTTGCTTTATTGTTTAAATTATGCCGAATCTGCCTTGGGCTCTAGATCAGAAAAAAAATGTTATGGTATTTTCCATTAAGTAATAAGTTATAAGTTTTTTTTTTGCTGATCGTGATTTGATGATTTAGTCAGTCATTTTCAGCTCAAAATTGTCTGAATGGCGATAGAGTTCAAAGGCATAATGTCTGTAAAGTAGCTCCTGAAATCGGTACCACTTGAACTCTTAATCACAATCTGACCCAAAATTGTGTAACCTGAAACTGTGTAATTAATTTTAATCTGTCATAATATCGCTATCAATTCCCCGCTAGGGACGCGCCCATCACTCAATAACATTCCAATCGATATCACATTGCCGAATCGTGAGTCAACTCGAAATTACTCGTATAAAGGCATTTTTTCTACGTCTCGCTATCTGTACAATGTCTCCGACAATACAGGTAGACAATATTATTTACCCGAGACGTGTAAAAAAAGTATTCCGAAGCAATTAACTTCGGTAAAGCTTCGGTGGCGTCAGGCAGATTACAAAGACTTATCACTTTTTTATTTGGACCTTTTTTTGGAAAAGGAATCGTAAGATTAAGGGCGTTGAAATGATTTTTCAATAGTCTGATCAGTGTGTAAGGTGGGCATGTATTTGTTTTTGTTAGATAACAAATTGGCCGTTTTAGTGGACCTCCGATGAAGTCGTCGGCGATGTCCCCTTTTGACGCTATAAAATTATTTGTTATTAGGATACACTTAGTTGTTAGCACGTGACAAAAAAGGGTATTTTCCAATCGCCAGAATTTTTGCTTGGCACGTAACGTGGTGATTTTATTGTATTCTTAGATTTATGTTTGGTACTCAGTATACGAACGAAGTAGTCCTTTAAGTTGTTCGGCAACAAATCATGCTGCTATTTTCAGAAATATTCGCGACTAAACATGGAATACCAAAAACAAATCCCAATAAAAATTCCTACACACGTTGGATTTTATAATTAACCACGTTGATGAACTAGGCATTTCTATTGATTTTTAAACCAAAGTAAACTTTATACCGTTGTAGTAAATTAATGGGCAAGTACGAAAATTACATTGCAAGAATGTTATGGATGATGATGTGGAGGCGCCACTTCCAAACAAATCTGATAAAATAAGCGTTTTCTACTAGTTATTTCAGTAGTTCAATTATTCACCGCGTTCGGTGTGATCGTAGTCGCACAGTAGCGACAAAGTAGCGTGTACGTGCCCACCGGGTAAACAATGTAATGCGTGGGGCCTGTAACAATAGCTGGCAATTTGTGATCAAAGATTACAAAGCTTGACGTAATTATTTAAAAAGAAAAAAACTTGCCAAACTTTTCTGACCAGATTTTTTTTAAATTAATGATGTCATAAATTAGGTATCACTGACATGTACTTTGTTTTAGTGTCATATAACATCACTAGATAATTAATGAAAATGTGAAACACTAAACGGTTAACAAAATAAAAAAGAAAGAAAAATCGCATCACTTACCTTAGAGCCGGCAAAATTTAAACAGTTCCAATATGTTTTTAACCATTTTGAATTGATTAGTATTAAGTTAACGTAAGTATATTGTAATTTGGTCACCATGTGTAAATCAAAATTTTGTCATTACTTGTTATTATCAAAAAAAACTCAATGTCCGAACTCCTTTATCAATTTATTCAAACCCCCACAGTACGGTGCACACAAAAAGTCGCGCCTTAAAAAAAAAGTGTCGCCGTCAAAAACCCGTCAATACTATAAGAACAGAGATCCTTCATTGTAACTCGAATCGGATTTACTGCCTAAATGATTTATACCCGTGCTTGATGCGGACAGGCGGGATACAATAGCCTCATACAAGATGGTGAAGTATTAAAAATATTAAAATGCGGTCACACCAACACCAGCCGAATTGTGCTTTTTACGGGTTCCTTCTTGGAAAAGGTCGTCAATGCAGTTTTATGAATATTTGATATCATATTCAAAATCATGTCATCGACTCAATTAAAAAAAGAAAAAAATGAGGTAAACAATGAAGTCATTGTGTAATTTTATTCCTCTGTGCCTTTAGCATTTAATTTTACTTTAGGTACTGGCGGTAAATTGATGAAACATCCGATTTAATTTCGGAACGAACCTGGCCAATATTTCTGTAATACATAAAACTTTTTTCCTTCACTTATTTTTTGGATTAAAATAAAACACTGAATAACATTCAAAAGTTAAACTTTTCGATAGTGACGTTTTTTGGCCAGGTTCGTTCCGAATTTAAATCGGTCTCGAATTGCCGATTGAAACGCCGAAACTCGGCTGAAATCGATACCTAAACATAATTGATTAAACACGCACTGGTTATCCAACACAAAGGCGACACAGATTTGGGCGCGATTTAAAATTAAATATTTTAACTTTCAATAATTTGATTTTGATTGTGATACCTAGTATGTAGTTTATTTGAACGTAGTAGAAAGCTACGAAAGAACTATGAACTGTAATAATAAGCTGTAAATAAATAATAAGATGATCAATTAAAACGATTAAAATTCGCGACTTAGTTTATAGAACACAATGACAAATAGCATGTTGGACGAATTGTATCCGCTCAATTTATAAACTTGTAAATAAAAATGCGGCGAAATCTCTTTTATTCTCCGTGATATATTTGCGAAATTAATTTAGCGGAATGATTTATAAACTCCCACTGAGACGAGTGACACCGCTATACAGAGCAATGCACTCTAAACCGAGATTAGCTAAAGAGAGAATATTGGGCAAATACTTACACGAAATATTTTACACGATACACCTAAGTAAACAATTTTGTATACAAAAGTAAGTATACAAAATTCTCGAAAATACAAAATTCTCAAATTGACTCGATGCATTTTTTGCAAATTTTACCAGATACGTAGTTTTAATTTTATAAAAGGTTTTTAATGCATTAACTTAGAACACTTATTATAAGTTTAGATTAAATAATGAAATTCTTTAAATTTTATTCACGTGAGAAACACTCAAATTAATGTTGCTTAAAAATAAAATAAATGTATGTAGCAAATTCAACGCAAACATTTTACGAAGTTTTGAATCATATGAATAGAAATATTTCAGTTTATACGCGAATTTAGCATAACCAGTTACTATTACCGTCCGTGAGTTTTTAAATCCTATAGTAGATTAAGATGTTGTTAATCCCTTAAACGGAGTTGACGGACAATTGTGTAGCCGACCCTTGCGTTTGACTTTTAATAATATCTTTAAAATATGCAAAGAAACATAAGCATGTTTCTTAAAGTTTCATGAGGGTCGAATTTGTGAAACAATAAACATTAGCATTAGCATTAGCGTAATTAAAGCGTTCAAACTGAACACTGTTCATTAGTAGCTCATAAAAATTCATATCAAACACTTTGTGTGAGCTTCATCGGTTTTCGTTCCGTTCTCTGCCTTATTTCAATAGACATAGAGATTTGATTTTTCTCTTAAAAGAATCAACAAATAGTGTAACTTTTAAGCGTCCAACTGTATGCAATTTGTACATAATAAAATCTTTATAAATGATACGGTTGAACGTAAAATTTTTCATCCGAACGTTTCTAGAACATCAAAGAGAATATGTTTAATCATTTTATTGGGAACAAAAAAGTATTTAAGATAAAGCATTATTAATAGACTTGTAAACGTTTGGAGAGACATTAGGCTGGGTTCACATGACATTTATTGGACGATTTTTAAGGCTGAATTATGCACTTCGTTGGGACAAGAGACAATTTGTTAGGACGTTCGTTAAAATAATACTAACTGGAGCTTTCTTTATATTAGATCAGAGTTAGTATTTTTTTCACATAAATACATAAGTAAGATTTAAACCAAATAGCAAAATGATTGGCAAAAAATTACAACGATAAAAAAACAGGCGGGTATTACAATCACTAGTACTCTTAAAGCCTTTAATTATTTTTTATTTAATACAGCAGACCACAGAACTCAACGACATCAGAGTACATAGTGAAACAAAAACACGATACAGAAGTCATCACTCATTCGATTAAGATTTAATTTTCTCATCACTACGAGTCGCTTTGATTAATTCTACTTTTATTTGTTTAAGAATCTAGCCACCGAAAGACGTTTGATCCCGATACGCCGGAGACCGCGACGACAAAATGTCTTAAGAATTTTTCACAACACTGAAAACACGACAAAAATAATCGATCATAATCTCGATGGTATTCCGTTGAAATTAAAAACCTATTTTCATCGACCTCTTTCGAGCAGACGAATAAAATGGTAGTTGAATTTGAAAATGGAATCGGCGGTAATGATTTTTTTTGGCCGGATTTGTTTTTTCATTTGTCATAATGTCACAGAGACGCGTAAATTGAAAACCGAATTTAATACTGCTGAATTAACTATTTTTTTAATAGACTAGGAAGTTTTTAATTAGTGAGGACTATCTACCTGTATTTTCATGTGGAGCCGAAACGTGGACAACGGGACACTGGCATAAAGGCCAGGAAGCCAACGTTCAGCAGTTAAACGGAAGAACCGATGATCATGAGGTATTTAAAGAGAAACATCATTATTGAATTTTCCCAAGAATAGAACCAGTAGCTGGCACTCGAGAGAGCAGTGTTTATACTGTACTAATAAAAGTTCGTATAACCCAACAGTGTTTGCTTAAATTTTAAAATGTCAACAATCGTGGGATAATGTGACGGTTTCTCTTGAATTATTAATTATAAAGTATTTTCTGAATGAAAAACATTTAATATTTGGTACTTAAAATATTTCATTCAACTCAACTGTACGGTAGTTTAAAAGTAAATAAGAACAGTAGTCACTAGATTAAATGGTACAAACCATACGCGGAGCGGTAATTGCAATTTAGATGGCTTACAAAAATTGTTCTGCTTCTATTCCATCGTTAGAGCTAGAATTCTGTCCGCTATCGCTTGTAGCTTGAAGGAGGATCAACGTGACTGGCGCGAGAGCGATATTGGCGCGAGATGACCGACACAATTTCTACTATCTGTGACGAGCGCGTTCGGAATTTATCGCGTTATCGCGCCGAGTAGACAGGTTGACGCTCCCTTAGTTTTTTTTGTTGGAATCGATGTCGTTTAAATTGTTTTGATAAGTTTGGTTTTTTTAGGTTACATTAAATGCCTAAAGTCGCTATAAAATTAATATTCTTTGTAAAAATTAAGTAATTTACCCGATTTCAAAGCAACTAAGCATAAACGATCGGGCAGTCTAATGAAAAAACAAATGCGAATCAAAAAGTTTTGCTACTCCGATTCCATTTTCAAATTCAAATACTATTAGTCGGATGCATACAATTACTGCATTTTTTTAGTTTACACTTTTAATTAATAACAAAAGACAATACCAACAATACTGTCAGCAAACAGAATTCCGCAGTGACGCGTCAACGATCAATCTTCGCCCTATTCTAATCGTGCGCATCATCAATCTTTGGTTATTTAAAACGCGCGACAGTGCGCATGTCACTTTATTGGCCCCGATAAAGTGAGTTTATACAATGTTTCAAACAAATAAAGCCTAATTTACTGGATAGCTTTCCTTGAGGGGGTGATGCTACCGCTCAACTTAATGACTATCGCTATAATAAAGACCACCATAAGTACTGTTCCGAAGCAGTGGTATAGAATAATATTTTTTTGGATGTTTAAAAGAGAGAAAAAAAAACCGTTTTTTTTATTTTTTTTTATTTTATATATAAACCAACCGACAGATTTCTAAAAAGGATTTTTAGCTATTTCAGTGTTAGACGCTTTTTAGTGTATTTGATCAATACAACCATCCAACCATACAAAAGGAAGTGAGCCAATAAATAAAAAAGACTTGCTCGTCAGAATCAAAGTCGGGCGTATCATTTTTGAAATCAAGCATTAAATAAAATAAGCTCGTTTAAATAATTGTTTACTTCGGCAATTACACAAAAGAAATACTTGAAAGTAAGCTGAACCACAGGCTGAAAAGTAATAATCATGAAGGACTTGAATTTAATTTGTTCTAAAAGGAAAATCAACAAAAACAATAATTAATTAATGTGATATTTTAACAAACAAAGGCATTATTTCAAGTAGGTAAACAATGTCATTAATCTAACGATATGTCAGTCAATCATTTGATGACTCGGATAAGATTGTCTTTGATCGGGTTTTTATACAGGCCATTAATTTATAAGTATTATCATGTAATTACAATTTAGTTATCTCTGTAAATTAACTCTTGATAATGGCTAAGTATCTGCCATCGAAATAATTAGAGGCAACGTCATTAGTTTACCCGATTAAACATTCAAAACGCAATATGGCGACTCCGCCCAGAAATATCGGAGTCTCTTCTAATCAATCAACTTTAGATTAACACGCGTCTGGCTAAGCAACAGACAAAACAAATGAGCGGGCTAGTGCTGTTAAAAGAATTGGAAGGATCGAGAACTCGATTCTGATAAATCGATCAGTATTTATTCTCAAAAATGTTATGCATTTCTGTATAACGTAGAAAATAAAAATACTTTGTATGTTGTGTTGTATCACTGAATGACAATAATAATAATTAATTGTTTCAGGCTGCAGTCCAGATTAAACGTTTTTTTATTTTCAAGTAAGTACAACCTAAAATCGATTTTCGGAACATTAAGCACGTAGTTACTTGATTTAATAATGACCGGAGCCCATCCCTAGAGCTGAGCTCGAACAGAAATCGAATTAACCACGAACGAGTTTAGACACCAATTAAACTTTAACAAAGGCTATCTTCAATGAGATAGGGAAAAAATTTGATAGATCAACTCTTTAACCTAATCTATCATCAACAAAGAATTATACCAGTTTTAACCTTAACCTAACAGACTTAAGATTGAATTTCAGTTGTAATTTGTAAGAAGAAACTGGAGAAGGCTGTTGGCACAACATCTTATATCGATTAAACACATAATTAATCACGGGAAATGATTCCGAATGAGATGTTATTAGTTATACCACACTCCTTATTAACAAGTGAAACAATAGGTAAGGTATACATGTTGATGGTGTTAAAGACCATCGTTTGGCTGTTTTGGGAAATAAAAGTGTTTTGAATCGCTGACAAGCCTTATTTTTGGATAATTTTCTAGTAACCTTTTATCTTATCATTATAATAGAATCATAGAATAAAAAATATTTCTCACTAGGTAGGTAGGTACTTTTGCTCTTATCACCAATCTATCTATTGGTCTATAAAAGCCCAATTATAGTCCCAAGGAACATATAGATCAAATACGGTATTCTCGTCAACTCAAAAAAAGCACGTATAGTTCGTACTGCTGTTAAATTCCGGGAAATGGGCTTTTGGGCTATTTGAACTCGTGTCTTCAATACAAAAAAACATCTTTCCTATTGCAGTATTTTTTGCAATCAAATCCGCATCAGGATTGCCAAGTAATTAAATATACTTGTAACCTACCTTTTTAAGATCTAGCCCATTTAATCTCCGTTAAATAGCCTCAGAACATCTCAAGAGATTACAATTATTCACACATCAACCTGTAGCGCCGGTGGCCGATGGCCGATCAATCAGCCGCTAACGAGGCTTGCCCTAGACACAGCCCTCTCGTTTACACGGACATCGGGCCTAAACGACCACCTTTGTATCCTGTTTACTTTATCTGGGACTATTTATATATTTCATCGATAAAAATTTTCGATAACTATAGGATGTCCGGGAAGAGCATCTCTATTTGCAATTCCTGAGCAAACCCGTGTTTTGCTTAGTAAATTTATTGTTTGCTACAAAGGAAAACTAAAACCGTCTGAAAAGACGATCAAAGCCTTTGATGAAGATTTAGTACTTATTGCTAATTTAATACCTAACCTAACCTATCTAATCAAAGAGTCTTGCTGCTGAGGTTAAAAAATGTTGGGTAATCAGAAGTATTAATAAACTTAGGAATTAGAAATAATCGAAAAGCATTGTTTTTTTGTGCCTATACATATTGACGCCGTGAGCCCGTGACACTACATTTTTTTTGACAATTTTGAACATATTCCAGTACCTAATTAAAAAACGATTCCAATGCCATTTTTTTCGTTATGGCAGTTAATGCTATTATGAGGAGTGTCCTTGGGGTTAATTTGAGAAAAATACCTACCTATGTGATGCCTTGGCGAATCAACTTACTGAGCAAGCATGCTACAAGAAAAAGAAATATCAACAAATTAATCAATACAAAATTAATTACGTGAAAACGATGCGCTAATCCGATCGTAAAACGCAATCGATTAACATCACAGCAAAAAGCTAATCGATTCTGGAACACCCACCAAGCTAGGTATACGCTTTGATCAACATTTACATAATCGTTTGTCGCTCGCATCAAATTAAACCACAAATTAAACGCTGCACTCTTGAAAAATAAAAAGCATTATTTTTAATTTCATTTTTTTAAGACGAAGACAGAGAACTGAGAAGGTGCGGGGCGTGGCAGGCTAACTTTCATTACTCATGAGCAATAATAAATGATAAA
The DNA here is from genome assembly GCA_950371115.1 of Anania fuscalis. Classification (NCBI taxonomy): domain Eukaryota; kingdom Metazoa; phylum Arthropoda; class Insecta; order Lepidoptera; family Crambidae; genus Anania; species Anania fuscalis. The sequence continues at coordinate 10,370,124 of OX493343.1, read as the reverse complement.
ACATTATTAATACGAAGAGATCAGTCCGAGTGATGTCGGCTCATGAGATTAACCTGACTCGAATAAATTAATTCTACTAATTAAAAGTTTTATGTTGGCCCCTCTGGCGCGACGTAAAAATATCTACACGATGCTGATGGCATTTGTGAAAATTTTTGATGACACCGCTCTAAGGCATTACCATAACTTGAACCATAACTATAACCAGTGCGGTTTTTTTAGGAGTTTGACAGACTTTTGACGTTTGTTAAAGTTAAAGTAAGATGGTGCAACCCAGCCTAAGTGTGATAAGTCGTATTGTTACGTTTTTTAAATTAAATGATAAATGGAGGCGTAATCAAAGTCACGTATTAAATCATACGAATAACGATTAGTTTCGCTGTTATCTTATTCCGCGTAATAACGACCAGAAGTTTATTATATACGGATATGATAAATTGAATAATAATTTATTTCGAGCGAGATAAGCAGGCGTCCGATCGTGAGGTACGATACTCTCAACGTGTTGGATGCCCATTACAACGTATCGTAACAAAACTGTTGCTTTTTGACTTATGCTTTTTACAAGTTTGATTTTTATCTGGTCGTGGAAGGTATCACCACCAGTCATTGTTAAGAAACTGGCTGCCAATCTGCTCGGTTTGTACTCCGGATGCATCAGGAATTAATTTTGAGTAACGATTACCAAGTTTTGATATGTATTATATAAACCATTAATTTCCATTTTCCATAATTCTAAAAAATACGACGTTATCTACTGTTTCTGGTAAAAGCGGCACATTTACTAGCCCTTTTAAACCTCTAAACTGCCTCTTATCAGAAACAAAATAACATGTCGGTTAACATCTGTAGCTGTCAACTCAAAACACCCACGTTCAAGTTAGCATTACAGAGATCGTAATAAATAAAGGGAGAAAAGGTATTAGCGATACACACCTGACCGTGACATCTGCATAATTGATTATGGTATTTCACTATTCTTAGCTCTGTCTATCATCACATGTTGGAATATATCAATGACCATAAATAGATGCTGATAAGTTTAGAATGCTTTATGTAGAATAAGTCTGACGACACCATTCTTACACGTCTCATGCAATGTTTAGTAATATATAATAATTAAGTCTGCTATGAGCAAGTCAAGTACTACAAATATCTTACAGATTTTCATTTCAATACAGTTGTCAAAAACTTACCCAATTATAAATGTACACAAAAGAGAAACCTACACCGTAACGTTGATAACTAACCAGCTATTAATTACTAGACAACAACAATAACTATTGATTTGACTAACAACAAGGCGGTTGGATATCAACATGATCTATCTAGCGACAATGATGGCGCCATTTACAACGGAGATCAATTAATGCTAGACAGAGATGACAAGTTGCAGCAAAGCGCAGGAGGAAAAGAGATAGCTTCGTAGTTATCAATCAAGCGCCCGCGCAAGATCTCAACGCTCGGGGCGATCGAACGATCTCCCGCTTAATTATTTCTATTATGATATTTAAAATTATAATCATTATCTTTACGCATAAGGCCCATATGGCAAATTCCCACACGTATTTTGTTTGGACCATGGTTATAATTAAGCAATAATTAATAGTAGTGCAACAGTGTCAGATTTTAGGATTTCATTTCTTCATTATAGTTCATCCATAGCTTCTTAAAACTGGCTTTGACCTTAGACAATCTTCAATTCTTTTTACTATAAGACATCAGTGTTTATGATATTATTCTCAAATCTTATTACCTTTATTTTCAGGTTAGCTAAATTTATTTTTTTATTAAGACTTAACATCATTGAACTCTTAACTCCCATTAATAGCTTATAGTCTAGTTATGACTTACCGAAGTCGTCAATCACTCAAGATCTTATCAACCATCTCCACAATATAAAATCGTTTATACAGTCAATGACTGATTTAACTTATATCCGATTTGTATCAACCGTCAAATAACCTTAGACCTCTCGTGGTGAACCAATTCAAAGTTGAACACGACCTTTATTACTTGGTGGAGTGATATCATTCGATCGATGATCGTGAATGGGGCATTTGGTTATGATAAATTACAAGAAATATCAATCGGTACAGAGAATTAATCAAAACATGGTCGATGCACCGAATTGTGGGAAAATTGACTTACCTCGCTTTTGCATGAAGGAGAACAAGTCGTCGAGGAATTCCTTTCTGTGTGGGTCGTCGCTGATCTCGTATAACTGTAACAAGAGATGATAGAATGTGTTAAAAATTGAATTATTATTACAAAAAATGTTTCGTCAGCTGATCATTTTATGTCATTAGGATCAAAAGTAATGTTGTTAGGTTTAAAAGGCTATTGAGTAACAGATAATTTAGTACTACGCTCCCTGATATAAACCGAAGTATAAAACTCAGTACAATACCGAAATGAGGTAATCCGACAGAAAACTAAAGTCATCGTCATAGCCCATCGAATAAGCAAGCTGAAGTGGCAGTGGGCCGGCCATATTTGTCGCAGAACCGATAACCGCTGGGGTAAACGAGTTCTTGAGTGGAGACCGCGTGTCGGCAAGCGTAGCCCTCAGACTAGATGGAGTGACGATCTTCGCAAGGTTGCTGGCAGGAGCTGGATGAGAGTAGCCGTGAATCGTGCAGAGTGGCGTGCAATTGGAGAGGCCTATGTCCAGAAGTGGACTAGTGTTGGCTGATGATGATGATGATAAAACTCAGTATTTAGCAAATAAGCCATCGATAAACCGCATTACACTTTAATACTATAACTACACTATCATGATCATGGGAAACCAAGCCAAGTACTGGTCTTTGATAGACTCTTTGAAAAAAGAATTAGATCCAACTTTACCCAGCTCTGTTAGCCACTAACAAGGGGTAAGTTCATTGAAGGACTGACAGACACTGATACTTGAAATCCTATATTAATAAATTTAATCGTCACTTAGTGTACCAAGAATAGAAGTCATTTGCTCTTTGGCTCCTTTCACGTTGCCAGTTTCACAAAATACTACCGTTTGACTGGGGCATTAAGCTTTCTCGTAATGTCACTTCAAATATGCAATTAAATTGTAAGTAGTTGTAATGAAGATATTAGCATTCCGTTCAGGAAACTATCTAACGGTGCGGTCACCACGTGCGCCCGCATTTCCGTACAAAAACATTGAAATTGCATTAATAATTTACGTGCATAATAAAATATTCTCATACTAGTCATGCACTGCCAACTGCATAATGATGACAAGGAGACACTTTGTCTTTGTGGGTAAAGATCCTTTAAACTGCCTTTAAACAAAGGTTGAATATGTTTTTTTTTGTCGTTAACCTAAATAAAAAGCTCTCCATCATTGACAATATTATCAAATGTCTTGAATACATTCAAGCAATATTATCTATACCATCAATCCATCTTTTCTCTTCTTGATTAGTTTCATTTGATTAGTGAGTTTCAAAGGGGCTAATAATATTTAAATTATAATTCTCATCGTTTTTTTTGTTTAAAAATAGGATGCGCAAAAAGTAATTTACTAACTTTGCCAGTAAGTATCACTTTAAAATTATACCTACAATTCAAATTGACGTATGTTTAGACTTCACTACACCCCGCAGAGACACGCTATTGAAAATAATTGCTTCGATATCCGGCAAGCGTACTAAATGAACGATAACGCGTCTATCGCTTGTGATAAGAGAAACGCCTGATTGCCTCGAAGTGGGCGGTAGGCGGTCTTATACAAGTGCAGAAACATTGTTATTTTATGGGTGAAGTATGGTAAAAAGTACACTTAAAGTAGGTTAGGTTTGTTATTCGTTAAACTAAAATAGCAAGCAATCGGCTATCACCAAAGTTTTTGCCTCTTATTCGTTTTAAAAATACCAATTGGTAAATGAAATAACAAAAGAACTGCAGTCATCTCTTAAAAGCGAATTTTAAAAAAAACGAATAAATGTAGAATATTTAACGAATGCAATCACAGCAATATATCGAGAAATGCAATATTTGCGACAGAGGTGTGAGCCACAAAAAATCGTTATTCAAGTAATATAGACAGATTTTATTTGTTATTATGGTAAAACGTGCAATAAACACATTCCAGTTAATACACTTTCTGCCTATTTACTTAAACAAACAAATGGTACCAAGTGTGTGTGTAAACGATCAAAAATCAAGAGCGAAATGACCGCAAGCGTCTGATTCTGACAAGCAAACAGGGCTAACCCGTTAAGTTTAAATTTGAACAATCACGTGGTAGAAATAGGGTTGTCAGTTCCAAAAAAAAGTCAAAAACTTCTGACAGGTATCTTCAAAGAACAAAAAAATTTACAACCGAATAAACCGGAAAAGGAAAATGAAGAAAGAAAATAGAGACGCAGAAATAGCGAACTTATACGAGTAGAACTCGGCCTTCTAGAAAACTCGACATTGTATTGCTCTTTTTTAAGTGTCATCGTCTGACAAGAGACCAAGCGGCTCTAAAAACAATCCGGTGATCTTGTCAAATCATTGGATGCTTTTGTCAAACTATTGATGTTTAATGTGGCACGCAATAAATAATTAGAATTTACTAATTTCGTTGCCACAATGAAGTATTGAGGGGAAAGATCACCCCCATTTGTCTAAAGATGATAAAAAAAATACCTAACAATTAGATAAGGTCGCTAGCCCGATTCATGGACCCTGCAGGATGAAGAAAAATAACGAATAAGATTGACTCTAGTTCTTAAATGCAAACAGTCTAGCCAAAAACAAAAGTAGACAGTCCAATTTTGTTGAGTTCAATCTTATGCCGACGTTTAACCTTTGACTGAACATAGCCCTATCTACACAGACAGAGCATGGGCAGAACTGTCCCTAGCTGTGAAGACAAGGCGGCATACACACAATCAAACACCAACCTATTTGCATTGGCCGACAATTACATCAAGGCACTTAGCGCTAAGAACTGGGCCGTGGGCAGACAACGAAACGCCATTTGACACTTCCTGTTTCCGTCTAATATATTTGTACACGGCTCATTAAAAAGCATAGGTAATGGACGCATTCGGGTCAGGGCGTGCGAAAATAACAGCGTATGAACACTTAATAATCGTAGGCTTTGACACTTAGTTGCTACTGCATCTGAATAGCATTTGCGAAGACTCTACACATCTTTATTCGTCAATGATGAATGATTATACGAGTTTCTCAAGCAATATAGGAAAGATACGAAAAGACGAAATAAAGATTGGTTTTTACATTTTGATGCGCTGGTTGGACTGAATGAACACTATAAAAAAATAAGACATCAAACAAAAAGGATCTATCGCAAAAGTTTTGGAGCTCTCATACATAAAATCTTAACTTTAGTAGGTAATAGTTTACTCCTAAAATGTCATGCCACCGTCAAAGTCACCCGATGAAACTTAACCCTTCAATGATCGTAACCAATAAAACAAATGAAAGGCGTCGTTAATAATCGCGTTTTTTTCGCGCTATGCGGCGCTAATCGAAAACGTTCGCTTTAGTGATTAATCGAGGGGGGCGAGACTGGCCCGACAGTGACGATCGAGAAGATTGATGTAAGGTAGGGAGGCGAGTTTATTATCAATAGAATGTATCGATACAGAATATTTAACATGTAGTATAAGTATCAATAAAAATGTTGGACGCCATGAACTTTATAGACAGTTTCCAGAAAAAAAAAAAAAAAAAAATACTTCGAAATATGAAATAAAATAACGAGATGATTTTTATGTTATTATTATAAGAACTTTATTTTCGCCTAATTTTTTGGTGCTACAAAACAAGGATGCCAAGCAATGCAACCTATCTAATACTACTTTTTATCACCACATGACGTATTCTCATGTTAGGTGATATAAATATATTTATCCTCTACGTTACAAAAATTACATTCGTTTAAGTTTAGATTCAAAGCTAACGTTATTTACAATACTGCAATGCGACTTAACAAGTATTACTTCGGCTATTTAGTACAAGTCGATAGTCGATAATCGATAAACCTTATGTGCATCTCTAGCAAGTCGATTGCCTTTTGCCGCTATTAAGAGTCAAGCGGGTGACTTAGCGGAGTTAGCAGACGCTTATGAACTCGGTATTGACACCACTTACTGAAAGTTTTGCAGAAAATCTAGAACCTGATCAAAAATACAAAAAAAAAACACAAACACTTTTAGTTTTGTTCAGAGTGTCTACAAAAGTGAAGAGGCTTAGATATCTAAAACACTATTATTCTATAAATACATGTAGTAATACGGATGAAGATAAATGCTTTGTTTGTATTGTGATTATATTTATAAGAGTGACATCGCAAATACAAATTACCACCGATTGGCAAGAACCTCATAATTTGTGTTAGTGCCTAAAAGGAGTCACTTTAAATTCATGTTTGCTTATTCAATAATGACAAAGATACATATAACCCGACTGACCCCTAACGGTAATAAAATTGAAACTTAATAACCATTAACGTAAAATTTTACTGCGATAGAAAACAAGTAATTAAACACACTAAACAATGTACGCAACATAAAGTCATCTATAACTCAAATACATTATGCATACCAATTATCACAAAATGGACATTCGATGTTATACGAGAATATGAAATCGCCTCGCGGACTTGTGGTGGAATGATTCGTCGGAACGACAAAACGATTATCATAACAGGGCCCAATATTGTCGCCCACGGCCAGGGCAAATATTTGAATCACAAAACTTGTCCCTAAGCTGGTAATCTCCATTGTCAGTTGCCAATTACTGACTCTCCCCTTCCGCCTGGCCGCATAAATATTGTAAAAATATCAACACAGACATAATAGCAAACACGGCTGAATTATTTTCTCAGATTATTTCTGTTGATGAAGGAATTAACAACAATGGCTCTTTGTGACCCAAAATAAGTCGCATATGTCATAAAAATGACACGATGACGAAACTAACTGAATTTCACATGAGACGTAGTTACGTTTACCGTTAAGTTGAATAAAGACGCTTGACGTATTTCTATTCAAATTGTTAAAACAGAAGAATTTAGAGGTCGAAACCTTTTTTCATTACCGACCTTTGCCTTTTCCTCGCAATTCTATCCCTTAAGATCATTCGACAGATTTGAAAGGTCGAAATAGTAATTGAACAAACTGCAAATGTTATACATTAAAATTAAAGCAAATTTAGGGTACCCCTCACTTTGACCGATTTTACTACGAATACCGAATGAAGTAGCGTATAGATTGACGTATATAAATAAGTTATTTCGCGTAATTTATTCTAGGACAGATAAATGTATGTTGACTAAATTCGGTAAGCCTTATAATACGTGCTAGTTTGAATCCGGCGTAATCCCAATCTTGCTTGAATTCTTGATTGCGAACAATGTTACTTGTTAGGTTTATACCCGACTTTACGAGCGCATTGCATATTTTACGACTTATAAGCACCAATCATTGCCGTTTGTTGCGATGCCATCAAATGAATTGCATACACATCTATGCAACTTTATCGATGTGACCTTACATTTGTAATTGAATTGTTCAGCGCAGTCTGTTCATTTGTAATAAACATTTGAACGTGATAACACAATATAAAATTACAGTAAATTCAACAACATTGTGTGTATTAGAATTAGAAACCATGAAGGAGAACATCTATGTAGTAACCTGGCAATACCTACGAACAAATTACTCATTTTTGTTTAGTGCTCCTGCTGTTTAAACCAGTTATTACCTTGCTATTTAAAAGCAATCAATACCTTACTTGCCAGAGCGATCATAGGAACTTATGTGATCCGATCAATCCAAACATAAGTGTGATGTGTCCATAATATTGCCCTGAAGCTTTACTTGGGCCATATACGCCGCACAAGAATTTTAGAGTCAACAAACAGGAGCCTACATGAACTCTTAACTGTATTGCTATAACCGTTAAGCTTTGTTTTGTTTTTGTTCTGTATATTTTGATGTAAATACAAAACTGCTTAAGTACTCTACAGCGTTAATCATCCTTAGTATCAAGCCTTAACTATTGTTTTGACGTCATAAAAAAAACAAAACAAGGTTAGAGTTATACCGTTTAAGAGCTCATGGTTAAGCCGCTGAAAACAATTTGCATTGGTGCATTACAAATGAAATAAATCTATTCAACATTGAATCGCGTAACCAGGACAAGGCATCGGGACATCACTGAAGACCTGACATAGTAAGCAAATCTGACTGACCATTGTGTTAGTATGATGTATATTATTTGGTTTGTACTGGCCTGTTGATTTTATCACAATATGCTTTAAGGCCTTAGACAATCGAACAATTTTATAGAAGTTCATCTCGTTAAAATTTGTAATAACTTATTTTAGTGTAAATACATTGATTTTGAAATTAGGACAACATAGTATCGTATAGTTTTATTATAATATCATTTCTGAATAGCCCGAACCGGGAATAATCCTCCCGCCAAATCAAAAGGTCAATTTATTTATGTAGGTTTACGACATTTTGATACGATAGATAAACTAACAATATAAAATTTCGAAACGAGAGACATTAAGTAAATGAAGACTTTTCGGAAATAAATCAGAATTTGAATCAAGTCTGTATTAAATTTTAAAACTTTTGAACTTTTAACTTTAGCATTCCATTTCATTCAGTTTTGTTCTTTAATCTTAAATTTCAGGGCCTCGTAACTACGAGCATTTAAATGTTTTTCCTTTCTGTATTATTAGATCGTAAGATAAATGGCTATGGCAACTTGTGTATTAGATCATACTACATTATTTCATAGCGGAACGTGTGGACAAGTTGACTCCGACGCTAAAGAACTGTTTAAGTGTAACATACACTCTTAACTTAAGCGGACTTTACACTGAAAACAAGTTTTATTTTTACTCGTGGATGCTTTATAACTTATATGTTAGCCTCATGTGTAAATAATATGTGAATAAAATTTCCATGTTTGGAATTGTCTCTGCAAATGAAGTTTCATAATTAATTGTCGTCCCACGTGACGAATGACGATACAAGTTGTTATTATTAGAAATAATAATTACAACTGTAAATGAGTTTCCGAACGTTGGTAGTGGTACTGAATGTTTGTATCTTATTTTAAGCCTAAGTGTAGATTGATTTATCTGCGTTGACATAAGTGCTTGCAACAGTTCTAAAATATCTGACAAGACAGAGACTCATAATTAAAAAAGTTGGTAACAATTCCGAACTTGTTTTTCTAAAGATTAAAGAATGACGATTAAAGTTTAAATCAATAAAAACTTTACAATAGTGTGTATGCCCCGTAACATACGTCCATACCAGATTGTGATACCGAGCAGGCGAGCGCCCCGAGACAATTTCAAATTGCCGCCCATAATTCAAACCCGTAATATAGCAGGATGAATTTATAAATAAACCTCAAGGACCCTAACTGAGCAAAATAGTAACAATATTTATGGAAACACCGTGGATTTACACTTATTGAGTTTGTGTTTACTGCAATAGTTTTACTGTCAATGTTGCGAAATAGTTGCTGTTGCTAAGAGCGCATTGTTTAATAGTAGATACCCAATACACCCATCCATGAAAACATTTTTTTTATCTTAACCCTGAAATGACAAGTATTTTTTTATATTCGACGAAGAGTGGTCTTATAAAATTTAAAAACAAAGCCATTATCTTGCCAAATTGAACTAGGTACATGCGTATTTAAAATAGGTTTTAAAACTGAGAATATCCCATTCTTAGCGCATAACCTTTCTATCATAGCCTCTTGTAATACATTACAAAATGTGTTGTTCGACATATTAACTAGGTATATACCTAAGAGCTCATTTATATTAACGACATGACAAAGCGATTTTTATTGCCTATTCGCAAATATTAATACACAACTTTCATAATTACAAAATGCTGTCACATCTACGTTAAAAGTGGGTGTTTCTGTGGTTTCCTGTAATTTCCAATACATTGTAGTGTTTCCATTACTAATAGGTCATAAAGAGCGTCGTAACGTGTGTTCGTGGCTGTAGGCCTTTAGATAAGTTGGCCTGTTTTACACCAATCCACAGATAATACTAGTGACGGGCTAGACTTTATGCTCTCTAGTCGTAGTAAAACTCAAATCTTTGCATAATCATTCCACTTCTGAACTTATTGCCAGTCAAGCGCTCCCATGGGGCCCCGTACGTCACAATTAACATTTCTTTTACGTCTTGATTTACGGAGCTGGGGATAAAGTAGCAAATAAAATAGAGTCTCGTAGCATAAAAAATTACAAAATTTGAACTCAGAATTATTTTAGTAAAATAATTACTAACATTCCCTCGATGGAAAGTAAAAGTTGGAAAAGAACAGTAACTTCGAACACAGGAAAAACTGTTACTGATTCACAGATTAAATAGGCCATAGTTTTATACCTATTTTTGACAACAATGTCTAAGTTATTCCCGATTCCTGATTTCCTTCTTAGTTAAACAATTTTAACAAAGATACAAACAGTTTTACTAAACTTTTACTTTGATCCTTTACTAAAGGTAAACCGGCACAACACTATTTTTACAATACAGTCCAAGTACAAACAGTAGCAATTTCCCGTTTGAAACTTATTTGAATATGACAGTTGATAAAGGCAGCCATTAAAGTAGTTATAAGAATAATCGCCCCTATATGCGGAACTATTTTACATGCAATGCTTTTTTCTGCACCTAATACAAAATAATACTAGCGTATAAAAAACTAGCGTGTAAAACCGGGCCAACGAATTATAACGAATATTTTCATTTTTCGTCTTAAAAAACCTGTCTTTATTTATTTAACAGGGTATTTTTTATATATTTAATTAATATGAGTATTTAATTATAGGTATTTGTTACTGGTAGGTAGGTTCCGTTGGCAAGGTAGAAGAAAATTCTGGTTTTAAACATCGATTTTCTGGATGATTATTTAGAATTGAAATACAGCATCAATTAATGCAGTACATTTGCATAGTGAAAAAACACTATCTATCTATTCAGCCTACATCAGTCCACTGCTGGACGTAAGCCTCCCCCAAAGAACGCCAGAGTGCACGATAAAAAAAACACCCATTTAGCCTATATCTCTTTTCCTAGCAGAAAATTATTTTCGTTGCATATCCATTCTTGTAATTTCAAATGTAAAACGGTTTTTCATCACATTATGTACGTTATTATGAAAAGAACAGACGTTACCTAGAAAATCGTACTATAGTTTCTTGTTTCTTCAGTTATACCAATCGGTACTATTTGTGGTCACGACCGAGTATTACTACCTCACGTTCAAAAGCTTACTCAATTAGATTCTGTGCAAATCTGAGCAACAACTTCATTGCAAGTTACTGGTGGTAACTTCTAAATATTGACTATGACTTATTTTACAATCTCTCAAGCCTCAAGTATCGACACAAAAGATTGTATTCGTGAGTGTCCAATCGAAAACGTATATAAGTTAGTTTCATTTGAAATAAACTATATAGATTATAAAGTTTATTTCATGTTTATTTAATAACATTGACATTCAAGCCCTATAAGTTTTGACGAGAAGGAAAAAAAAACTAAGTGCAAAGAGAACTCAAGTAAACTTATTTTCATGATGTGAATTAATAATGACTTGATGCAATAACGACACTCTTTAAGTATTTCTTTTTCCCTTTAATGAATTTAAATTGATGTTTGTCAATATGTTTCTCAGACATCTAAATCACAGTGTTGTTCCTTTCTAAAACTAAATTTTACTGATCATCAGTATGAGGTAATTATTCAACTTTTGGCTTTCCAACGGCAACAAAGGCTTAAACCTGCGCACGCGGCGGCAGGTGTCGCTCCCTCAGTCCAATTCACAGACACTCGTACAGTTTTAACCTGACTTGTAATGAGGTGAACAAATCTTAAAAGGGCTTGGTGCAAGTTTTAAACGTCAACTTTTTTAAAATTAAATATTAATTAAGTTTTTTCAAAGGATTCTTGTCAACGCTTTAAATAAACTATTTCTTATTCTATTCGCAAAGAGAAACTGTTTTCTCTATTGACTAAACTTTTTGTATCGTTTACTCGCGGCGATTATTTTGTTTAAGGAAATACGATCTTTGTACTTTAACTTTCAAATACATTTCCCAAAATAAGGGTAATTATTTGGTTTCAATAAACTATTATTAAGAATTAGGATCTGGGATACAATGTACTTAAATTTTTAATGGCTTCAAAAAGCTTTTATGGCCTATTTTTAAAATTATTCATATTTTGAAATCTCAATAAGTAATCGCTCTTGGATATTACATAAAGCAAAAAAAGCTTGTATACTGAAGGAAATAACCTTTAATAACTTGGACCACACAAAATTAACATTAAACCCAGCAAAGTGGCCGGGCGTTGTCCACGGAACAAAGCCCCAATTGATTCCGATGTCCAGTGTCGAAATCTAAATGTAGGTACTCCTTTCACTAATGAGCAATCGTACAAACCATTATCTTGAGGAAATGGCCGACTGAATTACCGACGCATTTAGTGAGTTTATTTAAAATATTCTTAATGACGGGATAGTATTCTTTTACAGAGGCTTAATACATTTAAATCAGCCTCATCTTTCCCGAAAATCTTTCTTTAAAGGTAATATGGGGTAGCATCAATTTATATATTTTCTATTGTGCTCTTAGAAGTTTTCCGGCGGGACATGGAGAGCAGTGTACTGAGTATCTGAAGATCCGAGCGGGTTAACCCGTTCGGTTCCAGTTCGGATTGGGAGAAAATGGTCGTTATTGAAAACGGTATTGGTACCGGAATCGCCAAAAGAAAACTGCCAAGCTGAAATGGTTGTAGACTGGCCTTGAAATAAAGATGCATCCTAAGGTATAGCGGATCGTCTCTTAATAACTGTATAAAGGCAAAAGCCTGTCAAGGGGTAGGTATGCCAAGGTAAAGTAGCTAGATAATCTGAACTTATACACACAGGATTAGCAGAATTTGAATGTAGATAGAAACGGTTGATATGATTTGGCAGAGGCTTTTGCCAAGGCAAGCCAAGGCTTTGCCTATTATTATGTAATATCGTAAATAACCGACTACTACTTCATACTCCATCCATATAGTATAATATTTTGTAACCATGGCCATAGAACAATCGTAAACTTGTTAAATACGTCAAACCAGTATCTCAAGCAGTCAATTGTTTCAATCTTTGATACCAACAAACTGAAGTGCTAAACGATATCCATTCTGTGTGTTTATTTTACGGTTAGAGCCAACTCGGGCCCAGAGCACTTTCTAAGATTGATTGAGTTGTAAGCCCATAATATTACACCGGTCTTAGTTTTTACACCATTATTTAGGATCAATAAATTTAATATCTAAAACTTAACCTGTCAAGCTTCAATTCCCCACCGGTGGCCACGTCATAATAGATTTTTTATTGTGTCTCTTGACCTTGGCCTGACAGGTTAAGCGTATGTTTATTCTATAAAACATATTTTTATAAATTATAGTGTTATTATGAAATAACCACACTCGTACGACACTCGCAACTTCTAACAAAAAATAATTTAAATTATAATCGTCTAAATCGAAATCGTTCATTGAACGCATATTTAATCATGTATAAAAACCAATAGGTAAATAATATAACTACTATGTAGTGGGTACCCTATATTTCGTTGCCGAATAATGAACACCCTATAGAATTATTCCGGGCAAGTAATCGGGTAATCGACAAAAACAATAGGCTGTGGTCATCAACGCCTGGTTCACGAATGTAAACATACTGGACATGGTATGGAAGTTGTAACCGCGCTCAATGATTTGGGAAGAGTACGCTCGCCAAACTGGGAGAACTGAGTCTGGGGACCTATTAAGAAATTTTTCATGGCTACGGTTCGTCAATTTTTTTAAATGTTTGTTGACAGAATATATTTTATAAGGTGCGAAATGTATTTTTTAAGGTTTAGTATATACGTAAGATGCGAACGTAACATGTTCGTAAAAATCCCCAGGTTTCCTCATAGTAATTTAAAAAAAACGACGAATCGTAAAATCTTATTTTAAAATAGAATTGTAGGTTTAATTTAAGAAGTGGAAAAAACTGTATTTTATACTTTATATAATAATATAATTACATTCAAATCTTGTCAACTAAGACAGAAAACATTTTTGTTCAATCCTTTGAAAGATTTGAAAGATCCTTATTAGATACCCCAACTCTTCCGATCATCAATGACACATATCGTCTGCCCTTATAAAAAACCTACACTTGACAAATTTTGCTACAAATATATATGCTATAAATATACCAATCAAATCAGCACCCATAATTACCACATCTAGTGACTCTACCCCATCATATTGCACAGTAGCTCGGCATACACGATTACACGCCCTCCCTTTGAACTCGCATTATACATTTTGGGGTTGCGATTATCCCACAGGCGATTGCTAAATAAATATGTTAGGTGTTAATGTTCTCTGCGACCCTCGGTTCCGGATGAATGGGTGTGTATGCGTCATTTTCGCGGTAATAATGTGTTGTGTTGTGGGGCCATCGTGACGGGCGAGATAGATGTCGTTCAAAGACTAACTCAACTAATATGACTTAATTACTTATGGTAAACTACACAAATACATCAAAACGAATTTCATTTGAAAACAGTAAGTTTCTAGAATTACTCACAATTAATTAGTTACTTATAATATTGGTTAAAATAGTAAGTATTCATCGTTAAGTAGAACCTTAAAACTTACGAAGTTTTATATTTGACTATTAGCTTCTGCCCGCAACTTCGTTAGCGTAGTCGCATTAATCTCATTAAGCAAAGAGGAATAATTAAATTTCCTATGGGACACAATTTTATAAATGTGTTAAGCTAGATTAATATCAAAACATGTGTCAAAAGTTCAGCTAATACTCTTTAATAAAGGATGATTTAGAACAAACCTACAAACTTTCACATTAATTTAACGATGTTTTTACAATATCTTTACGTTAAAACGAATCCGTCATCTATATATAACGACGCCCTATTTATCGATGCGTATATCACAGTCTATACGATTATCAATTCGGACGCTCGGTAGGGCGGGCGGGACGTAATCCGCCCAACGAAAGCCGTTATGCCACCCGCAATTATCCACAAGGGATTAAGCTGGTTATTACCGATGTTGACCTGTTTGAACTTGTCTTATCTGGTATTGGTGTGATTGAATTGGTTGCAGAAATATAGTTTAATAATTTTTTGATGATGAAACAAAAACCTCCAATTTAAAACCTTTACTGAGGCCTAATCATGAACTATAATCGTGTTTATACGGCAATTTCCATACAAAAAACAAAACAATGTTAAAATAATACTGTTTTAAGAGCTCGTAGTTAAGTCCTTCTTCTATAAATACTTTCAGTGAATTGAAGCAATTGGAATAGGTGATATAGAAAATGAAATCTTACAAAATAAAGGGACGCTTTAAGAGATTTTCGCATCGCCTTTTCTAGAAAAATAAGTAACACGTTTAGCGGCCATCTAACGTGATCCAAGAGAAGTATTCGGATTTGTTTGACCGATAAATTGACGATTTAAAGGCATTGCGAAAAGCCGAAGTTTTAAAGACTGAATAGGTCGGAGATTTGAGCAAATGTTTGAGAAAATAGAATTCTACGAAGATAGGGCAAGCTTTATTTTAGGTGATGTGTTTTTTTTTTTTGTTAAAGGACAAAGTTACAAAATGTGCTCGTGTTTCGGAGAAAGTATAGTATTTTAAGGGGCCATAAATGCTCACTTATGTTATGGTATTTAGAAATCCTTAAGTTCATCGCATGCTTTTCAGTTAGGATCAATTAAGAAAACGATCCTTCTAAATTACCTAGAGCCTGGTAAGCTGAGACGCCCTCGCCAAAGATGTCTGGAAACCCAACAAAGGACGTCAATTCCTACTTCGAGCGAGACCATGAGACTTTGTGCATATTTATAATATCATTTATATAAAGGCATCCCGATATATCATAGAATATAGGGTGTTCCCGTCAACCCTCGCAAAGATGGCGCTAAATAGACAGGCGTGCGCGCAGAGTTAGCGACATCGCACACACACAGGCAAACCATTCATCGTGTGCCGAATATCGCACACGAGACCGTAACACAATGCGTCATACTTACTCGTAAGTATGTTATGTTTTCGAAAATATTTACAAGACAACGTGTGTTAAAAAATTATTGATAAAACGCCTAACACGGTAAATGTCGTTGACGCGCATTTCCACAGGTATATAGGTATTTCGCAAACAAATTTTTACACTTGTATACTTCGTTTACGAGAATTTGCAATATGTAATTTTTTCCTGTATCTATTTTTTTTTATTTAATACGAGATACTGTCATATACAACCTTTCTGTGTATAATTTAACCCTCGGTATATCTTCTTCTTTCTAGCGCTTTGACCCATACCTAATTGATGTGGGCTTTGGCTTGTGGATCATGACTCTAGGAGCTGTATTGAGGCAAGTCTAATTCTTACTTTTTCAGCTATTGCTGTCAGGCCCTAGTAACCAGATAGTAGATAACAGAAATGATTCAAACTGGGGCCTTTTCATCACTTATTTGCTTTGCAATATTCAACCTCAAAATCGTTAAAATGTAAAAAAAATATTAGACATTTACGGGGCTTCCAAACTTTTTGCTTTTAAATGTATATAATCATATTCTGTTTTATGTGTAATTAATGTTATTATATCACTCTTT
The DNA here is from genome assembly GCA_950371115.1 of Anania fuscalis. NCBI lineage: Eukaryota > Metazoa > Arthropoda > Insecta > Lepidoptera > Crambidae > Anania > Anania fuscalis. Next base: position 10,353,410 of record OX493343.1, on the reverse strand, counting down.
TAGCTTTAATATACATACTCGTTTGTTAAATATTTGCAAAATGTAATTTGTCTTCGCATCTAAAAGCATAGCTCAACTGATCAGTGGCTCAACCAAGACAACGACCTCAGTCCATATTAGTACGTTTTCTTCAATATGTATTGCATGAGATTTTCCGCGTATAAGCCTTTAATGAACGCACACATTTACAGTGTTGCGAATGGCACAGTTTGTTTGCAGGTGTTGCCGGGTGGTCATCGAACTGTGCTTGCGTGTGTGCGTGCGAACAGGGTTGACAAATATTTGGCGAAATGGTTACAAAAAGTTTTTAACGTTTTTTTTTCTAACCGTTGCAGCATTGCCACATCTAGGTCCTTTATAAGAAAAGCTTGTAATAATATAAATAATTTAGTGAGCTAATAAATACGTTGTAAAAATATACATTAGAAAACTTAATTAAATAGCTGAAATTGACATTTTTACTTAAATCATAAAATTAAAGTTTATATTTGTAATTTTAATAAGGGTAAAATTTAATAACATTTTTTGACATGTTCGTGTAAAATACAAAAAAAAATGAAGACAGCTATCACAAGACCCAAGTAAAATTAAATTCAAGAAGCAAATAACAACTAGGGAACCAAAGTTACTCAGACAACTATCATCAATATTAGTATTAAAGTAATATAAACTTTAAAAATTAATAATATCATACAAAACTAAACAAAAACTAAGTAACAATTACAGAAAGCCAGACATACAATTTAAAGAAGAAAAAACACTTAAGCCCTTGTTTTATCCATAAAATAAATATCAAAACATGTTAACATTATCCAAATGTTTCGAACCTCGCATTCAACCCTCTCTTGCGCTTGTGTGCGTTTGTTGTACACGCTTCACACAACTCGTCGCGGCGACATGCTAATTTCTTACTCGTCATAACGTAAAACAACTGCCAAGTGCAATCCTGGTTATGTGTTAGGTTCCGTAGACTTCTTAAACGTTAACACTTAATCTACTATGCAAATCACAAAGTTAAACTGCGGTCCATATAAGTAATAAAAATAAATACTTATTTTCTGTTTTGTTGTATTAAAAACAATATGCGTATTTTTTTGTTGCAACAATTAAAGCTTTTAACGAGATGTAGCTTTTTGTGTAATAAAATAATTTTATATTTAGTTTTTTTTTTAAAGCAAGAGAGCATTTAGCCTGATTTGCGCTGTTAAAACGGAATCCTAAAAACCTGAGCACCGGTATTTGCAATGTTTCATCCACGGTCAGCGCGGTTTGTGATGTTTCTTCGAAATTCTCAAATTTCTATTTTTCAAAGACCTATTTTCCGTAAATATTGTTAAACAATTTGAAGTAAATTTCACCAGCAATCGAAAGATAAGTATTTGATAGTTTATCCGACACAAGCATTAGTCAGTCAGTTAAAATCTGAGCAGCAAATATGATATATTATTATAATTAATAAGAATATCAGTACATTTTTTTGATACAATTTGTAAAAAGTTTGAAACATACTCGTACTTGCGGAAAAGTTTCTTGACCTAAGAATCCAGGGATTATTAAAAAACGGCCAATTGCGAGTCGAACTAGCATCAAGAGCTTCGTGCAACTTTATTTTAATTTATTTTATTCGGGATCCTATGTGTGTTTGCAATATACAAAAATGGTATAAAGCTTTTATTTTTGTGTATTAAATCTTTGTTTAAAGGGCAAAAGAATCAGTTTTCGTACTATATCTTTACTCTTTTAGGCTCTGAGACTGCTATTTATAAATTTCACGATTCTGATGATGACTAAGTTTGCGCGTGTCAAAATAAGTGACAGAGATGGCCGTAGATTTACATTATGAACCCAAAAAATACATAAGCAACAACAAAAGTTGGGAAACTAAGTCAAATGCGCAAAACACCTACATTTACATCCCATTGTCGCATACATATCAAAAGTTTGGACACGTCAAAATTTTTACAACCACAAAAATATTTGTCTCAATTAAAAAACGAGGAGAACAAATAAATCAAAAGGGATAACAAAGATTTAATCCGATCACCAAGATACGGCGTGGCTATAAAATCATCCGTTTCACGCATTATGCAGCTATAAAACAGGCGGATCGTAAAAATAATCTGAGACCAATTGACCACCCCTGACTTAACAGCGTGTGTGTAAAGAAACGTGTCTTTAACTTTAAATGTCAATTCTGGTTCATTCGCAAAATTAGAATTTAATATTCAGTTTGCAGTTGTAAGCTGCACTTATAATTAGTAACTTTTAACCACATGTCATTTATTTACGCATATAAAAATATAAACTAATATAGAAAGCAAGTAATAAACTAAAAAAAGTAACAAACGAATACCTACCAACAGCCTTAGCTTGTCTAGGGAATTTACCTACAGTTTTATCATCGAGTAATAATTAAATTATAGGGATCACAATATTATAATTTAACGATCGTCTGGTCCTATGGTTCCTACTCCAGCCTACTAAAAAGCCGGTTGCGGGTTTGAATCCCGCAAGAAGCAAAAGTTTTTGTTATTAGCCCGCGAATTCATACCTAATTCATAAATGTTAATGAATTAATTTAAGTTTGTTTATCTGTTATCAAGTCGCCTTAGTACAAGCTTCGGTAAGCTTTGGGCTTGATATTTGTTGTGTTTATAAAAAAAAATTAAACTTAGATTGAACAAGAGCTTTTCGCTTTGTAGCGTATTGTTTTTTAACTCATTTTTAAGTTTTTTCTTCTTATGTAAAGTCAATATAAAATAAATCCTAAATTTTTATTCATGTAAATTGATGATTAAGTATGATCTCCTATAAACATTTAATACCTTAATACCTTCCTTTAAACTTACAAACCATTTAAATTCTTAATATTCGTCTATCTGTTTTGAAGACTTATACCAAATGACCCGATTAAACGCCTATTAAGGCACTCATAAATTATCAAAATTTATACCGAATCCGTTTTTAATCCGTCCGTTCTCCGATATTAATTTCGTATCGCTTTTATTCAAACTATAATTAACTTCAACATAAAAAGTTCCTTAAAGAGATCCCATTTTATTAAGCGATTTAAATTATGCATAATATATCTTTTACGGTTCGTTCTTGTATTTTATTACTAATTTTATATTGTTCTACGAATCTGATTTACGAATGGACATTAATAGTAATTATAAGAAGACGAGTTGTATTTATAATAAATATAAAACAAATTATTATATTCCATCTTTGTTAAAACAATCAGTTTTGTAGTTATACGAGTGGTAGTCTCCGCTAGTGAATAACCTATTAAGTAAGTAGGTAATTAAGTTTAAGCTATTTTAGTAGTATCCTTAGAGACCATGTTTTGTTATACCTGACTAAAATATACATGTATATTTTTAGCTTTTTGTTGGCATACCTAGAAATTAAATAAAAATATCACTCCGCTTGTCAAACTTTTTGCGATTTGACCTCCATTAAAGTAATAGAATAAATATTTATTACCTATTAACAATTAGTATTAGTATTAAAAGTAAAAAATATGTACCTAATTTCTAAAGTTTCTAAAGTCCTTATAATAATCACAATAAATGCCATATTTCAATTAATAATTTATCGTCGCGTTGTTAATTCATGTACAAGAATAAAAAATATACCTACAATATACTTAATTCAAGAAATATAAATACGTTATTTCAAATGGCGAACATATACTAAGAATTCAAGGAATATCTAATATCTTAATGAAAAATCTACAAAAAAAACTGAATCATTACACAGATTTATTCCAAGACATAAATAAATATTACCTACCAGATGAAACCTACCTCTGAAAACAATAATTATCAAATAAATTATGTAAAATATAAAATTTAAATATTGTTGAATGTCAAAAACAACTAATTACTATCCAAAATACTTCTCTAATAATAATTAATTAAATTATAAAATTTCGAATTAATTACGATAATTCAAATAATATATCGAAGTACCCACCTTCTTCTTATCAACCTCAAAAAAGTTGGGCATCTTCGGAGGCTCACTGTGAGGTGGACTGCGGTGAGGCTCCTCCTTGATCATGTTGAAAAAATCCATGAACTCCATGTTAACACTCAAAACAATCTTCAATTACAACAATTCACGAATAAATCAAAATTACCGAGAGCCGAGCGCGACAAAACACGTGCGCGAAGAACTATGGCGAGGCGCCAGACGTCTTACTCTTGCCAACATCCGATATAAACTAAATTGAAAATTGGAAACAAAATGCAATGTTCGAATCTTGATATGACAATAATAGGCGAGACAGAGATACGCGTCGCACACGCGAGGGACAAGGACGGCACGATGCGCTAGCTCCGCTCCACCCCATCGTCATCGACGGCGCAGGGGTTGTCGCCAGACGAGATCGTTTCAAAATTTAAAATTCCTACCTGCCAACTATAAAGTATTAAGCCCGACAACTTGCCAGCCTATTTTCGACCTTATTCGGAACCGTCAAAATGGTATTTTTCTTAGCGAATCGTAAAAAATAAGCTTCTCTGTTAGCGCGTTGTTTTAAGTTGTAATTATAAATAGCAAACGCGTGGATACAATGCGCAAGGCTATTCCTAGAATTCGGCTTGTATTATAATATACTTCGATGATTGAAAGATACTGTTTTAAATAACCGAGAAAATTATGTGCAAAACAACTCGTTAAAATAATGGCAATTATCGTACAAAGGGGTCTTAGAAACATGTATTTATGTTTGAAAACCACATTTAGGTTAACGGAATCGTAATTTTCCTTTGGTTACAGATACCTATTGTGAAACGATAAACAACATAGTGTTATGTGATCTCGCACCATAACGTAAAATGTCTGGTTGAAGACATCAAAGTTTCAGACCATGACAGCTAATATTGCATTTAAAATTATTAAATACAGTCTTTTCTGTCATACTAACACTCTCAGTTGTCTAATAATTTGTTACAGAGCGATTTGCACTTGCAACTGATATTTAACACACTGTCAATATCTAGCCAATGTGAAAGTTTTAATTAATTTTGTATCAAAAAAACCCACAATGTGGCCTTTCAGGCAGTTGCGGTAAATAAGTACTAGTACTGAATTCGAAAATTGTTCAAAATGGAATACACGCCAAAATCTAATCCCACATCCCCAATCGTCACAACATTGGGGAGCGATGATAAATTTCGTTAGCAGAAAATTATTTCTTCACAAATAATCAATTAAATCCTGGTATTGAATATTGCATAGGGCTGGCTTATCTTGTTATTGATATCTTTATAATAGGGTAAAGTGGGCAAATCTGGCCATACGGGCGCGGATTGATACGGGTGGATTTGGCATTGTGCTGTTGTGACAGGTCTATTATAATCTCAAGGGTTGAAAATGTTTTAATTCTCACTAAGAAAAAAAGTTAGATTGGCTATTTTCTGAAATTGATTTCTTTACAAATTATTAGCACTGGTTTTAATTATAATAAATAGGTATTATAGGTTATTGATAACTGTTTAACTGACTTGCCCAATTTTAGGCATACCTACCTATTTGACCATTTGAGAGATCTGGCTTATGATCAGAGATTTATTGGCAGTGACATCTTTAATTAATAAACGTTTTGAAAATGTAGGCGCTAAAATATTTTTTTCCAGTAATTAAAAAACTGATTCTTAATAAGTAAACTGAAGATATTATGTGAGCAAATTATATTCGCAAAAAAATGTGCAAATAAACGGTTTAAATAGTCGTAGTTTGACTTTTTTGACCCAATTGTGGGCATGCCGACAGGCCGACACGGCAAATAACACAAATGTGGCCTATTGTCATCATTCTCAGAAATTATGGGATGTCTGTTGCGATTGCGACCGGGGGATTTTGGACACAAGAAAAAAAGTCAGATCATATCACAACCACTTTTGATACATGCAACAGTATAACGGAACTCCTCCAATTAAAAATTTAAATTTTGTGTTATAAACAATATCCATCCAGATTGGAGTTTTATATCCTTTGTCCTTAGAATGATTTCTAGTTTTTTAATGTTTTTATTTCGTAGATTAATTTTATTCCTCGTATTTTTCATAATATTATTTAATACCAGATTAGAAAGTAAATAAAAAGTGTTATTTAGAATGCTGTAAACTTTATGTAAGTAGACAGTTTTTATATTTCCTTTGACTAAGTAATAGTTATCGCTCTGCTCCTATATTAAATCTGGGTGCAATAAAACATTACAATACCGATCCCAAGCCTGCAGTACGGAGAAAAAAGTCATCTTTTGTAATGAAGATTAAAATATAATTTTTGTGAGCTCAAACAATAGTAAACCATCCTTATTTTATTATCGGGAGGAAATGAATAGATACCGTCCGTTAGATGGACATTTCTATGAAATCGCCTGTGAGTTTGTGAAACAATGACTGTCGGCCATTTTTTTTTTTCAACATGTGCGTCGAAAGTATTGTTCGCACAAAATTGACTGCGGCACTCCCAAGGTTTTATGATTTTACAAAATTACCACGTTTAGCAATAACCAACTAAGTAAGTAAATATTTCGGGTACCGATAGATACTACTTGCTCATATTATGCAGATCTTCTAGCTAGAAGGTTCGGATGATGTTTAAATTTATTAACAACGGCATATTAAGTTGGCAGAGAAATAAGGCAAGTAATACGGTGATAGTAATCCCTAATTTACGTTTTTACTACCACTTCTGTGATATCAAGGCATTGGTCATCAGTTTCATAAAGATTCAATTACTGATTGTTGCACTTTCATTAATTACTGTGCAGGATAATGCGGAAGTTGCGGAACAAGCATAGTATAATAGAAAATCTAGTATCAAATGGATTGAGATTTCCATGTTTACTTTCATGCTTTCTGTTTTTCTTAACATAAGAACCTTAAACCAGGCTCTAGATCCAGATCTGGCCAATAACCCGATTACAGAATAGGAGGTTAATGATTTATTGAATGTATGTAGTCTTGTCCATTATGACCTTTTGAAGATTAATCGGCCAGATTGATTTTGGTGTGTGTGATGTCGTTGAATCGAACGCTTTAGTCTCAGGAGATGAATTAGAATTTTCTTCAAGTGAACCTATCCTTAGGGCGCTTTATTATGGGCCTATGCATTTAGTTGGCAGAAGGTATCAACAGCTTCAGAGGGCAAATCGCAAAGCAGCATTATGACGATGCAAAATTCCATTACCCTTTCCTGCTATTATGAATGCCAAAACTTTTCTTTGTAATTTTACAGCAATAATTGAATGCACAGGTATCTATTTTCAAGTATTAAAATAATACTCTTTTCAAAACAATTGTCTAGTAAGTGGCAACATTCATCGGCACAGTTTTATAAACTTTCTACATACATTTAAATATAAAAAACTAATGTACAGACAGAGTTCATTGAGATCAAGTTCGACATTCAACAATATGTTGTACTTCCTCTAACTGTGTCAAATGAATTGGAAATTGTGGTCTCTCAGTGGAAAAATACTGAAAAACAAACAAACGTCAAATGAATCAAAGGTCATACAAATACAGAATATAAATTTAAATAGTAATAGCAGTAATTTTTATCATTTTTTGGTAATGATAAAAGGAAAACCACTAATGCTATGAACACCATGTGAAATCAAATGCGTCCCAGACTATTAACAGACAGCAGACACTTAGGTACAAGTTTAAATTTCGCAAGAGTAAAATATTTTTATGATGGAAAAGAATAGCCGAGGCAATCCTCAGAGGCAGTGGACTGACGGGGCCTGATTATGATGATGAAATTTATGTGTGATGAACATGATAATTTTTACCTGAAGCATGGATATTCTTAATAAAAATTAAATTAATTAATTAAATTCTTCGTAAAAAAATAATATTTATTGGCAAGATTCTATACGGTGAACAGCTAGCACAAAATGAAATTTCCTTGACCAATTTTGAACTTATGTTTTTATCACGTAAAGTCGAATGTCAAATTGTCAACTCACAAAATTTGAGGTTTTGTGATAGGTTGCTGACCCCTTGACAAGCTCTGCTTAGTTTGGGGCTAGATAAATAGAATAAATAAAACATTAATTTGAAAACGCGAGTCTAAATGTATTCGTAAACTTTACCTTGTATTCATCCGCCGTAGAATAATTGAATAGAAAATAATATTCATCATTTTGTACTTTAACCTAAGGAATTGTAAATTTATTTAATAACTAATTTAAAACAAAAGAAAAATTAAACGTAAACAACATACTTAGGAAATGTTAACCTAATTGAAAATCACGATGATAATGAGCAACATTCAAAGGAGCTAATGCGTATAATTTTCTTAATAAGTTAAAAAACAAAATTAATAACCAAACAAAACACTACGTATTATCATGATTGATTCATTTAGATTTAACAAATAATGTAGATAAACACAGTGAACCTCATACTTAACATACTGTTTTCAAATATTCTGTGTGTCCTAAAGATGTTTTAAGAAAAGATCTTTCATATTGTATAAAGTAATAGGTTTAACTTATATTATTGAAATTATTTGCCTTTTACTTTTATGGCAGCAACAAAACATAAAAATATGATTAAAAAATCTCAAGGAAGTTACTCGGACAGTACCAAAAAAATATTTGGTCATATTTGATTAAAACAGGAAAAGATATTTAAAATTCAAATAATTACTTAAAATATAAAAATAAGACTGATTCCATCGAACAATAGATTCGAATCTACGTAGAAAACTGTGAATCACCGTCGCTTATCTAAGACTTCCTTACTTAGAACCTCACAATGATTATAATATTATCTACAGTAAAGGCTTTTGTAATTAACATTCTGTTATTGTTAGGACATAATAGAGAAAGATACCAAACATAAATACACCTGGATATGCACATCAATTATGTCTTAGATCATAATAACGTTGACAATAATACATACATACAGATATTACTGTCTTTACGATTAGACCATAATATTTTTGTTATACTTGCAAAAACTATAATACTTGCTTGTGCCTTTTATTTTATGCCAAATTTCATGAATTCAGATCAACGGTAATAATGACTTGTGGATAATAATATTGGTTGTACAATTACGCAAACAATTTAATAAGAACATTGCTAAGCCTAAGTTATATTCGTATTATGTCTCACTTATCCAACTATTGACAATTATTATCATCTAAAATAAAAAGTTATTTTACTATTTGTACCAAGAAGTGGTTATTGTAGTTTTGTAGGAACAGAGATTCTGCAAGTTCATCGATTCGATCAGTGTAGATAAATAATTTGAGTCATCCCTTAACGACGGGGGTGTATTCCGGCAACACTCGCCATTTCGCACGCAAGATTTATTGCTGTTCGATTTTAATTAACACTTGATACTCAATAGCCCCGATGTAGGGTGTTTTAATTGCCCGTGTGATCGCTCAATAAGTGTTAGAGTATTTAATAGTTTGGCAAATCGTTATTTTATGTTGGTACAATTGGCGTTACTGTCCAATTTAAAATGTATACTGGACATGTAAAATTGACTGTGTTAAGTTTGTAGCAATGATTCGTTTTAATGTGAAAATGTATTAAGTCTTACACTTTTTTGGAAAGTATTTCAAGTCACGTTTTTTAACCTTGTATTAAGCAATAAGAGCTTTAAGTAACACCTCAGCAGATATTAATGGGTGATGGGAATTGGGAAGTGTATAAGTGCCCGGAAGAGGGCTTACATACAGAATTAATAACCTTGAATTGTATGTGCCGAAGTTAGAATAAACTATATTTAATAACATTCAATTGGTAAGATAATATACGTTCACTACGAACATATTTGTCAGGAAAAAACGTGTTAATATCTGATTAGAAAACCCGAACCGATATTGGTGTCTTATTAGATAGAAACATAGAAAAACCAGTTTTTGTTGTTTGCTCAAGAAATGCAATTATGCAAATACTATTGTCACCGGCTATACGGTCTGAGCAGCAGGATTTTTAATAGTGTGTTTCGTCTAGTTTTCAAACCGGGAGTAGTTTCAGCCCCAAACCACGCGTGATGATACTTATCGCCAGGTTTTACAATAATTAAAGCCGCGCGTAAAACACCTATAAACTGACAGTAAAGAGTTAATGGCTGCCTACATTACCACGCCTTGTCGTCAGAAGGTGCACCCGTCATTACTTTTGTACAATCACTGATTGATTAAACGCGATACCCAACTAAAGCTAAAGTAGATGTTCTAATTGGAAAGTTAAGTCCGAATGAGAACATGACTTGACAGTCAACTAGTATTCAATTTAATATGCTCGTTTAAAATATTATGAGTTACAAGGACAAAAGGATTGATTACAAGTTATTGATTTATCCGTTATAATAATATGTATTGTTTTCACCGTATTACCGAAAAACACAACACACTCTTAAAACATCTCTAGTTGGGTGTACTGAAAGCCCTGCCAAGAAATATGATAAAATCATCATGAGTGTATTTTTATTAGCAAAATAATTTTCATATGCTTGTCGACTGTCGTCATCATTCAAGCTTTCATTCATAAGAACACTAATAAGCTTCATTGGAATGATGTCTGCCTAGGCGTAACCAATCCCATTACAGAATAAAGATTTTCTAGGTATGTGAAGGACCGGATACTGGATTTTTTTCTGTAAAGAAAACATCGCTTCTGATTTTAACACAACAAAAAACTAATTATAAATCGGTCTGATGTTTACTGCACGGAAAATCTTGGAATCACACGATATTTTACGTGAAGAGTGACGCGTTCCGCTCTCGGGGAGATAAATTATTGAAATTGATAAAACAATGACGATACAAAGTGTACAGTTGGTGCGGTCGTAAAGAGGAAGCTTTGCAGGCGTTGCTTTGTGATCGCCGCTGAGCAAACACACCGGTGACGCGTGAAGTGCGCTTCGATAATATCGAGCGGTTACGTAATTATCGCGTTTACAATTAAATCGTCTAGTTTGAACTTTCGGAAAATTTACTTTAAGTACTTTTTACTTTTAATATACTTACGTGAAAAGTAAATCTGGTCCAAATAAAAACCAAAATGATAAAATAATTCTCTAAAATAAAATCGCATCCTATGTCCGTGACTCAATACAATAGTGTCAAATCCTTGGCTCTCTTTAAACAAAACAAGTTTTCACTGTTTACTTCCACCTACTTTTAGTTGGAACGGATGTGGCATGTGACGTCACGGCAACGACGTCACGGACGTAACCCAATATAACTTTTCACAAATACTGTTAATAATATGAATTTCTAAATACTTTGACCCGCATGTCTATTCTACCAGTCGAACAGCGTCTGGTAGGCGTCTAGTTTATTTCAGAATTTTTTATTTCGAGATTTATCTTACAAGCAGCCCTATCACACGATAATATACGCCTACTTTAATTTTTTTTCATTATCGTGTCAAATCAATACGGTCAAAACGTGTCAGCAATATTGCATACGACTATACATACATACCTTCTTGTTTACGTATAACTCATTAAGTGATTTCCTCGAACGTCGTAATTAAGGGGTGATCAAAGGATGCGTTGTTTTGACATGTCCACTGTATGTAGGGGTTCCTTGTATTAACAGTTTGAGAACCACCAGTTTGCTTTATTTGCTCGTAGCACCTTTTATCCTGAGTTTATTGACAAAATGAAGCAATCTTAACCGATTAAACTTTGTATCTAAGCACGTCGTTACGCATTCAAAATAATAGTATAGGTATATTATAATCTCATTCATTTGTTATTCAAATTAATACTGTGTAAAAATATGATGGTATTATATAAACAATAAAAAAGCTACAGACGTCATTAGCGCAATACAATATCAGGCATTTACAATAAATATTTACGTCAATAAGAATCTTGTAAAAAAAATTCGAGTTCATAACTAATAAAATTTGGAAAATAACCTCTGTTTTTTCAAGGTTATTTTATTTCGACTGAAACGTCGATCGTTCTTGACCTGACCTCTAGAAACTTTTGTAATTATAATTTATTTTTCACTATTATTTATCTTACTTAGTATACTTTGCTAGTTAGACTAGACGACAAGACTGGGACTGGGACACTAAAATGGCCGATGGATGAGATCACATCTGTCAATTTTGACGGATGACTATGATTTACTTTTGAAACTTATTCTATTTGCGCAATTTTTTTTTAAGATTTATATTTCTTAATTTTATATTCGGACTCAATTCTAAAAGCAATTCGTTTTCGTGCATTTTTCGATTCGACTTTACGACGTGCTCTTCTGTTTATGTTATAATTCTGACCAAAAAATGTTAATCAACTGTCTGGGCACAATTTTCGTCGTTTATTTTTGATCCCTTCACCCTATAGATATTTTAATCGGCCGGTAGTTTGATTGGTGTTTTATTTACTACGAACGCCAGACTGAAATGATTTGTAATAGGCCGATTTTTATAGAAATCCGATCAAAAGTGTAGAGTACGCGGGGTCGTATTCTAAGGTGAGAGCGATTGTCATTCGTGGCGACAGCGACACAGGTTTAATCATTTTCTTGCTATTGTTGCTAGTGTTCACGCCCTTAGTCGGCCCCTGCATAGCTAAGTGTGTATCGAATCGCTTCGGCAGGAGTATTGTGTCAAAGCACCGCCCGCGCACCGCGGCCGCCCTAATAAACAATTACGCATATAAACAGAGGAATTATTGTTGCTCGCTTTATCGACCGCGACCCGCCGACGTGAAATGGAATAATCAACAAAATCGCGACCAACTCGACGATTTGTCGATTGTAAAACAGGGAAAACAACACCGGACCCGGCGATGTCATGAGAAAATTGATCTTTTACATCGCTTTACAATTGTATTATTGGTTTACAGTGTTTTTTCACTACTTTTTTCACAACTAATTGCAAAGCAAAACAAATTACGGTTGTTATTGTCACAAACATGACTCTGTATCTATTATTGCGATTGTAGAAGTCTGTTGCTTGTAATTTTTAGTACCTACTATACATACGAGTAGAAGTACGAGATTAAAGAGGAAGACGAATTCAAGTTGTGTCGATTCTAAAACAAGCAGCGATAATCACGTTCCGCCCTAAACATTAAAGGTACAGTTTCAGCCGCCCCGACTCAAGCAAAAAAAATATTATGTTGTAAATTTAAAATGAGAACAGGAAATGATAACCCGCGGGTCGTGCGCCGGCGCACCCCTGCACACACGCAAAATGTGACGTAAACAGACGCCGGTAGATGCAATTAAAACACACACACAAAAGAACCTAACTCATGAAACGTCCCTTTCCTCTTCTTTTCATTGCAGAATCATGAAACAGAGCTACTGAAAAAAATGCAGGCGTCTCTTTTTATCTCGGCTGAAAAATGAAATAGTGTAATCCAGATAACAGTAAATCTGTACGTACTACAAGGGGATTGGGATCTCAAGGATTCGGGACATTTTTTGTGCATGGATTTATTTATTTTTTGCTCGGGGTGGCAATCTGGAATTTGGGATGATCGTAAGGACTGCCACCACATGTGCGTCGGGTGATAAACATTTTATAGGAATGTTCTAAGCAAAAAGTCGAAGCCGCGCGTCGGTTCAAATCTGTATTTGAAAATATTGAGACGAAGGAACTTATTAAAATTGGTTAAATTACAAGTTTCACTATTATTATGTTATTGAACAGCATTTTGACTTCCAACAGTTCCAACGTTTCAAATGTTATAATGACTCTTTATGCAATCGACATTGCATATTATTCAGACTCTCAACGGAATCTGTATTTAACTAAGCTTCTATGAGAAAAACTTTAAAATTGTAATGAAACAGAGTTGTTTACATACAGCATCAGATAATATCATGCTTTCATACTTTAGAACAACATCTTTTTCTCTGCAACTATCAAAACAAGGAAAACCCCAACATAAAAATAGAAAAGGCTACATAAGGTTTTTTTATTTTATTTATTTGAGATGGGCTTACTCTTGACCCCAATCTTGCTCTAGAGTATAGATGGGATCTACGATGGAGCGAGCTTGCCCAGAAGATGCCTATTCACTCTGGACTTAAAGAGAGTCAGGTTATATGCACTCGGAAATACAGACGCAGGCAGGGAATTCCACTCTTTAGCTATGCGCATTATAAAAGATGATGAGCTTAGTGCGGATTATGGGTATATCAACTAAGAACGGATGGTAGCCGGCCGTGCGTCTGGATGTCCGATTGAAGAAAGGTGACGGTGGTATGAGCTCATGCAGCTCATGAGCACACTCTCCGAAGTACAATCTATAGAAGACCGATAGGCAAGCAACCTTGCGGCGCTGAGCCAGGCTGTGCAGCTTGGACGCCACCAGTTTTTTATCGCCTATTATTCTCTTGGCTCTGCGTTCCACCGAGTCAAGTGCAGCAAGTTGGTATTTTGCCGAGCCGTCCCAAAGGTGGCAGCAGTACTGCATGCAAGATCGGACTTGAGCTTTGTAAAGAGTTAAAAGCTGTCCAGGCGTGAAGTACCGCTTGACTTTATTCAGGACGCCCAACTTTCTAGCTGCAATTTGAGCCTTAGACTCGATGGTGGTGCCAAATTTGAGGTCAGAGGACAACTCCATGCCAAGAAGTTGTAGAGTGTCGGTCACTGGAACAGATGTACCTCGGAAAGTAGGAGAAAGGGTGAAAGGACTCCTTTTTGTGGAGAAAAGACACGCCTGCGTCTATAAAGGTATACCTACTTGAACTGAATAATTAAGATTTTCTTACGCCTATCGTTTAAACTCTGAAGTACATACAACAGAGTTAAAATTAAGCACGCTACAACTGCGACGCATATCTGCGTCGCATAGTCCTTGTAAAAAAAAGACAACACCAAAAAATTCGTAAAGGTATTTAAATTAAATTATTTTAGTAAAATTTGCCAAACTATGTGAAATATAAACAGTGATGTCCTTGATACTACATTGAGGGTTCTATTTTTACCCGGCAGATGGCATGCGCGCGAGGCTATTCCAGGCCCTCGCCCTCACTGCAATCCTTCCACGCGCCTCCACTTGGGAGGGTGCTGGGCCTTCCTTAATTAATGATTATGACATAACAATAACGATTATTTGCGAGGTTTTTTTTTCGTGTATTTACGGAAATCGGAAACGCTCAGCCTGAAGGGTCAAATTGAATACTCATTATTTAGTGTTCAAGATTTATTACATGAGACGTTTCTTTTATCATCTAAAATCAGCCCATAAAAATACCTAACTTTTTCTTTTTTTTGCCCTTGAGGGCAGGACGTGTGAATCTTGCCAAGTGACCGTAATTGTAAAAAAATTATAAATTCCAAATTTCAGGTTCAGATTTTAAATAAATTCAAAGCTTCACAAACCATAATTCAATTTTCAATGACCTAAAACGTAATTGGTGTGCAATAAATTCCCCAGCAGATTATTTAAACCTTGCCACCGTAAGTCTAGCCTACAGACAGACAGCCTTGTCAATCAGCGAAAAATATATGACATACTACACAAAGCGAATCTTAATTGAACATAGAATAACGACACTAAAAATAGAGTTGCATAGACATAGGTACGGTAACCAACTCACCGATTTAATGCAGGATTTCGGTACTCCACTTGAGCCTGGCTGATTTTGTTCGTAAACTTTCATGTCATAAGGCCCAAAACCAATTTATGGGTTCATGATTGAGATGTTCCATAACCATAATATGGGATCGCTGGCAGCAAATTTGTTGAGTTGAGTATTATCACTCCACCTTGTTAGAGGGTGCCCTGCATTAACCAATATTAAATAAATAATGTTAAGTAAGATTATTTTTTTCGCCTTACATCCTTGCTTGAATACTCATACTTCTATTGTTCATAAACGATGTTAACACTGTCGTGATTTGTCTTGTTAAGTTTGGGAAATGAAATTGACACAACTATCGGGATTTGTCTCATCAAATCCTGTTCTGGTTGTTAAGTTTGGTAACCCTAGTTGCATAGTGCAGCGTCACCCGACACGTTAATGCGCAGTGCGCTGAGTCGATACATATGGCGAGATATCGCATTAGAGTGGCCATTTTCGATATGCCAACTCCATTACGAATGAAAAACGTTATGATGTGACGTTATACCTCCTTGACACGAGTTTTAGTTAGAAATGATGTGAGGTTGTCCGCTACCTACCCCAATAAAAAATAATATTACGAGCAGGTACCTATAGGTATTTGGTTTCCTATTGTGAAGTTTTTCATATCTGAATTCGCGAAAAATTTTACGTATGGAAATATCACCTTTTATACCAATGTGTCATAAAAGGTCATCTCTGTATGTGATTTAAAATTGTTGGATATCATAAGAAGGTTGATTCTTTTACGTACACTTTAACTCTTTTTATTTATATTCTACTATATCTAGTTTCATTTGCGTCGACCTGTACCCTTATTCCCAAAAAAATTGCAATCAGCACAAATCGCGCAGTCATCGCCCGATTTATAGTTAGTGTCAAAATCTATGGGCATAACTGACAGTAGATTACTTCGTTTTTGTTTATTGCTGTCAATTTGCGATTTTAAAGCCATAATTGGAAAATCTATCGCATTGCTATTGGAAGATACGGAATCAGGGTATCGGACTTGTACCCTCTTTTACCATTTATTGCTTTTGTTTTCCACCCACAATACGTAACCCCAGACTATTTTAGCAGACGCAAGATTTAATCTTTCCATTCGCTTAAAAAAATACACGTAATCATGAAACTTACACCAGTGTGTAGTCTGAAGGCCTGCGCCTGAAATAGCTGTCAGTTGGGGTGCATCAGCTGCGCGTATCACGCTGCGCAACTATCTTATTGCACACGTGCTTATACTTATAAATAACTTATCACACCATGCCTCTATGGTCATCAAAACTTCTCGATTTTAGAATAGAATAAAAATCATTCAGTTGACACTTAAAAGCACAATTACAAAACGGAATTAAAAACAACCTACAAAGATATATCGGACAATAAAAGACAAAAAAAGTTACTAATTAAAAGTTTTTTTTTATTAGTAGCGCTAATAAAGTACTAGGCAGTTTGCAGCCAGCGCACCTTTGCGTTCTGATTTTTAAAGTTATATATAAATTAATTTGAACCTGGAGACTATGGAGCAAGGAGTGTAGAACGGTTCAAAATCCTCCACAACAGCCCTAGAGTCGCTAGAGGGTAAAAAATAAAATGCAGTTATGGACGGAGCGAAGTATGCCGAGTTAAGGAATTTAGTATTTGTGGTGACTTAATTTAAAAAATAATAATAAAAATAAAAATTATTATTGTTTTAAAATTAAAATTAGTTTCAATATTCAAATATTAAAACATTAATATTCTTTTATATTTTATTTAAAAAAAAGCGTTATACCACAGTCAATGTTTCTCTTTTCTTGTTTACGTCTTTTCTATCTCATTCTTAGTACCCAACTAATTTATATCAATTTCCATTATAATAAGATCAGAACAGAACAGACAAGAATAGAGAACCTTAAAAAAGCGAATACCGTACCTCCTAGCCGGAAGACCTCCGTCGAGAAATAGACAAAACTAAATTTAAACGTTAATTAAAAAATTATAACTTAAACACCTTAGATACATAAATAAAATCTGTAAATGATTTAAGTGAGACTCACGTATTGATCCTACAGTCAAACTGTGTAAATAGTTTTGTAGGACTTTGATTATAAATTTTGTAATGTGTCATATGCATAATAAATAAATAAGTTGTCTTTGACGTCTGTCGACGACATTACCTAACACAGAACCTCTCTGTGTCTAATGAAAATTATTTTTTGTATAAAAGATTTAATTAGGTACTCCAATTGCTGTAGCGTCAGGTACTAACTTGGAAGTCCATCGAACAATAATAGCTGAACATGACAAACTCTAAAGTAATCCATAATTCACTTACCTTCTACTAACTACGTCGGAATTTGGGCGATAAACAAACGTGCCTTTTGTTGATAATGAGGCGTATAGACATAATCGTAACACAGTTAAAAAATATACAGTAGGATCACTTTACGAATATATAACTTTTTTTGCGTTCAATGTGTCGTGTGGCACAGATTAAACAGCATTTCAATAAAATTTGATTCTCAAATCAATTTAAAGTTAAACTATTAAGTCATTAAACAATGATATCTATTTAATAATAAATAGGTGTTGTGGTACCGTCGTTGTTTCTACATCACAAGTGCTTTAGCTACTTACCTTTGAATCAGAGCAATGTATGTGATGTTGTCCAATTTTTTTTTTATTTAGTTATTTTATTTTATTTTAAGATATTTTAAAGTTGCTTCAGTCTTAATCAAAATCTAAAATATATACGTCACGCACACAACAAATACGTTTCTCTTAGAAAAACATGAAAATTGAAAAGTATACTATTCTTGTATTTAAATTAGAACAAGCTATGAACATATGAAATAAAACATAATGGTTTTGATTTCCTGAGAGCCTTGGAATGTAATAAATAAGACATATGAAGGGCAGCCCTTTTTGTGTCACATATGTCAGTTTTGGCCATGTTTTTTTTTTCCTTTTACTAATAATCTTTGATATTTCCTGCCACGGCTTCAAAGACGATGTCCTTGTATGCGAGTTGTAACAGAACGAGTTAACTGTATTTATTTTTACTGTGACCGTACCTTCTACTGGACATTTTAAGGCTAATTACGACAAATCAGCTATTTAACGACAATAGCCGCATCTAAATCGTAGGAAAAATAATGAGGAGCCTTAATTAGGTTCGGAAGTCGAACGATTGTTAATGTTTCACTAATTTGTTTGTTGGACAGAACGATAACGATGAAGCATCAGCCGGTAACAACGATAGCCATGAAAGTTATAAAATTAGACACAGTGATGCATTTGCATGGAAAACATAACACTGGGTATGGCCAATAATACATTTTAATAAATATTTAACGTTATATTATTGGTGTCGTGTGGTGCCGGCACGTTAAAAGAATAGCACCACCCCTTCTCCTCCTATGGGTGTCGTAAGAGGCGACTACAGGAGAACCGCCACAAGAAGACGGGCAGCAGCGTCTCCTCTCCACCATTGGCGAAACTGCGATCGCCAACCCGCCTGCCAAGCGTGGCGATTATGGCAAAATCCTCCTTTTGGAGAGGCCTGTGTCCAGCAGTGGACTGATAAAGGCTGGTGATGATGATGATGATGAAGTATTGGACAATATTACATACATTGCTCTGATTCTTTGGTAGAAGCTAAAGCACTTGTGTTATAGAAATCAGAAACAACGACGGTACCACGACACCCAGATCCAAGACAATATAGAAAAGTTCGTTTTCTACATTATCCTGACCCGGGATCTGCTGCTCGCCCCTCAGCTACGGAGGTCGTCAAATTGTTTCGTTACCCAATGGGTTGCGAGGGTCTGAAGGCAATCGTTAGCAACCCCAAAAACTCAGGAATGCAATTTATTGTCAAATTAAAAAAAAAACAATTAGTAAAATAAGTTGTCTTACATTCTATGATACTTCCAGATATATTCCCTCAATAGATTTAACTTAAACTGTATTATTTTTAAAGGTTAACCCGCACCTGTCTTTTTTTCCTGTACAAAACATACTTCTTGTAAGAGTTTATACATACAAGATTCTGTTTAAGGGGAATCTTTCTAAGAGCTGCCTTTAATTTTTTGTTTTTGGTCTCAATTGAATAAATGTTTACTGTATTTAAATGTTTCTATTAGTGTACATTTCTTTTTATTTTCCGTAAAAGAATTCAATCTACTCGTAAGAAATCTAACATTGAGCGGCCTTGGTCGGCCTTGACAAGTAGGTACCTAGGCTTTAGATGATTTTAAACTGATACAAAGGGAGTCTTATTTATCGCTTGAGTCTTTAAGTTTGTCTAAAGCATTATAGTTCTCAAACAGATGACCGATTCGAAAGTAATTTATTAATAGAAAACGAATTATCTGAGATTATTTTCTAGTTCTGTCATGAAAATTAGGTCAACTGATAATTATCAGGACTAGTTGGTAAAAAAATCAGAAAGCTATACCGTGATTCAATAGATCTTTACAAAACCTATTATAACACCGTGCAGCAAACAATATTGGTTTGTACGCCAATTAGGATTCCTGTCGCATTAACCGACGACTTAAAAGCACATTCGACATTAACTTCCCTATTCAAGTGTATAAAACATTCCACCCCGATAAACGTATCGAGCAAACGATAAGCCGTCTAGACGGAATAAATATCCAAAACACTCGAATGCCAGCCCGATGGCTCACTTGGCTAATCGGCCAGAAAAAACGTTTAGCTTTTTTACCCAAACAAAAGTCACAGGACGGAGGAAACAGGCAACACAATTCGCTCAAATGAAAGTGAGTCAAAAACTCATGCTCCAATCGTGCCTTTAACTCTTGGATATTTCAGTTAAATCGGTATAGGAAAAATATAATTTGAGATTGTTGCATTTGACTTTCACACTTCTTACAGACTGATCCACAGCAATGTTTAAGAGTAATTTCATATGATCTATAAAAACGTTGATACAAAAAGTTATCTCCAGAACCGTAGTCTCAGCTGTAATAAATACAACTCGTGAAGTATTTTAATGATAAAACACACGATGATTACAAATAGGGGTAAAATTGAAACGTTGATGTAGCTTAAATCAGTGAAAATAATTATCCAACTGAAATGAAAAAATATAGACAAGGTATATTTTTTTATACAAATAGCCAATTTCAAATTTTTGTCGCCATTATTAACACATGTCTCATTCATACATTTCAAATTATTTATTCTTCTTTATTCATAAGGTTATATATCGGTTGTCCTGGCTGTTCTTTCAGCGATGTGTCGCTAACCTACTACCACTTTAAAAGGCCGGCGAATCTAATAGGTAGAACATGTGCATTTAAAACTACCATGTCTGAGATTAGAACTGGGTGCGTTCAAACTCGTGTTATTTCACAATCGATGGATTCGTGTTTACGATTATGGGCAATGGGTGTGGTGGAAAAAACGCAACTGACACAACCGAAGTCACTTTTCGAAACAAAGCTTGGAAGATATTGTTCGCTAATGTTAATGGCTTAGTAAGTAGAAAACTTTCATTAGATTTTAAATCGTCAACTCCTAGCTCCCAATTAAGTGAAATTGTGTATAGGTACAGTAAAATAATCTAAAATTTTTGGCTACAGTTTAGAAGCATTCCCTTTACGCAAACCTCTTAGAAACCTAAAACTTTTGTCTTGGTTTTATTAAATGAGGATACCGAAACGGAATGTGTCCAAAAGTAGCGAAATTATTGGGGTAAATGAAATAGCCAATCTTATTAGATTATATAATCTTATTAGAATAAGATATCTTTTAATCAAAAGCTTGTAGGTACCACCTACTATAAAATAGTATCACAAAAGATCTTAAGATTATCACAGAGACGTCTTGAAATTTAACATTCCAACGCGAAGTGTGTTTTAGCATGCGACATGCGAAAATATTACCCTGTCACGCGCGCCAGAATAATAAAACCTCATGACAATTCATAACTTGTCTTTTTGCTAGCAAAACACTATAATAATTCAATAGTAAGTGTCTTGTGCGCCGTTAAATTAAATTATAAAGGCGATAAATAGTGCTGAATCAAACAAGGACGCCCCCTAGCGGCGCGGGCGCGTGAAAAATGTGCAGTCGCCGTGCGCGCGCGCAATACGTGATGGAATTGAGTGAACGACAGTCTTGGGTGAAGTCGCAAATGCGACATATTTTTTGAGAAAGTCTGGATGTTTGTTTCTCGATCACCCTGAAAAACTACATGGTTTAATGTGAATGACCAGACGGTTCATAAACTACAACTACTTGTTATAATTCTGGTATGCCGAGATAAGGCTACATTAAAAATATATTTTTCCAAAAATGATTGAACTACTTATTAATATTAGTCCCTTGTGACAGGACATAGTAGTTGTCTAATCTGCTTTACAAAATTATGTCAACAAGCCATTGCTTGGAAAGTGACATTGCCTTGCCTTAGGCAACCATAACCTTAAGCCTGCTGGTTTAGCACGCCCAGGAGGCCTGTGGGCGTTAAAATCACCATCTCGAACGTAATATCTGACAGGCTAGCAAGTAGCAACACAGTAATAGACGCCAATAAAAGGATGGAAGTACAATAATTCCCAGCCATGATTTAGGGTCAGAAAACTTGCTTTCCTGCATTTGACGTTTATGCACCCGCCCAGGTCTAGTAGGAGGCGCTGGCGTCGATTCCTTAAAATAGTCTTTATTGCAACGAAGTAACGCTGAGGATGTTTTAGTTCCGCAAAATTCCGCGTTTTTATTGTGAATGGCGGAACGACTATCTCTAAGTCACCATCATTGTTGATTTACACTCTATGTTAAACGTAGAAAGATCATCGGAGTTATAATGAGTACTGCCATTGTTGCATATCATTATGCAAATGATGGTACCTTTGTTAGTGTAAATTTGATATCTTTCATTGCATATTTGATGAGTTAGTTTAAATGTTTCTTTTTACAACTGCAATTAGTATATATGATATTAATATCAACTTGATAACTCTACTTGCAACTGAGAAAAAGGGTATTAAAAGTAATGCTATCGTTTGGGGCACAAAACAAAGTATTTTTTTTTATTTTAGAAGTAGTGAACCCTTCAAACATAATGTTCACTCTGCGGCATATTACAACAACCACACAAGTTCTCCAAAGATCTTTAGTCCGATAGTAGGTAATTACACAATAAACATCATAATTATCTCGCTTCTTAAGTTTTAACCGTCTCCTATCTCTTTATCGAGCAACTGTGGCTGCTAGTTAAAAAGACAATTTCGCACATTTCTGATTATCATGTTGGTTCCCATCCTCAAGTGTTATACGTCAAAATACGGTGACATTGTAATTGTAAATGAAAAAAAAGTTATTACTCGTTTTTTGTAAACTTGCCTACACCACCACGCACACCATGGCACTTTTATAGATGGTAAGTACATCATAATTGTTTTTAGTAATTTAAATATTAATAAAGGTCAGTCAATCATCATTCGACTGACTTTTTCCAATATTTAACGCGAAACGACTTTTAAATAGAGACAAACTTATAACGAGAGGTTGTGAGTAAGTTAAAATAGAATAATTAATATTGATAATATATTTTAGCTTTAGTATTCTTTGACAAACATTAAACTTAGTGCAAATCGACGAAGATTTCGATTACTGATAAAACTTTACTATCAGTAAAAATTTATTGTGGGATGAAGATGACATTACATATGTTTCTAATTTGAATGGTATGCAATTTTAATAATAAATTATTTCCACTGAAGGCTACAGAATGACACTTCACCTGTACAAGTAAATTTGCAGTAATCTGTTTTTCACATCTTTAATTTTGTTTAACACTTTTTCTTAGTTATTATAATTGACCCTGCATTATTATAATGGCGGGAAAGTCCGCTATTGCACACGCAATTGTTTCTTTGACGTTTTTTTGCTGGATGTTAAGTATATTGTATTACTTTTAAAGCATGAACACGTGTCAAAGAACTTTAATATATAACAGACTATAACAGTGTTATATTCCCTGATAATCAATAGACGAAAGGTGTAAACTAAATGTTACCTTTATCAGAGAATATATAATAATACTTCATTTTAATAAAGCAAATGTGGTAGAACTTTACTTATTGTTGTGTCTTTAAAATGGTTTATAAAGAATTCGATTGGCATTATTCGGAATAATTAACTCTAAGCAGTACATAAGCTATAATAAAGTTCCTCTAACTATACAGAAAACCAAAATAAGATTGAAGTATTACTGGGTATCAAGCCTAAAGTTAAGTCCCTAGAATAAAATTAAACAAAAACAGATTGAGTTGAAGTTGTAAACATTTCTGAAATCACCTGTTAAGTTTATTACATTGACACAAATTATACATTTTATTTTTTTTAAGAATGCAACATCCCGTTCTGTTCCAGTATTTAAATATGAATCGCAATAATATCAAAAATAGAACAACAGTACAAAGCGAGCGCGCAAATCGCACGCGATCAAAAGGCCCGCGACGCGTGTTATCGCCTCGATTGTCGCGGTAGCGGCAAGATATGACTGCGAAATTATATTATCGTTCAGTGCTTACAGAACTACTCATAATTATTACGCTTCATTTTCAGGTATCAGTGGCGTTATAATACATAACGATCATGTAGAATGTAAGCTATATGTTGATTACATTTCTTTATAATAAAACAATAAAATTACATTTGAAAAGATTGCCTTTATCTATCCACTTTAGTCTTATCCAAGCTCTAACACAGCACGGGTATTAGTGCAACAAATACCTCTTTTAAAAATGCAACAAGAAAGTTTTAAATGTTATTTATCCATAGGCCCACTTGTCGCGAGAAATTGCAGATATCGTCACATTTTTTTCTGTAATAATAGTCTTATAATAGTCCGTAGAAATATTCCAAAAAGGCTAGAGGTAAGTGTTGCAATTAGACCTTATGATACACGAATGTGAGGTAAAAATTGAATGCTATATTTAAGGTGTTTCAGAAATATCTGCCATGGCTTCAATGGAAGAAAGTATTGCGTATATGGAAAATAATGGACATATGGATGTCACTTATTTTTTTATTTATGAAAATAAAATAAACTAAAAATTAAGTCAACTAGCCCGCTCGTACTACGTCTCACTCTTGCGCAATGTTAATGCGGACGGTAGGGTGTGTTATGCAAAATGAAGCAAGTATTTATTTATTAATAAAAATAAGAAATACTTTTAGCCATTGCAGCCGTAACAGATATTGTTAAACACCTTATTACTAATTATTAATATGCTAAAATTATTTCATACCTCAACCGCAACATTAAAACTTATAATCGAAGCTGAATTTCGATACTTATCAACAATTCCTCAGCTCAACGGCATAACTTCCCCCTTATTCTTGGTTAGTGCCATAAAAAGCCTTTGAAATTATGTGTCTGAGCCTTTTGCGGGGTCACAAAAGACTCGTGACCCACACCTTATGGTAAATGTAATGCGAAGAAAGGCTGTTTAATGGTTGTATAATAAGTTGCAAATGCGCAAATTGGTTATATTGAAGTAAATTAATGTAGACAAAGGCAGTTCAGTTCGCCTTCAGTATACAATTGTTGATTGTTTTTTTTTGTGCTTTTATTTCCTGATGTTTAACAATTTCTAAGAAACAAAAATAATTATGAGTACGAGTGGATATTTTATTTTTTTGTAAATTAAGTATTCTCACTTTTATCAGATAGTAATAGTAGAAGTTATAGTAATAATCACACAAGTAACTTAATTAAAGCTAAGCTCTTGTTTTGCCGCGTTTGCTCAAATCGCTATCAAATTAAATTAAATCTTGTTTTAAGTTTTGAATCCTAATCTTATTTTGTTAAATTATTATTATGAACAATTAAAAAAGCGTATGTCCCTTGAATAAAAAGTAGGATTCGGTTAATTTTAAGTGTAACGTTTGATGTAATGCCCCGCCCCTGTCACTGTTAGTTTTCCTAATTAAATAATGAATTATAAATTATACAAATAAATGCGAGCCCACACGCTCGCATACATGTATATAATGTATATAAATTGTATATTCGGTGCTCGCATACATGTCTACCTATCTATTCGGTGCTATTGCAACCCCAACCATTTACATCTCGTTTCCATCCCAGTTTCCAGAAGGATAAGCGATTGATTCCCTCGGAAACCCTAACGCACGCAAGCATGAGATTAAAGCCAATTTCAAAGGCACCACGGAATTCAGCTTTGATAGCTGAGGATGGGTACCTACTATTTAGCGCAACGAATTCTCCCGCTGTCCTTTAATAAAGATTATGTATAGCAACTTGTGGTTTATGGTAAATTCAACTAATGAATGAACTATTAGTCTGTGTCTAAAATACAAGACGTAACAATTCTTTTAAGTTACATCTCAAACAATTCTATTAAGCACATACTAATTACTCGTGTGTCGTGCAAAATATTCGGTTTAATTTTGGAAAAAAAATTACTTGGCTTCCAAAGGATCAATAAAGATGCACATTACCTACTTTTAAGACTTTTAAAAATTATGAAACGGTAACAGTTTTCTTTCTGAACGCACAGTGTTAAGCTCTTCGAATCTTGTTAAATGGTACTTAAAAAGACCGAATGAAGTCGTGACAGGACCTAAAGAGAACCTTGTTATGTGCTTTACGAAGAAAGCTAATTGGAAGACAGCAACTTTATTCCCATTGTATATAAGCTTCAAAAGCTCCAGTTGTTGAATACTATTTAAAATAACTGACAAATTTCTCTGTTCACGATTCGTATGGAGAGTACGTAGGTGATAATTCGATTATTTTCACGAAATGAAAATTTGACATAATTTAACATAAATTTCGGTTATTAATAACCATTTTGTATAACTTAAATAACTGTAAACAAGTATACATATGATGCTGAAATACCTAAATGTTTTGAATAACAAACGTAAGTTATGACAGTGACTACTGCGACAAATTTACAAAATTTAGCTATCTATAACAATTGAAGTGTCCATTATAACGTCATATTTATATTCTTGTTTCAATATTGTAACCCTCCAGGTGCAAAAAGCGTCAAAACTAGCCATCAAATATGCAACAAACAACACAATCACAGTCCGAACGATGATTACCAACAATAAAAGCTGACAATCTGCTACCAACCCTCTACTGACAGGGAATTATTATTTATCTCGCCAGAAGGGGTCGCTGCGACCCTTCTGGTACTAGACCAATGAAATATGCAACAAAGGAAAAACGGGTTTCATAGCCATTATATGACGATTATAGAAACATTTTTATTGGACATGCGGCGTATGACTTTGAATAATTGATCAGGGGGCTGCAAGAGTGCACTGGGCCTCGATTTGTCGTGATTATGTTGTTGTGCGGTAAATATTTACGATTTATTATGCAAGAAGTCGAGTCATGGTTGCCGGTGACAAATTATAGTTTTGAGAATATAGGTTTTTTTTTCTGTGACTAATAAAGAGTTTTTTTTCTGTGACTAATAAAGAGCCTAGTTCTCGGTATCGTAAAATTTGGATATATTTTCAGCGGATATGAATAACAGTGTGTATAAAATTACTATTTCAAGACAATGACTATGACTATGAGTAATTTCGGAAGTCTTTTTATAAACCAATATACTTAACATACACTAATTTCAAACCAAAACTCTGTATATTCAGCGACCCGTCTCATACAACCAAAAACTTAAATGTGTCCGTTAATTATCACAAAATATACTCGACGAATCAAAAACCTCCTTTTTTGAGCACGCCGAAGAGTATATTTAATTCTACTACTACTTTTATATTTTCTAATGACATCATTAAGCAGTTAACTTCTTAAATCAAAAGCTCAAATAAATAACACATAAAAATACAGCTCATCTTACCTGGCGAACCTGCTTATACTGTTCTTCGAAGCTCCATCCAGCTGCGCTTCCCTCTGATGAAGAAGAAGACGCAGAACCAGCGGGCTGCGCCGGTGGGGGAGGTGCAGGGGCTAGGAAAGCTGGGGGGGCGTATGGGAACCCCCCCGTAGGGCCCCCTCCTGCCAGCGCAAACACACTGCTGGGGGTCGACAGCGGCGCCCCCTGGGCAAGAGAGGCCAGTGACGACAAGTGAGGGTGTAACGAGGACTTGAGGGACTCGAAGTCATCTCGAACCTAGAAGAGAAAAACATTGCAGGTCTAGATGAAAATTATCTTCATCTTTTCCCTATTTTTTTTAAACATTAATTTTTTTCGAATATTGATAAGCATCAGCTAGTGAATTCAGGTTCGAGATGATTTTGTTGCTGGATATCTTAAACAGCCTAAATTGTACTCTATTTTTGTTTATGTTTTTTTCTTTGAGTAAAAATATTTCAGAGCTCTTGATAACTACAGACAATGGAAAAAATAATAATCATAGAGCATACTTTCAACTCCCGCTCGTGTGGCCTTGGCGAGTTCCTCTGATGATGGTTCATCTGATGGCTACTCAGCGACTGGTGGACCACCGGGTGGTGGCTGAGGCTGTGCTGCAAGTTCTGTATCGGCTGGTGCTGTGGGTGCGGCTGGTGCGACTGTAGAGGCTGGTGGGGCGGGTGCTGCTGATGCTGCGCCGGCGCATCCCGACCAACACCTTCATCGGAGCTCTCGCAGGATTGCTCCCCTGACGACTCCCCTTCTGACCGCGCGGACTGGAAAAGAAATAGTTGGTTAGTTTCATTATACCAAGGGATACTTAGCAACAACTCGACTTGGCTATCATTGCATTGGGAGAGACTTATGTCCAGCAGTGGATTGATGTGGGCTGATTATGGTAATGACACGAATTTACGAATGTTGAACAGAACATTGACTTATCTTACAATGTATGTATCAACTAATTTATTAGAATATCTCTGTTACAGAATTAATCGTAGTAATCGTTAAAATATTATATTAGCAATGTAAACTGATGGATGTCAATAAACATTATAAAACGTTTTATAAATCGTGATATCTTAATGCGATTCAGAAAACGTTATTACAATATTTACTTGCAGATAAAACAGACGATCTAGAACAATCATTAGCAAAAACCTATAAAACGACACGATTTGCAAACAAAGTTTTAAATTATAATACTTGTTTAACCTTCATAGCTATGAATAATCACGAACGCTACAAAATCTACTTAGATTAATAACTCAATAACAAATACATTGTAATCTTTCATAATTAGTTCCAAGTAAATCTATTATTCCTTCGATTCGCTTTTAATCTACGTCTGTTTACTTTTCAAAGTAATACAATTTATTAAACATAATTGTGTATGTGGTTTCGCAATGTTCTTCAAACCTATAACTGCCTGAGGAGTCAAATTATTGACGAGTGTACTGCGCATGAGTTCTGATATTATAACGAGTGTGTTTGACGAATATACAGATGGCGGATACCACAAAAATTATCTCCTCAGGGCTTGACAGGTACAAGTTCAGAATCCAAAAGGGTTATTGTCATTTGAAAATCGAATATAAAAAGTAGGTACACTTTTTTCGCTGTTTACGCACTATACGATGTTTTTGTACTTATTAAAGTTGCTATAACTAAGATTAAACTATCAATTATATTATATGAGTAAAACTGTTATGATGTAGTTAGTTTGATTTTTGGGTTATGACCAATTCAGACGCTTCGCGTAAAGGGTGAAACGAGCCGATTTTCACGGAGCAGGTGACTTTAACCCGCTGCCTCCGTTTTAAATAGTAAGAAAACTCATTGCAGCTCAAAAAGTCGGAATAAAACCGGTTGCAGAATTAATGTTGGTACTTAAAGTTCCATTGGAATCAATAATAACGAAGGCGGCAATCAAATCGTTCTCGCTGGCCGAAACGAGCGCGTTTTGCGCCGCCGCTGCCCGCAGCCCTCAATTACGACATTAAAATTATTATTTTATTTCCATTTTTATTTATTATTCGCATTATTATATTGTGTGGAGTTATTATCGGTGAAATGTTTCGTTCGGATAAACGCTTGCGTCGGAGCGACACGCAACCCTCCCTCGGCCTCGGTTTAGGGGCCAGCGCGAATCAAACGTGACGTCTATTTCAATTAATTTTAATTAGAATATTTACATTTTAATTTTATCATATACATAACCATTTTTGCTTTAAAATTGCCTTTTCCATTTCGCAGTTTGTACCTATTGAGATTCAGCGCTAGGAAATCCGGCCTTGTGAAATTTCATCAACTTAGACCATTATACCACAGAGATAGTGTTATACTACGTATAAATACGGCTTTTAAATAAAGAAAGCTCTTGCAGGCAAATAATTATCAAATCCGGTAATTTAATCAAGTTACTTTTTATTTTGAAATTACCAGAAGCCTACGAAGTGACAGGACGAGGACGGCTTTCTGAAGCATATATTATTTATATGTAACCTACTTTATGTTAGAAATGCAACGATAGGAAACTACAAAATAAATCAATATTTTTCTTAGTTAAAATACAATTCAATCGTTAACGTAGTTACCCACTTACTGAAATCTACAACATTGCTTTAAAGGAAGTAGGGACAATATTGTGTTATTATTTTATGGTTTTTTCCTAAAATATAAAATCATAGAATATATATTATGTATTCGTACAGAACCCTTTCCCTTACGACAAAGCTTGACTTGCCA
The DNA here is from genome assembly GCA_950371115.1 of Anania fuscalis. NCBI lineage: Eukaryota > Metazoa > Arthropoda > Insecta > Lepidoptera > Crambidae > Anania > Anania fuscalis. Next base: position 10,323,192 of record OX493343.1, on the reverse strand, counting down.
TTTCATTCGCAACACTTTCTCATGAATCCAGACCGCTACTGGATTCCGATAACTTTTTATTTCCTTTGTTTTGTTATTTATTTTTATGTTACCTCAATTTCTTTTAAACGTTATCAATAAATGTACCTCATTTCTTTCGAGAAGTTGCCATATAGAAAGTTACTTCACCTCGTTTTGATAAGGACATTAAGCAATCAAACATTTCTCTGAGTATCTAAATCACTTTAGCCTTTAGAACCATCAGCACGGTCACCCATCCATGGTTTGACCCCACTCTACGTCGTTTACAATCAGCACAAACCCCAGAGGTAGAAAATCTTCTTCTTACAAGTAATAAACGATTTCTCTTGGTACCAAGTTCGTCCACCTTGCGAATCAAGTAAACAAATGGCTACTAAAATGTTATTTTATTATCATCACAAGACGAACTGTAAAAATCAACACTTGCATACCGATAAGTAGGATAACGTTAGCACACTGCGTGCTAATGCCAACACAAACAAAATCAGAGTGGGTTGACTTGTTGAAAAGTTCGCGTGATTTTATAATATAATATTAACTGTAAGTTGTTTAGTGGGCCGATGAAAAGGTACCCTCAGTATTGGATAAGTCAATATCCACGACTGGATTTTCACGTCGACTTGACTGACGTGCCTCAAAGATTTACAAGATTCTTGATAAATTGTAAGCATCGATACGACATGACAATTTCAATCTCTGTTCGTCGCTGGTAAGATTTTTATAAGACTTGGCTTGTAAATATTTGATTGATGGTTTTATAGCGATAAATCGCGATTGAAAGGAAAAGCGGACGATAGCAGTCGTAAGCAGCCGACTCGATTATTTTTTAGGCAAACACAGTCCGGAGTCCGTTCTCAGAAATATCCCGATTCTATTGGTCGAACCCGCCATTGATTAACGCGTTTTACTAAATCGAGAACAAATGAAAGTGGCCCTAACCACATTGGAATTGAAGTTCAAATTACGAGTAAGGTTTTCAATTACGCTCCCAATATCAATGAAGACACTGAAACTGGTTCAGACAAAGCACAGCATTATGAAAGTGACACAAACGCGGTAGCTTTAGGTACCTATCACTGAATAAGCAGCTAATAATGAGCTTTAAGATGGAGTGACAACGACGATAAATCTTTATCAATAACACGACAAATACTATGTAGTGTACTTTATACAAAGTAACATTTGTGATAGAAATCATAATCGTGTCCATGCGAGTATATTTTATGAGGCGAAATCAAATAGAAACTTGTAATGAAAGATGTCGTGTACGCTGGCTTGTTTGGTATGCAAAGCAAATATGAGCGGTAATAAAATATTGAGCATTAAGTTGTTAATACCAATGGAGATATCGTAGTGTGAAATGGCCAGGTGAAAACATTGAGGACTCCGCGATAATCGGAAATCTTATGAACAATGAATTTAATGGAATAACCACCGCATGGAAGCAATTAAATGTTTCTTTATAGTTTCAATTTACTATCCTATTACATTAAAAACATATTTTCTAATTTAACACATGTATCGTATTTTATGATTATGACATAGTTGTTTTTGCACAAGTTAATTAAAACGCGTATCTAAAAACAAGACAAATGGTAGCGCTTAAACATGTTTCCGATCGTCCAATGTCAGAGTCCAGAGATCGCATGTTTTATTGTGTCAGCGTAATTTGCATACGCGTATTGATCGATTAATCAGAGATACACTCTGATGTGCAAACATAAATCTCGAGATCGCAAACATTTATAAAGCTCCTGTCCTGTCTAAACATGCGTGGATATTAAGCAAGCAGGACAAAGGGCCGAGCATTCCAGTCGCGACGTGATGCGTCCGAACATCCTTCCCTGGAACATTTATTAGCGGGATCCGTCACGAGGTACTTTGTCCACACATTAGCAGAGTTAGCACCCGGGATGCCTGCTACCTGCTATTTACCTAAACACATACTGGACTATCTATTTACTCAGATATATCTCCTCTGCTGTTTCAAAGAGCCATTGCGACATTCATTTGTGCAATGTATTTTCGAAGGGAAATCTGCCGTTGTATATTTGCGTAATATTTCGAGGGAATAGCTGATTGTACAAGATGTTTTATACCAATAAGTTGTAAAACCTACCATGCTGTGGTATTTAGCGAATTGCTTCCACGTCTTACTTAGTTGTCTATACAATCGTTTATTACTATTCGTTTGAGATTTTATTCTCTGCACTATAATTGCGTGAATCGACGGCGGTCCGGGGTTTGATGGCTACCTTTGTGTGTGACAGAATGAGAGTGGACAAAGGTGATCGTGGGCCGGATAGCCGCACAATGTTGCGTTACAGCCGCAGTAACATTAACATTAGCGGACGTAAAATAACCGCCAATAAGCCAAAGCACGCATCAAACCTCGACAAAGCAACAGGTTCTTGCTTCGACAAACACGCCGTGTTTACATTACGATCCTGGTGCTTCATTTAATAATTCTCGGGAACTAAAAGCCTTTGAACATTTCATCAGATGACCCTCGCTGTTTGCACACACTTCTGCCTCGAGATGCTAATGTGGACACAAGGACCTGTATCGCCGATCGGCCTCCGATGCATTTATTGTTGGCTCCGACTTCTTCTATTTCACTGTTCGATCTTCACCGATATCTTGTGCAAACATTCCCTTGGAATCCATTTTTATTTACTGACTTTGAGATTAATAAATCAGCGATAGAATTTAAGACAATAGAGCGGTCGATGACAATGGAAACAAGTAGTAATAGTATGTGAGGAAGCTTTTACTGCTGTTCCGAATGAGCCAGGTATTTGAGCAAAACAAAAGGTGATAAGAAGAGGTAAATAACCTGACCCATTGACGGCGTGACGCCGCGCGGCGTGCGTACGCGCCGCGCGGCGCGGCCGCTAACTCGCGCTCAACAGCTGTTTAACGCCTTGAATGCTTCGCTGAAAGTATTTTCAGCACCGACTATTTAGTTGCCGACGGCGCACATGATGAACGGACCTATTAGAACGCGTTGCCTCACTTCGCTGTCTATCATTGTATCCACAAACACAAGATTACGATCGTACCCCGCATGCTAAATACGTATAATTTCTGAGTATGAGTATACGCATTTGTTCCACTATTTTCTAATAGATGTCCATTTCAACCGTACCGTCTCCATTGAATTCGAAATTATTTGGCCGCGTAATTTTATTCAAAATACCGCAACAGCGGTAAGTAAAAAGAGATCGTGTCGCTTATTGTGATGATAATTATTTTAGAAAACAAAAACTAGAAAGCGGTCGGACGGAGATGCCTATCTGTTAATTATTGTCACCAAAATGGCGGTCGTTATTGTGAATGAGTCAAAATGGTGGAGTGACAAATCGTTGGGTTTCGTGTGCGTTCCGTTTGATTGACGCGTGCCAGATTCACCGGCCAATACAGCATATTTATTTATGCGTAGAAAGCGCAAATAAAGACGAGTTTTAACATTGCGATTGAGATAATGAATCGATATTTACTGTGTGATGCAAGGTTGTCGATGGGTAATTAATGGCATCCAACGCTGTCACCTATTAACAAAATATTTGTGATTGGAAAATATCGGTGTGGTTGAGACAATTTCGAAGCATCGTAGTGGTCAAATATTGACAGTTCTCACGAGGGCGGGTCGTAGAATGTGTCTTTACGGGCTATTCCTTCCGCTTTTTACACAAATAGGTAATAATCGATCGGTTTATAGGTTCGTGCGGCGAGTAGGCGCGGCGGTGATAGTTCGGGGAATCTTTCCAATGTAACATGTTGCGAGTCGGCGGGCAAAGTGCTAAGTGGGAAGACAAACTAGTGCGGCCGGCCGTTTCTCTCGGACATAATAATTGAGCTCTATCACCCTTTGACATGGGCCTCTCACGCTACTTTGCGAGTGTGAAGAAATAACTTTATCATAATGGTACCACCACGTTCAGGTGCATCGATATTGTTTGTCTTTCTTCTTTCAATCAAAACATTTCATACAAATACAAGAAGTAAATACATTGTAGTTAAATTCCTTCAACAAGAGTAGTAAAACCTCTCAGCAAATCGAATTTTGAGAATGTTGTGAAAACAAAATCAAGAAATCGTTTACAATCAGTGATCATAAAATTCTGACAAACTGGGTATAGCGCGAATTGTCGAGAAAACTGCATTTCTCTGTATACATTCACCGTAAACGGTCAAATATCCATCATCGAGGCTTTGTGGAGGCTCTGTTTGGGCTGACTCATTGGGGAACTCGCGAATGACGTCACAATAACCTTACGTTACAAGGAAAACAAATATCGTCATTTTTGTATTTGCCTAAAAGCAAAGGAACACATTACTTACCATAGACTAATGAGTCTTTAGACGCCACATTACGCAATCCTTTAAATGCCCCTTGTAAAAACTTTCTAAATCTATAATATTTAACTTGAACTTGAAGTGATATAGAATGACAATTGGAAGGAAATTCATTAATTTAAAAGATTACTGTTTATTTTTTGCTTATTTAAATACCTACTAGATGCCAATCTTCTTGCATATCTTTCACAAATATCATTCTTATGACATTGCGATGTTTTCAATTTGCACAATTATTGACATCACAATTCAATGTCAAAGTTAATTTATGCATTTACACATTGTTTTGATCTTGATTGCATAGGCTGAAAAAATCTAAATAGCAATGGCATGAACTCTCTAACAAGAAGGTATACCTTTATGTTATAAATGTGTATTCATCTGTATGCACAGTGTTGCTTTTGCAATTAATGTTTTATATGTATTTAAACAGAAATAATACCGCTGATTACAAAATTTCAAAAAATACAATGTTTAATTACTAACTACCTCACTTAGAGACGTCAATTAACAATAAAGTGTGGATTAACATTTTTGTTCATTCAATAATGTTCCTTATTCGTATCTACTTAAGAATTACTGGTTTTCCTTAAGTAATCATTAAAGTTTAGTGACGTTTCTGAGTGCGGCAGTTAGTGTACCACTTCATAATTTAAAACTATATATAATAAGTGATTGGATGGAAGATCATTCCACCGTGTACAGACTTTATACAACCTATCATTCCAAACTACTACAAATATACGTCTACGAGTATAACACTTTTTTAGTATAACATAAAATAATCTATCAATGAACCAATTAAAACCATCTATCACATCGAAAAAGAAGTCGGTCAAATCAGTTAATAATTATCTAAATATCAAGTACAGAACCAGCAAACCTAACATATCCCCTTACATCGAGGTGTGAGACAAGGGGATGTTATATCCCCCAAATTGTTCACAAATGCCTTGGAGGATGTGTTTAAAATGCTGGACTGGAAAGGACAAGGCATCAACATCAACGGTGAATACATCTCACACTTGGATCTACAATCCATGCTGAACGGCCTTGCTGATTCTTCTCAACGGATCGGTCTGCGGATGAACCTGGACAAAACTAAGGTTATGTTCAACGACCACATCATTCCGGAACCGATTGCAGTGCATGGCAGTGATCTCGAGGTTGTTAAGGAATATGTCTACCTCGGGCAAATTTTGCAGTTGGGCAGAAATAACTTCGAGAGAGAGGCCAGTAGAAGAATACAGCTAGGCTGGGCAGCATATGGGAAATTACGTCGAGTATTTACGTCGCCTATTCCACAAAGTCTTAAGATGAAAGTTTTCAATCAGTGCGTCCTACCCGTCATGACATATGTTGCCGAAACGTGGACACTCACGATAGGGCTGGTCCACAGATTTAAAGTCGCTCAGCGAGCTATGGAAAGGGCTATGCTCGGAGTTTCTCTGAGGGATCGGATCCGAAATGAGGTAATCCGACAGAAAACTAAAGCCATCGACATAGCCCATCGAATAAGCAAGCTGAAGTGGCAGTGGGCCGGCCATATTTGTCGCAGGACCGATAACCGCTGGGGTAAATGAGTTCTTGAGTGGAGACCGCGTGTCGGCAAGCGTAGTGTAAGACGCCCTCAGACTAGATGGAGTGACGATCTTCGCAAGGTTGCTGGCAGGAGCTGGATGAGAGTAGCCGTGGATCGTGCAGAGTGGCGTGCAATTGGAGAGGCCTATGTCCAGCAGTGGACTAGTGTGGGCTGATGATGAAATATCAAGTATAGAAAAATTCGCAAAACGCAAAGTCGATTCGTAATAGTTACAATACAACTTCTTTTTTAACCCCGGACGCAAAAAAAGAGTGGTGTTATAAGTTTAACGTATCTGTCTGTGGTATCGTAGCAAACGGATGAACCGATGTTCGTTTATATGCTATCTATTGCACATTGACACTTTCAAGACTATTAAATCCATGCTTTCAAGAATAACCATTTGTCCTTAAATAGAGACGTCAAGCGGATTTGGTTTTCTTGTTATTATATCGATATGGCTGAATGATGTCACATCCTTTGTGGAAAGCGGCGCTAGAGGCAAATCCGATGTCACGGAATGACGCAGGGACATTCACGGTATCAACCGAGACGAATAAGAATAATCTAATCCGTGCAAAAACAAATAAGGTTCGTTTAGATAACTACTATAGCAGTTTAGCAAACGTGTCTTATGGTTATGTAAGTAAGTGATATACGTACTTTATTTGTTTTACATTTGAGTTACATTTTTTTGTTATTGAGATTATTATATGAATGGATAGGGCTTAGTAAGGATTAATTTATAGTATAGAGTATGGAACGTAGACTTTAAAAAATAAAATCAAGCTATTTCTGCTTGTTCTTGATTTTTCCTGTGTTTTTCTTTTGCAATTTGCAGTTAGTCACAGAAAAATGTACCCGCGGTAGGACGACCTCGACCCTTAATCAGGCCAAGTTTTGAGCGTAAGAAAAGTGAAAAAATAAATAAAATTTAGGTTTTACTTTAAAAACCTTTATACTGTCTGAATGATGGTTAAATTCTACAAGAGCCTTTGAAGCATTAAATAAAACAGTGGGAATACTTATCTACTCTAATCAATGGTTAATTTCTTTATGCGTCTTTTTTGGATCATTATTATATATATAAATGAGATTAGACGATACTTTTTACAAAACGATTACAAAGCTTCACTGAAAGCTGAAATTACGGGAATTATGCTGGCTATAAGACAGTGCATCGCATTCGCATGGTCTTAAACTGTTCGCAGTTACTATATAGGGTGTACAAGAGAATGGGACACTCCTTAAAACCACGTGATCAGCTGATCATATACAACAACTTTTACTATGGGAGCAACATCGAAATCAATAAAAAAACAGCTTCTCCATACAAACTTACTCGCATACGTCTAAGATAATGTATAGAGCATCTAAAAATAAAATTGTTGGGGTCCTAGCTCAGGAATAGAAATAATAGACGAATGGACTGTAAATTATAGGTTTACTAGAAATCTACGACTTGTATAATGTGGATGGACAAATAAATTAAATGAGATCGCGCGCGGCGTCGATGGTAGGTATGATCTGAAGTGGCGGCCGCAGGCCGCGCGCTCGCGAGCGCCGGCCGACAACGGCCGATGGTGCGCGAACAAAATCACGATATCGATGTTGCTCCCATAGGAAAACTTGTTGTATATGACCAGCTGATCACGTGGTTTTAAGGAGTGTCCCATTCCTTTGTACACCCTGTATAAAGATGAAGAGGAAAGAAGACTTAGCCAAGAGAAACCATAGGATGATGAACACAATGTTCACTAAATATCCATCATCGAATTTCTCTTGAACACAACTTAAGTGAAAACAGTGGCTTCAGACATCGCGTGACAAATTCTAAATTGCATTATCACAACAATGTTGCTGATTTCGTCACTTCAGACAATGGGCTCGTGACAGGCGAAGTAGGTCCGCAGTATATTACATTACTTTAACTATAGTTAAAGTGCTAAACCACGTTTAATTACTAGAGGTTGCGGTGACAGTAAACCCGAGGAAACTAACGCCGACCGCAGTCCGCTCGGATGACATACAAAACTTTGTTATGACAAAGACTATTATGGCTTTATGGTATCCGTATGAAATGTAGAGCGAGCGAAGAGCGAATTAACGCTTCATTTCTGAATAATGCACGGTTTTCAATACTTTTGTGTTTTTGTATTTATAACTTTGTGATATTCAACAAAAAATTGCCTCAAGGAATATTGAACGAACACAACTTTGAAAAGTTCTCTGCCACGTGCTACAATCACCTGACTCAAAATATTCTTCGGTTCGTCAAATATAAAAATTACAGATGAGCAAGGGTATTATAATTTTATCACGGTTTATAATCCATTAGGTATATTGTTTTTAATATGTGCAATAACGTATAAATGAATGAAGAAGTCGAATGTTCATCAAAAAATTTAGAACATTGTAAATTATATGATACACGTATATGCCCTAAATAAATGTGAACAAGAAAATAAAAACAAATGCTGTAAGTATAACAAAACAAGCAAATGATTTTGTGCACAATACAAAAATAAACATTTCAATATCTAGATTAATGTTTGAAAACAAATAGCAGGTAGGCCCAGAAACGTGTAATACGCCGTGTTCGATGCCGATAGCATAAATCAAATCGATTCGTTCGGTAATCGATCAATGTTCCGATATGGGACCGGACATTCGTAATGTCACTTATCAAAGCTTTGACATCATTAATTTATCTACACGCGTTTTGACGAGTGACCGGAGCTTTGGAGGACATTGAAGTTTTATTGGATCCTTTATCGTCGAAGATTGTTGCTTAGACAATAGTAATTAAAAATAAATTAAAACATACAAATTAAAGGCTATGTATAGTCAACATCGGAACTACAATAAATAAGTCTTTATGGTCCAATACAACTCGTAACAGCTATACTATTCGGTTATCTATATTTAAATTGCATTTTGCCATTTCATTTTCGACGCTAACGTCGAACCTATAGGACTATAGTAAAAGTTTGAGTATGTGAGCAGTAGAGGAAAGCCACAAATAAAATAGGACTTTATTTTTAAAATGTATTATTAATTCATATTTAGTACTATTTGTGCCATGACAAAGGGGAAAGTCGTTAGTTTAATATATAAGTAACGTTTTATTCACATCTTATTGATTTATTGAAACAATTAGGTACTCGGATATGACACGCAGCTAAAAATATCATTCCTCGAAATGTCACGTCAACTAACAAACATTCATCTCCAAAACCAATACGACCCTTTCCGATCGAGTTTAAATACAAATCGAAAAAAGTTTACATCTCCAAATCATAATCGAAATCGAACGATCTGTCAACCGGGATTGTATTTTCGAATCCACCCACGATGCAAATATATAAAAGTAAAGTAAAGTATGCCTATACATATACGTCCCACTGCAGGGCACAGGCCTCACCTCAACTATGAGGTGGTTTGGGCCATACTCCACCACGCGGGCCCGGTGCGGATTGGTGGAGGGGTGTTGTAAGGCCAGTGACTAAACCTTACTGTCAGATGTTATCAAGCCGCCTTAAGGCCTCTGACTAGGCTTCACGACCAATATCAAGCGATATTGGCCGGGACCAACTTTTAACGTGCCTTCCGAAGCACGGAGATGCTCGTGATAAATGTCACTAAATATGGTCGGAATGGTCACCCATCCACTCACGACCGCGGCGTTGGTTGCTTAACTTTAGTAATCGATACCAAAGCGCTGCCGCCACTGAGCTACGAGCACCTTGCAAATATATTATTGTAAAATTTTCGGCAGGGAAATCTTTAACCACCTGTCGAAAATGTTATTTAATCAGCCACTACTTACATAATAATAGTATTTTTAATTAAACTTTTGTAGTGTACAAGCAGTGTTATAAACTCATGCCAGCAACCTAAGAACTACAGAATGACAAAGTACCTTTAAGATTTGAACAAATTGTGTTATTTTTATTGACGTCTTGTTTTTAATGAGCCCTTTTACATTATGGGTTACTTTAAATATGAAATTAATCTACACTATTATTATAACAATACAATTTATTATTTCTTATCGACATTGAAATGGTGAAAAATATTCTAAAACAACGACTTATGATATCGAATTGAAGTTTTCAAAACATTCCCAGCAATTTAAAAATATTTAATTCATATGAGTAAAATTTATACAAAAAACGGAAATGTAGGCTTTTACACGCTATAAAAGATTCTGTATTAAACTCTGCCCTTTTCAAAACAAACCAATATGGCACCTCTAACGCACGTAACTAATAATCTAAATTAGAATTAGTGAAGTAGCCAAAAATATCCCGCGTCATTATCTATTCTTATGGTTTTGTCATTTCCGAACGAGACAAACCCTTGCGCGGGCGCACCCTATTTACAAACAATGCACGCCGTCCTTATTCGCATCCTATTAATCCCTCTTGATATCTCCGTAATTCCTACTCATATTAAATGACTCATCCGGACAGATCAGATAATACGGAATAAACACACATAATTGATGATTGAATTCAAACGAATCGACATGAAAGTAAGGTCGTGCCTGAATACCAAGCTCGCATGCCTAAAATTATTGATAAATCAATGCAGTTCTCTACACGAGGGGCACTAAATCAAAAAGAGTATGCGAGCGTCTATCACAACGTTTTGACGTAGAGAAACGCGTCCGATATTAAACTGTTGCCGATAGATGGCGCGATAAGTAGCTGTCAAACTCACCTGTCATTAGCTTATTAATGGCCGCTCGCCGCCATATTGATAGATAAAAGCATATTTGGATTTTATTAAGCCTTCGCCTTGGTATTTCAACGTATTCGTTTTGGGTGTACGAGTAATTATCGTACGCTATTATTACGGCTTAGTATAGTAAGAATAATTATCATAATATATCCTGAATTCTTGTCCAAGATAAGATTTTTTCAGATAAGTATGCTCATTATAAATCAGGGGCATAACCACGATCTCTTACTACCTATATCAGTATTAATTGAACCTTGTTTTTGTAGGTATAGAGTTTTAAGTAAGACTCATGATGTGCTATATAGTGTGTGTACACTTATGACTTATGTACTGTTTAGCGTTCATGGTATGAGAATCACATGAATACATTCCGTATATTAAATTCAATACAATGTCCTTCAATTTATTGGTCTGGGCATCATGACTTTTCTTTAAAATTATCATCGAAGTCGCATTGTTTACGGCACAATAATTGTCGCAAATTTAAAATTTTTGACTGATTTCAATTGTCTAATTAAAAACGACAACATTGACAATGTAATAGTATAATAAGTGCCAGTATTTCACGGAACAATGGGTCTCCTACGCAATGTCTGGGGCTCATGCGCTTTGCATCCTCTCGCAATTTTAAGAAATTTGCATATCCACAAACGTTTTACCTTCTAAAAATAACAACCCAAATAAAAAGCTTACAGCTACTATACCTAATAAAAAGCGTACAAACCAGCCGACTTAACACTTTCGCTATGATCCTTTTTCAAAAGAAACACTCTTGCCTAGACAAACATTTTGTTACAATGGTCGCAATTTGAACTTTTGATCTCGTATTTTAAGGTCAAAATAGTTTGTGTTATTGGTTGATTTATAACGTTTAGTTTGTGTTCGCCTGGCATCGGACCACACACGGCCGCAGTCAACATTGGGCCCTAGAACAACATTATAGCACTTAGTATACTTTACAGGTAAACTAGTAGCTTCGGAAGACGCACGCCACGGAACTTGATAGGCTGTAAATAGAAATATCGATATTACAGAGTCCATTACCTCATTGAAATAAGTCAATAAGGTTTTTTTTCCGAAACTTTTTCGCGTTACCTGAAGTTTCCAAACATTTGCTCCTTGCTTTATTTAGCTCTGCCTATTACATCTTAAGGTTGGTATAATTAACCGCCTTAGTAGTTAAGCTAGCCTTTGTACATATTTTTAAGTGACGCACATTAGATCCAACATCTCTAGGGATTTGGGTTATGATGTGTGATCATTGGTCAGTTATTAGCAAACGCTCTACATTTTTCTAAAGTCCCCAAAAACGGCTACCGTTTACCCATTTCCGTTTGACTTTTATCTAAACATGCGTAAACTCAATCTTTTTAATGTTTCTGTTTTTGGAGATGGCTTGTTTCTTTTTTCAACGATTATGAGAACAATAACTGAGGAGCTTGCGTGGGCGCAGATCGGACCGGTAGCCAACGGCGTCTGCACCTACGTCACGGATTTACATCTTTATTGCTGACGCTGTCATCATGACATAAGTTAGGAGCTTTTTGAACAGTGTTTATTGCCCTTTATGGCCTAAAGGAAAAGAAAAAGTTCTACCAACACAAAATAACACAAAATATCCATTTAATTTTTCTTCAATTTTAAATTCCCCAAACGTCATGAAGAAGTTATACCTGTTTGAAATAAAAACTCTATGATATGACGGACTATTTTGACTAGTCCGACCAGCGGGGTAACCATGAACTCTTATAACAATCTCAAATTTGACAAGCTTTGACAGATTTGAGAATGTTTTAAGAGTTCATGGTTACCCCCCAGAACCTAGCAACCTATTTAGCAGCGATCGTCGCCTGAATTTAAAAAGATTTTCTTGTTGTTATTGTTTATTCTAGAGTGGCAACTCCTCAGAAGGTGAGATGTAGTTAGTATTGTTGGTATCTGTAGAACCGAATTCGATGTTTACGCAAAAGATTTTGTTGTGGTTTGTAATTTAGCTTTACCTAAGCTATAACAATAAAGTTTACACTACCTGCTAACTTTACCTAACGAAACTTAAATGCAGATGTTAACTAAAACATCTGAATTTAAATTGTAACGAAAGTGTAGTTTTACGAGGCAAGATCAGCAACATGTTGCGCGCGCACGTTGACCGACCCAGGGTTGTCAAAAATGTTAATATTGTCGGCTAAAGCTTATAACGAACAAAAAAATATGTCCCATTGTATCCCAAAAGTAGTATTATAAATACATTTTTTTTGTTATTACTTTTATGTTAGTTTGAAACACAATGTGTTTACCTTAGAGTGTTACAAATGAAAGGGTAAAAACAGTCGAAGGTTGTGTAAAGTTTTAAATGCCAATCAACAGTGAATACTTACTAAAATAGGTTCATAGAAAACCTTTAAAAAAATAAACCCTTTATAATTTAATAAAAACGTGTTATAATTATCTTTCTTACTGAATATAAAATAATATTGTGTTGTATCCTTAGTAATTTTGACATGTTGTAAATGGATTAACTTGCAGTGCAGTTTTAGTGCGTTGTCAGCCCTGCGCGGGGGTGAGGCGACAGGAAGGGGCGTGGCGTCGCTTGCGCTGCGCACACGCATCGCGCAGCGTTATTTTCGCTGAGATGCTGTAACTGCTTGTTTACCAATGAATTAATATCCGTTATATCAACCTGCATCAGTCAGTATTGTTAGAGGTAGATTTTCCAAAAAGTTAATACCTTGCTACTATTTTATTTCATGTGATGGGTAAGTACGAATGAGAGTAGACTTTTTTATTTAAATTCTTAAATTATGTAGTAGGTAACTGCTAGAAACGGAGTTAATAATGGTGTTTATTAAGTAACATCTCAATGCTTTTTATACCGCGAAAATGAAAACTATTCATATTTCTGAAACGTTGCGGGTTTTTTTGCCTCTTATTAACACCTATTTACCTACGTCTCTGGAATTATTTGGTAAAAAGAAAAACCTTTGACTAATAACATTGTTAGGGCAAAGGTATGCAATATGTACGTAATCTTTGTTTCTTATTTGTTGTCAAAAGGCTCAATAAATTATCATTAAATTGTGTATCTTTGTTTTTCAAAGCCTATGACGCTTTAGCAAAAGCATATATATAAGATGTAAACGTATTAGGTAATTATTTTCTAGGAGATGGTTCTACTGCTCAAATAAAACAACTTTTTGTATGAGATCAACTTTGAAATCGTAAAAAAATATTTCAAAGCTCCATACAAACTGATTTCAGCAGGTCTGCCGTTTTGTATGGGGAAACGGTTTTTTATTTTGCGATTTTGAAGTTGGTCCCATAGAAAAATTTGTTCTATTTAAGCAGTAGAATCATCCCCTAAAAAAGAGTTAACTGATAAGTTTAAACCTTATACATACACTGTGACAAAAAAACTCGTTACCATATGCCAAATTCCTAACACTTAAGATTCAGTCGGTGAACTGCATAGTAGTGAATACCTTACAACTATTGAATATGAAGGAAAAATACAACATTTCTGTTAAAGGATTTAAAAAAAATAGAGAAATATAATTAGTGCGCAGTACCTACATATTTTTTTTCGCAGCGTAGGAATTGGAGCCTCTACCTTCAGGGATGGCTCTATTAGTAGAGTCTACTGCACTTGACCATGGCTACCACCATTACGCAGGACCACACGTCAAGACAAGGCAATTATGTGACAACATAGACTCAAGATGGAGTGCAAACAGCGGGGGCGAACACACAGATGCAACGTAACACGGGAGTGAGGACTCTCGTCACAAGAGGCCCACGGGAGGGCGATATGGGCCTCCCAAAACCAGAATAATGGAAAGTGTGTAATGAGCAGTCAAGTTGTTACGATTAAGAACCTGCGACAATTACTGCGACTATCACCGTCGACAATCGAAAATTAAAACTGCCCGTGTACTCAATCAAAAAGTCGCGCAAACGCGATGCAGTCGCAATGTCGCCGATCACGGATGTGAAATTAAAAGTCGCAGAGTACACAGCCTCAGAAATCAGAGCTCCTAACCAAAGAGGATTTTAATAAGTACTACTATAAGTCAAAATGTTGCCCAAAAGTCTAATTTATAACCATTTTGACAACAAATTCAGCAGGATTTAAAATTTAATTACTGAGTTATGTTGTGTAATGTAAGTAAAGAGAAAATTTAAGTGTTAATGTAAACTGATATCACTATCAAAGTTACTCAAGACTTCTCTCAGAAAGTATCTAGGTGGGCCCTACCTACCTTAATTGACAAAAGAAAGTGAATTTGACATAATGTTACTAAGTGTGGACTGTGTGAAGATACGGCTCTTCAATATCATAAAATGAAGATATTTCTTCATTTAGGTTGTTACTCACTTAAGACACTACGATGATATTCAATTATTTAATGAAATTGTTTAATTTCGTTTGCAGTTATAATACTTAGATCTCTATCCTAGCTTTAAATCCAAATTGTAAAAGTGTTGAATTAATACCCGTGCTGTGTACTATAGTTAGTTTAAAAATGCAACAAGAAAGTTTGAAATGTTATATGACAAACGCTATAGTTAGATTAAGCCTTTGACGAGAGAAACAAGGCAACCAAGCAATATTTAGCAATGACGTTTTGATTATTTCAATTTCGTCATACAAAATGAAATAAAAATACTGTCACTCAAAAACCACATTACCCTTTCTTGAACAATAGACCTGGTAAAAAACTGAATGAATGCTGAATAAACGTGAATATTAAAACAAGTTATAATACGTGTAAATTCGAAAAAAAAATCGATATCAGACGACATTAACATAATGAGATGCAGTAACCCTCAAATGTTGAATGCTGGTGGGTGCTTATTAACAAATAGAAGAGGTCGGCGAGACCCCGGGTCCGGAGGACCACCGGTGTTTCATCAGCAAGTCAAATGGAGCGGGAAATGTGCGAGTCATTGAAGGGTTGAGCACAGGGACGCAACAAAGCGATAGAATTACTATAGCATAGGGTAGTTGTAAGAAATAAAGCGTTTTAATTGCTTGAGTTTTCGTTCATTATTCAAACGACAGCCCAAAATAACTAGGCACTTTAAACATACATAACCTAAAACAAAATCCGTACCCTGATTCCGTATCTTGCAAAAGCAATGCGATAGCGGATATTGTCCAATTATGGCTTTAAAATCGCTAATTGACAGCAAAAAACAAAAACAAAGCTATCTACTGTCAGTGCTGCCCATTGATTTTGACACTAACCATCAATCGGGCGACGACTGCGCGATTATTGCTGATTGCAAATGTTTAAGGAATAAGGGTAACGATCTACTGAAAACAGTCGACAATTCGTCCGATTTCCATTTACCTGGAAAATGGTAAAGTTTTTAAACTTCTACCTAACATCGTGAATATACCCATAATGCAACGTTTGTAATAGGAGAACGATTTAAAGGTTCTACGTTATTCGGGACATAAGCTATATTTCTCTGGACATCAATCCTTATTACAGTTTACCGAGGTGCTTATGTGGCATTATCTACGGACAGACAGCTACTGAATCCAATACCAAATACAAGTATGTACCAACGTAAATAGTTTACAAATGGAAGTATCTACGTACTTTAATTTTAAAACTAGTAGTTTATGTTAAAGGATATTAATCTATATAAACTAATCTTAAGGTCTTTTTCAAGTGTCTATTAAGGAGAAAGGTTTTTCTCTTTAATTTCTGCTCAATTAGTAGGTTTTGCATTAAACTTTGCATAATTTAAACTGTAGTTCTAGTAAGGCATTATTATTGTACGCTCGTTGAAAGATCTACTCTTAACATCATCAAGTTAATTTGCCTAATTCGATTCAAAGTGAAAAATAAACGTTTCGTCGACCGTCCAAACGACTGTTTTATGCTCTGAGCCCGTACTCGCATTGTGAGAAATACCACAGAACTTATTAGCATACACGATAAAGGCAAACTCAACACGCATGATGTATTAAAATCACGTTCAGCAACAATTAACAAAATGGCCGGAGATCAAATAATAAAAACCTTTTGTCATTAAGTTCTTAGAAACAATTTTAATATGAAATAAAAACCGAATACGATTTTACGGAGCGATGACGAGGCCGTGTTAATTATTTTAGGATTTATTTCATTACTAGCGACCCGCCGCAGCCTCCCTCGGATAAAATAGAAACATAGAGCTCTTATATATAGGGCAATATACAGGGTGTTAGGTAAATGGAATACAAGCCGAAACTAGCCTATGTTAACACATGGATATAATTATTATGGTGAAGTCAGAAATTTGATATCATCATTTTAACTTTTTTATTTTCACACAAAACCAATTTTCCTGAATCCGATTTATGCTTTTTTTTTAAATGATGATACCAAATTTCTGACTTCGCCATAGTATTCATGATATTATATGTTATCATAGGCTAGTTTAGGCTAGATATATAACATTTACCTAACATCATGTAGAGTAGAAATGTCACAAACTTTGTTTGGGAAAAATTCCAAAATTACAAAATATGAGACTTCCCTGCTTTGGTCCAGGCATTACCCCTTGCTAAATTCGAACCCACGACCTCTAGTTTCGTAGTTCTTTTCGCCTACCACCAAACTAGACCATCGTCAACAGATTTTCCGGCTGTCAATCAGCTAACGTTAAGACTAAACATACAATAGCATTCGATACGTCAAGCAAATCTGTGCTAAGTGACGCAGATAGGCTAATTATATCTCTGAACAGATCAAACAATATTAAGGCGACGACTCTTATTTTGGCAATATATCAAAATAATATGGGATTAATTAGCAAATCGCAGCTTAAAATGTTTCCATACTGATAATTTTGAATAACCATTTATAAATCAAATAACTTTAACTAGGACATTGTAGATACTAATAAAAAAAATAATGAAAAATTTGTAATAGAAAAAAGGTTTGTAAGGTAAAAAAAAACCGGAAAAACTTACTTAACCTAACGGGACCTCTTAATACGCTGTAATTTTTTTTTACTTACGAGGTATTTCAAATAAAATGTAGAATTGGGTTAGATGCGCAAGAATGAATAGATTTCGATGTTTTTAAAATAATCGTATGTTATTATGAGTTAAATACGTTGAGCCTTAAGATTGAAAAACATCCATCGCAGAAACCACATCGAAAGAGGACAAAAAGCGAGACGCATCACCTCCAACCTCCGATTGAGAAACCCAATTTGAATAACAATCAATAAATTAATGTATGCCCGTAATTTATTCATAACCGAGAACGCGACACAACGAACGGCGCGACTCACTCTGAATCCAAATGAAATTTTATAATAAACACTCCTTTTCAAAACCATTATGGGCAATGTAATACTTTTCTTAACGTATCATCATTATCGGTCGACAATGCCTCTTTCAGTCCACTGTCGTTAAAGTCAACTAATCTCTTTACACGAAAAACGGACGACACCGAATGAGTTTCTCGTGTTGGAATAATTAGTCTGCAATTGAAAGCGTGCTTTATTTCAAGGGGCCGAACTAAACGGACATGACACGGTTGGCCAACGGTAAAACACTTTCTCGAATACAATGATAATTATTTCAAAGGAGTATGATTCCGAAACGGTACGTTTTTAGAATATGAAAAGAGAATTCGAATTGTCTCTGGTCCATAAATAGAAGGTCGTTAATTATGGTTGTAATCACATTTCGCCAAATGCGTTACGGCCACATGTCCCATCCCTTCGCTGTTCTAAATTTAAATATTATTAGAGGCGGGAGCGAGGCACGCTCCCTGTCTCGATAGGATCGAAAATAATTTATGAAGCTTTGTCTGGAGGTTGAAAAAATCTCAACACTATCGAATTATGATCGCAGAGGAGAACTATGGCTATGATCAAACAAAGGATTGTCCTTTAAATGAAACGTTCTATTGTTGTTAAATAAATCAACATCTTATTAGTCTTTAATGATCTCTTCAAAATTTGAATACAAGAGGTAAAAGTAATTCCCTAATACACAGAATATAATTGAATAAAAATTAATTTACTTTTACTAACATTCTGAACAATATCCTGACGACCTCCGTAGCCGAGAGGCGAGCAAGCCGGAATATACCTCTATTAAAGCTGCCATCTCTGATGTTTTTAAAAATATATAATATACATTAAATAGGTATAGATTTACATGAAGTCATAAATTGATAATCGTTTTTTAATAAAAATACATCCTAGCTTTGAAAAAACAGCTAGTACTAGTTTTAATTCGACTTATCTTGATAAATATTAAAGGCAAGTATTCGTAGCAGTCAACTCAAAGTAGCGAAAAGTTAGCAACTTTCTTAGATCCTTGTCTTGGCTAGTTATAGGTTATGCCGCAACGAACATGTCAAACCTCGACTTTAATGAGACACCCTTGGAAGTATAAATCAAAGAGGCAATAATGGCTTAGTGTGTCAGCTACCAGTAAATTATACGTGGGTTCCTTCCCGGGCCGGGCCTTGTAGCATGCATCATTCGATAATAGCTTTAATGGTTCAAATTGCTGCAAAGATCTTTATTTCATTTTTAAATTAGTTGCCAATTATATAGGGTATAGAAAAAAAAATTAAGTAGTTGTAAAAAACTTAAATACACAAGTTGAACCTTAGTATTATTAAATTAAGCTCCAATACTCTATTCTTCTGAATAACAGGGCACGGCGATACGGGGTAAATTTTCCAGTAGATACCTACCAACCCACTCAGAGTCAAGCAGATCTAGAAAAGAAAAAAACCTTTTTTTGTATTTATTTACCCGAAGCGGGAAATGAACACGGGACTTTTCGCGTTAAACGCAAATCACCTCACCATTACACCAACCGGTTCGCCACTTGTCGTTTATAAAAACGTTCTAGTACATGCCATTTTTTATTTCATCCATGAATAATTTGTCTTTGTTTTAAGTACCTAAATTAATCACTAATGTGTAGGTATGTGCACTTTTTTAGTTTTAGTGAAATTTTTAAATCGTCTTTTTGTGTCAAAATAGTTACTGGACACGAGAAATCACATAAAAATCCGCCGCATATCAATCGAAGCCATACCATTTGGTTTTTCACACTAACAAGTCAAAGTTGTTAAATGCAAATATGTCATACTAAGATTTTATAATTTATTATTAAAATGAACGATTATCTACACACGTGGAATACAAATTAACGCCAATAGACATAAATTAAAATGTATTTGATAAATAATTGTAAAATGAACAATCAACATCTTAAGGTTATAAAACTTACATCAAATAGTAGAAAACCAAGGCAATAAGTGCCAGCAGTATAATATAAACTAATAAAATATCAAAATTATTGCATAAAATATAACTCGTATTTCATTATCATTTAGGTTTTACTACATTTTTAAAGGGTAATCTGTAAAGAGTATAATTCTTATTTATAAAACAACAAAGATGAACTTTGTAAGCCGTTTAAAGCGCACCTCCACACAAAATTTTCAATTTAATTTTCGCGATGTTTTTGCTGTTAGGTATTTTGGTTTTTAAGAATTTTATCACTTCATATACTGCATCAGTATTTAGGTAGAGACGCCCTTAAGAAAACAAAATAGAAAATTAGTCGAGCTATTTTACTTTTTTATATACTTACAGTTAGTTATACATAAAATATCCTATAAAAGTCGATTAACCACAAAGTTTGATCTTCGCCATTTCCTAATGAGTTGCAAATTATAGTTTAAACTTCAGTTCAATACAGTAAAATTTAACACGATATCCCAGACATGAGATCATTTTATTATCCTTCCTAATTCCCAAGGAATTCGTGGGACAAAAACTGAAAGGTCCCAATTTAGTTTGCCATTTTCTAATGGGTAGCGAATTAGTGTTAAAACGTCAGTGGATAGAGCTGGGTGCGTCTGCGCAGCGCGTTAGTTTCGCGTGTCGGCACGAGCGCTCGCGGCGGGAACGGGAGAATGCTCGTTTTTGACATAATCATGACCGTAGATGATAACCATCTGAGCTTAAATTGCTTTAGTATTGCTGATTCTCGCAATCCGAAGATTACACAAAACATTGATAAAATGACATGATTGACATGGGAAGATTGGCGTTTATTTTAATATACTAGTTTGAAGTAAACATAAGTAAATGATTGAACATTGCAATGAATATCCGCGGTTCGATTGCACCTCTATCTAAACATAACTCTCTTTTATCTTCTGTTTTGATTTTTCTGACTAACATTACTGATTTGCTTTATGATTCGCGAGATTTTAATTGACTAATTTTATACTCAGTCTTCTGTAATGAATACTTGCATGTAGTGAATGCTACCTATATTTGAAAGGGTTTTAATTGGACAGCTTAAGAAACAAAGCTGCAGCTGATATTTTGTTTAGTTTCAGGACAGGCTTACGCATTCGATAAACTTTCTTACTAAAACGACTAACTCTTATCTATGATTACCTACCTGACACGCTTGTCTAGGTCATAATTATCGGCATCTCACATTAACAAAGAACCTCAAAAGTTCATCACACTTAATTGTATTGATACAATAACGACTTAATCGCAAGAAAAACAGAGGGATATTAACCCTTTGCGTGTCTAAGCTCTACCCCGGGGCGGACAGTAGCAGGGTCGAGTCCAAATTGAGGGCTGTCAAGCGTCGATCAGGGAGATGCAATTTGCGGTAGCTAGATCGATATCGATCGATAGCCGTGGGAATCGTAAGATCCTTGACAAAGGTAACCTTTTTGCTCTGTAATTTTCTTTATCGCAAAAGCGTTTTTCGCTTCATATTTTTTATGATCACATGTTTTCAATTCGATTAATTATTTCATCGGTAACGTGCAATAACGCGTTTTCTTTGAGTTCTTTTATGAAAAGAAATCGATCGCCATATTCACACGATAAAGTATAATTACATGAATGCAAAGACTTTTATTTCCTATCTCTAATGGAGTAATTTTCTATACGTGGAAGCGAACAATGTAAATTACAAAGCAAATGTTGTTTGTTTGTCTAACAGCTGTACTGAAACTACATTTAAAGTAAAGGGTCCGTTTTCACAAACGCGGAGTCCGCTCTAGTACAAGTGGGTTATTTTTTTGCATGAAAACTTTTGTTTTCTTTTAAGCCTTAAGTCCTTGTAAGCCCTTTCCTTTCAGTTCTAATGGAAACGCACCCTTAGATATTGTCCTGTGATCTCCTGTCGTCGCCAAATAAGTCAATTTAATCATAAAATAGTGTGTCGTGTGTTTTACAAACATCACAATCTTGCGGTCAAATTATTGTAACGACACGGGGACCTTCATTGTACCTACCAGTTTGGAGTTTCAGCATGTGACAGTAATCCAAACAACAGTTCTTTGAATCGAGATTTACGTTTGGTTTAGCCAAGCTTATAATTAAGCTTGTCTTTTCTAAACTCTTGCATAGCTCGATATAAAAAATAAATGTAATTCTAATTTATACAGTATTAAAACCGCATTTATTCTTTATTAATGTACAACAGCAGAGCTGATAGATTGCGTGTACCAAATGGCATATATCACAAGAAAAACTAAAGACATCGTAAGCACCAATTATAATATCACTTTCAAGCAATTACGATCGAATTATCAATTCATCGGAGACGCGTCTTATCGAACTACTAAATCCGTAGCTAGAAAATGAAAAGTACCTATTTCAACTTGTAGATGAAATTGATTCTCAGTGTTGCGTGCTTTATTCACGAAGCATAAAACAAAAGAAAACTAGTGTATTATTACATATTAATTGCACCAATTTATATATCGGTGCTAACGGAATGAGCTGTCAATGTGGTCTATAAACGTATATTGCACGGATTCTCACGCTACCGTAGTTAGCAAGCTGTAGTGAACTATCTCGGTTCTCGGAATAACGATGTATCCCACCTAATGATACGCTTCCAATTGTTTTCACACATATACCCGAATGTGGATGTATCAATGTGTTTAGGGAACAACAGCGTGCGTAAAGTCGCTTCGATGACAAAAAGTTGTAATTTATTCACCCTCGGGTTCTAATCGAGTGATCAAATTGATTGGGTTGCCATGTGTGAGATAGCGATATCTGGCTGTATGATTGGCTGTTATAGTTATTTCACAACAATAGGTACAAAACATCGCACAGGCCGATTAAGGGATTATTTTGGTGCGGGACGGGACTGATTTTAGAAATAATGTAGGCCGTCACATTACCTATCTATTTACCATGCACTAGCTTAAGCTCTAAGCCATCTTTTGAAATACCGGCCAAGTGCGAGTCGGACTCGCGCAGAAAGGGTTCCGTACCATTATCTAAAAAAACGGCAAAAAAATCACTTTCTTTGTATGGTAGCCCCCTTAAATATTCATTGTATTCTGTTTTTTAGTATTTGTTGTTATAGCGGCAACAGAAATACATCATCTGTGAAAATTTCAACTGTCTAACTATTATGGTTCATCATGAGATACAGCCTGGTGACAGAAGGACAGACAGACAGACGGACAGCAGAGCCTTAGTAATAGGGTCCCGTTTTACCCTTTGGGTACGGAACCCTAAGAATGAAGTTCCGAACCTTAATCTCGCTGCAAATTATTATTTGCAGCGAGATTAAGGTTCGGCTATTGCCTTGCTTCTTTGTCAGACTGTTAGACAACGTTGCCACGTTGTAGCGGAGTCGCGATTTTAGGTGTACTGTATCTACTTTTATTGTGACAGCTTTCATAAGTACTTATTTATCGATTTCCGTTCTCAATTTTATCGACACTACAAACATTACCTGCCTTTCACAGAAATACTTTTAATCGCAGGAAAACTAGCGAAAACAAATACTAACTTGTAGCTAGATACATTATCATCTACAAAGTTAAGCGAACACAACCTTTACAGGGTATGAATTATATAATTCTTTTTAAGCATCTTAATTTTAATGATCTCTTAGTAAATTGTTTTGGGATTCTGTGCTCTCATAACGCCATTGTTTTCGAGATAAAATTGAAATAAACTACTTTGGTAATAAATCAATGCTTCAGGTGCCTGATTTAAGTATTTTTATTATGCGTTTAGGTAAAGTTTTTTCTATTCTATTCTATTCTAAAGCTAGCATTATAGGTAAATTAAAATTCGAAGTTAGTTTCGACTCCACGTATTCCTACACCCACATCACCGCTACCGTTTAATAGCGGGCGATTTGATTACAAATTACAATAATTACGGATCTGGATCGTCCGACACGCGCTGCGTAGGGCGTTGCGCCTGCGCACGCCACGTCTTTTGCGTCTATTTTAATTTTTATTGCGTTTATTGCGACGAATAGGTCACTTAACAAGAACTGCTTGCAAAATACAGGCTTTTTATAGTTATTCACTTACGGTAAACATGTTAACCACTCCTAGATTTGATATAAATTTGAATTACTTTTCCTTCTAGCCCTAGTCACCACGAAAGATAAGACTGACCTATTGGTGACTGACCAATACATAATACAAATAGAACAATATATAAAATAAACACATATGACTAAATAAATAAATATGTTATTACAAAGCATTGCTATTTATAAATAAAACTATTTACAGTGCCTGAGATATGAAGCCTGATTTGATAGCCGGTTTTAAGATGATAGATAGAATGTAAAATAAGATAACAAATAATAACTTACTTTTTAGGGTCATAAAGTAAGTTAATATTTAACCCTTATAACCCTAGGATTTCGATTAATTAGTTGGCCTATCAGTCGTCGAGTTCAACATCCTATCAAGCTTCAATTACCCACCGGTGGCCGCGTAATAATAGATTTTTTATTGTGTCTCTTGACCTTGGCCTGACAGGATATTGATCTAAAACTCAATAAAACGGCATTAACGCGATCATAATTTAGGTACAAAATATTACCTCTTTTGCCTGACGTGTCCAGTCGGTGCGAATGGACACATTTTAACTCACAATGACTGGCACCGAGCTCATTAGGTATACTTACATTAGTTAAGGAACTTATTTATTAAGGTTAAATAAAAACAAGTTTATTATTTTTTGGTTTTCAGGTTTCGGCGGTTTAATTTTTTTGTTTAAAAGTTTTATCTAAATAAAATTAATGCATGTCGCAATAAATAAATTATGTTATAAATAAGTAGATAAATGCTGAGTAGAACGAAATGCTTCAAAATTATCCGCTGTGATCGTTTGAAGGCAAATTACACTCAACTTTTACGCCCCTTGCTTCGATAGTGTTACGATTCCTGTTTATAATATCCGATATTACTCCCATCGTGTTGGGAGGCACCGGTAGCTCGTAATTAGAGGATAGGAGGCAACTTGCGCGATAACTAGTCTTAATGACGTGAAATCGCTATAGACTCTGCCTAGGGTTGCGAAAGTTCAATACGCTTTTTAAGACCAATTCTATCCCCTCTATAACTAGTGTGGCCCTAGATGTACAAATTACTATCAACCAATCATCTTTAACTTGATTCAAGTTTTTGATAATTTTCCTCATACGACTCATTGCCATTTTCTCTTTTGGGACTTTACCAAGAAGATTATATTCCTTCAATTTTCTAGATCAAAGGCCAAAATAAGATTACACAAATATTTTTAGGACAATCCCCAAGAATCCCAGTCACCTGGCAACCCTACATCTGACGTCCGCCATATTGGAACGAAGCGGCAATGGCAGGAAAACTCGCAATTATAACCGCTCGCCCCATCACGACACAAATATACGCAACTTTACTTTAAGTGTTTTATAAAAAGCTCTCTAAGGATATTTATTTCTCTTTTACAAGCTAATTCTTCGTAATTAGTCCGCATTAAAACTGGTGACGATAAAACGTTGTCGCTTGGAGCTTATTTCACGTTAAAAGTGCTCGAATGTGCTTATTAAGATTTATCAAAATACAGTCATATTAAGAATTATTGATACCAATATAACATTAGACAACATCATATACTTTACTCTGATACTAAGGTAAGTTGCTAAAGCAGTGTCATAGAAATCAGAAGTTCAGGGTACTTGCCTCTCGGCTACTGAGGGCGTTAATATAAAATGAATATAAATAATAAAAAGGCGAAAATAAATAAACAGCTATGAACCACTTAAAGACAGGTGAATCCGATAAAATGGCATCTAAGAATAAACTACAATAAATACACCCGAATTACAAAGGAATGACGTCTTGTGAAGAAGTGACTCTACCTTTGCTCTGTCTACTCATTATGATGCCGACTGCAATTGAAGTTTTATTATAATGTAGGTGTTAATTAATACACACCACCATTTGTTTTTAATGTTCTTTGTTTTCAGGTTCTTATCAAGGATATACATACGTAATGAGTACGAAGGCAGCAAAACCGAAGTTGGATTGGGCGGGTCATGTTTGCTAGATTAATCTAGATCATGGATCTATATCGCCACATTATGATTTTAATTTTTGATTTTGACCTTTAGTTTCCTGAAGATGGGTATCGCCGTAGAGAACTTATTCTACTCTATATTTTGTTTTGAGTGACGCTTTTTTATGCCAAACTATTAACGCCGACTCAAAACCTAAAGTCACACTTTTAAAAATTTCTTGATCACAATAACAAAATATGAATGGGACATAATTTTTGTATGCCCAACGATGATTGGACGATTAATCACGCGTATTGCGCCGGCGCAGTTCACTGGCGCCGCTTATACAGCTACTTGAGACCTCCATTCAGCCTTTATACAGCCTTTTGTCGAGATATTTAATGCCTTTTATTGTGCTCATCCAATTAATTATATTTAATGTGACCGTCGCTTTTTGTCACGTCTTAATTTAATTTTCTTCAATGACACAGCGTATTATGTCGGAAAAATTAAAAGGAACCATTAACCGTGTTTCGCAAGACGTTCCGTTATATGTAGAAATGTGTATCAATCATATTTTGGAGGTCAGATGACGCTTTATGATTAAATTAAAAATAGCTTTGATTGTGACCTGAGGTCTAACCATGAACTGTAACAGTACCTTAACAGTGTGGTTTTCACTCGTCAAACTCTATAGGTCCAGGCAAAACAGAACAAGGTTGAAGTAAAACTAGCTTATATTGTAATGCCTCACCAAAAAGAGTTTTTTTCTAACACTATATACTACCTAAGAGCCAAGAGATTTATGTTCCTTCACATTTTCACACATTATTTTATACAAGTACAGGATACAAGTTCTATAACTCATTCAAACCTCTTTACCAGCTGATAAATCAAGTCATCACAACATTGTCATAACAACTTAACACGACCACAATAGTTAAACAAAACTATAACAGGCATTAAAATATAAAACCCCAATGATGTCTCTATCAAAGATGAAAGAATTATTAATTGTCGGCGACGAGGGCCCACCACGGAGTGAGATCAAAGGCCTGCGCGCGCGCCGCTGTTTATAAACAACTCGATATCTGACGACCGACGAGTAGCTGTGAAAGGAATTAATTAGGCAATAAATTGTTATCTGTACACAAAAAATAACGCTCACGACTCACGATAAACAATACAATGTTATTTTTTCGCTTCAAAAAGAATGCGGGTAGGATCGTGGAATGTCTGACTGATGAAAACAAACATGGTTTTTCTTCTTTATGATATTGATAAAATTGTTTATCCGATTTGAAGAATGGTTGTATTTTTTTAAGTCTAGATACTACTTCTACTAATGTCTTGAAAATGACAACAAAAAAAACGTTACCTCCTTAATATTTTATATGGCAGTCATCTTTGTTTAGGCGAAAGGTATTTGCAGAGTTAATTAAAACAAAACTTAACTTTGACAAGTTTTTTATGTCTCACTGAATGTATAACAATATTAACGACGATAAACATAATTATCATAAACAAACATCCAATTGCGCATTTGCTGTATTATATTTATAAAGATACATATTATTAACTGAGAATGTACGTCGTAAAGGAAAACCCCATCACGATTTTACCAGGAATCAAATGCTATCAAATAATATTGATGATTGTGTGAGACAATCAATACTTTGACAATATTATAGATAATCAAGTGTTCAATACTAAATAAATAACATGTAGAGTTATTTCCTACTTTTTACGACTAAATGGTATAGACTTAGGTAATACTCTTTGCTGATAATCAAAATCCTGGAAAAACTATATTCATTGGCGTTCCGTTTTAACACAAATAAATAAGTAATCTACATTACGATAATCCAAAAATCCCATTTAACATACGAATTGACACGGATATCGTTCGTGCTCGTTTCTAGTCAAATAGTATGGGCGTATAAAGGTGCGTGTAGACCAGAGAAAAATTTGATGTAAAATTGAGCAATGTCTATAAAATTATTTGATTTTATAAATGACATTATAATGAAACGTTCAGTTTACAATGAAGGTTATATAAAAAAACGTACTTAAAGAAAACTCCCAAATGTTTTAACTGTTATTCAATCCTTGCGTTCATAAATTATACCATTAGAAATAATAATTATGAAGATAGTAACACACTTCATGTGATTACATGTTTTTCCAACAGATCTGCCGAGGACATTAATTAAATGTTTTTTACCATTATAGCGAGCGTTTTTTGTCTCATTAATGTTGCGTACATAAATAGTATTTATTAGTTTATCTACCGTCAACTTTTGATCGAAATATTGTGCAAATATTAGGCTATTAGTTAAGTTGAGAACATTCTAAACGCTTTGACGTGTGCGCACCTCTAGTCGCACTATTTGCGCGTGCGCAGGCTGTGAGCGCCGCGTGTTGACACTCGACACCTAAAAGGCGCCGCCAAACAGACCAAATCCGTTCTAGAGGTATGCGTCTAGTATACGTACCAAAAGTGTTACGTCCTCTATCAAATATGAATATATAATCAATTGGTTATTTTTTTCAGGCAAAAATTTTCTTTCATTTTACCATAGAACTGTGGAAAGAAACTGACATAATCAAGCTTTATGCTTTTATCAAGAAGTTCATGAAAAAAAGTTTAATACTATTAATATCAGACAACATTGAGGCAAAAACAGCAACTATGTAAAATTACGTAGGTATATTAAACGCAGGTATGTATGTACCTACCTTATTTCCTAATAAAATTTAATATTTAAGTAACATAGATCATAATTATCTTATACCATAAAAAAGACATTGTAAATTATAACATATTTACTTTAGGAGTGCAAAAGCAGCTGCATATTGTGTTTAGCTTTTTTTCTATTATAGTGTGATATAGTTGTGGCTTATATAGAACCAGAGGATACCATTAGGTCTTTTAAATGACAAAAGTCCGTATAGGCTCTATAATGGTTATTTTATTGGCTTAACTAGCAGTTTGGAAAGCCTATTTGTCGAATCACGGAGATCGTTAAGAGCTTAAATGAAGTCTAGCTTTAATGAAGAGAAGAAAATAAGGTGCTTTCCTATTGCCACAATTTCACTAACCAGTTTACATATATCCTCATGATATATTTTAATTCCTACTTTGATTGTATACAATCATACTCATCGAAACAAGCCAGAATAAACACACGACTTTAAAAATGGGTTGTAGCTGCATTATTACTATGTAATCAAAATTACAATAGGCACAATAAATATCTTTTAACCACCCCGAGACTAAAATGGACTCTATAAATGATTATTTTATTGGCGTAACTGGCAGTTAGGCGAATATGCTATTGGCAAATCGCGAAGGTCGTAAAGCAGCATGAATGGTGCCTAGTCAATGGTCAATAGGCCGCATAAAGCCAGGGCGAGAGATGATTTTGCGACAAGCTAGGCGGTCATGTTCGAAATGTAGAAAGTTAAGTCATGATTGTGTAAAAGAGTAAATAATACCCATTTTACTTAGGTATAGCCTACATATTGATTTGCTGATTGTTATGTTCATATTGTGTGAAATAAAACAGGATAACATTTTAACATTATAATAAGGGAAAAGTTAACCTTAGGCACAAAAACATACTATGAGTAAGTTAAACCAGGACTAAGAAAAGGGAAGCAGCAATTTAGACTAGCTTTTGAAGAAATTATGAAGAAAAGAAATTATATACAAATTGCCACCTTTTGAAGCACAAGGCAAAAATATTTTTAACCCCAATACAGCAAAACCAAGGTGCTGATATAAATTAAATCAATGTTTTATAGTTAACCTTTACTTTGCAATAAGAATTTGCAAACCAAAAGCTGTTGCAAGCACCAATCCTAGGTAACTGAAACTACGACGCTATTAGCTCTAACAAGATTAACGCTAATTG
Organism: Anania fuscalis; assembly: GCA_950371115.1. Lineage (NCBI taxonomy): Eukaryota > Metazoa > Arthropoda > Insecta > Lepidoptera > Crambidae > Anania > Anania fuscalis. Next base: position 10,293,245 of record OX493343.1, on the reverse strand, counting down.
ATTTCCGAGTTAATTAGCCGAATAAACAATTCATTGCATTTAATTTCTACAGATATTATATACCTAGGTTCTAGTTTTCCTTCTTCTAGACTTTAGTTTTAAGCCAAATAGGAATAAGTAATCATCCAATGGGTACGAAAACGAAATAATTTATCTAAGGCTAGCGTTAGCTAGACTTAGCTAAGCGTTTAGATCAATATCTATGTGTGCAATAAATAATTCTGTTCAGCTGTTGCAGCGTGATCAAGCTACAAACAATAAAAACTTACACATCTAAAAAATAAGGTGACCCATTATTTCATTGAGACATTTAGTAGAAGTAAGAAATCTAAATATAATGGATAATACAATATACAAGTAATTATCTTGATTAATTCGATTTAAAAGTTACAGTTACCGATTGCATCCTGCTTATTGGAAAAAAATAGTCAGAATAGTAGTCAAGAAAGACTACGAAGATACGAAGAAACTTAATCTAATGTAAAGGGTTACAAGGGTATAAAGAATATACTATAGCAGTTCGACCCAGGCAAGCATTCATCGTATTCGTGATACCAAAGTACGTTTTATCTCTACGATCAGTAAGGCCACATTTTATACTAAATACTTATAATGTATATCATTATAACAAAATTACATATCTCATAACCGATTATACGCTGAAAACAGGAAAAACACGAAAGCATCTCGAAATTACACATAATTGCACCCGTATACATCAAGCATGTATTGTATAACGTACAAGGAATATGTAATGAACATTAGGTACATTCGCTACTCTAGTGAAATACACCTGCCCTGTCAGGGGCTTCCTTGCCGCATCACTTTTATTTTCCGGTCCATTTTACTGCCGAAAAGGACCATCTTAATTTGACCCCTGAAGTTCGTTCTGCTCCACTTTTTTCGTCTATTTCATTAAGTGTTCGCGGCGATGGGTAGGTCTATATAAGTGGTGTGTTTTAACACGACGGTTTACGAGTAGTAAATAATTAAAGCCCCTAATTTGATGCGAAGGATGCTGCCTGCCTGTGTTTATGCGAGGAAACCTCGATTGGACGACGCGTTCACACTTGTAATCGCACCTCTGAGAAGAAGCTCTGAGAATGTGATTAGGTTAATCGTGCGAACCTAAATACACAAGCGAAACGTTTTTCTACACTGACCAGTACGGTCCAGGGCCCTAACCATGAACTGTTAAAACAATCACAAATCTGTCAAACATTATCATTTCTGTCAAATTTTGTATGAAATGACGTACCAAAATTGACACATTTGACAACTTTGAGATTGTTTTAGTAGTTCATGGTTATGGCCCAGGTGCCACGACTATTGTCGCAAGTTTTACAAAGGCAATCATACTAAGGGCCTGTTTTACAATGTGCGGATAAAGTGCCAAATAGCTATATAGCAGATAGAAATATGTAAAGGATAAAAGTGCTCGAATTAATGTGTCATATTAGCGCTATTTGACGGTGATGAAACGCAAAAATAGTGTTTATCCTTATATAAGTCGACAATAGCTTATTCAGAACTTATCCGTACATTGTGAAACAGGCCCTTAGTATAATTTCACACCATGCATTTAAATATTTAAAAATAAAAACATCATCTACTCGTACGTAAGTACAGTCTGTTTCAATAAATATATTAAAGTCATGCGATACGAATAGAATATCGACCACAATTCAAAGCCTATCGGATTTCAGACAAGGAGTCTTAATGTCTCAAGGCGGGAAACCCGACAAATGCTAATGCGACCTAATCATGTTGGTATCAAAACAAATCCACACTACTGCGCATAATCTACATAATAATAGAAGAACCTAATCGAATTAAATGATTAAAATACAGCAAAAATGGTAACCAATTATATACAAACGCTTTGCAACTATAGCACCTGAATCCCACTTCTGATTATGAATAAAAGACCAATCAAACCACAATAGTAATTTAATATTAACTAATTACTACTGATTATTACTTATAATTAAGAAGACAAAAATTAACTTGATACACTAAAAATATAGAGATTTTATTTTTTGAAAACTACTTTGTGAATATTTTAATGCGGTATTCTTTTATAACTGTTATATAAATAAAAGTCAAACAAGAACAAAAAATATATATAAAAATCTCGTAACTCAATCACGATTTAAGTGCTGAAATGTCACACCACGTAGATTTCTATACTTCATGACAAACCTAAAAGTAATCTCGTTTGTGTTTTGCGTGGGATGATATGCATACCTGTTTTACTCAATTCTAAAGTCAAACGAACAACCAATACAAAAATGACTTATTTTTTTATTAAAAAAAGCGTCTGTGAACTGTGCTTTATTTTCATATCGTATCATATCTAACAAGGCATAACAGTGACAGTAGCCGTGTCTGTATCGACTTATAAATATCACGTTCCTATAATCGATAAGGGTGACTATCTTGCCTTTCAAGGGTATTAAGTTTCGACGCCCGGTCGGATGAGCTCGTGATACGGTAGTCGACATCGGATTAAGTAGCGATTTAATTTTATTTTGTCTGGTGAGGAACGCGAATAGAAGTGACGTGCGAATTGAGTTTGCTACTCTGAAATCCGTTTTCCTTTACTTGTCCAATTTGTAAAAAATCTTATCATTACTCTTTATTAACGAAATTATTCATTAAATAAGTAATGAATGTAATGATACTATAATGTAGACAGAAAAATAATAACCTGCTATTTTATTAGTAACACAAAATTATAAATATTCTTACAGTTTGTTGGTTTTATAAACTGATAATGTTGCCAAGATTTAAATGGACCTTGGATGGAGTTTGCAACTAACTAACCAATACTTTGGTAAGTTAAGATATTGTGGTAATTGTTACATTTAAAGTTGTCTGTTATATTGTATTTATGCTTACAATTTTTTTTAAGTCACTTTCTAATAAATTTGATGTGAATTAGATGGATCTTTCCATCATTGTAGCAGCATTATGTGTAAGGAACTGTCATGGTTGCAAAAATGCTATATCAAGAGCCGGATGCTCGACCTTCAGTGATACCTACCTAAAAACTCTATTTTTTGGCTTTTAAGGAGGTCACAAAACTAAAATCTACGATTTGTTGTTTAATTTTTGTCTTAACCCTTTGTGTGGCGATGCACATAAAACTTTTAATGTTTCAGGAGTGTGTTCAATAATAGAGTATTAGTACGTTTTTTAGACGGACTGTTAGTTGTTTTTTTTTTAAATTGAAATAAAGATACCTACAAATGTTAACAATCAGATCTGCAAACGGAAAAATCCAACCTTATCCATCCAACGCATAATGTAAACATGATATGATATTAAAGAGGAAAATTTTGGAACTTATTTGATCTTTTAGTTAAGACTCTTATTGATGTGAAGATCGTGTCAGGTGGATTATTAAAAGTCGACTCGTTATGTTATGCCTACTGCTGTGAAAAATAATCAGATTTACAGAGGAATTTAAAAGATAAAAATAGAAATGGAAAATACTAAGTTACAAGTAGTTAATAAGATCCGTTATCTTGTCGCACAGTAGTAAAACTATACGTAGTTTGGGGTCAGATAATTGTTGATTGTCGATTTTTTATTAATTTCTTTACCAACTCTACTCCTTCTTAATAAGTCATTCATACATTATCTGTATTAAAATGAAATCTTAATCGACCCTTCCATTATCGATTTCCCCTTTCTATCTATACAACTTTAATAGATGCAAAATGCACTAATGACCTCCCCGATGTTGCCCGCAAACAAATGGCGCGTTATTACCGTGGCTTTGTCCGATGGGCGGGGAGGGGATGATTGATACGGGGCTGCGCGAGCGCAGTCACGACGCGTGCGGGTAGGGCTGTCTAACGTCCGGAAACATCCGGACATAGATGAAGTATTCAGTCACACAAGACTGTTACTAATTAAAAGAGATAAAGACCGGAACAATTATTCTATTATACGGTATCCGACCAAGTAAGTAGGTATTTATAATTTCAGCCATAGGACGCCCACTGTTGAACATAGGCCAATGACTGGAAGTAACAGTCGCTAAAGTTTAAAAGGATGAGCATACACACTACGTGTAGCACTGTCAATGTGTATGATACCTTACAATGAAACTAGCGCTAAGCGTTGATTGTTTTTTACACAGCTACAACTGGCTACAACCTATCTGACTGGACTAAGAAAAAATAATTTGCCTGCACTAGGTTTTAGACAGATGGTATCTAGCTGCATACTTTTATGAAAAAAAAATTCTTTAAGTCAAGTTTTCATTCAACTTGCTAACTATGATCTATCTATTGAGTAGGTACTTATAATAGCATAAGTGCACATGGAACTTGACAGTTTGATCATTACCTAGTTCGTTATTTGACTTATTTAACAATTTTCACGATATTCACAATGTCCAGTCATTACCAATATCCGGATTCCGGTTTTATACAACTGGCAACCCTATTCTCCCGGCTTGCCGCGGAATTCGAACGTTTTGCGCATTTATACCTTTTTTGCATTTCATGTATTACACTTAATAGTATAATGCGTCGTGTTTTGCTGCGTTTTACAAGAGCAATGAAGGCCCACGAGTGGCGTGGTGAAACTTCTTCATCTAGCAAACGTTTTTTACATCTTGTGTTTCTAGGAATACTATTTCATTTTGTAAATTGTAGTTTGTTATAGCAAAAGTAATATTGCATTTTCACTGTCTCAGTCAGCAGCATGATATCAGCATAGGAATAAAGCACTAGAGGGACCAAAATCATGTCCAAGATCTGCAACATACTATCATCATATTATTTATATATTGTCTCGGGATGGGTTTGTGGTACTGTCATTATTTCCGATTTCTATAACACAAGTGCTTTAGCTACTTACCTTAAGATCAGAGCAATGTGTATGTATAATGTTGAATGTTAACGACTATTTAACACCGCAAGCAACCACACGAGCGGTGTCTTTGTTTTTTAATTAAGGACACTGCACTGATCGCAATATCGAAACGCGATTATAATCCTATACGTCTTCGCGAAGACCTTCGTATGCCGCCGTGATACACCTCCCCCCCCCCCCCCCCATCCATAGGGTCGGCTTACATAACTGTTGATGTGTCCCGACTAAGCATTTGCTTATTGAATAAATTAACTGTGAAGATACTGGCTGAATGTGATTGATAAAATATACAGAAAACAATTTTTTTTACTATTTTCTGGCCGGGTTTTCTTCTGGTAGGCTTTAGACTTAAGGCAAAGGAATATCTCACACAACCCAAAGACGGAATTGAAATAAGTCTAAGTAGATCAAGTAGGCATTAGCTGACCCGACGAACTTCGTGCGGCATCAAAACCAATAGTTCTCATTTTTTTCCCGTGAATTTTACCGATGTTTCGTTAGCTTTTCTGCTATTTGGGGCGGAGAAATCCAACAAATAAAATATTCATAAAAAATCAGTAGTTCTTCAGTTATAAATTATACCTACCCTATACTATAACTAACCTGACTTTATGTATATTCTTTACTAGCTGTGCCCGCAACTTCGTTTGCGTGGACTACAGGATGATTGCCATACTATTGCCATATCAAGCAACGCTGTAGACTGCGTGAAGCACTATTTATTAAGAAAAGAGCCTTTTACTAAGACTAATCAGTTATTTTATGAGTCAGTGCCAGCCATGGAGTGTTAAAATGTATTCGCACCGACTCCAAATAGTACCTACTGATTAGGTATGTTTTAGTCAAAACAATTTGCTTGCGTTTTAGTTTAATTTTGAAGTCGGTTTTTAGTTTATATGAAACTATTTTATTAACGTTTATTGGTAAGCCCTTTACAAAAAAATATCATTAAGAAACTATTATCATCATTAGGTCGGTTAGATAGAGGTCGCTAAAAGATGTTTAACAGAAGTGAGGTCCAGTTAAAAGAAAGCCTGCCATTCTTGTGTCGTAACCACAGTTTAAGATCTTTCGTTCAAAATTAAGTCACTTTGAGAAATAAACTTATAATTTTTTTTTTCGTTTCTGCGTGTGTTGGTTTACACCCCCAATAAATAAAATTGCTGTCAGTACCTCGTAAGCGCCACGTCTGCCCAATACACTACAAATATAATCTGTCGTCTGTTAAGGATTTTTGTGACTTTCATCTTCAGCGCAGCAGTATGATATGATAACTGACAGACGCAAACATCTGAATAAGTTATTTAAAGTTAACAAACACACTCTATTTGCCTAGATTTTTTGAAAATTTTCTTTGATTTCCGTGTAATTCCTCCGTCAGATCCTAACTTAGTGAAAATGGAACCACCTCGGGAATATAAACTTTCAAACAAAAAAGGAATGTAGATATCTGTGCATAATTGACAGAGTAATCGCGTAACAAACATACAACATACAAAAAAGCATTCAACAAATTGAAACTTTTTAAAATCGGTTAAAAATATCTTAAATGTAATAAATAAGGTTTAATAAAGTAATAGATTTTCGGTTCCTTCTTATTCTTTATTGGAATAAATCCTTCAATTGTCTGCCTTCCAGTGTCATTTTGCCATGATAATAATTTAGGTACAAAATGTTACCTCTTTTGCCTGACGTTTCGATCGGGTTACACCGACCGTGGTCACAGGCTGACTGGAACAGCGATGTCTTCACTCCGTATGAGAGGCAGATTCTTCATCTACCCTCATAATATTATTTTCACGCCAAGTACCGTCACACACTACACTCACTGTGTCCCTATTCTGCACACTAACCGCCGCGTCCGTATTCAGGTACTCGATCGCGAAACAAAACGAGATTGTTTATTTTTAATCACTGGATTGAAGAATCTGCCTCTCATACGGAGTGAAGACATCGCTGTTCCAGTCAGCCTGTGACCACGGTCGGTGTAACCCGATCGAAACGTCAGGCAAAAGAGGTAACATTTTGTACCTAAATTATTATCGCGTTAATTCCCGTTTCATTGAGTTTTAATTATGCAACGCGAAAGTTTAAAAGTAATAATTTTCTAAATATCTTCAATGTACAGACATCGACCCGTTACAGATTTATTATAGTATAGATATGTATATTCAGGGTGTCCGTTAAATATAGGACAAGATAACAAGTATGTTGTTAAAACGTAAAAAATGTTTGCCCTATGACTTGTTGTTTTTATTCATCATAAGAACCTGTAGGGAAAGGTTTACAGCCTGTTTTGAAGCAATCTAATAAGTTAAGTTAATACCTACCAAAATTTCCAGTTTAGGTAAGAATGACTATGATTCACAGGTTTCAAGTGTCCATTATTTCACAAGTTAGTGCTAGTCCATTTTAGCGATCGGCCCAATAATTCACATGACTAACGCTCGAATAAAGCAAACATCTTGTCATGGGTTACTCAGCGAATAGTCTATAAACTGCTGAACAAATACAAATCTGAATAATCATCGCATCTACGGGCTATTATGAAAAATCGCCAAGTGCGAGTCGGAGTTTGATACTCAGTACTCTAGAACATATTTGCATTTAGTCCAGATTTAAAACGAACTAGTCTATAATTGGCTTTTTTTTTGGCTGCTTTACTATAGGGAATAGTATTTTATTATATTTTTTGTCATGCGTTATGAATATTTCTAGCTAAACAACAAATAATAAAAACCGAGTTTGAAGCTTCCGTTACCTTCCGTTTGATTAGTAAGTTAAAAGTTTTAAAATATGTAATATAAATGATCGGTAATTATGATTGCGTTCATTTGGTTGATTTTTACATCTTCAAGTGGTGGTAGACCTAATTATCTTATTAATTTCAACTTAATACCTCTAGGTAGAGGTAGAGGTTACTCGTTCGATAAAAACCTCGCAAAGCTCATATAAATTTCACTTAAATATAAAACCACATTGTTTGTATTTAATCTCCATTGTGAAATCACACATTCCCTAATTTCCATCACGAAATTTTCAGCTTATTCTGAAACAATGTCAACACTCACATTAAAACAGTCAATTAAATAGAGTCATTTAATAACAGTAAAGTCACTTATACAACGTGGAAATATCGCCTATTGTCCGAGTGTACATTACACGTAGAAGTTGGAAACTTTCTAGAAAGGTCTGTTTTGTACTAACTAACCGCATAACATTTCTCCTAACGTTGATTTGAATAAAATGCCTAAGATGTCTGCCGCCTTCTCATTTGTCCAATATTACGGGACATTATAGTTTTAGCCATGCAAAGTGGTGGTTGGCTTCAATTCTAATGAAAGGCTAACAGAAAATTGAACTCCACGTGTTAATGTATACATACCTACATAGCTTAGGATACGGCAATGATTTATCATGGTCTACGTGTAGAGCTAAATGAGAAAAGCATCATTTGAAATAGTAATGTAAAAAAACGGCTAGCTCAATTTTAAATGCATTAAGATATTTATAATTGAAATGTAAAAAAATACTTGTGAATTTTGTGTTGAGTTTAATAGGAAAAAACTATTTTTTTTTTTTACCCGACTGCCAAACGAGGGTTATGTTTTTCGAGCGTAATATGTATGTATGTAAGTATGTCTATTTCTTTGGCCCGCCCTACAGCCTAAGCCGTTTAACGGATTTTTTTATCTAGTATAGTAGTAGTATAGGATATACTATGGTATAGTAGTAGTATATAAGTATATATTGTCGCAGTGGAATTTAACTAAGTGCCACAACTTATTGTGTAAGTTGCCTAATGTATATTTTCTGTTTTTTTTTCTATAATTTTTCTTTTTTTTGGAGCCAGTGTGTGACAAATAACTGCATAATATCTCAAAACGACACTTGTATTATCTTAAAAAAAATATTAATTCTATGTGATTTGGATTTTGTATGAAACTTCTCCTGTGTAAGGTTACTGAGGTCTGGTGACAATCGCACCGCATGACAGTAGACTTAAATTGCCTCTTCAAATCATTACTGTCGCGTCGTATGCGTATTTTTGAGTAGGTAATTTTTAATTATAGGTTAGATTATTTTTGTTTTAATTGTACATATTAGTTTGTTGTTTCTGAATTAATTATTACGGGCATGGGGGCCAATTTGACCTTAGCTAATTATAGGAGTAAAAAGTTTTTTGTTTTGTTTAAATTGACACCGTTTGGTACAAAATAGATTTTTCTCAGAAAACCGTTAACCATCATACAGTTGTTAATCAACGACATTAATAGAAATGCGATATTAACCAATAGGAAAGGTATTATAGAATAAATTGTTTCTAGAATTATGCGGGCGCCCGCAAACTGCCGACTCTGCACGGAACGTCTTAAATCATCACCTTGATAGGGTAAATTGAACTTTATGATGTGTTAATTAAGCTCATTATGTTTTGTTTAATTATGCCGTATGATGTTGAATTTAATATTTTAGAGAAAATTGTCGTGTACGATAACATTTGCCAGTTGCTACGGGCTATGTTAGTTACGGTTGTAATTATATTGAATTTCGTAGCGAATTTTTCATTGAACACGTATAAAATACTGATAACAAAATGCAACATAATGTGATCAATGCCAGTATAATGAAGGCAGCAAGAGGCAAAAAATTATAAGGTACAAAGTATTCTAACTGAAAGCTGCTGAACATGAAGATTGAAGTTTTATAAACTACCTAGGAATGACAACTAACTTTTTTTCTTTGTCAATCAGGTAGATTATTAAAAAGTATTGAACACGTATTTTTTTCCACATAATCAAAATATAACAGATATATATTGATTTGAAATGTCGCATGACGTCACGCCTAGTTACAATTTTTACTTAGAAGTGACGTCATGAGCCCCCCCCCTCTCCCGAACTTTGACATGCTTTATCCTTGTATTTTTTTAGTTGATTGACAAAAGAAAAAATAAGAGTCCAGTATCTAACTGACGGACTAAATAGTTTTTTTTTTATCCAATCGTCATCCCTATTGCTGCCATCATTGCAGCTTCAAAAAGATTGCAAAAAATATTATAGAACACGAAATGATGTCAATAATATAAATGATGGAATGTTATCGTAAATTGCGCTACCAGCATTTTAGTCACGCAAAATTAATTCTCTGATCAAAAATGACAACCGTGTAACCCTTTTACAATGGCCATCACAGTGATCATCCATCATTGCCAATTAAACTCTAACCATATACGTAAACATACATATTATTCAGAAATAGTGCATTTCACCAGATTTCAAGTTGATGTTACATTGATTGTCGATGTTGATTGATGTTTGGAACAATATAAAATATAAATATAACAATTTATTATAAATTATTTCATTAACGTTTTACCTCAATAGTGTATTATTTTTGCATCGTCAATAAGACTTAGTATCAAAAAATATGGCCTATGGTCTGGTACCTTGAATAACAACTAAAGATATTAATATCATAAATCGATATCAATACACGTATCATATACCTATCACTACTGTTTATCAGATACCAGATACACGTTGATGTTAGATTGGTTTTCAATCTATGAACCATTTCAAAATGTCGTATCACAATAGACACATCTCAAAACGCGAATACATTGGCCGGGGTCGCGTATCTGATGGATACGAGTAGTAGTCACAGTTATTGTTACAATAAACGTAATGCCGGGAACTTTTACACCGCATGTGGTACAAGCGCGATACGAGTAATGTCACATCGCAGCTTACCACCATAAGTAATGCAGTTTTCAGTAGTGTCATTATTTTACTATAAGCGTACTTCAACATGAATATTTATATCTGGACTATAATTTTCACAAATAAATTTAATTTTAATAAGTTTTTATCCTTAACATTTTTGGAATTCTACAAAAGTCACAAAAAATTTGTTAATAAATAATGTGATGCAATCAGCAGCACAAAACAGACTTTAATCGGCGTTTATTTACTTTAAGTATCGGACGATTACGAATTGTTTTAATGAACGCATTCACATGACATACACCTACACATAGTAATTAAGAGGCCATTTAGCTATGATTTTTAAAAGAGGTCCAAAATTAAGTAGAATCAGTGAAATTTGCATATGAAAAGTTCGTAGATGACGGTTTTTTTCTTCATGAAGAGGAAAACCTGAAAAAACTAAAAGGTTTTTCAGAGAGGACTGTTGAATTTAAAGCCCAAACAACATTACACTAAATAACACAAACCACGGGTCAAATCACTGGGCTCTGGCTGAGGCCCTATCAATCATAAACGCTAAAGAAGAATAGAATCAGTGTTTATCGTCAAACTTAAACAGAAAAACAAAGCAAGGTTTAAGTAATATTGCAATAGTCTCGTTTTCTTCCTAAAACATGTACATCTAGTAATATTTTACATATTCGCCATAAATGATAATATTTCATAAAGCAGCAACTATCTGTGATCAATTTATGTCACCGGTAACAAATTTCCTTCCTTAGTAACTTGCGCAGGTATTTTTGATAGTGCTGTCTGTGTTTAAAAACAGAGAAGGAAATATACACTCCACAATGTGTAAATGAGACAGAGAATAAACCACAACAAGGATTACAAGTACTGTTACAAAAGAAATCACCACGTCTCGGCAAAGACAATAGTATAAAAGACGCCAGGGACTTGCGCCAAAAAAACATCTACCTCAGTTGCAATTGAACCTTTTAAACCGGTTTGGTTTCCTTAGTTTGTTCTCTTCAATGTAAGTTCAAAAAACGTTAGTCATAATATTTGACAATGATTTACATTTGGTTTGGGGCAAGTGCTATTCTATTTATTATTTCTAAGCTATTTGAGAATTACAGAAATATGTATAAATACAGTGTGTTAATAACAAATAGAATGAAGAAATTTAATACCTCATTTTGAGACCATGACAATTGGTGTGTTGACTGCTGCATAATTCATAGGATGTTGGTCCTTTCAACATTTTCAATTTTCCTTTTCCGTACCTACTCATCCACTAACTAAATCGATCTCTGTTCTGTTGCGCTCTGTCAAGTCAAATAATTATCCGTTGTTTATGATTTTCTAATTTAATAGTAGCAATAACAGCGAATACATTAATAATTTTCACATCGATTGTGCTGTGTTACTCTTCGGTGTGACAAGCGGCAACAATAACATAACCTAACCCACGCAACCTTTCCTTTATAAATATTGAATGTCAATACGATTATTTACGACAGATATATTGAATATAAATGAGAGATAAAGCATCGAGTTCGATTCCTGTGTAAAGATGGGCGACAAAGGTGCTTTTGTCGAGTCAGCCATTTTATTTGTATGCAAATTTATAAGTTCAACAAAGGATTGTTCGTATCAAATAATCTAATACCCTAATGCAATAGTGATAACGTTTTAAATCAACGGAATCAGCGAATCAACTTTATTATTTTAGTTTTCGACTTATGACGTTTTTGAGTTACGTCACTTTTAAATAATAATTATTTTTCTTATGTTTATTCATATTATGCATGCACCATTGTACAATTACTGCAAACTAAAAGACGGTTAATTTTATGTACCTTTTACTCCATATCGTATCTTATTCGAAACACATTATTAAAAATAATGTTGGATTTGACACAATGAGTCAAGATACCAAAAAAAGTATAAGAATATGTTGTGTGGATTGCGCACGCGTCCAGGTAGCAAGAGGGTACGACACCTGCTCAAAACAGGGCCACACAATCACACACTTTACGCGTCACTATACCACCAATATACCACTTACCTTTACAATCTCTAAACGCTTTGAAAGAAAAAAACATTACGTATGCTACTCCCTTTAGCCGATGATTAAAAAAACTAACACATGCCCATTTATTGTTAGCATTTTATGTTTTTTTGATACCAAAAAAGGTTTATGTCAAATTAGTACGATGCTAGTTGATATGAAAGCTTATTATAATCATCGCCTTGTCACCACTATCCCGAAATCTTTATTACGTGAAATGAAACAGCGAATTATAATTACCGCCAACCGACGAGCTGTGTTGTCAACGCGAAAAAATAAATCTCGGGCCCCGCCAATTATTTCAATTAATGACACGTCGCGGCGTCGACAGGAAAAGGAAGCCAGAGCTAAGTTTAGTCCGCGATTGTGCACTGAGTGACAGCTAGGTTTGATTAATTAATTTGTGGCCCTCTATTCGCCGAGAGGGATAATAAATCGTGCGTGAGCTTTGGCCTCCCGTGAGATGTCTCCAGAGTCGGACACGCCGCTGAATAAATGATTGAGTCAAACGCGAGCATTATATCTGTCTAGACCGAAATAAACCGCTAACGACGTCTTATAACAGGTAAGCAATAATAAAGTCGTCAGATCTAGTTCCTTGAGATCATTAGAATTCCGAGAGCCCAGAGCCGGCTAGAAACTAAAATAATCACATCAAAACCGTGCAACTGAGATGCATTGCACCCAAAAACCCGACGCGCGACCCGATTCACAAAAACAAAATTTGCTTCAAAATGGTTCCACTAAATAAACAATGGCAAATCAATTTCCTAGCAACACAGATGGTTAGGATCTTTCGCACATACAATAAAATAAACTTGAAACTAAATCGTGGGTCCCGGATTTGTTATTAATAATCATATCGGCGCCATATTGCAAAGCCGCCGCCGGCTCACCCTCACACGTGTGGATTGAAAAAAAGACATTTTGTCGCTGTTTCTTGTTTTTGGGTCCACTAACTGATTCAAAATTTTTACTGAGAGCGTTCCTAGTTAATAAACTAAAGATTTTGTTTTTCGACAAAATTGTATAAAACCACTGTACGTGTTGGTAGAATCATCTGTAAAGTTGTGTTTGAAGTAACCTTAAGTTTAAATAATGTTATCAATATTAGCAAAAAGTTTACTAAAAAAAAGTTTAATTAATCAAACTCTAATGTTAAATTAACTAGTTGTTGTTAACTAATATAATATATTATACTTATGATCCCAGACTTTCATCAACACCTTAACTTGGTGTTTGTCACCTGTCATCATCATTTACTGGTTTGTTTACTTACTTACACTTTACTATAGCATTATGTAGATAAGTTATGTAAATAGGTATTTCAGTTCAACTATTTCAAATATAATGATTTATTTTCGTTGACCATTCTTACGTCTCTTTTTATATATATACGATACAAGTTATACAAAGTCTACTTTAAATACAGATCGAGTATTCAGGCCTACTAACGATTTCATATCAATGTAATAAAGACACAACATGCTAAGACAGATTAGAGATATCTGAATATGAGCACATCCAATTATTGACGCGGTCTACCTTATGATAGAATAAATTATAGTTTATTTGGTATAGTGACTCCTCACTTGTCTAATGTGCAATTTGTCTAAAGATTTTTGGTTTTGTCATTTTTCATGAAAAAAAAAACTAAATACAAACTCCTCAAATAAGTATTGGTCATAGTTTTAAATAACTGGTGTTCAATTTGGGTGATATAATACGTTTATGACAATTAAAACATATATACCAATATAAACGTAGATTAAATAATAAATGTAACTTATAATTAAGTAACTTAAATCCCGGCTTAAATTACGTGTTTATCTTTAATCCAAAAATACCTTAAATCTCTTACACTTTTGTTATTTAGTAAGGCATCGCAATCTTACACAGACTGCAATATGACAATTGATTGATAATAGACAGTTGTCCCGAATATACTTTAATAGCAAAGAGCATGCCTATTTCAAATAATGCATTATACATGAACGTTGCTTATTATTTCCATTGTCTACTCAATTTTATGAATAATAATTACAATGACAATATTTTTTTAACTAGTTCATTAGCATTTTTTATTTAACTTTACAAATTAGTGCCTTAAAAGTATGAGCTCGTAATCTTATAGAAATTGTTTTTATTTGATGAATGGATGGAATTAATATACAGAGTAGATAGGTAGTACCTAAACTAGGTTAAAAAAAGTAAGAATTGATTCTTATCAGAATTTAAAAAAAATGTTATCAAACATAATTCAAAGTGTTCACTATATATAAATACATAAATGTAACATTTCAAAACAAATACATAATTGCCATAGTAGAGAAAGGAGTTTATCTATCTAAGATCATTAAACACCATGCGATAACAGCGCGCGCGCGTCGCACCGCGCGACGCAATCCCAAAGGAAGCGTCTAAGCTTTTGGGTTTGTTGTTATTTATTATTGTTACAGTTATTTCAAGGAAATTCGAGATTCTAACTATTATCAGCATATAAATTTTGCTAATAATACATTTAAAAGTAAATTAAATATGTATAAACTAAGTACATCTACTTTATAAAAATGAAAATATTTTATGGTGACTTTAGAAAAGCGTCCCCTATCTAGCAATTGCATCTGATGTACTACTTTATTAATTCTTTTCATTAGTATTAAATTGCTTAAGGTCGAACATATAATTGATGAGTAGGTTAACAAATCAAGAGAGAGGTTTTATACAAGTATTTTCATGCAATTACAAAAAAATATTAAAATGTCAGTATATAGGTATACCTATATACCTATAAGTTAAGTAAAATGTCAAACATCAGCATCAAATTTACATCAGCCATTTAAATCACATCATCAACTTAAACTAAGTTCAAATTCTGTCAAACAATCCATGAAATAGAACTTTGATGTCAATTGTTTTCTTCAGAGTAGGTAAAAAAAATAAAAATGAAAAGCGATGTTTTGACATTTTTGCAGTTGAAGATCAAGAACGGCGCAACTTGAGTTATGCCATGCAGTCACTAAAAGGTTGTCAAACAGTCAATAACCTGTGCAAAACAAAACGTGTGTTGACGACTCACCACGGGGCTGTCATCGCCGAGGTCCGAATCGCGGTCGGCGTCCGCCATAGCGTACGCCGGTACCGGCTCGCGATTCTTCACCCGAATCTTGGCGGTTTCTCTGACGGGGGTACGAATACGCCACTGGGGCACGTGCTCACACGTTCACACACGCACGGACATACAAACGAGTACGGAGCGGACAGATACGAGCGGCGACGGTGCTCGCACGGAATGGTATGGCGAGCGAAACCGCCCGAGCCCCCTCCGAGGCCAGGCCCCGCCTATAAGGCGTCGACGTCACAGCGAATCAAACCACGCGATATTAAACTGATATTTGTGTGATACGCTCCGCCCGCCGCTTATATTGTTTTATTCGAACGATAAAATAATCGCGTCCGACTCCGAGACGTGATTAATATCGATAATGAAACGGTTAACGGCTTTGGATCGCGGTCGCTAATGAGTCGGTTAACGTTTCGGTGTCGGGTGTTTGATTAAAATTATAGATTTATTGGCCGGTTGTTATAGGTTCAGAATTAATCGATGTCGATTAATTACTTCGAGGCTCGATGTCGATAATCCTGCTCGATGGACCGACGACCTTAAGAACGAAGATGGCTGGCAGTAGATGGATAAAAAAGCGGGAGATCGTGCTCTTTCGCGCTCTTTGGGGAGGCCTACGTCCAGCAGTGGACTGCACTGCAATAGGCTGAGATGGATGAATAAATGAATGATTAATTACCTAGCCAGTTAATAAATAAGCTTTTTACTTTGGAAACCTGGTAATGGTCGATTAAAATGGATGATCCAAATGAAAAAAAAGTAAATAAGTATAAACAAAACACACTTATTCTATAGCCAACATGGGAAGTTTGGACAAATAATATTTATGAAAACTATGCAATCATAATAAATAATGTTTAGTACAAATAAACTGCAGTGTGTTAATGACGTAAGTAGTTCAATATTAGTTAGTTCCACCAGACATAGACTACAAAATTTCTATGCTCCTAATTAAGTTAAGTACCATGATTTACTTATTATTATATTTAGTATTCAGCAATCAGCATCCCGTTATGATATTTTAGTTCTGAATTTAGAAGTACCGACCTAGTTAATGTAAGCAAATACTGAGTATATGTTTTATCATAAGTACATTTATTTGAAAAATACATAAATACAGTTCTACTAAAAACAGAACATTATTAACAAGCATCATAACTTGTATAATTATCGAAATTCATGATCATCATTCATCATTTCAGCCACAGGCACCACTGCTGAACATAGGCCTCCCCCAGTGCCTTCCAGATCGGCTGGTTGGAAGCGGCCTGCATCCAGCGTCCTTTAACGAAATTATTCATTTGAAAATATTAACTAATGCAATTATTTTGTTGACATAACTTCCATTAAATTCTAGCAGTCTGTTGATTTTATACACTAGGTAATAGGAAAGAGTACCTATCTATCATAGGATAAAGGCAACATTTGTTTGTAAGTAAACTTCCAAACGTTGTCAAGAAATCCGTCGATTCTAAAATAAAAACAATTTCATAAGTTGTAAAAGTCATTAAACGTCGTATAATATTATAGACAGAGCGCTTCCACAGATAGGTATATTTGTAATTTGCCTCGAATCACAATAATTTTTGATGCTTGTTTTCAGAAATTACATACGCACAGGTATTTTTGTCCAAAAAAAATACAGGTATTATTTTATAAAAATTTAGCTTTAAGCTTTTTACTATGTATTACCAAATGTTTAATCGAGTTCTTATCCTACCTATTGAACTTTATATTCCTAATCCCAATTTACTACTGTAAGTCAATAACTTTATTATACATACCCCTACTATCACAATACCGAAACCAAAAATTTGTACTAAAACTGGCTATTTAATTTCTTCAAAAACAAACCGTTATATGGCATTTGGAGGTCAAGTACTTTAATTATTTAATAATATAACCAAATTAAGTGTTTTTAAACCCTAAAATGAATCAATTAAATAATAAACTAATTATAATAATAATATAATTTGTGACCGCGTAACGCGTTGAACTCTTTACTACTTGGTATCATTTTTCTTTCGAATTATGTATCGTTATTGATATTTTGACCCGTAGCACTCGTAGTCCGCACTTATTTCTGTCCAAATACAACAACTGTCCTAACTTTATGAAACACAACATAGCGTAGTGTAGATTTTAATACTTATTAGCTTTGTATCTGATGTAGTTTATCACTTTTATAGGATTCAAATCAATGCAATCTTTCTACTACCAAAGTACCAATAATACAACACACAATTAGGCTGGGTTGCACCATCTTACTTTAACTTTAACAAACGTCAAAAGTCTGTCAAACTCCATACGGAAACACCGGTTATAGTTATGGTTAAAGTAAAGATGGTGAATCCAAGCCTTATTGTTGCCATTTTAACTTTTTTGCTATATTTTATCTGTTACTTTCACCGCACCCTTTGAAAGCTTTTTATGCATGACCCAATTTCAGGATGACTGGCATCGAATTTTTGTACACTATTAATATAAGTTTGTGCAATCAATTATGCAATAAAATAAATTACCCATTTCAAAAGCGTTTTTGTGTGTCGCAAGTGTTTGTCATTGCATCTTACAATATTGACGTCTGGGCCTCTGGGTTATGCAGGGTGTTTGGTAAAGGGTATATCAAGCCGAAACTAGCCTATGTCACATAATTATACTTTAAATATCTAGTATTGTGAAATAAGAAATTTGATTATCATCATCATCATTTTAGCCACAAGACGTCCACTGCTGTACATAAGCCTCCCCCAGTGACTTCCAGATCGGCCGGTTGGAAGCTGCCTGCATCCAGCTTCGTCCTGCAACCTGTACCAGGTCGTCTGCCCACCTTGTGGGTGGACGTCCCACGCTGCGCTTGCCGGTACGTGGCCACCATTTCAGAACCTTTCTACGCCATCGGCGGTCAATTAACTACGTGCTATGTGCCCCGCCAATTGCCACTTTAACTGGATTATCCGTCGAACTGTGTCAGCGACTTTTTTTCTTTCACGGATCTCCTCATTTCTGTTTTGATCTCGCAAAGAAACACCGAGCATAGCCCTTTCCATAGCGCGCTGTGCAACTTTGAGCTTTCTTATAAAGCTCATAGTAAGATGCCACGTTTCTGTTCCGTATGTCATGTCATCACTGGTAACACACATTGGTTGTAGACTTTCGTCTTTAGGCACTGAGGTATTTTGGACGAGAAGATGTTGCGTAGTTTCCCGAACGCTGCCCATCCGAGTTGGATTCGTCGATTGACCTCCTTCTCAAAATAGGACCTACCTAACTGGATCACTTGGACCTAATTGGACCTACCTACCTAAACATATTTGTCAACAATTTCGAGGATAGAGCTCCCAACTGGTACTGGGTAGGGCGCAACATGGGCATTCGACATAATCTTTGTTTTGTCCATGTTCATCTGAAGACCTATCTGTTGGGAAACTCTATTAAGGCCATCGAGCATAATTGTACCGAGGTCTTCCAGCGACTCTGCCATGACCACAATATCGTCGGCAAATCGAAGGTGAGTAATGTATTCGCCATTAATGTTGATGCCGAATCCTTCCCATTCCAGGAGATTAAAAGCATCTTCCAATGCGGCGGTGAACAGTTTCGGAGAGATAACGTTTCCCTGCCTTACGCCTCGCTGCACATGAATAGCTTTCGTGCTCTGCTCCTGTACTCGGACCGACATGGTGGCGTTTTTATATAAACATTTCAGAACCTCGATGTACCGATAGTCATTATGGCACCGCTGGAGAAACTGTTAGTACTGTCCAAGTCTCGATCGAATCGAAGGCCTTCTCATAGTCCACAAACGCCAAGCATAGTGGCAAGAAATTTGATATCATCATTTTATTTTTTAATTTTCTAACAAATGATATTTTTTAGAATCCGTAGGTTTTATTTCTTAAATGATTATATATTTTTTTTCTTAAATGATTATATAAAAATTTTGCGCTCACCATAGTATTTATATGCATACGTAAACATAGGCATACTTAACAGCCTGTATAATGGTATTTTTTGTTGTTGTCGTTTAATTTAGTTTAATTAGTAGTTTAATTAGTAGTATTCATATTGAAAGTACAATATGTAGTATAAGAAGTAACTAAAAATCGAAGAGTGTAATAAAAGAAAACCGCAAAATGTTTCGACGATTATTATTGTTTCAAGCAAGGACTACATTTTCACAAATAATTTCAATACAAAATACCACGTGATTTAGACTCAGTAATTATTTAGTGGTTTAATTAAAGAATAATACGCAAAACCGTTTGTTTTGGGTTGATTCAAATTGTTTAAGAAGTAGTAGTAGTTATTACACAAAAGTTTATTGTAGGATGTAATATAATGTCTAAATATTGATGCCACCGCTTTTTTTTTTTCTAAATTTTATGTATCTCTCACCTTGAGCTCTTGAAATTTAAGTACACCTACATACCTCTAAAACATGGGATAGCAAGATAGCAACAGATGTCACAGGAACCCTAAATAATGTCTGTACACCTACTTTCGAAATCTATCAAGTGACATCCAAGATACCTATTAAAGAGACCACACACAATTACCATTACCATAAACGCTAACGATAATCTTCTTTAGCAGTATTACTTCAACCTTGTTATGTTTTTTTTTTGTATGAGTCTGACGTTAATAAAACAACTCTACTTACGTACCTACTGTACAGAGTTTATTATAAGGCCTCAGAATTCACTTATAAAGAGTGAGTTGTTTTTAAACAGAAAAAACTAAACGATATGTTACTATTTAAGAGCTTATGGTTTTGTTCTGGTCGCCAAATTCATTGTCCTCACAACATTTTGAAAATGTTTTGCTTTTCAAATAAGTACATTAGACATTTCAGTATAAAACAAAGGCAACTCTCGTACCTAGGTAGAGCAGACAACAGCAATTAATACGGCCGGCAGATCAATCGGTTGTCGAACAGTGCAAGTGCTCGGAATGTGGTTCGAGGTATGAGAGTGAAGCGATTTACCTACTGGTGGCTGACTGTGTGTAAATTTCCGAAATTGGTGGATGTGTCAGTCGACAATTGCGTATCTCAATGGTGTACTTATGTCCGAAAAAGTAAAAAAAACTTTTAGGTTTGAACATTATTATAGTACTATTTGGTACCTAAGTATAGCCATTTAATTAAATCAGAGTTTTTTTTATTTACTAACTTATTTATATTGATTAAACTTAAAAAAAACTTATGAATTAAGTCAGAAAGGATTCTGTCTTTCATATCTATTGCTGTGCCCACCTAACAGGGCAATGATGAAGGTATTTTTTAAAACACTTGTTAACGGAAAAAAATTAAATCAAACTCGCCAGTCGCCACAACACTTCATGATTATAGTATCCCGTCAAGTTTGGAGCAATACTATGGAACGACCGACAGTAAAGGGGACGAGTTGCGCTAGGTATCAGCAGCGCCTGATGCACTAGGTAAGTGAAGCCCCTATTTATTAATTTAATAGCTAATACCTTGATAACACCAAGCATGTCTAACCTAACCCTACACCTGTCAACCTGCATGGACATTGCGCATAAGCTTGCCGGCTTATATTTCATTTTATACCAGTGTTTCACAGCCTGTGGTCGGACCCTCAAACCCCAGGAGGCCGTTGACTTATCTCAGGGGACCCCTGAGATAGGAATAGAACAAAATTTGTAGAAGTGATCACAAATACGACCGAGCTTTTAAGGGATTTGCGGATTGTGGTGTGGTGGTGGATCTCTTGAAAAGTTTGAGGAACACTGGCTTATACAATTTAAATACAAATAATTATATTTAATCTCTCTCTCCTGTGACTCAAAGCACGCACCCAGTAATCGCTCCGGGCTGATTGATGATCCCTCCCCTCGGTGGACCCCGTTTAGACTTGAGTGATCCATGGCCGCCAGATCTATTACCCGGCCACATTACCGCGTTCATTGCTGAACTTTATTTTAATTTACTTATTGTTGCCATTCTTAGGTGTTGCACTTTAAGCGCCTAATCGTGGATTCTTTTTTAATCTGTGGATAGTAACTCCACTAAATACTCACCACTGCACTGTAAAGTATGCAGATCTAGGCGGGATTTTTATGCGACTATAGGGATCAAGACATGAGCTCCTAAAATATTATTACCTACTTCAACCTTGATATCTTTTTTGTGTAAAGAGTTTGACATACAAACAAAACTGCATATTGGTCTTACTAGGTATAACTCTTAACACTAGGTGTAGAGTCAAGACTCTTTAGAGTATGGTAATTTAACTATTACATAAATAAGTGATCTTTTACTACTTTAAAATGCCATTGGAGTCCTATTGATAGTGACAAGTGTTTTATCAATTATTACAATTGATGGTTTTTAAAAACGAGCCTGCAGTAACAACCTGATAGGATTTCCCAATTATATCCAATCCAAGTCATGGAATTTTAACATTCCAAAAAATATATATGCTCGTTAGGCCTCAAAATCTTTATTTTTCTGTTAGTACCTCCTGTTTTAAAGAAAAGTCTTAATATTTGTATTAAGGCTTAAAATTATTTGAGATTTATTCTGTTTTAAACTGAAAGTCGACCAGCTTAATGATCAACTGCTAAATAATTTGATCACGATTTTGGTCTATAGATCGAAACTAGAAGTTCAAGACAGTTTTAGTAGATGGCGCTCTAATCAAATATATCTATGTAGTAAATAATTCTAAACACATTGGGTAGATGGAGTCACATACATAGTATATTAAAAAACTAATGCAGAACTACTCGTAATACTCGTAGAACTCTTTGTTTGAAGTTGACTGTAGCAGAAAATGTTTTAATATCTACATACAGATTTTTTAAGCCGATTATATTAAAAAAGAACTGAATACTTATATATCATTTATAATAAAGTTGATTATTAATCATTATAGCAGGATAAAATAGTCCACATTTATTTTATTTAAAAAAATATATCTAAACGGTTTTCTAAATATGCGCCTCATAAAGTATACCTATTTACCTATCTCACTATTTTTTATGTAAGATGTATTTTTTTAGAGAAACTATGAACTTACAAAGTTCTAGTTGCGTTGGTGCAAAACATCTTAAAACACAGTACCTAAGCGACAACTATCGCCATCCCCTACCCTCGCAATGATAAATTAACAATATTATTGTGTTCAACACTCGCCAGGAAATTAAATTAGTTAACCGTGCCTTTATTGCCTCTAGGACGATTTGCTACGTTGAATTATAGAATGGTTGTCAGTACACCGACATTTTTACATATGCACCACAGTTTCTTAAGTGGAGTTCCTTCGTTTTAATTAAATAGTGAATTCTGCTGTATATTTCATGAATAATTATTATTTAAAATACTTTAGGAGGCCTTGTGATCTTATATATTAGGTATTCTGTTATCTTATTATTTAGCATGTAATTTAGCATCAAATAAACATATCTTCTTAAGTGGGTACCAAATCAACAATCTGCACCACTTTCCCCTTTCTTTATAGATGTCCTCTGCCTAAAGGTTGTCTGAAAGAGATTGCTTTTTAGCGATAAGACCGCCTAAATTATACATCTTTCTGTAAATATTGGTGTGCAATAAAGAGTATCTATCTAATCGTTGTAGCGAACTTCAGCAGGCTTTGGCCAAAAACTCTATTAGTATTTTCTTATTGCTTCTATCGTTAAACTAAGTATTTGATTTCGAAATCAATGATGGTGGATTGGTGAGAATAATTGATGAAACCTTGAACTGCCCAGGATGTAAAGTTTGTATGTAGAGTCTCTAATTATGTGTATGGTCAACTTAGGTAGGAATAAATTTTTGGACCAAATAACTTCTCATCGACAACAACTCTAAACTTTATTATTGAGTAAGACAGGTAAGAACCGCATGCGCAAGAATTATTTTACTAGTAGCTGCGTGTTCCCGTGAATTAGTTCATCTAGGTGAATTCATCTGGAATAGATGGCACACAACTAACAAAGGATACGCGATAAATACGGCTGGAATCGCAGGTTTCAATAGCTAGTTTTGTAAAAGAGATTTCAGCACTCCACACAGTCGTCCCCTTAACATTAACTAGTTTAGGAATTATATTCGTTATTTGTAGTTCGGCCGGCTTATTGCATTCTGTGGCATTTCGAGTTTGCTAAACATTAATGTGCGCTCGCGGTTTGCGCATGCGTTTAAGTATTTCTCAGTAATGTCCTGTCCCGTATACGTGTGAATGAATGGTGCATAATGTGTGCACAAGCCACAGTTGGGCAATGAAAGAGCCTCGGAAATTCACATGTCCATTTTGCACACAATTATGACGAGAAAAGAAATTGATGAATACTTTTACCTACTGAATAATCTTGTAATCAAATCATAGAGTTAAGCACAGAATATATATAATTACGGCATAGACATAAATGTCCAATGCATTTTCCTTTCCATGCACATCACGCACACAAAGTTAATGATTCATGATTTATCACATTACTAGCTGTACCTCTAGTTATGCCCGTGTGCTTTAATAGTATCTAAATAATATTATTGTTATTACCTACATATTTTTTTAGATAGCATCAGTTACCTACATTAATTAGTGCCCTATGTTTATGCTGACATATATCTCGCATCTTTAGAAAATAAGCTTTTTTTTCGGAATAGATAAAAGCTATTTTTCTAAGCTAAGATAAAGCTATATTTCGGAATATATAAAGGTTCACTATTTTGTTTGTTAAAGAATTATTGAAATCGTATATTGTTTTTAAATATAGAGTTCGAATATTTTATCTGTATAGAGTTTGACAATACTTGCTTGGTGCCTAACCATGTTTAAGTCAGCTCTTAACATTGTTGTTCTCAGAAGTAAAAAGTAAAATTTTGCAGACCTTTCCGTTTCAGAGCTTTTTGGAGGGCTTTCCAAATACGCATTTATTTGCATAACGCTCTTCGCGTAATAACAAAATGAAAATCTCAAAAACATTTCCAATTTATTTTATTTTACATTTAACCTTAAATAACGGTAATCACCTTTTGCATTCCTCTTTTTATACCTAAATCGTTCATTTCGAATCGTTTCCACGTCGTTGGCCAACGGCGGGCTTAAAAATAAATGCTATTTATGATTCGATCGTTGTGCATCGATAGTTTCTCTGGGGTCAAGGGTTAAGGGGTACATCACTAGCGACTTATCGTGACACCTGTATATGGCTCAAAAATTCTAGTAAGTTCTATTCAAACATTTATTATTATTATTTATTTATTATTATTATCAGTGCATTCCAAATAACAGTTGAGTCAAGATAAGTCGTAGCTAGACGTTTTTGTTTTATTTAAGGTGACGTGACGATAGGGACGGTCTGCTCTCTCGGCTGTTCGTACTTGACTGGCTCTGGCTGCTTCGCTGGCCCAGTCTTGGTGATGGGCACGATTCTTTCGCCGGCCATTGGAGGCGTCTTCTTCGGCGCTGTGATGGTCAACACTCCGTCAGAGGATAAGGTACTGATGACGTTGATGACGTCATACCCCGTGGGCAGGATGTACCTGCGAGTGAACTGGCGTGAGATGAAACCGTGCTCGTCTTGTTTCTCTTCGTGCTTGCCTTCAACGACAACGGAGTTGTTTGAGGCCTTCACTGTAATCTCTTCGGGGGTGAATTGCTGGACGTCAAGGATGACCTGTAACGATGATGTTTCATTTTTTGATATGTGTGTATGTATGTATTTAAGATTTAATAAAACGTGAAAAACGTCATTAGTGAACGATTCAAACGTTTCGTATGAACCGGAGGATGATGACACTAAGCTACCAATCAATTGGTAAAGTCTTTTGTAAAGTCAAAACGCGTTTTTTTTTCATAAATTTTGGAATACATAGCTGTGACCTTAGAGCATTCAACCAACATGCTCTAAGGCTGTGACGTTACTTCTTCTATGTTGCCTAAAACGAAGTAAATTTTCAGAGAAACGAAAGAGATGTAGAGCCGAGACGTCAAAGGATTTTCGTAATGCGACACGCCTGAAGCCTAAAGGCTTAAAAAATATATAAATAGATATAAATTAAACAAGGCACAAGGTAACGAAATCTCGGAACACCCTGGAACGCTCATGTGTTCCGCGATCGTATCTTAAGCGATGTATGTGTGTGTGTTGCTCACATATTGTATAAAGCTTATGTAAATTCTGATATAAATAACTTATATTTTACTGTAAACAAGATATCTATTCTCAAACAGCACTCACTTCAAACTTATCCTTAGTAAGATTAATGGTTGACGCAGACTCCTGCCTGGCCAAGTTGTTTGGTCTCCACGGCCTGAAGTAGGAGTTCCTGAACAGCGAGCTGGAGGGCAGCGAGGACAGGGACGACAGGAGGTCGTCCCTCCGGAGGCCCATGCCGAAATGCTGGTCGAGGAGGCGGGAGGGGCGCTCCCAGTCGTCCCACCAGTCACGGAACATCATTGGGACTATCGACATCTGAAATTGGAAAAATAAGAGAAAATTTTAGGACATAAAAATTATATGCAGGAGCTTCCTCAAGGTTGTTCCATAAGTATAAATGCCAAATTCAGGATACGCCTATGTGAACAAATATAATTGATAAATGATTTCCTAGAACTTTATTTGTCTAACATATTTTTTAATTAATACCACTACACTACAAGGGTTATTATTATCACTGCCCCTTTTTAAAGAAGTTAAAGACCTAATCCTAACCTGAGCTGAATGCAGCAATGTTTAAGTTCAATGACTTATGCCTAATATGAGTAATACTCGTCTACTTCGTATGTATATTACTTTTAATTCAATGTTGTCTTCTTACCTAGTTGGCAAGTGGAACATTAAGGATAACATCGACTATAGATAAAAGATTTACAGCTAACTATTGGAAAATGTAAATAAGCTTATAAATAGATAATCGACGCCAACAATATACATTCAGCTGCATGTGAGATAAACAGCGCATTTTCAATGCGAAGTTATTTCGGGAGTTTAAAGCCGTCGGTCCAGATAATTCCTTAATATATACTGCTTTGATTTGCTTCGGCACATTTCGACGCCTAAAGAGTAAGATATCTCTAGAAGTAAAACTGCAATACAACATTAGCACCTATCCTTATTTTTTAATCCCTTACGTTGGTAAAAACTTTTTTGCGTGAAATTCACCTAATTTACAATGCCGGCCCAGCCATGGGCCAGATTAGAGTGTAAGTTAAAACCATGACAGATATTTAAAAAAACATCCTTAGTTCAAGTAGAGTATGGTAATCATCTGTGCTTCAAGACAATCATAATTGGTGTGTGACGTTTGTACCGCATTAAACAAGATATTTGCACTTATCTATGAAAACATAATCACACAAACAGCATAATTATAGTACAGCAACATCAATGGACCGTCAGATTTATCCTCCCATAAAGTGAGATGCGAAATATTGTTCGGATTGTTCTGGAACGGATCCATGAGTGATTCACCTGGACGGTTTTAGATGTGATGCAACTGTGAACTGAATTTCTCACGGTATGAGCATGCGACTTCGATAACACTTGGAGATGAACGGAGACAATTTTCGACGATCTGTTTGTTTACGCGAGTGGAATGAGTGTTTATTTATTTATAGTTGGATATTGGAATCTACAATTTCATTCTGCAGGTGGATGCCGTTGATTTTAAGTAGATCAATACTCGTACTTAGAGGCGATCACTACAATTTAAATATAATATTGACTGATTACAACTTGAAAACTTTCGGATCTAACTAATAGAATATGACGTAAATACGTAGGTAACGTAAAAAGTTTTATTGAAATTGAAAGGAAACATAATTAGAAGCATTATCCGGAACAGTATCAATACATATTACAAAATATAATATATAAAAATTATGAATCACAAATTATAAATTATGGTTTTTTACAAAACTGTTTCAAACATACATTTTCAAGGACATAAACATTTATGCTACCCAAACAAGTACTAGGAATCCAAGAAGACGATTTAGAATTTTAGAACATGGTAAAACTAAACAATAACAATGTATAGCACCGCAACAAAGTAAACAAACTTTTTTTTTAAATTGGACCAAAATTATAATATTCTTAAATCTATAATTTCATTTATGAATTATTGGTGATTGAAGGTTGAACTAAATAGTAACCTATGTTAATCGTAAGCAAATTAAGGATAATTTACCTTTGCGGTTGTTTTCGTTGCAGGCGCGCGCACTGCGAGACTGCTATTCGGAACTGTGCTACCCGCTTCCCGAGACTGATTTAAATAGAACTACAGCTCCCACTCGCGCTGACTCATCGGAACCCACCTTGAACTTGCCTGTTGATGGGGTGGCCACTATTCATTGGTAGATACATAAGACTTGTTTTTTTTTTTTAATAACGACCTACCTAGCTGGTGTTAGTATTTTTGGCTACGAAAGCCAGCAGGACTGCGATTTGTCAGCTAGTCAGCTGCATTAAAACATTATCAGTCTACCTACCAGAAACCCTTCCAGAATATCCAAAAATGCGATATATTGTCGTAATATTTTTTTCGGCTCACACTTTTTGAATCTTGCACGTCCATTGTAATGTAAATAAATGAAGGTACTTATGTGTGATAAAAACAAAAGCCACAATTTCACATCGCTGTTCCTGTTCATCACTATCCATTGATATGAACCGCTCGAACTTCCTCCAAGAAAGAGGTCATCATCATCATTTCAACCACAATACGTCCACTGCTGAACGTAGGCCTCTCCCAGTGACTTCCATATTGGCTGGTAGGAAGCGGCCTGAGTCCAGCTGCTTCGTACAACCTTTATCAGGTCGTCTGTCCACCCGTGAAAGAGACGTGATCATCCGTAATTGTGAATTTGTGAAACTTTGTTTGTCCTTATTTCAGGGCATTGCATGGCGGTATTAGCAATGATGATGACGCTGAAGCAACCTGATGATTATTTGGCTGATCACTGAAATCTTGTAGGTATGTTTCGAGAACAATTACCAACACAATGATGACAGTGTTGTTAAAATAAATTCACCCTCCATGCAGGAAATAAGACTTTTTTTCTTAAATTAAATACACAGGAAAATTATCAAATTATTTAATATTTAATTATGTACTCATTTTCCGAAGATCATTTGTCATTGTTGGATTGATCATTCATTTTGTAGCCTTATAACTAGGCAAATACGAGATATGAGACCCGCTACCTACTCTTAAATGTTTTGATTGATCGATGATCGATCGAAATATTGCTTCGACGTATTTTTGACAACCCTAAAGTGATTTGATGACCGATTGTGTAACTTGTGTCCAAAATTTATTATATTTGAGAATCAAGGTCATTCAATACAGTTAGTTTATGGGACTAGAATAAATGTAATGTAGGTATGTTGTTCAACTTCTTGAGGTTCAATGAAGAACCTTTTCCCTAAGGAACTGCAAACACCACATGAAAAGACTCCAGCATTCTAGATCTACTGCCTCGGGTGGGAATCGAACACTGTCTGTCTCAGGACGACAGGACGACTGCTCTAGACGGTAGAGTGGGTTCCATACCTTTCTGATAGGTTTTTTTTTACCTAATTATAATCGGTTTATTTCTTTAAGTAGGTAACTTATATGATGGAAGAAGGGTATAACAGCAGCTATATTATAGTAGGATGGTATTCATTCACCAACAACAAGCAACGAGAACGGTTGGTTAAAAGTGTATGAAGCTTGAAGGAAACATGTTGCCTTTAGGCCTATTTACCCATTTTATGTGCTACGAAGACTTCAAATCATTATTAATCCACCTACTGTTATCTATAAAAATATCGTCATACATTCCGCTCTACGTCATACATACACTCACGTTGAGTAATCTTACGAAAATTCGTACGTCACAAAGAAGTATTTCTTCACGCCTACGTTAAAGCTAAATAAAATGGCCAAAATAAAACGCTATATTTGCGCCATGCCATGCGTGACCACGTCGTAGTGTAAGTAGTGTAGGTCTAAATAGAAATAGAAGATCGCGCAGACGGTAATTGTGATATCTGCACAATTTTCGTGAGGAATTTCGCATAAGTACCACCTACCAACTGACTAGTCGCGGGTGGGACGTATACCTAATAGCTACTAATTCATATAATATTAACATGGTCAGCATCTAGGTAGATACCTACTCCGAATATGAACCTCTTGGGCTGCGCGCTCTTGCAACTGCTCCATATAGTGGATACGTTCGCGCTCCTCGAGCGTGCAATTATGCGCGCTCCAATCAGTGGCAGTTTTTGGGCAAACACAAAGGGGAGCGCGAATGGATACGGAGTACGGACCATTTAATCAGTTGCAGGAGCGCGGAGCGCAAGAGTGTTTACAAGGCTTCCACAGGGTCTTACTGTCACACACACACACACACACAGTACATAACGGTCTCCTGCCTGTTTTAGGTTCGACGACACGAACTGGTGAACTTAATGCTTGCAGATTGCTTTAAGTTTTAGAACAAACATTTTAGAAGATTAAATAGATCATCCACAAAAAAAGAAAGAAAATTGAAAGAAGAAGAAATTAAACTCACTTTAGTTCAGAAATTAAACGCAAAAAATTGACACTGACAGGTTAACGATTGACTTTGACAGATAAGTGACACAACAAACAAAATGTCAAAACGTATTCAACAATTCAATCATCACAATATTCACAATGGTAGTTTGCATGGTTTGAGTTTATTTCATTTTCTAACTTTATTTCCCTAAATGTGTGCATAATAACTGTTGTTAAGTGCTGACCCTTCTTTTATTTAACAATTTTAAGTATTACATGACATAATAGAATTGTACCCCAAAACCAAGTTCAATAAAAATTCCTACTTTATCGCACACACCGGTTCGTCGATTCGATAACAACCGGCGATTATTAGTGTAATCATTGAAAGACGTCGGAATCCTTGAATTTGCGTTGCACAATGTGGTATCGACTGGTGGGAATACTGAACACTTGGAAGGAATAGTTATTTCATAAGTAAAATTACATCAACTGAGCACAGTCCCATAGTTATTATCCTGAGCTTGAATAACTTTGAGGATCATGTTGGGTTGGCAGAAACACAAATGGATCGGTCTTTGCCTACTGATTATTGCTCTGGGAGCATTTATACTCTTCCTATATGGCTTTTTCCCACTAAAATATCATTCAGGAAAGTTGGCTCATATGGATGATTTGCCCAACTTCATTCAGGATGTCAGGTCAGTAATACTTTCGTATTTACTCATTTTTTTCTAATACTAAACTTCTTCTTCGTTTCTGTGTCTTCATTGCCAATGAAATACCATATAACTGCAAAATTGGTTCTTTTGAGCAAAACATTGATTTTAGTGATCGCATTTCACTTATTTACTGACTTCCATTATCTTGTTAAGATATATATCGCTATCATTTTATAAACTTGTTTAACATATTTCAGTATTGATGGTCAAGAAGTTTACAATTCTGGTGAAAACAGTGTCGTGCTGATGGTTATAGACAGCCTACGGTATGACTTTGTCACGGAAGAGTACATGCCGTTCACTGCACAACTCTTGAAAAATAAATCTGCTTGCATTTATGTGTCCCTTGCGGAACCACCAACAGTTACCATGCCAAGGATAAAGGTAAAACCCCTTAGATAAGCACTATTTTAACATAGCCTAAGAATAAAATTAAATATTACTGGTTGTAAAATGTCTAAAAAGTCCATAAAAAAACTAAGTGACAGCTTTAAGTGCATGCGAATGTAAATACATAAATTCAGACCCAAATAAACATATTTGGAGCTCACTTTATTACATTTCATGAAATGAATTTCAGACAGGTAATTTTGAATTAATCAATTGCCAAAAGACTATGTACCTGTTTCTATTTTATTGTCTGTTTGTCCCTCTTTTGTAACTGCCAATTTGTAGAGTGCAATAAAGTACTCTATTAAAAAAATTAAAAACATCAGTCATACAATACTACTTTTTTGCAACTTTGCATGTGTGTTTACATTTTCAATTACAGTACCAAAGAAAGACATTTTATTGAAATAATATTACCGCATTGAACTAAACATGATATAAACACCATTACATTGTACTTGTGTTGTGTACAGTCACCGGAGAGGAAAATCCTAAAGGCACAGTGGAGGCGCACCATAAACTTCTGGCGGGATATATTTGCAAGTGTCACTTTTTTGTAATTATTACACTTTTCGCTTCACTGGTAATAAAATGACCAAAGAAAAAACAAATCAGTTCATAAGACCCATGTGTGTAATATTTTTTTATGTTATTGTACTATTACTATAAATTATAATTTTAGTTTTTTCTTTGGTGTTGTGCTTGAAATTTTTTTTTTGTGTTAAATGCTTCTTGTGAAAGTACTTTTATTTTAGTGAGCAATAATAACTTATAAGAAGCCTTATTTTGTCACACCTTTTTTTTACTTAAATGTTCTATTTCTGCTATTTCACAAAATACTACATTAAACTGTACCTGGTGGAGAGTGAAACAAAACGCCTTATATTTCTTGTACAGTCAATAGTTTATCAACCTACCACAAAGTCATTTTTTATTCATTTATAATTATATTGATCTTATTGCATCAAACCTTCAATGTATTAAAATCGGTCAAGGTGTCATTTTGTAGTTAGGTTGATAATCCATTGACTGTAGATAGAGTTATGTAGTTTATTTATTTTATTAAAAAGGTATGTCTACACCATATATACATATACCTACAATAAGGAATATAGGTAGTGTCATGTCAATGTAAGCCAAAAATAAAACTTCAAATTAAAAAGACGATTTTACACACAGATGAAAACAAATACATCTTACTACCTATGCCTTAAATTTGCGGTTTGACAAATGCTTAATATATATAAACAAAAACCATTTGTTTTTATGTTTAACAACAACTTTGTTATTAAATATTTTCTACATTTTGCTTAAGCTGCATGTTTTTAACTTGAATTCTAATGATTGCGGCATAAAGTATTAGGTTAGCGATTCATACAATTTTACTCTTACTAGCTTGTTTATAAGTACAGGAAAATAGGTACATACGCAAAGTCTACAAACGTGGGAAGAGGCGGCACGCATGCGTGAGCATTGCACGGTAGACGCTACATTGTAGAGTGCAATAACTCACTGAGGAAACAGATTGTAACCGCGCCTTGCATGCTGCATAACAACTATTAATAATGTTGATATTTCAGCACCTAACATGTCTTTCATTTCATTTACGAATTTTAACTGTCTTATTCAGAGTGCATTTACTAGTCCAGACTAAGGTTAAACCACCGATTTTTGTACGTTAGTACAGTGGTTTAACCTTAGTCCCGGAATAGCAAATGCACTCTGAATAAGACAGTAAAAATTTAAACTCAAAGTTAAGGCTGTTATTATTCTACTGTCACTGTGTCATAACATTTAAGTGAGTAATTAAGATCCTAATGTGTAACCCAAAGTAAGACAAATAAATAGTTTGAGTTTGAACAGAATATTGTGACTTTGGTTCCTTGTCTAAATCACAAATTGACGTCTTAGCACGATGACATGCGGTTGCAGTAGACTAACTAAGCCTTCAATTACTATCAGTATTTGCAGAAAGGCTCATATCGTTCTTCTTAAGTTAATCGTCTAGTTTTATACTGTTTCATAGTTAAATACTATAAATAAATTAACAGTAGCACTAGCATAGTACGATTTAATTAAAGGATGGCTTTTTTAACCCTTTATAAGATAAACCGCGATAAAAAAATGGCTTGTAACTTTAAGACAAAGGATTAAAATTCAAAATTTATTGGCAATTTTTTGTTGCTAATTGACCACTGCCTTAAGGGCTTAACAGACTGTAATAGACATTAGATTAGGTATAAGCACAGTAGTACCATTGTTTGTCTATTGTTTTGCTCGTTTTTTTGTTTATGCTAATCCCTTAAACTAATGATTCGATTTTATGGTGAAGGTTTTGGTTGATGCTGGTGCATGACACTGATTTGAAGTCGATTGTTATCATTTCTCTTATGTTTCTAATGAAAAAAAAATGGCTAAGCTAAATCATATTACACACTTGTTATTAAACATTTGAAGCGACTGCCATCAGACTTCCGTAAGCCTTAAACAGGAAAACCTGACACTATTTATTTTACCATGGCTACACATCCCATCACAGATGAGGTGTATAGGTATTTCCGACGCCATAGGAAGTTACACACTAAATTCCTTCCACTTCTGGTTCTCTCATTTAGAAGCAAGTCACTCTTAGCACTGGCCATAAACTCACAGGACTGATATTTCAGATATAACTGGCAGTTACGCTGTAAAAAAAACGTGTTCTTTCTTCTTTACATCACAACTCTATTCAACAGGCCATGATGACAGGTAGCGTGTCTACGTTCGCGGATGTAGCGCTAAACTTCGGCGCGCCCGCCGTCCGCGGCGACAGTGTGTTGCGCGCTGCTGCCGCGAGGGGGCGTCGCTCCGTCATGTATGGAGACGACACGTGGCTCAGACTCTTCCCTGGACTGTGGGCGGAGTACGACGGTACCACTTCGTTCTACGTCACGGACTATACTGAGGTGAGATCGGATAGGGTTCTATTGCGACTTGCAATTAAGAGGCCATGATGACAGACAGCGTGTTCCGTGCTGTCGCCGCGAGAGGGCGTCGGTCCGTCATAGACGGAAACGACACGTTACTCGAGACTGTTTCCTGGGGCTGTGGGCGATATTGTCTGTGACGGTACCACTTCGTTCTACGTTACAAATAATATTATACTGAAGTGAGATCAGTCATGCTGCATGTTATAATGTTGATTTAGACTTTTCTACCGAACCTCATTAAAGCCCCGGCCCTTACCATACCGGTCTCCACATGTCAGTATCAATAGATCCTGAGCGCACAGCAAAGGATGATTGGCTACTCCTTAGTACACCTAAACTAGAAACAATTAAAAAAACTGCACTACCTGAACCCGAAATCGAATCCGGAACCCGTTGATTTTCCCTAACCTCACATACAAACGATTATTTTTCTTCCAGGTTGACAATAACGTCACAAGGCACTTAGACAAGGTCCTGACTCCAGATGACAAGAACAAGCCGACATTCGACTTCCTGGTCCTCCATTACCTAGGCCTGGATCATATAGGCCACCTGCAAGGCGCTCGGAGCCCGCAGATCAAGCCGAAGCTTCTGGAAATGGACGAAGTCGTGAAGAAGATATTCACTGCTATGAAGAAGTGGGTACGTTGTTACCATTTTTCATGTCAATATGTCAATAAACAACCTATTTTGGTCGACTAGCAAATTATCTAAGCTTACAGAAAAATTATAGCGTTTAAAGAATTAAAAGTTTTATAATTTCCAGGTTACGATAAAAAATAATATAGTATCTATTTTAAAGATAAAAAATAGACAATATTTCGTTATTAATACACATCATACAAAGTAGTTAGATGCAGTAGAACGTTTACAAGAAAATATATATTATTCAAAGATAGGTATGGCAAATTGCGTCACTGTATTGTATACGCTTCTCACTCTAACTGCATTATTTATCCGTACAAGCACGGTTATTTATTTATAAATATTACCGCGGCACAAGCTTTGGTTTGCCTCTGCCAGGCTTGACAGGACGGAAACTTATAGCCCACTTAGTCCAAAAGACAGAGACAACGCTGTATAGGATCTGCCTGATAGTCAAATGATTTTAGGATTTTATTATATACTTAGTAACTATGTAAATCCTATAAAATTTGAAGTCTTGAGAAACTTAATTATAACATCCACTTACGTCTAAAATAGTTTCGTATACTACTATAATCATAACGTTTGTAAGACCTGTTTAAGTTAAGTTATCAATCATCTTACGTCACTAGTAGTCCATTATAGCAGATATCTTTATCAAGTATTAATTTTACTAGTAACTTGTGCATTACGATACTTGAATGTGATATTTAGGACCGAAACGGAGTCCTATTCATCTGCGGGGACCACGGCATGCGGGACGCGGGGGGCCACGGAGGGGCCACTCCTGCCGAAGTGTTGGTACCATTGGTGGTGGCCAAAAGCGACGACTTCGAGTGCCCACACCCGTAAGTATCTGTCTTGTATATGTGACGTTGAATATTGGATAGAAGACGTATTTTTGAAGCGTTTGAATTACAATCTGTGTATAAAAACTCGCAAGAATCGTGTGCGAATTCCTAGGTAATTGGGATGTTGACACCGTCCATCATCAACATCCTATTTTAGACTCAATAACACGTTATGTTTTCATTTATTAGAAATATCCGATTTTTTGATTGGTTAGAAATCAATAAAAAATTGTCAAAAGGCAGTTGAGATACAGACAGAGACGTCATAACTTGCTATCTTCATACCAACTATAACTAAGGAAGAGGTGCTTTATGGCAGCTTATTGAAAGTATGTCAATTGATTGGTAGTGTCAACAAGCCTAATGTTAAATAGAGCTTATGGTGTGTTTCTATGCTGTGTTCTTTTGGACTGGCACATAAAGTAATAGTTTTTCTCATCACCATCCATCAGTCTTTGGAAGCCCGCTGCTGGAAATAGGCCTCCACTAAAGAACTGCATAAGCTACTAGCATCCAGCGATTGCCCGCAACCTTGACTAGGTCGTCAGTCCACCGCGTGAAAGGCCTGCCCACGCTGCGTCTTCCAGTTCGTGAAAACGGCCCAAAGCCGCTCTCTGTGACGTTCTATATGGGAGGCTTATGTCCGACAGTGAACTTTCAAAAGGTGATGATTATGATAAAATTCAAATTAAACCGCACCCCCGACAGGCTAGGCCCCGGCCCAACCGTAGCCCAAGTGGATATGGCGCCCTCTATATCGTGGCTGCTGAACGCGCCTATACCCGGCGACAGCACCGGCCGGATACTACCCGCGCTGATGCCGCAAGACGTTAGGCAGCATCTGTACCTGCTGCACGTCATGAGTGCGCATAATGCGAAACAGCCCGCCTTGCCGACTGACACAGGTATGAAGAACGTTATCCCCAAAACAGCAACCGTAGTTCAAGTGGACATGGCGCCCTCTATATCGTGGCTTTTGAAAGCGCCGATCCTGGGCGTCAGCGCCGGGAGTACTTTAAGCGCAAATGCCGCAAGTCATCAGGCAGCACTTGTACCTGCTCCATGTAATGAGTGCGCATAATGCGAAGCAGGCCGCCTTGTCTACTGACACATGTATGAAGAACATTATCCCCCCAACAGGCTAGGACCCGGCCTAACAGTTGCCCAAGTAGACATGGCTCCCTTTATTAGACAGCATCTGTACCTGCTTCATGTCATCAGCGCGCATAACGCGAAGCAGCCCGCCTTGCCGACTGATACAGGTATGAAGATCATTAACCCCCCAACAGCAACCGTAGCTCAAGTGGACATGGCGCCCTCTATATCGTGGTTACTGAACACGTCGATACTGGGCGTCAGCACATACCGGGTCCTACACGCACTGATACCGCAAGACATCCGCCAGTATTTATACCTGAAAAATTAAACGTTTAGAAATCTCAATGGTGGCAGTACTGGAATCCACAAAAACAACATCAAAATTGTACATTCCTTAAAAGAAAACAAACACGTTTGTTAAAGTCTGGTAAAATCACAGTTTCAGTTTTCCAGGTGCAACTTAACTTAAAAACCGAATACTTTTGTGGCTGCTAAACTTCAAGAAAATTTTTACAAAGCCAGATGAACAAGAAACGAACCCTAAACGTGTTTTTTCTTGCAGAATTCTTCAGACAATTCGAGCGCGCTAAGAAGCAATTCGCTCACTACCTAGCGACGGGCCAGCAGAGCGCTGCCAAGATAGCCAAGGAGTTCTACGAGGAATCCCTCGGAGAGATGGCCAAGCATCTCATGGAGACCACCGTCAACTTCGACTTGTTCGCGCTAGGGGTCGCCTCTGTGCTCTTGTATATTGTAAGTTCAATTTGATATACAGAATGTACAAAAAAAGTGACACTTTTTCAAACCACGTGATTAGCTGGTGATATACAACAACTTTTCCTATGGGAGCAACATCGAAATCTTTAGGTATTTCATTTTCAGATGTTCCATACATTATCATCGAGGTATGCAAGTAAGTTTGTACGAAGCAGCTAAAAAAATTCTCGATTTCGATGTTGCCCCCTTAGAAAAAGTTGTTGTTTATGACCAGCTGATCTCGTGGTTTTAAGGAGTGTACACCCTGTACTTATTGCGTTTTATAGTTTTACACTCCTGTGGCTGAAATGATGATGATGATAATAATGTTACACAGGTTACAAATATTATACACCCTGTCCGATACAACAATGATTTGGTAGTTTTGTAATATGGCGCGTTAAAGTGTTTTTCAACACAGTTGCTCGTAAATTGACTCTTATAACACCATTTTTAGTTTCATAATTTATCATATTACGCACTTGTGCTGTAATAACATTATCGCACTAGTGCGGTAATGTAATCTTTTTTTAATCCAGCAAAAGTTTATTTCTAAGAACATTGAATATTTTACCAATATTAAATTATTTTAGGGTTAAGATGACAAATGAATATTTCATTTTATCAAATTGTATATTAAGAAACACAAATTAACTTAACTATCATTTTTAGAAACAATAATTTATGGTTTATTTTATTTTTTTAAATTGCTGCTACTCCGGCTGAACAGCCAGTTTTTACTGTGCCATTATTGAACCTGCGGGCGCATCGAAATTGCGGCACGCGAAAAAAACAAAACTTACGTGCCATTTTCCCTAAATATTTGGTAAAGTTTGTTGCTGTGTGGTTAATTACTATCAAAAATGTCTACTTTAAATAGTGAAGACGAGTAAAATGTTATTCAACCCCGTCGGAAATACTTATCGAGGCACGAAACGCAAGTGATAGCCTGTTGCCGCCAAAATCCAGAGAAAAACAGCAAAAACGGAGAAGGTATTTTAGATTTTAGTTTGGTTTTTTTCTCGCAATTGTGTTGAAAAACGTATGGAACTCGTGTGCATTGATTGTTACACACTCGGCTTCCTTACCGCGCTCGCCTGCGGCTCGCGCTTACAATAATGCCTCGTGTGTAATAATCAACTTTGCACACTTGTATCATAATGTACTATTATAGTATTTTAACTGTGATATTACAATTTTAATGCTATCTTAAAACCTATCCTTTGCATGAGATAGTATCCTTCAGCCGGTCGATTCTCTAAAAAAAACGCAACGATAACTCGACTAAGCGGTACAAACGAACATGCCTCTATATTGTTAACAAGAAGGTTCATATTACTTATCGTCGATGAGCGAGTTCAGTGTCGTAGTGAGCGCGGTTTTGTTTACAGAATCAACAGACAGTAGTGGTTTATGGGTTATACCTAACTATTAGTTCGTTTTATTTACAGATCGCAGCTGCTCTTCTCAGCATCGTCCTATTCTCACTCCAACCCGCCCATCGCAAGATAAGCGGAACCCACCACCACAAGCCTTCGAAAGCCGGCATAGCTATCGCATACTTCGTCATATCAGCAATCTGCATATTCCTTCTCACCACCACTTGTTTCCTCACAGAGACCAAAAGTCGACTGTGTTCTTTTGACCCCTGGTGGGCCGTAGCATTTATTCTCATAGCCGTTACTTTTTCTCTAACATACTTCATACTAAAATCAGCTATAGAACACACCAAAGATTTGACCACTCTAAAGGATCTCAACGCTATAGATTATCTCCTAATTGGCGGAACACTGTTCCACGCTTGGTCGTTCTTCGGAACAAGTTTTATCGAAGAGGAACATATGACATGGTATTTCTTCTGGAACACTCTGATGCTGTTTGTGTTGGTGAGGACTATAGCTGTGTTGATAATGTATACTGGGAAAGTTCTCACGCGGTCCACTGAAGTGCAAGATAAGCCTGAATTAATGAAGAAGATGGTTGCTGGTGTTGATATTGTGCCGAAATGGATTTTTCTTATTGCATTGCATAGGTAAGTTACGTTTTTTTGCCGTTTTTATAGATAGTGGTACGGAACCCTCGTGCGCTAATTTAAAAGTGGTATAATTTAATATCAATTGGATCTCATTGTAATTGTTTGACACATTTGGTATTCCGCTACTAATTTATACCCTTGGGGCCCAGATGAGATTTATAGCAAGTTTGGCCATAAATTGATACAAATTGTAAAAAAGAAGTACACTTACATCTAACTTATCACAAGTTTTGTAGCGATGGGAAATGCCTTTTGAAATTTATAATTAGCTAGTGCTAATGAAAACAAATATTAGTATAAACCAGGTGCATTGATAGTAATATTATGAATTCTCGTGATTATGAGTTTCGATCATTGTATTAAATATTTTTATGAAGAGTATCCTTATGATGTAAAATGGTATGAGAAATATTTTCGGGCTTCCTATAATAGCACTTAAAAAATATGTAAAAAAAAAAAAAAATTTGTTTTTATGCATGCCATACAAGGTTTAATTGAAGATAAATAACACTTGAAAAAAAACATCCACCTCAGGTGGGACTCGAACCCAGTCGAAGGTGGGCTTCGACAGCGAGAAAAAACACTTAAGAATCGAGTCACGTGACGTCCTTGTGTGTCCGGCATGCGATGGGACGTGGGTTCGAGTCCCACCTGAGGTCGATAATTTTTTTCAAGTGTCATTTATCTTCAATGTGAAAAATTGTGCGTTTTTTCGACGTAAGTCCCATAGAAATAGTTTTATTTGAACCCTCTAGAAGTAAACTAATTAATAAATTAAATTATATCATGTAATAAAAAGCCAACCCGCCTGCCAAGCGTGGCGATTGTGGCAAAATCCTCCTTTTGGAAAGGCCTGTGTCCAGCAGTGGACTGATATAGGCTGGTGATGATGATGATGATGATGATGAATAAAAAGCCAGCGTAACACATCTAAAGATACCAAATGTGTCGTCCACAGGTATTTAAGAACAATGAACCAAACAGGCGATAGGTGGATGTTCCTACCAGACACAGCCGACTGGCTGAACGAGCCACAAAACTCACACTTACTACAAATACAGATGGGTGTAGGTACGTATGAATGTTAAAACTGTGAAACTCATCAAATAATAAAATACAAGGTGTCTAAAAATTAGTTTCAAGTAGTAATACAGATACTTCTTTTGTACTCGAATCATCCCCATGTTCATGAGTAATGGTTTGATTGATTGGATCCAAAGTGCACAGTAACTTATTTCGTTTTAATATTACAGTTCAGAGTCCTATGTCTACAATATTATGCATATTACCTGTAGGGGTTGTTTGTAAGTTTTAAACTCCTACATTTGATTGATTTGTAAATTATATGATCTGCGTCACGGGATGTGGTAATTGAAACGTGTACGTTCGCGCAGCAAAAAGTATCGCCTTTTCAAGGATTGGATGATGCAGATAATTAGTGCCCCATATCGTGTAAATGTGCCCGATATTTTATATTTGTGCCACCAACAGCTTCAGATTAATTTAAGAAAAACGGATTCTGCTGCACGAACGTTCGCCCAGCAATTTTTTTTTTAATTGATAGGCCTAGCTGTATATTAAATATGCAAAAAGATAGCTTATATACGATCATAAATGTGCCGTGAAAGCCAGATTTATGCCTCTTAAGATATCAGAGTTATTTAGTTTTTTGCTGGGCAAACGTTTTGGTGATTGCTGTATATCGGAAACGGTTGAACGCACATTCATGATTTTTTGTACACAGATTCGGTACATTTGTGCCTATTTGTGCCGGAATTTTCATTAACATGACTA
This sequence comes from Anania fuscalis, assembly GCA_950371115.1. Lineage (NCBI taxonomy): Eukaryota > Metazoa > Arthropoda > Insecta > Lepidoptera > Crambidae > Anania > Anania fuscalis. The sequence goes on along the minus strand of OX493343.1, from coordinate 10,251,683 downwards.
GCATGGTTCAGATGCAATTCTTTTATTTCCAAAAAAACGGAAAAATGCTCTGGCTCCCGAACGAACAAGACCAAGGACTTCGCGTTAGTGCCGACTGGTAGCCATTGTATATTTACATGATCCTGTAAAGTTTCGCCGGCCTACTACATATCATTTCCGATTTCTTAACGATTTAGTCTTTTTTTTTTGAGGTTATCTTGAGTGAAATTACTTAGAACACGAAAACACTAGTTTCCTGTGAGCTGGCTTATTACATGCTTCTACAATAATATGAGCGCTGTTTTAAGAATACGTATGCAAAAAATCATGTATGTATACCCATTACTTTAGACAATAACGATTAAAAACCATTCGAAATATTTTTGGTAGATTATCCGACCAAATTGTAGTGAACATTAAAAAGCGGCCGCACAATACATCAAACTATCCTTCCTCGCTTGATGGTGTTGTAACGAAATTTAAATAGTACAGTTGCGTACAGAATTGTTAAGTTGGAAAATAGTTTATAGGTATTTGGGACATGAAATAAAATGTGAATTGTTTTTTTGTACCTAATAATACACTATAATTTGTAATTTATTATTTAAAATAAATTATATAATGAATGAAAGAAATAAATAATAATAAAAAATAAATAAATATTGGACAACATCACAATCATTGCTCTGATCCTATGGTAAGTAGCTAAAGCACTTGTGTTATAGAAAAAGAAACAAAGACGTTACCACAACACCCAGACCCGAGACAATATAGAAAAGTTCGTTTCCTACATTGACCCGACCGGGGATCGAACCCGGAACCTCAGAGATGGCGACACCATATTAGTCCGGCGTGCTCGACTCTCGGCTACGGAGTTCGTCAAAAATTACCATTTATTTATACCTACGTAGCTTGATAGCTGATTAAGCTGTTTGAAGCGATAACGAAGTACAAAATTTCTTGTCCATCAATATTATCCATTTTTTGTTATGTAATATTAAGAACACTTTTTGTTGTGTTTAGGAATTAAGTTAAATTTGCCTTTTTTATTTATTTGTAATGTTAATTTTATTGTACACGTTTTAATCATCTAAAAGGTACAAATAGCACCTAACCATTATTCATTGTTTATTATTGTATACAAAAAATAAATCAATATAAAAATTACCAATATTGTTATGTTATCTCCTTTTATCCAAATTGCTTGACTTACCAACTAAAAAAAAACAAATATACTGTCAATGGCACATCAAGCTATTAAGCTTAATCAGCTATCAAGCTATGTAGTTAAGTATAGATTTATGGTGCAAAATCATTCATTATAATCTCAAAAAGTCGATTATTTATTCGAATGTATCGCGCGCGCAGGCGCAATGGCAGAGTATTTTCTATACTTCTGAGATACCTTGTACTTGCTCGTACAACAACCTTATAACCACATTTGTTGATATTTATGCTCGTAAATGTATTTTCCGCGAATTTTTTTGTGGTTATCAATTTTTGACGAAAGAAACTTGGTTACAGGAACACTGGTGACATTCAAGATATGCATCATGAACCTGCAATACTCGAACAACATCCTACATATCCACACAGCTCTAACCGTTCTATCTACGCTTTGCATTCTAGCCTACCGCGTTGCAACAAACACTTTAGACTCCCCCTTTTCAGACGTCGAAACATGGGACACTGTGATCATCGTCAACGTATTTTGGGGACTCATAACCGCCCAATTCGTTTTCGAAATCTTAACCTACGTAGGAATATTCAAAAACTGTGGAATAAACAATAGTGCTTTAAACAAACCCTGCAGCCACAAGTTCGAATACAGCAAGCCTAAAGCGAAAACGGAAGACTATTTCTACGATTCTTTAATCGAAGAACCTTGGAACGTTAATGAAGTGAAACTTAATTTCGTTCGTTCTATTTCTCATTTGATGTTGAACAACATGATGTTGGTAGTTATTTTGTTAATGAGGCCACACAATGTAATTATGGTCCCTAGTATTTATTTAACGTGTGTGATGACCTCGAAATGTCTGGATCATAAGTTGCTAGACGCAAAGAGTGGGAGGAACACAGAGGCTGCTGATGTCGTCAGCCAGACGTTGGCGCATTTGTGGATTGGATACGTCTTTTTCTTTTATCAGGCAAGTGAAATTCATATATGTTACGTATGTTTTAGTTTAGTTCTTTCGCTTATAAGTAAATGATACCATAATTATTATGATTTTAGTTATTTTATCTATGATCTAAATAAAGTTATGACCATTGATAAAATGATGTCTATGGATGGTAACGGTCAAACTATGATTTTCCTATTATTTCTGTTAAAACACCGATTTATCTGAAGGAAGAAAGGAAGGAGGACAACAATAATGTCCACCTTTCGCTTATCTCTCTCTCTTTCTCTTGTTTACGTCTCTTCTATCCCACTCTTATATTATTCGGCGCGTTCTTTTTTTATTTACCCTCTAGCTAGCTACAAAGGCGCCGCCAGTTTGCGTTATTTTTCGGACACTTTTTAACACGGAGAGATGGTAATTTACTTTCTACACTCCATAACCTAGACGCTTAGCCCAGCGACACTGGGATTCATACCGCGAGCTATAGAGCTAAACTATCCCAGCAAAACGAACGTGCAAGCTCTCTTAGTTGGGCGACATGAACGAATCAAAATGAACCTACCTCCGTTTCGCCTCGCTCTCAGTCTGAAGCTCAAAGTAAATTTCAACTGTAACCCACCTGTCTGTCTTGAGGAGATCGCTTCTAGCGATAAGAGCGCCTAATTTGTGCTATTCTTAACATACTTTTTCCCGTACTTTGTTTCTTTTGTGTAGTGTGCCATAAAAAGTATCTATCTTAATATATAAAACAAAGTCGGGTTTGTTACAAGACTTATAATAACTCGAGAACGGCTGGAACGGTTCTCATAGTTTATATTTTTTTGGATTTGTCTTCGTCCCGAATAGCAAAATAAATAATAAAAACATTGGAAAAGCTGACGGAAAAAAAAACTGTTAGGCGGTACAAAGTTCGCCGGGTCAGCTAGTTTCTAATAAAGCCTATTCTCTCGCCAGGGTAACTCAAACAGCCTAGCATCAGTAGACCTGGGCTCGGGCTACGTGGGCCTCCGCGAGTACTGCCCCATACGGGTGGCGGCGCGGATGGGGCTCCACGCGTACGCGGGGCCGGCCCTCGCGGGCTGCATGCTGTTCTGCACTTTGCCTGTTAAAGCTGAGACGTGGGAGCAGTGAGTATTAACCTTCTTACCGCTTCTGTCGGACTCATCCGACAAATATTCAAATTCAAATAATTTATTGCACATTGTCACATTACATTTTAAGTTTCCCGTACCCGTCTGTGCGTATTTATCCGGCATGTATCCGTATTTACAGTTTCTTAGTTCTAAAACGGACGTTCTATGCGTGCTACACCAAAATTACTCATAAAAAGGATACAATTACAAAAATCGCCCACATTATATTAAAATGATTTATCAGTCTTGCAATTACTTGCTAAGTTAACGAATTTGTTGTAGGTATTATTTAAACGATTGCTAGTCGTGCGCTGAGGCACGGCCATTGATAACAAACCAAGCGCTTAAGGTTAAATAAGTAATTACTGAGGGAAAATTGACCCAATTGGGAACCCCACTGAACTTACATCCCGATTGGTGTCGCATTGTGGTTGGTCTTGCTCTGACTGATTATTTGATCACTGATTCAGTTGGTCTGCCTTTGATCAAACATTAAATACTTTATAGGTTCTGCTATGTTGTCAAACTTGCGTCAAACACATTACAGTATTAGCAAAGATATTATACTCAAGTAACTAGATAGTGCACTTTATATTATAGACAGATTTAATTTAGTCGTTAACACTTATGAGTAAGGTTCATTATACTACGTCAAATTATTACAACAAAAACGAACAGACTGAGAGTTCCCTGAAACGTAGTGTTTCCTTGTCTAACATAAGAAAGCAATATGATCAAACGTCAGATAAATATTAGGGTGGCATTGATTTAAGTGGAATAGTACCAGATGAGTTGGAAACATTTTCAAAAGAAGTTTTAGTATTTCAAATAGTCTAGAGAAAGTTGTGATGGTGCTGCTAAACCCTGAATTGAATATACCGAGAGTTCGGTTGAGCCTGCCTTTCCTTTCCTTTATCCCTACATACATGTGGTCGTTGAACACACTCTTACTATTATCACTCACTGATCGGATTGATATGCAACTTTGTAAACAACTATCTTACATTCGGATGATAATACAATAATTTGACACATCTAAGATCTAACTGATGGATGATGTGCCATACTTAAAAGTTGTTTCAGTTTTTAGAGCCTCCTAGGCAAAGACATACCATAGTTGACCTGGAAAGCCTTAAAAGGCTGCAAACCTAAGAAAGTTGGACCACATTGTGTTAAAATCTTTTCTTTTTTCACCAGGTACTTACAATCAGTATGGCGAGCCGCAAACATATTCTCCTTCCAGCGAGTCTACTCTCTAGCCATCTACTGCATAATCGCGATCATCTTTAGGCACCACTTATTCGTTTGGTCGGTTTTCTCCCCCAAACTCTTATACGACTTGACAGCCACCGTGTTTACGGTACAAGCTCTTTCTACCATAGCTGTTATTATAGGACTATCCCATTTCACTAGTTGGATAGCCCGCATGTTGACGCAAAAGACAAGACTGTGATACCAGTATTAGTAAGGATAGGTAGTAAGATAATTTGCCTGGTGAAGCCATTGTGCACATACCTATAGAGCGATTTTTAATATGAAATGACAAGTTCATATTAAAACAGTACAGTCGTAGATTAAATAATGGCGGAATTTTTGACGAATAAAATTAATTACATATTTCTGATCTATAGGGTATGTGCTCCTTGAGTGAAGCGGAGGAGTTTTATTTTTATAAAAAGTAGGTGAACAGTGGGACATTACACTCGATTAGAGCCATGATACCAAAACAAATATTTTATAATTTACATTTAAACACTTTAAGTACCTACTTATTATTAAAATTTAAAAGAATATTGGTGTAAATTACATTTACCCTTTTTTACCGTTGTTTATGTTTGTGATAAATGTTAATAATCGAATTTAACCATTTAAGCTATATTAATAATGTTATGCCATGGCACAGAACTTAGATAATGTTTGATGAATAAAATAAAAGATAGAGTACACTTACGAAAAAGTAAAATTACAAAGCAAAATGACTTGCCAAATAATGTATCTGTGCTGTGGTGAGCTATATCTTTGAACAATTATGTCTCATAAAGTAAAGTGAAGAATTGAATTCTGATAAGAGAGATAAAACCTAAAATGTTGTACAGTCAGTAGCTTATCAACGACCACCACAAGACGTACAATTTTCGGGTCGGTTCCTTTTTTTTCTAAGGCGTCTACCACAGTAGCGTCTTTCGAGCGCGACGTCGTAGCATTGTCCAATCAGCGTTAAGCAAATGCTACTGCGCAAGCGTTGCTGCCACGACGTCGACGCTTGAAAGATGCGTGTCCTTAAGGAACTTGCATAATGGTGTACCTATCTATGTCATAAACATCACACACATGGAACAATAATAAGAAATAATGATTCCCATTTTATTCGTGCATCGTCGACGTTACTAAAAATTATGAGCTCGAGTGTCTTACATTAAAATGTTAGCACCTTAGGTGGCATTTTAAATAAATAATAAATAAATAAATAAATATTGGACAACATCACATACATTGCTCTGATCCTAAGGTAAGTAGTTAAAGCACTTGTGTTATAGAAATCAGAAACAACGACGGTACCACAACACCCAGACCCGAGCCAATATAGAAAAGTTCGTTTTCTACATTGACCCGACCGGGGATCGAACCCGGAACCTCAGAGATGGCGACGCCATATAGTCCGGCGTACTCGCCTCTCGGCTACGGAGGTCGTCAATTTTCCGTAGACGTTTTAAGTTCCATAGAATGAACAAATGGAACCGAACCAATTTTCTCTCTGCTAGACTATAAGTTGTCAATCAATGATATGACCCATTAGTTTCACCAATACAACATGAGAGTTCAAACAAACACCGTCGATTTGTAGCAAGTTGATACTGACTGAACCTTTTAAATCTTAGGGATAAATAAAACTATAGAGTTTGCAACAATTCTTTATTATGTGTTTACTGGAACCACCATATTTTTTTTCTTTTTTATATTTATACTGGAATATTACAATAAGATCCTATCCAAACCAATGTCATCTTTATGGTCTAAATAAAAGTACTAGACAATCAATTTGCATTTATTTCAGTCCCTACAACTAGAACGATAATCAAATAGTATCTAGAAGATCAGGTGTTTTGTAAATTGATTTTCTTTGATGATGGCAACCGTGACAATTATTTTTTGCAAGTTATAAGGTGTATATTTAGAAACGTAGCACTGATTCAAAAATAATTCTTAAGTCTACTATTTTTCCAATGCTTACCGTTTTATCGTACGTAAAGAGTTAAAGTGCGATTAAAATAATCGGATATTGATGTCTCTGGTCAAGAAATCGTCAATATAGTCCCAACAGCAACGTCTATTAGTTTATAATTTTCTGACCAAGCTTTTAATTTAATTATATTCTTCATTATACTGGTCAACCATTACCAGCATGGCTTGTTGGTCTCTAATAATACAAGCTTCCAGAAATTTGGTAAAATAAAATAAAATATACTTAAAAGAAAAACATTGTCACGCTTGTAGAAAATGTATTCTTCGTACTTGAGTATAAAGTTCAACCTCTACTTGATGACACAGTGCAATACTTCTCGACCCTTTGACCAGTGGTGGCTAAACAGCTGCCATCATATTTTGAACATTATTCCCTTGAGTTATGATTGAGAACCAATGAAAATTAAAAATGTTTATACCAGTCAAATGGTTAACCAATGGGCATGGACTTACAGAATAAAATGGACTATGGAGTGGAGCATGTGCTATAAGCTCGCAATACACTTACCGTGATAAGAATTAACAGTTCGCCATTCCGTTAAGCCGATTGACGGAAAAAGCACGCTTCACTAGACTACCAGGCTACACGGTACCCTCCTTTTTGTTCATGCCAATTGGTTAAATAAAATCAAACATCTTTACTGGTTTCGGGCCGGGCCCTATACGTATAATTCATTGATAATAATATGACGGGTACATTTAATTTTAGATAATATCTAATAATAGAAAAAACTGACCGTAACTAGAAACTAACACCAACAATGTAATTATCCATAAATTCGTATTAATGCTCTCTGAAGTATACTATTTACTTTACTATCAGCTATTAGGAATCATGAAATCGCCATAAAGTGGCATTGATGTAAGTTCTCACATTCGGCCACGTTCTCAAAGGGATGAGTAGCGCTCGCATCGCTTAGATACATTGACAAGCAATCGATTACATTTCCAAATTGAAGTAAATTACGAACATTATTACGCATTTTGATAGGAAAAGCACCAAAAGTTATGTGTTATACAGGGTGTACAAGATAATATGACACTCCTTTAAACCACGTGATCAGCTGGTCATATACAACAACTTTTTCTATGGGAGCAACATCGAGAGATCGAGATTTTTTTTAGCTGCTCCATACAAACTTACTCGCATACTTCGATGACAATGTATGGAACATCTAGAAATAAAATTTCGATTTCGATGTTGCTCCCATAGGAAAAGTTGTTGTATATCACCAGCTGATCACGTGGTTTTAAGAAGTGTCCCATTCTTTTATATACCCTGTATATAGATATGATTTAGTATACCTTTAGTCGAAAAGTTAAAAGTATGCCTGAAATGCGTTTCATAAACGCAGAGTATCTTACACTATAAAGTATTTATAGAAAAATATATTGATGGATTGAAGTTCGCACTCGTATAGGTATTTATTTTTATTTAACACTGACACTGTCCATAAAATTCTACATAAATATCTTTGTTTATATCTCCAATTTTGGCACTACCTACGGAAAAAATGTACTTATTTGATATATTCATTTAAATATAAATACATTTATTGGACTTTTAAAACCAAATGCACAGGCGAAATTTAGATATAAATGCACATTGCGGAAATATTTAGCAATAAAGTACACCGATTGAATCACAATCCTAACTAACATCTATATTATCCTAACCTATCACCTTTTTACAATAAACTAAATACAAAATATTGTCTACAAAATGTGACCTATGTTTCGATTTAAAGTGAACTGCAAAAATATATTTTTTATTTTAACAATTATTTTCGGCAAAGATTGATCGTTATAATCAGTTAATCGTAAAACTACGTGCTATTTATTAATGAAAATGATTAGTTTTGTAAATCAAGATAATAAATTCTGTAGTTTCCGATATTTAAGTAGCTATTAATAAGTTTAATGTATGCTTAGTAAATACATACTAAGGTTTTATAGTCAGTAAAAAAATATTTGTCTTATTATTATTTAAATCCCTTTTACAGTGATATTACTGCTCATATACATCAAGTTTATCGGTCATTTACTATGTAAAGTTCTTTTTTTTTATTTCGAAGCTCCAATGGGATAATTATGAGTTAAATCTTTGTTTTTGAACAGCTATATCACCCTATAAAAGGAACTTTACCAGTAAAATGGAACCTTAAAAAGCCAATGCCTGATGCACAAAATAGGCAACATAAACATAACAAAACAATATTTATATGTTGATTTCAAAGAAACGTTGTATTCGTATTTTGATGTGATGGCTGTGTTACTGTACTTAGAAGTCACTGATTACCAGCTGTAGAAATAGTACAAAAATACGTTTTGTAGATCGCAACTAGCAAACTAGAACATTTACATGATTCTCACTAAGACATCTTGCTTGGATTGAAAGGGATAGAATGATATTCGCGGCATAGTCGAGAACGAGATAGATGAACCGGTACCATCGCAGATATGAGGTGGAGTTCTAAGTAGATAATGTGCACCTTTACCTTCCAATCACACCATTGGAAATCTCGATTATCTGAAATTAAGAAAAACGATTGTAACATATTTTGATATAGCTAATAAGATTTCGATGTTGATGTGATAAAAAAGTTAATTTAGTCACGTTTAGTTAAGCAACGTATGCGTAATTTATGATTCACCTTGTATTCAAAGTCAAAGTCATTTATTTTTGCAAATTGGCCATCAATGACAATTTTACATGTCCCAATATTTTTTTTCTACCACCGCTTCGGGACTACATATCGGCTGGTGATGAGAAGAAAAGGCGCAACAAACTCAGTCACCTTTGTCAGCCTGGTTTAATTACAGGAAATACAATTACAAGATAGTGTAAGTGCGAGCTAGGCAGGTTATTAAGTCCATGCACTCTTGTCGTCCAAGTAATCTTCAACTTTGTAATATCCTTTTTCCATAAGGATTTTTTTAATGTGGTTTTTGAACTTATAAACAGGCAAGTCAACAAGAGTTTGTGGTACTTTATTAAATATTTTTATACATTTCCCCAAAAATGAATTACCTACTTTCTTTAATCTGAAGCTCGGAACGGCAAGTTTATTTTTATTTCTAGTATTATAATGATGTGAATCAGATTTAAGGCTAAACGAACAAATGTTTTTTCTAACATACATAATATTATCAAAAATGTATTGTGGCGCTACTGTTAATATTTTAATATCTTTAAAGACCTCCCTCAGAGAGTCGCGAGGCCCAAGACAATATTATATTGCACGTACAGCTCTTTTCTGCAACACAAAGATTGATTCGATGTCAGCAGCTGAGCCCCATAGCAATAGACCATACGACAATAAACTATGAAAATAACTAAAATATACTAGTCTTGCTGTTTCGACATCAGTTAAAAGCCTTATTTTCCTCACAGCATAAGCCGCTGAACTGAGCCTTCCTGACAAGGCAATTATATGGGGACCCCATTGCAGTCGGGAGTCTATAGTAATTCCCAAAAAGGTTGTTGAATCGACTGCATCTATGTGATCGTCTGACATATTAATATGCGTTCTGACCTGCCTCACATTGGGCATAATGAATTTGATGAGCTTGGTTTTTTTTGCATTAAGTAAAAGATTGTTAGCAGTAAACCATCGTAGTACTTGAGAGAGAGCATTATTTACATCGTCAAAGGTTGCTTTACCTCTGTCAGTTTTAAAAATCAATGACGTATCATCTGCAAACAATTCTATCTCACACAGATCTTAAGTAAAGTAAGGAAGGTCATTTATATATATCAGGAATAATAAAGGTCCCAATATAGAGCCCTGGGGCACACCCATGCGTAATGGAGCCCCGGATGAGTCAGTTCCATTGACATTAACTGTTTGCGTTCTATCTGTGAGTAACAACTAACAACTTTCCTGACTCATTTGAGACACCATAATGTCGTAATTTCATTAATAAAGTTTTGTGATCTACACAATCGAAATCCTTAGACAAATCGCAAAAAACCCCTAAAGCATCCTGCTTACTTTCAAATGCATCAAAGATATGCTTAATGAGTGCAACTCCCGCATCAGTTGTGTTTCTCCCCTTTGTGAAACCAAACTGATTATCATGCAATAGTTTGTTTATTCTGAAGTGTGATAAGAGTTGATTGAAGATTAACTTTTCAAATATTTTACTAAGAGCTGGTAAAATTGATATCGGTCTATAGTTAGAGGGATCACTTTTATCTCCGGATTTAAATAAGGGTATGATTTTGCTGTACTTCATCAAATTAGGAAACGAACCTTCATCAATACACTGATTAAATATACAAGCAAGATGCGTTGCTATACTATCAATTATATGGTTGATTATATTAACTGAAATGCCCCATAACTCTTCTGTTTTTTACCTATTTAACTCTTTACAAGTTTTTACAATAACTTCGGGATTTATATGCCTAAAATTTAGAATAGAAGTACATTTTTCGACATTTGATTTCAAAAAAGTTTCCGCAAGACCTTGTGAAGAGTTTAAGTTCATATAATTCAAATAATTTTCTCCTACTTTTATGAATACCGGTTGTGGCCCAGTCGCTGAATTTACATTTATTTGTATTTATTCTAAGGTGTTTTTGCTTAAATATATTGTTAAACTCATCTTTAACCAATCCAAACAAATTTTCATATGACACATCCGTATTAGCGCTGTTGAATGGCAATATATTTATTCCATAATCAATATTTTTCTTAAATCTATCTAATTTATTGGTAGTGACTGGCCTACAAACAATATCCACTATTGGTGAAACATGATGGTGCTCAAATGTGGCTATTTTTCTGATCTGATCTTAGACAGTTTATAATAGATTTTTGCATAACTTTACAATTACAGAAAATATTATCTAAGCAAGTAGCTGTTGTAGGAGTAATTCGTGTAGGTTCATTAAAAAGATTAATTAAATTAAAGGATTTAAAAAGATTTAGGAACCTTATAGAGTTTTGAGTTACCTCTAATAAATCAATGTTAAAGTCTCCACATACAACTATCTTCTTATTCGTTTTTGATAATTTTTTTAATACCTGTTCCATAGTGAACTCAAAAAGAAGATAATCGGCAGATGGAGGTTTATATACACTAACAATAATATACCGCTCCAGCTCAGCACACGCTAGTTCAATAGTTTGCTCTATAGAAAGTGCCACGACGTCTTTGCGATCTTTTGACTTAATATTATTTTTAATAAGAATTAGTGATCCCCCCTCGTTGAGCTGACTCTCTACTGAACAAACTAATGACTTCCCAATTTTCAATCCCTATGAGCACTTCACATCTCTTAAGCCAGTGCTCAGTAAGACATAGGACATGTATATTAGTTTCCTGTAAATAAAGTGTTATTTCCAGGTCTTTGCCGGAAAAGCCTTGTATATTTTGATGTACAATATTAAGACTGTTAGACTTTTCCTTTGTGGATACAGGAGGAGTGCAAGAGATTTCCTCTATTGTCTTATTAATTAATTTAAATTATTATTATTTATTGGAACTGATTCCAACGTATGAAATAATATGTCATTTTGCTGCTTAACAAAAGCAGCTTTTTTAGCCAAGTTCTTGGCTGTACATTCAATAAAAAATGATAGCGACATTGCTACCTGTCTTTTAATTTTTCCACTGAGATTATATTTATCTCTGGTCAAATAAATTGATTTATTTTTCAAATAATAATTGATGTCAATAACATGCATTTTTTCTGAATTATAAGTCAAGGTATTTAATAATAAATTCATTTTATATCGTATGTCATTTTCCTCCTGTGGCAAGCTGTTACTATAAGGGAATGTAAACATTACAATTTTGTTTAAGTTCAACAAATGTAATGTGTCTAAATATTTTGCTAATTCATTTTTGCTCACATTGCCCCTATTACCAATAAAAATTAATAAAGTGGTATTTTTATTAAATTTATAATTAAAAATTCGGTTCATAATTTCAAAGCATGAGGAACCTGGCATGCAGTGGTTAACAACTCCTTGTCCCAAATATGTATTTAGTAAGGCCCATGTTTTTACCTATTTCATCGCTGAACATGACTATATTAGATTTAACAGGTCTACTTATATGATTTTGGGTTGATTGGGAACCAACGGAGACATTCATTGGGTTTATGTTTTTTTTTTTGTTTTTTAACTGAGTAACTGTTTATTCACATCCTAACTGAGAGCCAAGTGAGCAACTGTCATTAATTGTCACATTATTGCAGGTACATGAGGACATAAGGCTCGTCAAAGCTAGAATGTGTTCACCACACTCTTTTCTAGTACTAGTGTATCGCTGAGTCATAACATCTAACGAGTGCTTAAGTTTACTTATATCTAATTCTAAATTTTTAACATTTTTCTCATAATCAGAGACAGATATTTTTTTCTAATAATAATGAATACATATCTAACTTATCACCTAATCTCCTTCGTTCTTTTATTTGTTTACTATAAGACTGCACACATTTTTGTTTTTTTTTATTAATTTATTAGTTTTTTAATGAACCTATTAATTTTTACATATTTCTTAATTTTTTTATTACTACTTAATTTAAAAATGCCAATTGAATTAGGGGATTTTAAAGTTTCATCACTAGTTAGATCAATTGTGACAGTTGGTTCATTGCTTGAAGTTTGAGGAAGGCTGGGCGCACTGCCAACTAATTTATGAAATAAACTAAGTCTGGTAGTCAATATGCTGTTGCTTTTCTGTCTCCAGGTGTAGGATGTGGTCCTGGGCATCATTGAGGTCTTGATAAAGCATAGATATACGTTTTACATTGAGCTCAATTTCATCGCTACACTGATCAAACCTATCTATCACGGATTGAAGTTTGTTCCGCTCGTCGACAATTAGTAAAAAGTTGTTGTGCAGCTCAGCCATCTCTTTCTTTAAATTAGCATTTTTATTCCATACTTCCATTAGTTCCCTTTCATTGTCCTCTCCTTCACTATTCAATTGCTCAACCAACTCCTTGGATGCCTTCAGTTCCTTCAAAGCCAGTAGGAGTTTTGATTCCTCCTGGCGAGCAGAGGCTTTACGAGTGAGCATTGTGTCGTATAACGATTGAAAATAATACTCCAACAAAGAATTGATAGATCAATTTATGAGGTTATTTCAATATGTAAATATAACCTCAACGCGGGTGATATCAATATCACAATTTAAGAAAATAAATCTACTTACTGCTTTATAGGGATCTTCTAGCACAAACACATTGATATTATTATGTTGATTTTTAAATTGAAACAGGGAACAATGAATTACAGTATGTACAAAACCTTTGAAAGTGCAATGTCATTCACACTCGTCTAACGGCGATAACACATGAGTAAAGAAACGGAACAGAGACAAAGCTTCTAAAGAGCTAGCAAAATTTATACCTATTTTGGTAGGGTTGGCACAATTGAATAAATTTAAAATATAAATGTTCTTTTTTTTCACATTTTTTATTAAAATAGGTTATTTTTTTACAAATTACATACTCAAAATCTTTTTTTTTTATTACTTTTGGTTTTTAATAATTTGTTGTGTCTTTTAATCGAATGATAAATTCTAAATCTAATATAAAGTTTTTTCAAATAATCCAATGGGAAATAATCACATGGCATATGAAATGTACGTACAATCTTGCAAACGTGCTAATATGTCATTACCAATATTAACAATTTGTACATGAAGATCAAAATATTCGCAAAATTTTTGCTCAAGCAATTCAACAAATGCAATAAAATTGTCAGGAGGTATTATCACACACAGTACAATGTACAACCATATTTACAACACTTTTTAAATACTAAAACAAAAATATTACTACGTATTATGTGAGAAACTCGATAACAAAACAAAACACGCACGACATTCGAGCGTCGTGTCACGCCTGCAAGCCCTGAGATTGACCACTGGCTGATCTAGTTAGAAGCGGTTTCGGCTCATACGTGACAAGGGGCCAGTGGTCACGCACACACACGCGTTGCACTTGTAGTGATGTACCTATCACAGCGCATTTGTATGTAGCTTTGTCTCTGTTCCGTTTCTTTACTCATGTGGCGATAATTTAGAAGCGTAATATACGTAAAGTACACACACTTCAACCACACAATCTAATTATAAACACTAACAATACATTTAGTTACGTTCTGCGATAGTTACTTGGCCAAAAAATGTTATTTTTACAATTAATTTATTAAAATCATTTAGGAGACGAGACGAGATCCTATCGGAAGTGTTATTACATATAATACGAATTGCGAAATGCTAAAAATACTTGCTAGAATAATGCTAATAAACTTTATTCTTTATTAACAACGTGAGCTTAAAGAGGGTAAAGCAATTAATTTCTCATCAAATCAAATTTGAAGAAAGCGGGTTGTCATTGAAAATATCACGTCAACTTTTAAATTAACTGAAACTTTAGGAGTTTTTCATTTTGCTTGTAAGAAATGTTTGAAGCATGGACGTAAAAAAAATACGGACGTAACATCACATTGAAAAAAATGTGAAGCATGCAAGGTACTACAATTTCGTTTGTTGTACATGATCTTCACTCACACATACACACCAGGCACGACAACCCGCCGCCATTTCGCCCCGAGTGACGGCGCCAGTGACACGTAGTAAATGCGTTCGTTGCGTCAACGATTTATTATTCAAAAATGCCGTCTTGTGTTGTTAAATCATGTAAAAACTACATGGGTAAACGTAAAAAGTCACATGGAATCACCTATCATACGTAAGTTATTACGATTCGTGATAAAAAAAATATTTATGTTTTAAATACTTTGCCGAGAATTCTAAAGGTAAAATGAAACAGTGTTGTCACTTTATTTACGGGAAAATTACCCAAAAGGTGGGGAAATCTATATTTGTTTGCAACAAACTATGTATGTGACTCTCTGAAAACGGATTTCGTCAGTTTTTGGGTACCGTTTCTCAAAAGTAAAATAAAAGATCCCCATACTTTTAATATAAAATATCTCTTACGTATATCATCATATTTCTAAAATAGAAAGTATATCCCGTACATGATACAACAAAAGACAAGTGTACAAAAAGTTGACACAACATAAAGGATTTTAGCGCATCTTTATTAATTATAATTATAATATACGTACTTAACATTATTATTATACCATTTTGATAATTATATGATGTAAACGTATTTTTGATTTTTAACCCCCGACGCAAAAACGACGGGGTGTTATAAGTTTGACGTGTCTGAGTGTGTTTGTGTGTGTGTGGCATCTTAGCTCCCGAACGGATGAACCAATTTTGATTTAGTTTTTTTCGTTTGAATGATTAATTAGTCGAGAGTGGTTTTGGCTATGTTTGATAAAAATCGGTCCAAGATGGCTGCTGTAACAAAATGGCGGATTACATATTTTTGTTAAACTCCCTCAATATGGGTATCCAATGAAAGGCCTGACTAGTAGAATTTTTATTCTTTTTCAATGACGTATTAAGCGTCGTGGGGTTTCAAAATTTTTTTAAGGTGTAAATTTTATTGATAGTCATAGCCTTATTACTATTATTGTCATGTATAAAAATATATTTCTTTATACGTAACATGTGTTTTATTTTCTATCATAGTGATCATAAAAAATATGTTTGGTAGGTCAACATAGATCAACCGTTTATATTTCTGTTAAAATTTATTTGTAAATTACATAAGTTAACTGAGATCGATTGGTACCACCAAACAACAGGGAAATTGATGGTTTATATAGCAACCCTTAAATCACGCACACAGCCTAAACGGGCGGCCATTATTATGCTTCACTTATGGTTAGACGAGGTTACGTCCGTATTTTTTTTACGTCCGTGGTTTGAAGCTATTGAAATATTTTTACATATTGTCAAGGCCTTCAGGTCCGAATCTAGGGAAGGGGGCAGCAGGGGCTTTCGTGTCGTAATACTCACATTTTCTAGCTGCCGTGCTGGCGGTCAGTGCTGCAACTTGTACCGGTACACGATCACGCTCGCCACGCCCACCAACAAGCTCAGCAGCAGCGAGCCCCACACTAGCATCTGTGGTAGGAAGATTTTTTTTCACTGTGAATATCTTCTAGTTTTTCACCATTTTCAAGGCGATCAAAACACCTTGCGAACAGAGTCCGGCTGATCTCTCTGGGTCACGGATTCGATTAAAATAAACATATATAAAATTGCCTCGGATCGGGGTCAATTTAATAAAGCTCCCGGTAAAATACCATGTTAGACTGAATGTTATATCCACTATGATCTGGCGCATATTTGTTTATATTATAAAATATACTGCCATAGTCGAAAATACGAAACGGCTACATAGGTTCTAGACCCTTATCTTAGAAATAAATTATAAAGCTACCAAATAGTTTCCGAAGTCACAATAAATCATTCAAACTTCTCTTTTCCTGCTAACTAAATTACCTTAGCTCTGGATGGCTTCTTATCAGGCGAGGCTCCTTTAGGTTGGTCAGAAGTGCCCAACATTCTCTTTGCCAGGCGTCGCTCTACCGAGCGGTCTCTGTTAGCCTTATGCTCGCATCGCTGCAACTCTTTTCTGGTGCCGGAGTCATCAGGAGCGGCCGCCGCGGCAGCCCTGGCCGCCTCTAGGGCTTCGGAGTTGCGGCCCATGGCGGTGAGGATGCGGGATTTGCGGTATAGTGCCTTGGCATTGTCTGGCTGACATTGTAGGACCCGTGTGACGGCCTGTGAATGTGTTTGATTCAATTGTAAAGAGAACTAGGCTTTACGTAATTGTGTTTTCGTGGGATAATTCTCCTATGACTTAATTTTGCAGTCTACGAAGACGATCACGCGGGCAGAAGCTTAAAAATAGCAAATTTAGGATTTCAGGAAAAATCTAATGGTGGCAACCATGAATTTAGAATAATTATGTTTCATTTTACAAAAAAAGTGTGTACGTATACTCGCACACATAAAAAACATAGACAGCTGTAGGCCATACTTCGTAAAATATAATATGCTTACCTTGACTACAATCTACATATTAGAACTCGGAAAATTTGTACGCAATCATCCAAAACTTTTCATGACGAAGGGTGACCGTAATCCAACAAGCCGCTTCAAACACAATTTAAAAATACCAGAAAACAAGCTCAAGTTAACCTCTTCTGGCCCCCTGCCAATGGCTATTAGGGTCTATAATAAATTACCAAACTATTTAAAAGCCGAAACAAAAAACGATATATTTGTTAAACAATTAAAGAAAAAATTAATAGCCAAATGCTTCTACGACTTAAAAGAATTCTTTGATGATAAAAATATTTAATGCAAGTTCCTTGGCAACATAAAAAATGTTGGTCTACCCTCCACACAAAAACTATACCTACTTGACATACTGTATTAACCTGCGTGATCCTCTTCTGTAATTTAATTGAATCTTAGTTTCGATGAATCTCGTGTATTACTTCTTGACATTATATACTTTTATTTATTTTATTTAACGAATTTAATGTGACTGTTTTTGTCTTGAATTTTAAATATGACGATTTTATAATTCAATAATAATAATAGTAATATTGTATTTGTAAATATAAATAAGAATGCAATACCCTTACAGGGTCCATAAGTATGATCTCACACAATGTAACACCTTATGTATACACTTATGACGCAATAAATGAATATGAATATGTTACATACACATCTGTAAAGCGGCATCATAAGCGCCAGCCTTCAGTTGCCCCGCGGTCATGTTATTGTGGACCTGCAGCCGCTATACCAATAGCAACTTTAGGGCATCTGAAGTGGGGGTTAGGTTGCCGCGCCGATATGCCCCCCTGGCTCTCGTCCAGCAGGTCGAGTGCGCGCCTGTACAGCTGAACCGCAAGCGTGGTTTCCCGCAGCAGTATTTAAGCTACATACACACCTGTAAAGCGGCGTCATAAGCTCCAGCCTTCAGTTGGGCCGCGGCCATATTATTATGGACCCGCAGCCGTTCTTCCAGGAGCGACTTCAGGGCATCAGAGGTGGGGGTCAGGTTGCCGCTCGGGGTGGGCTCCGATATGCCCCCCTCGCTCTCGTCCAGCACGTCGAGTGCGCGCCTGTACAGCTGAACGGCTAGGGTGGGTTCACCGCGGCAGTACCACCAGTTACCGCGCGCGCGACGACGGGTACTAAGAATGGGAAGACAATGAACCTCAGACAGGACATAGTAAATAAATATATCTTTATCTTACAGTATAATTGATTAAATGCGTTACTTAACACCTAATACACCTAAATTGAACATATTTATGTTAAATTCAACTGTTACTTTTTCTTATGATAAGCAATAAATAATAATTTATCTATCTAACACATTGTCATGGACTAGAAGTAAGGAAACCGCTGTTTAATGTAACGTACCAGACAGTGAGTTTTGCTAGGGGCATCTCTCAGCACAACCAGGCTCTAGCTAATTTAGAATTAACTTATTTGCTTGGACCCGCAGACGTCAAAATGCGCCCCTGACTATGGCACTAGGTGGTTTTAGCATTGTATTTATCTCTAATAATTATTACTGCAATCATTCATTTCTTACCTAATTATGTTTCTGTATATTTATTATTTTCTCAATTTTGGCACATTATTTCAAATTTTTCTTCTAAAAATCTTATTTGGACTATTAAAAACATTAAAAAACAAAAAATCATTGATGATGTGTATAATTTAATGTAAGTAAATGACATTATGTTACATGTTATTGTGCAGTGTGAAAATGATGAGTTTAGATGACTTGCAATTTAAGCAAAATTAAGAGGGGGAGGGGAGTCACCACAAAATACACACATTAATACATAATCTGGGACCCTACTCATAAAACACTGCCCTCTCCATCAAATCTAAAATCATAAATGTAATAGAGGCATATAATAATATTATCATGTTTTCACCAACACTGAAATTAAAGATAAGAAAAATCATTGGCCTTTTAAATAATTTGCATAGGAAGTACTATTTTATATCATAAATATTTATCAATTAATTTAGTATGCCATGGCCATCCTAACACTTCATTCAAATGTAAACAATCTAGCCTTGAGGTTGTGTAATTAAAATTAACATTTGAAGTGGACACTTACCCTATTTCCATTCTTTCAGCAATAGGCAATGTTTCATGTTCCGGCTCTTCGTTCCAATCATGGAGCTCTAATCTGACCTCAAGCCAAGTCTCTGGTCCTATAACAGGCCCGTCATATTTAGGCCCGTTGATTTCCCCAACTAGACCCAAACTCTCTCCTGGTTTGAGTCCAGTTTCGCCATATGCAAACCGTGGAGCCAATTGCAAAAGATTTTGTTCCCCTTCATGCATGAGAGTCAATGCTAAATCCAAGCCTTGTATGACCTAAGAAATCAGAATAAATGATGCTACGGTTGTCCCAAGGTTCCTAATTCTGCACTTATTTTGGTATTTACTAGTAAACACTAGCAGCTATAAAATTTCTAGTGTCTTAGTCTTGAAAGGCTAACAAATCGGCATTAAACAACAAGTTTTTTTTTAATCATTTTAAATTTTACAAAATATGTTGCAGTTTTTTTTTTTAGAGCAAGACTTTACAATAAGATATAAAACAATTAAAGTAAGATTTTGTTATCACAGACCATTATCAGACAAAAACAAATATAGGTACAGTCAACAGCACGTCGACCTACCCCAAAAGTAAAAAATTCTCCAATAGATTTTTAACTTTAAGCCTGACAAATAGAGTTTATTTTCAAATGAGAACATTTGACATTTTGTGGTAGGTCGACGTGCTGTTGTCCGTACATAAAATTATCATAACAATAATGTGTGTATTTAAATAATGTGACATCATAATAGTAGCTGTTGATATCAAAAACATCAATAAGTGGAAGCAGACAGATCTCTAAATAAATAACCTATAACTTTCGTTTTTGGAACAATTATTATTTAGCATCTATAACATTTTTATTTAGCTCATTTAAAACTCACCTCATTGTCTCCTAAATATATTTTAACTTGGTCCCTCTTCTCCACAATATTACCAGTGTCCCGTAATTTGATCTCATAGCTTATTCGGCAAATGTCACCTCTATTAGGCCTAGACTCTGAATCTTTGCCAGGTTTTAGTATCTGTAAAAATAATTTGCTTAATAATTGACAGAGCACACCATTTTACCTGTCAGGCCACGGCAAAGAGACACAATGAAAATTTTATTGTTACGCGGCCACCCGTGAGTAATTAAAGCTTGATAGGTTAATTTTAATTAAAGAGTTTTTAAGTACCTATATTGAAGTACCACCTAATATTTCATTAAGGTAACATCTACAATAAGTGCTATTGAAAAGCAGAAAGCTAACATCGATTCAAATAAAGTGTGCTAGGTGATGGAATACTTAGTATTTACAAAGTACTTGTTGTTTTAAGTTATGAACACTTACTTTAACTTGTAGCAAAATATTAATTACCTTTTTGAGAAGCGCACCTGACCCCAAAACATCCTGCCATTCATCTGTTTTTGTCTCAGTAAATTTTTCTTTTTCGGTAGCAGCCGCTTCCGCAATCTTGGCCTCTTCAATCTCATGAGCGGCAGCCGACGCTAAGTCCTCAAAAGAACTGCTTTCCGACTTATCAACCAAAGTCCTTTCTTCTTCACTCATCTGTAAAAATGTGTCGTGATTTCGTGATCGTGTACGTGCGATCGTAGTTTTATGGTACGTAGTAGCGAATGTTTACATCTTTTGTTAATGTACAGGGAACGGTAAAACTAATGTGTAGTATTGATTAATAGTGCGGCAACCAAGCTCTTACCTTTAACGATTTTTATAACAAAGGAGGGATATAATTTTTCGAAAGAAAAATGAATTTCAAATTGTGATGTGATTGTGACAATTCAACCTTTTGGTTGGAATTGTCATTTTTTTATTTCGTATCGCAATATCACAGATCAAATAATACTATGCGCAATATCACTGATCAAATAAACTACGCGCAATATTTTAATAGCATTCGTAGAGTAAAGTAGGTTTACGACTACATATTTTTTATATAAATATTGAAAAATTCTACAGAATACTTAATTCGATGCGTTTTTTGAAAATCCACAAAGGTCAGCAAATTGTCTTAATAATCGTCTTAAATATGTTTAAAAAATATATATGTATGTACGGACAACAGCACGTCGACCTACCACAAAATGTCAAATTTTCTCATTTGAAAATGAACTCTAATTGTCAGGCTTAAAGTTGAAATCTATTGGAGAATTTTTGACTTTTGGCTACCCCAAAAGTCAAAAGTCGACGTGCTGTTGACTGTACTTATGTAGAATGGGTATGGGAAAACCTAGTTAAGACAAGCGCGCGCACGAGGCGCTGCGTTTCGATGAAGTTGTATGCAACGGATTACGTCAAGCGTCGGGCGCGCGTCTGGTGCGCGTCGGGCGCGCGTATGAAGCGCGCTCCTCTTGAGTAGGGCTGCCATCCGTCCGGGTTTCCCCGGATTTGTCCTTGTTTGGAGGGTGGTTTATTATTTATTCTTTTGTTTTTTTTCTATTACGTCTTACTGATTTATTAAGCGAAAGTTTTTGTTCAGCACATATCCCATCTCCTCTCCTGTTGGTTGTCTTCGTTCATATTTTTTTGCAACGGACCGTAGGAACTTCTTCAAATTATTGGACACTCATACGAAAAACAGTGTTTTTTTTGTAAAACTACTTAGTATGTGATGATAATGGGTAATAAATTGACATAATAGTCTCTCAGCGTTAAACGGACGAACATGATATCTTCATAGAAAGGAGATCGGGTGGTTAGGGCTAGGTGGCGGCCACTTCAGAAATGTTGCTCACTGGACAGGATTCGGGTTAGCAAAGAAATGTTACTAAGCAGCTGAACTCGTAACTCAATTAGTTCACGAGATAAACTATTATATATAATTACTCATTTAATATGAAAAATATAATATTAAATGTAAATTACCGTGGCGATTGTTACAATTTAGAGAGTATCTAGAAAGCACAAAAGTTATTTCAATCTCTTTTAGCAGAACCTGACCCCCCTTACAATCACCCCCCTATTAAAAATAAAAAACTTGTTTTATTTTTAAGATTCATGTATTATTACATAATCTAAGAATGGTGCAGCTATTTGAAGAGCGCCTTGATGCCGTGCCCACCCTAGGTACCATACAATGGACATTACGTGGGCACAACAACCTAATGTACGTTTTCCTGTGAGGCATGTACAATAGTGCTGAGGAATACTTCTCCTTCCAACTCCTTGTCTGGCTACTACTATATACACGTAGTCAACACGGGCTATTGTGTGTCTTGATTGAATGCGTCCTCGTAAAAGATAGCAGTGATCTGGTGTCGTGTGGTGCTGGCACGTTAAAAGAATAGCACCACCCCTTCTCTTCCTATGGGTGTCGTAAGAGGCGACTACAGGAGAACCGCCACAAGAAGACGGGCAGCAGCGTCTCCTTTCCACCATTGGCCAAACTGCGATCGCCAACCCGCCTGCCAAGCGTGGCGATTATGGCAAAATCCTCCTTTTGGAGAGGCCTATAACCTATAACAGGCCTATAACAGTCCAGCAGTGGACTGTTATAGGCTGGTGATGATGATGATGATGATGATCTGGTATATTTAATCGTGCAAAAACAATTGCTGCTGTATCTCTTACTACTTCGATCAAGTACACACCATCACGCACGTGTTCACCACAGTACGACCGAGCAAGCTTTTATTAAGTCGCCTCCTGGTCCAAGTCGAGAAGTGACATTTTACACACGGTTCCATTGTCGACATAGGTCTGCACTGTTAAAAGTACATCCAATTCAAAAAACACTATTCAAATTCCAGTAACCCGCCAATTCGTTAATTCAAGTAGAAGTTCGTCCAATACACAAAGCACTGCTCAAAGTCCGTTATTGAGAGCCAAGTTAGTAAAAAAAATGTCCAGATTTAGAGCACAGAACACAGTTGACGTGAAGAACGCGCGGGCGCTGCATCAAAGGGTGAGAGGGGTTGTTCAGGGGTAAAGGGAAAGTAAATTGTTGTTGGTAAATTGATAAAAATGGCTTATTTCTGGATTAAGCAGTGGTTTTCCCTCGAGTTACAACTCGAGCTTGATCGAATCTAGCCATATAGAGCTTTAAGCCATATAGAGAGTAAGCTGGTGACCCATGTCTTCAGCTTACACATGGTGAATTAGAGTATTTGTATACGTTAGAGTTTCATTTGAAACATGAAATGATTCGTTGTAATAGCAGCACAAACGATGCTTAATTTCAAATCTCTAGGCCTCTTGGTTTCATAATTATAAGCCAAAACCTGTTTTCCCGACAAAAAATTCAAAATAATGGCTCGGAAGCGGGCGAAACGCGACTTTGCCGTTCCGTTCGCTACACTATTGCAGTCGAGTTTGAACTTAAGAGCAAATTTTATTTGGAGTCATTTTAATTTGCGCTCTCGATCATTTTTATTTCTATACTAAGAATAATAGACTAGGAGCTAGTAGACCAACATAGCCGGCAGCGTTTTTGTCTGTTTCTAAAAAAACATAATTTTAATATCAAAGTTTCGTAGTTTTCTTAGTAATGATATAGTCAAATAATGAATGAGTCATGTTACTTGAATAAATAAATACATTATTATTAATTTATAAGCCGAAAACATCTCGCCTCTTGGGCGGTAATGACCGGCAAATGCACATTTGGCCGGGTTCAGGGCAAAAGAGAGAGAAATTGGCGGACGATGCGTGCGGTATCAAGCACCACCGCTTTCTGCATCTTTGCTGGAAGCGAGCCGCCGATGAATCCCAGCCTTTTTTGCATGGATGTAGTTTTTTTTTTTGGAAAACTTATTTATTTATTTATTTGACAGTGATGACATGACAACACTGTCTATTTGGCTACCAAGTATTATTTGATTAGTGTTGGCTACGGGCGGATTGCCCTCTACCAGTGTCGAGTAAAAAACGGGGAATCAGGGAAATATTAAGGCCTAAGATCGAAATTTGGAAAAAAAGGAGTTACAACGAGATCAGGAGACTAGGGAAAGGTAGAATAACTTCTATTACATGGGAATAAAATAAATATAACATAAGGTTTGTGCCACGTTTCTGACAGAGCAAAAACAAATGGCTCATACATATTAATTAAATAATAAAAATCACTCTTTTTGCTTAAAATACTCTGGCAATTCCATTGAATTACTTTGGCGTGTAAATCCATCTTGGAGGAATCGAATGCAACTTTCTATTATGGGGGCAGCGTTGGACGGTGAGTTTGAATTAAATTGGGAAACTAAATTAATTAGGACTACAATAAGGTCTGTAAGATTCGATTTTTGCTGATCTTGGGGCTGGCTCATAATGGCGCAACCATCCCTTGGGGAGGGGAAGGAATAATCCTTAATTAGATCACTATGAGCTTTTTTGTCATAGCCCTTAGAAAACGATGGTGAAGGGCGAGGGGTCAAAAGAACTGTTTTTTTATAAGAATTTGTTGCCTTGGAAGTTTTAATTTTAGCAGAAGTATCCCGAGGACTGATCACTTGTGTTACATTTTCAGGACTGGAGGACAAAATATCAGCATATGACTTGGAAGCCGGAGGGTGAAGTTTGGAAGCTTCTACATAAGAAATTGAATTTTCAGCCATATAAGTCTTAATATTTTTTTGGCGCATGAATTCTGGACAAGACTTACTGGTTGCAAAATGTGAACCAGAACACAAACAACAAGAGGCATGATGATCATCAATAGCACAAGAATTTCCAAAATGGCTCTGTCCACACTTAAAGCAACGGGGCTTTGATCTGCA
This sequence comes from Anania fuscalis, assembly GCA_950371115.1. NCBI lineage: Eukaryota > Metazoa > Arthropoda > Insecta > Lepidoptera > Crambidae > Anania > Anania fuscalis. Next base: position 10,226,440 of record OX493343.1, on the reverse strand, counting down.
TTGTGTTTTGGTATGGCCAAACCGGCAGCAGTTAAAACACTGAATTGTAGGGAAAATGTACAAATCTACTGGTAAAGCATTGTAACAAATGAAGACTCGTTTGGGCAAAGTTTGTCCATCAAATGTGATAACTACTGTTTGGGATGGCTTCCAAGATGCAGAACCATCAATAGAAGTTTTGAAATTAAGGCGTCTTACTTTCATTATTTCTCCACATCCAATTGGTACAGACATGTTAGCTTTAACTTCATCAGGTGACCAATCCGCAGGAACACCACGAACAAGACCCATTCTGGTGACATTGAATGTAGGTACAAAGGCTTTCAATTTGTTAGATTCCAAGCTATAATGGCCCATAAAGAAGTTAGCATCAGAGAACTTCGAGAATGATACTGATATTTTATTACGGCCAATACTTTTAACACTGCCATCAATTATATTTTTGAAGGAATACTTTTTTAAGAATTTCCCAACCTCAATCGGGTGCAAAGTGGCTCCGTCATTAGGAGAGGCTAAGACTTTTTGCACATGAACAACATATGGAGCAATATCTGAGTCATTGTAAGTTTTACGCCCTATAGGTGTGTTATTATTCGGCAAGTCTTGACTATTGGCAACTGCATGTGGAACTACAGCAGGCAAATCATTCTGGCGCGGTACAGATTCTCGGTTTACTTGGCCTAATTTTTTACGCTTTCGTTTAATAATATGCTCATGTTCTGTAGCTGAAGTTGAAATATCGGTGTCAGAATCGTTTGTAATAGTTACAAAGTATCCTGCCGGAGGTGGAGAAAGGTTAACATCAGGAAGATCGGCAAGTTCGTCGGATAAAAGTGGAGGAGGTGACCCTCCCGGATCATCGGGAGGATCATTCATTTTCAAAAGAAAACTGTGCAACTCACCTACTTTTTCCCAAATAAACACTACTAAACAATAAATATATGTATACAAATAATAGTTATCTACACAAACACTACCCTCCTGAACGCAATCCCTTAAATATTAAAAATAAAATTCAGAAGGAAAAAAAGACGCCCGTCGAGTCTAAAGATTCCCGCGCTTTTTCTGGAAAACTTCTTAATCTCTGATAATGGGTTCATACCCATTGACAGTTTTAAATGGATGAGCATGATATTCTACGTAGTTTATTTGATCAGTGCATAATATCTTCGTAGACGTTTTTTGTTTTAACATTAAAGGTACTAAAATAATTACACAGACTTCTGCAAAGCTTTCGACAAGGTAGACCACTGCATATTACTACAAAAGATTGCTTATAATGGCATACGTGGAAATCTGCTTCGCTGGTTCCTATCATATATTAAGAATAGAACATAGAAAGTGGTAATAAATGGCTATTCCTCCAATCTGTTGAGTGTCACGTCTGGCGTAGCTCAGGGCTCAATTTTGGGGCCATTTCTCTTCGCTTTGTTTGTGAATGATATAAATGCATGCTTCCAAAATTCACAATTTATACTCTACGCAGATGACCTTAAGGTTTATCGGAGAATTATGGATATAAGTGACTGCGAAAAGCTTTAGACCGTCTGTCAGTGTACTGTACTGATAATAAACTGCACTTGAGTCTGGCTAAATGCAAATCAATAACTTTTACGAAAAAGATAAATGTCACCAACTTTACCTATCAATTGTGTCATACTGCTCTGCAGGAGGTCTCTATAATTAAAGATCTTGGTCTGCTTATTGATTCTAAACTGCATTTTGATATTTCTATTACTAACATTGTAAGTAAAGCATTCCAAATGTTCGGCTTTGTTATTCGAGCCTGCAAAAACTTTAAAAAGGCTTCCACTTATTTGCTTCTATATAGGTCACTAATCAGGTCCCAGCTGGAATATGCAAGTGTTATCTGGAACCCTTATTATTCGAAGTATGTCGATCAGCTTGAGCGCGTGCAACGTAAATTTCTTAAGACTACTAATTATAAGTGTTTTCTTGCGAGGTCCACCTACGACGTGTTACTACGTAAGTTTTCACTCATGTCGCTCGAGGCTAGGAGACTTCTCCTTGACCAAGGAGTGCTGTTTAATATTTGTAGAAGTAAACTGGACTGCAATGATCTTACAAACCAAATGTACTACCGTGTCCCTAGACGGTCTCAACGCTTGCACGACACTAGAGCCCATTGTTTATTTGAGTCCAAAATAGCTAAACTAGCCCCACTTCATCGATTAATTAAGTCTTATAATATGTATCTCTCAGATGTCGATTTGTTTAAGCTTACACCAATGGCATTTAAAAAACAAGTAAAACTTAAACTTGATGAGATTAAAATAGACTCATAATACCTAAATTATGTAAAATGAAACTTACATAAGTATCTGTATATTTAATTTAATAGATTGTATAAAATTAAGAGGCAATTTTTTTTTCATATGTAAGAAGGGGATAACGGTGCTGATTGTGCAATGGGGAGAAAAACTAACTTTTTATCACGCCAGGGGCGCTTATTGTCTTGTACCTAGATCTGACATAACATCTGTCAGATTGTATGGAAGTTTGCAATCATTTCTGTTTGTTTACCATATTTTCGAGGATTAAAGTCGCAATGCAACAGTGTGGTGCTTTAAACTGTAAAATTGAAGTAGTTCATTTATTCCCTAAGGACTATAAACGCAAAAATCAGTGGGAATCTGCTTAACGGATGTAAAAATTGCACGATTACTCACAGCATATTTCATAAAAGAAGACTATTTTGGAAAAAGTATAATATACTAAACGGGTAACAGTTTAGTGAATTCACTGGCACTGAAACAAAAGTACAGAAACCTAAAAAGCCCAAATCATGACAAGCTTCATGGAGCAGTTTTAAACATACTAATACATTGAAAATATTAGTTAGTGCTTTACCCTGTCTTCTTCTTGAATTTATGAAGGACTCCACTACTTGCCTGTCTCTCTACTATAGAGTGCTGTGAACTTTTAACTAAATGACAAAGCGGAGGCAATATACTTACAAAAGAGACAGAAAGAAATGTAAAAGTTAGAACAGGTACCTCCTTTTCATAAAGGAAAATCTCAATTACTTACTAAGCCTTACTATTATGAAGAACTGAGAAACTCTCAAGCGCTGCAATTTTAGGGAATCTATTTATTAAAAAAATCAATAAAAGTCTAGGAAGTTATATCTGTTTTTTATTATTATTTTCAAATAACCTTTAAACATGTTACTAACTTTAATTATACCAATACTTCATAATGATGCTTATAAAAAAAAGTAACATTTCACAAATGTGAGTATCATACTTATTACTAAAGAAATAGTATCACGACTACATGCTATGCATCAATGAAATTGCAGAATTTCCTACCAGTACAAAATAAATATCTATGTGTTTGTGTGTAGTAAGGAATTTTCTGTTCAAAGGACAACTCTCTAACACTAATACTTAACTAAGGCACAGTAATTTCATATATCAAGCTTTTTTTTAGCTTTGTACGGGTGCTTAATTTAATTATTATATCTTTGCTTAGAAGTTTATCAAGACTACTTAGAAATTCACAATCCAATCCACGCTTGTCCACCACATATCCTAAATACACTTCCTATAATCTGGAGAACTTTCATGACCTCTGGTATTGAATTAGAGATACATGTTTACATCATGCATACATGCCACTAATCGCAGCGCTCACAATGGTATAAAATTAACTTTCTCCATCCTTGCTTTACATTATCCTTTCATGTATGTGATATCACCAGCAGAGTAGAGGTGGACAGTTAGGAGATGACATGCTTCATACAGAACTTTTTGTTGCTTGCTGTTGTATCTGTGAAACAAAAAGCATCAGATGATGAATACTTATTATTTAAAAAGTGTATTGAATAAATATCAGGAAATAATTTGAATATACTTCATACCTTTCTAAATAAAGATGTATTTCATGTTTCCTTAAGCTAGGAAGTGGAAAATCGGCATCAATGTCTCTGATTTTTTTATCGCCAGAGAGGCATTTGCAACATCATCTGTAATGTTATAGTCAGCGCCAAAGTTTCGGTGAAATTGAAATTTGAAATGAAATTGAAATTGAAATTCTTTTATGCTGTATATAGGCCCTCTTCCGGGCACTTATACACGTCCCAACATATAACTTAGCCCTACCACCGCTTCGGGACAACATATCGGCTGGTGATGAGAAGAAACGGCGCAAGAAACACAGTCACCTTTGTCAGCCTGATTTTATTACAGGAAATACAATTACAAGATAGTGTAAGTGCGAGCTAGGCAGGCTATTAAGTCCATGCACTCTTGTCGTTCAAGTAATCTTCAACTTTGTAGTATCCTTTTTCCATAAGAATTTTTTTAATGTGGTTTTTGAACTCATAAACAGGTAAGTCAACAAGAGTTTGTGGTACTTTATTGAAGATTTTTATACATTTCCCCAAAAATGAATTACCCACTTTCTTTAATCTGAAGCTCGGAACGGCAAGTGTATGTTTATTTCTAGTATTATAATGATGTGAATCACATTTAAGGCTAAACGAACTTAGGTTTTTTCTAACATACATAATATTGTCAAAAATGTATTGTGACGCTACTGTTAATATTTTAATATCTTTAAAGACCTCCCTCAGAGAGTCGCGAGGCCCAAGACAGTATATTGCACGTACAGCTCTTTTTTGCAACACAAAGATTGACTCAATATCAGCAGCTGAGCCCCATAGCAATAGACCATACGACAACAAGCTATGAAAATAACTAAAGTATACTAGTCTTGCCGTTTTGACATCAGTTATAAGCCTTATTTTCCTCACAGCATAAGCCGCCGAACTGAGCCTTCCTGACAAGGCAATTATATGGGGACCCCATTGCAGTCGGGAGTCTATTGTAATTCCCAAAAAGGTTGTTGCATCGACTGCATCTATATGATCGTCTGACATATTAATATGCGTACTGACCTGCCTCACATTGGGCATAGTAAATTTGATAAGCTTGGTTTTTTTTGCATTAAGTAACAGATTGTTAGCAGTAAACCATCGTACTACTTGAGAGAGAGCATCATTCACATCGTCAAAGGCAGCTTTACCTCTGTCAATTTTAAAAATCAATGATGTATCATCTGCAAACAATACTATCTCACAAAGGTCTTTAGTAAAGTAAGGAAGGTCATTTATATATATCAGGAATAATAAAGGTCCCAATATAGAGCCCTGGGGCACACCCATGCATAATGGGGCCCCGGAAGAGTCAGTTCCATTGACATTAACTGTTTGCGTTCTATCCGTGAGGTATGACTCTAACAATTTTTCTGATTCATTTGAGACACCATAATGCCGTAATTTCATTAATAACGTTTTGTGATCTACACAATCGAAAGCCTTAGACAAATCACAAAAAACCCCTAGAGCATCTTGCTTATTTTCAAACGCATCGAAGATATGCTTAATGAGTGCAACTCCCGCATCAGTTGTGCTTCTACCCTTGGTAAAACCAAACTGATTCTCATGCAATAAATTGTTCATTCTAAAGTGTGATAAGAGTTGATTAAACACTATTTTTTCAAATATTTTACTAAGAGCTGGTAGTATTGATATCGGTCTATAGTTAGAGGGATCACTTTTATCTCCGGATTTAAATATGGGTATGATTTTGCTGTATTTCATTAAATTAGGAAATGAGCCTTCATCAATACACTGATTAAATATACAAGCAAGATGCGTTGCTATACTATCAATTATATGGTTGATTATATTAATTGAAATGCCCCATAAATCTTCTGTTTTTTTTAAATTTAGCTCTCTAAAAGTTTTAACAATAATTTCGGGATTTATATGCCTGAAATTTAGAATAGAACTGCATTCCTCGACATTTGATTTCAAAAAAGTTTCTGCAAGACCTTGTGAAGAGTTTAATTTACTAGTTGTGGCAATAGGTATAGTAGAAAAAAAATCCTTAAACGCGTTTGCTACTTCGTTGTCGGATTTAATAATTTTATTATCAACATTAAGGCTAAATGTGCGATCTAATTGTTTAGTTTTGCACGTTTCTCTATTAATAATGTTCCAAGTGGCTTTTATTTTATTTTTGGAGCTAGCAATAGTATCCCGAATGTAATTTGATTTGGCCACTGAACATACTTTTTTAAAGATTTTAGAGTATTTTTTGACATGTTCAATAATTTTAGGGTCTTGAGTTTGCGCTTTTAGGTCATACAATTCATATAAGTTTCTCCTACTTTTATGAATTCCAGTCGTAGCCCAGTCACTGAATTTACATTTATTTGTATTTATTTTAAGGTGTTTTTGCTTAAATATATTGTTAAACTCATCTTTAATCAATCCAAATAAATTTTCATACGACACATCCGTAGTGTCACTGTTGAATGGTAATACATTTATTCTATAATCAATATTTTTCTTAAATCTATCTAATTGATTGGCAGCGACTGGCCTACAAATAATATCTACCATAGGTGAAACATGATGGTGCTCAAATGTGGCTATTTGTCCACTATGATCTGATCTTAGGCAGTTTATAATTGATTTTTGCCTAACTTCACAATTACAGAAAATATTATCTAAGCAAGTAGCTGTTGTAGGAGTGATACGAGTAGGTTCATTAAAAAGGTTAATTAAACTATACGATTTAAAAAGATTTAAGAACCTTACAGAGTTTTGAGTTACTTCTAATAAATCAATGTTAAAGTCTCCACATACAACTATTTTCTTATTAGATTTTGATAATATATTTAATACCTGTTCCATGGTGGACTCAAAAGGAAGGTAATCTGCCGATGGGGGTTTATATACACTAACAATGATATACCGCTCTAGCTCAGCACATGCTAGTTCAATAGTTTGCTCTATAGAGAGTGCCACGATGTCTGTGCGTTCTTTGGACTTAATATTGTTTTTAATAAGAATTAGTGATCCCCCTCGCTGAGCTGACTCTCTACTGAACAAACTAATGACTTTCCAATTTTCGATCCCTATGAGCACTTCACATTTCTTAAGCCAGTGCTCAGTAAGACAAAGGACATGTATATTCATATCTTGTAAATATAATGTTAATTCCAGATCTTTGCCAGAAAAGCCTTGTATATTCTGATGAACAATATTGAGGCAGTTAGACTTTTCATTTGTCATTATAGGATGACAGCAAGAGATTTCCTCTATTGTCCTATTAATTAATTTAAATGTATATTATTATTACTTGGAACTGATTCCAAGGTGTGGCTTAATATGTCATTACTCTGTTCAATAGAAGCAGATTTGGCAGCCAAGTTCTTGGCTGAATAATTAATATAATATGATAGCGACATTGCTATCTGTCTTTTGATTTTTCCACTGAGATAATATTTATCCCTGGTCAAATGATACTGATTTTTTTTAATGAAATTATTTATGTCAATAATATGAAATTTATCAGGTTCCACTCATAAGCCTCCAATCTAGAAGAAATAACAGACATAGTCCAAATTAACCAGAATTATGCACAGGAAATAGAATGTAACCTTCAATATTTTCAATGCTTACCTCTCTATTAAATCACAACGTTTCCGTGAATTGTTCTGGTCCTTTTACGAAATCCGCTTTGAAGCTCAGAAAAAGACATTAATCAATACATTTTAAACGCTAAAAAACTTTATATGCGGAAAAATCGCAAATACACACTTGACACTAGCAGTCAACAGGGTACAAGCGACGATCGCGCCATCTACAAAAAGCTTTGCGTGTTCCTCCCCTTGTACAATTGTTTGTTATCCTAAATAAATAAATTACAGTAGAAGTTAAATGTTGATGGTTTAAAACTACATCGTAGTGTGGTCACTAGAGGTTTGAACCGGAGCATATATCTCCGGAGAATCTCCGGTACTTCACCGGTGAAAGTAATCGGTGAAATCACCGAAGAAAAACTGGTATATCTCCGGTTCTTTCAGCTTATAAAGACGATTAATAGAAATATTAATTTATTGATAACCGTTGTTTTAATTAGGTACAGTCAACAGCACGTCGACCTAATCAAAAAGTAAAAAAATTCTCCAATAGATTTTCAACTTTAAGTCTGACATTGTTCTAACTATTACATTTCTTTCTGTCTCTTTTGTAAGTCCATTATCAGCGAGTATATTGCCTCCGCGTTGTTATTTAGTTAAAAGTTCACAGCACTCTACAGTAGAGAGACAGGCAAGTAGTTGAGTCCTTCATAAATTCAAGAAGAAGACAGGGTAACGCACTAACTAATATTTTCAATGTATTAGTATGTTTATAACTGCTCCATGAAGCTTGTCATGATTTGGGCTTTTTAGGTTTCTGTACTTTTGTTTCAGTGCCAGTGAATTCACTAAACTGTTACCCGTTTAGTATATTATTATTTTTTCAAAATAGTCTTCTTCTATGAAATATGCTGTGAGTAATTGTGCAATTTTAATCCGTAAAGCAGAATCCCACTGATTTCTGCGTTTATAGTCCTTAGGGAATAAATGAACTACTTCAATTATACAGTTTAAAGCACCACACTGTTGCATTGCGACTTTAATCCTCGAAAATATGGTAAACAAACAGAAATGATGCAAATTTCTATACAATCTGACAGATGTTATGTCAGATCTAGGTACAAGACAATAAGCGCCCCTGGCGTGATAAAAAGTTAGTTTTTCTCCCCATTGGATCACTTTTCCTTGGTAACATATTTGGCAACAATTTCGAGGATATAGCTCCCAATTGATACTGGGTAGGACGCAACATGAGCATCCGACATTCATTATCATTGTTCTGTCCATGTTCACCTAAAGGCCTTGTTGGGAAGCTCTATTAAGGCCATCGAGCATTGTGCCGAGTTCTTCCAGACTTCCAGCGACCCTGCCTGACTACAATATCGTCAGCAAGCCAAATGAAATAAAGACTAAGTAATTTTCAATTATTGAAAAATATTAAATATTTATCAAATTTTCATGAATATTTTTTTAAAGGAAAAATAGGTTCATTATCAATTTTCTTTTATCATTAAATTGCACAGCATTAACGAATGAAAGCTGATTAGAAGCTTGGTTTCTAGCTATACAAATAATTATCAGTAGGTACGGACAACAGCACGTCGACCTACCACAAAATGTCAAATTTTCTCATTTGAAAATGAACTCTATATGTCAGGCTTAAAGTTGAAAATCTATTGGGGAATTTTTACTTTTGGGTTAGGTCGACGTGCTGTTGACTGAACATAAATCTCCGGAGATCGGCCAATCACCGGTGAATTTCAACGGTTCTCGAAAATCCGCTCTGGTGCAAAACTATTGGCCACTGGTCATAGTATTGCGTTTGACGACGACGTCATATTATATGACATTGGAGTCGAACGTTTGTCGGGCGCGCTGTGATAGTAAAAATGATATTTTTTTACATTTTAATTTTGGGGTTAAGTGTCATAGTGATTAACCCTGATCAGTGAACAATGTTTTCAAGCTGGCAACCCTAGATAGCACGCTGTCAATTTGACAGAAGTTTGTTGCTGTCAATGTCATATGGAAAAAAAAATTGAAGAACTATTATTTGGGACTGAATTTTCCTTGCATTTACAGGTATTTAATTTATTGTAAGTAAATCAAAAGTATGCAGAAATATGAGAAGCTTGAAAAGATCGGTGAAGGAACCTACGGTACAGTATTCAAGGCTAAAAACAAAGAGACGCACGAGATCGTAGCTCTCAAACGCGTGCGGTTGGACGACGACGATGAAGGCGTCCCATCATCCGCTTTGCGCGAGATTTGTCTGCTCAAGGAACTGAAGCATAAGAATATCGTTCGGCTCTACGACGTGCTGCATAGCGAAAAGAAGCTAACATTGGTGTTTGAACATTGCGACCAGGATTTAAAGAAGTACTTCGACAGCCTGAACGGGGAGATTGATTTGGATGTAGTCAAATCGTTTATGTATCAATTACTGCGTGGTCTAGCCTTCTGCCATAGTCACAACGTTCTGCATCGTGATTTGAAGCCCCAGAATCTGCTGATAAATAAAAATGGCGAGCTTAAATTGGCGGATTTTGGATTAGCTAGAGCGTTCGGTATTCCTGTGAAGTGTTACTCCGCGGAGGTGGTGACGCTGTGGTACCGCCCGCCAGACGTGTTGTTTGGCGCGAAACTTTACACCACTAGCATTGACATGTGGTCTGCCGGGTGTATATTTGCTGAGCTGGCCAATTCAGGCCGGCCATTGTTCCCTGGTTCAGATGTAGATGATCAGTTGAAACGAATTTTTAAATTACTTGGTAAAATTTATTTATACTTACTATTATATTATTACCTGATATCAAAAAAAAATGAGAGACTACCCTCAATATTTTTATTTTAATCAAAGTTTGATGATATCACAGTAATATAAAAAGAATGAACTTTTTTAAATTGGATGATCATAAAGTGCAACAATGTTATATTACTTATGAATCCTTACAAACATAATGTAAAAGACTTCTACTGCTTAATGAGATTAATCTCATGGTTACATTGCATTTGTCTCGTTACAGGTACACCAAATGAAGATACATGGCCTGGAGTGACTCAACTGCCTGACTATAAACCACTGCCTGTGTACCAGCCAAGCTTGGGCTTGGCCCAAGTGGTGCCCCGTCTGCCTGCCCGAGGCAGAGACCTCCTGGCCCGTCTTCTCACCTGTAACCCAGCCCTCAGAATGCCCGCCGACGATGCCATGGCACATGCCTATTTCCACGACCTGAATCCATCAGTCAAGAATGACAGATGTTAACAGTCAATCCACCCATACAAATGTACCTCTGAATTATTATTTTGTGATAAGAACACTGCAGAGATACAGGAGTGTTGTGATGAAGAGACATTGACCTAAATATAAGAATTAATCGTATGGGTAGACAAAAATAATGAGTTATGTTTCCTTTTGTATATCTCCTTCTTTAAACATAATTTTTAATGTGTCATTAACATTTTATTTGCTCTTATGAAATGATCTCAATACAAATATTTTTCAAATAATAATTCAGTGACATTATTAACTGGTAATTGAATTGTATACAATTAATTGTAAACTAATATAAGATTTAGATTTAATAATTGTTTAACATAAATAACATTTTATAGTAAGTGCAATAAATAGTAATGATTTGTAAAAAAATCTTCTGCATCAAATATTTTCGGCTGCTTCTTTCAGCTGAGCACTAATGTCGCTTACAATCTCACTTATTTTTTCACTGGTTTCTTTGATACTTGATGCCATTGAAGTTGAGGATGTTGAAGACTCTTGAATTTTTATTGATTCTTGTAAAGTACTTTTGATATTACACATTTCTGATTTGGCTGCTGTACTGGTTGTTCCTATTTCTGTCTTTGATGTAGCGCTTTGAGCAAAGGCAGCATCCACCTTATCTAATTTAGCTTTGGTGCTTGTAGCTTGAGCAGATGTTTCGGCTGTTGTTTTTGTTAATTTTTCTACCTCTTTCTTAGTCTCTATAGATATATTTTGTGTTGCAGCTGTAGATGGAGCTCCCAGTAATTCAGGTTTCAATAAACAACAATGATCTTCTTTCAACATAATCTCCATTTTCTTTTTGCTTGTTTCATTGTCAACTTTTCTGGTGTCTTCCAGCTTTTCTTTTTGTGTCTTCTCAATTTTATTTCTTGGAATATCCTTATTGGGGCAGGTTGCACACATCTTGATTGGAACAAATATTTCTTTAGTTTTTAATTCTTTTGTCTTCTCAGCAGTCACAGTGAGAACTCCGTCAGAGGACAGTGAAGAAACAACGCTATCGGCATCACAACCGGTGGGCAAAAAGTACCGTCTACTAAATTGTCGGGATATAAATCCATGGTTGTCTTGCCTCTCTTCATGCTTACCCTCAATGATAACTTCTCGGTCTAAAACTTTTACATTTATTTCACCGGGTTGGAAATGCTGCACATCCAACGTTATTTTGAACTTATTTTTGTCGTGGTGTATGATCGATCCAAAATCTTTGTCTGACCTTTGCAGGTACCATTTCCATGGCCTGTAATAGTTGGAACCGTGGAAGTTGTATGATGGGAATATTAAATCTTGAGGTCGGATGCATAATCCAAAACTTTGATCTAATAAACTAAGTGGGTATCGAGATAGATCCATCTCTACCTGCGCGGTGGGAACGTGACTGAGAAATAGAGCCCGGCGCCAAGATCTTTTATAGACTAGCTTCCTATGTCCGCAAGGTTGGCAATTTTTTTATAATTTGCTATACAAAGTCATTTATTGTATTGTAAACGATATAACTTTATTGCACCACATGTAAATACATGTAACTGGCGGACTTATTGATTTCCATTGATTTCATCTCTACCAGTCAACCCTGAGGCAATACAGGTTAATGTAGGCAGTAGGGCAGATTAAGTTTCCGATATAATTATGCAAGCAGGACATCTTTTTTGTTAAAGTAGTGTTATGTATCCCACACATAGCTCAGCAACATGAGGTCTCCTATTAAGCAAGTCGTTATAACAAAAAAAAGTTTGAAATATGCTGCGCTACGGGCTGACAAAAACAGAGAATCGCCGATGCACTTAAAACGATCGAAAATTAAACATGACTTTTCGGGCGAAGTAAGTGACTCGATTATTTTGTGGAAATCGCACTAGGCCCTCTGGTGCATCACTGACATACCTATTTACTCATAAACTTTACAACCATGGTCTACAAAGTCTGACGATAGCAAGTTTGAATCCCGCCACCACCCGCAACACCACTACTCACCTAGGTATTTCCTCCAAGATCCTTTAAATTTATCAATAGGCGACAAAACTTCAATAAACCTCTTCGTTACCTAGATAGGTACTGTTCAGCCTCTATGGGTTGGACGAGCATCCCGTCTCCAGTTTTATTTTACTGGTAGGTATGCCGGTGAATCCCATATCTAGGTCCAATGGAGAATTTAAAACTACACGGTTCAGCAGGATATTTATTAATAAACCTTTTGTTCAACCCTAAACGACACTTCGATAGTAATGAATGTTTGAACTTTCTAGCGTATTTATTCTTAGCGTGACATTATCGAACGAATCCAAACAATACTAATAATATAAGTAGGTAGTCATGATTGGATTACGTCGCGTTTTCAAATGCGTTCATTACATAGGCAAACTTACCTTTATTTATTATTCATACACAAAAAATCCTTAATGTTCATTACGTATTGGCGTAGTGAAACGGTGATCCGCATTGAACGCGAAGGGTCCCGGGTTTGATAACCGGAACGGATCAATTAAAAATCAAACTGACTATCTCCGTAGCCGAGAGGCGAGCCGGACTGGGCGTCGCCACCATTCGTCGTCTGAGGTCGTCGTTCCGGGTTCGATTCCCGGTCGGGACAATGTGGAAAACGAACTTATCTATATTGTGTCGGGTCTGGGTGTTGTGGTACCTTCGTTGTTTTAGATTTCTATAACACAAGCGGTTTAGCTACTTACTCTAGGATCAGAACAATGTGTGATGTTGTCCAATATTTATATATTTATTATTATTTAAAAACAAAACTTTCTAAATACACTACGGTTTCTCATAATGCTAAGATGTTGTAAAGCTTGGTTTGAAAATACGACAACTGGTGTTGTGTCTTCTGGTGCTTATAGTAAATAGAGATATTATTATGATGATTATAGTACTACCATGAAACATAAAAAAAAATACTTATCGATGTAAGCATGGCACAAAAGAGTTGATATAGCAGGCAGCCTAGTTTCGTGGTTCACTTATAGACCTAAACAAAGTAAGTAGTTTGTAATGTGCTTTCAGTATCTATGCTTTACTATTTACCTCAACTATTATTTGGTATTGTTTGGTTTAACAGGACATACAATTATATCCCTACATTTAAACATAGTGATACATATTTTTAAATACTGCAAAGCTAAGTAAAGCTATATACTACAGTTTATTCTAGTCAATTAATTAAAAAACATAGAACAGTAACATTTATTTATTTATATAGAATTTCTTTCCAAAAAAATTTGACTAAAACATTTCCATTTCTGCTCTTTTTCTTTTTCTATGATTAGCTACCATGCTGGCTGTTGTGAGTGCGCAGTCTCCTCGTTGCAGCCATGCAGATAAGGCGTTTTCTGTGCTGGCCGCAGCAGCAGCTCGCTTACGTTCACTTGCTGAGAGAGGCTGCATAGTGCTCAATGTATCGGTAGACACACATGCTGATAGCAACATCCGGAACCTTTGCTTGAAAGTCTGGAAGTCACAGTATTTATTTTGGTAAGCTGTTATTGATATTAGTTTATTGGGTCAGAGGGTAGGGTTGTTCTATTGTTAATAAATGCAAGGAGCTTTAACTTACATTTTCTAACGTAGCTGCTACCTCTCCTTTTATATCATGTTTTGCAACATAACAACCTAGTTCATAAAAGTATTGGCTCAATTTATGCATATCTACAGTACAAGCATCTGCATTCAAAATTTCTCTATATGCATCTTTAAAAATTTTGGGCAAGTCAACACTGACCAAAGGTGGCCTTCTTGATTGAAGAGATTCTGCTAACCAAAAAGGTATTTCCACATTTGTACCGGCTTTAAGATCATCTTCAGTAGCTGAAGGATCGAGGAACCCTAAAAACAACATAAAATTATACACTACCCGTGTACATGTTTTTTTTTAAATTGTAGTGGGATGATTTTCTATCTGACCCAAACCTACCCATTTTTGGTAAATCGTGTAAAAATTTACATGGCACCTTCTCATTAGATACTAAAATATCTGATATTGACAAATAATTCGACATAATACAATGCGAAGCCCAAAAATTTATAAATAAACACAAAACATAATCAAAGCCAAAACGGCAACAACCTACAACAAACAAAACCTCAAATTTGTTTTTTTTTTTCGTCCCGTAGGAACAGTTTAAGGTCAGGGACCATCATCTTTAGACATATATTAATCTGTGGGGACCATGCTGCCTAGTCATTACACATTAGTTGATTTAATTTCATATCCTCAAATTTGATTTTTGAGCACAGATTAGTCAAAGTATGTCTAAAGATTTTTGAGCGTGCCAAACCTCAGTTCGGACGGGAATGTTAGAAGAGTTATTTAACTCTAGAGCATTTGCTCTATGGTTAGAAGTCTAATAAAATTGATTTCGAAAGTGGGTGTGAGGCCGCCGTTCATGCTGTCCGTACTTTTTTGCATCACAACGGTGGCGAAGTGTTACTGAAGGTAGATGTAAAAAACGCATTCAACTCCGTCGACAGAGGTGTCCTGCTGAACCAAATTAAAAATCGCTGCAACCCTATTTTTAACTATATCTGGCAATGTTACAGCAAACCATCGAATTTAGTGTACAAACAAAGACAACCTTATCTTCTCTTCGGTCGGCTGTCAGCAGGGTGATCCTCTAGGTCCCGGTCTTTTCAGTTTGGCTATTGATCCTATCATTTCGGCCCTAAATTCTAAATAAAATATGTAAAACGATGATGGCACCATTGGTGGTGAAGCAAGTTCTGTTTTAGAAGATTTATCCTTTTAATTAGAGAGTTCCGCGATATTGGCTTAGAAATAATTCTTTTCAAATGTAAGCTCTATGTCTCGCATTTGCTACCCTTACCCACTAAACAAGACATTATTTCAAAATTTTCTGCTTTAGCACCCAACTTAATTATCCAATCAAAACAATCGCTTCGCCTTCTTGGTGCCCCTATTTTCGATAAAGGTATTCCTGATTTCGTATCGGAGAAAAATTCTAAACTTGAGTAGTCTTTTTGCAGACTTCGTAATATAAATTCTCACATGGCCATAACCCTCATTCGTTACTGTAATTTTATTCCTAAATTTACTTATGTATTACGTTGCTCCCCACTTTGGAAATTTAGTAATCTTTTAACTCTTTTAGACAACTCCCTAAAAAAATTACTCTGTGAAATTCTAAATTGTCCTTTAAATGACCGTTCCTGGGCCCAGGCTTCTCTTCCAGTTCGGTTCGGTGGTCTAGGTACGCGCAAAATTTCTAGTGTAGCACTACCTGCCTTTCTTTCGTCCGTCTATAGCACGCATGACCTCTTCCTTTTTATTTTGAACCCGTCGCTTGGCGATGCTGAGGTCTCCTGCTTGTCGGATGCAAGGAATGCCTGGTCCAGCTTATGTAGTGAAAACCCACCCACTTTACTTTCTTCTCAAAGGCTTTGGGACGATCCGCTCTGTAAACTTTGTTATGATAGCCTTCTTGGTTCCAGTAATAACGATACAGATCGTGCCCGTCTCATTGCTGTTGCCCAATGGGAGTCCGGACTTTGGTTGCAAAGTCTGCCTTCTGCCAACGTCGGGACTCTTATTGACAACACCTCACTTTGATTAATTATATGCTTACGTCTCGGTACCAAAATCACTCATGCCCACGTCTGTCGCTGCGGTGTTACTGTGGATAGTCTCGGACTTCATGGTTTATCCTGCACTCAAAGCGCAGACCGCATCCCACGCCACGCTAGCCAAAACGCCATCCTTCACAGGGCCTTCACTTCAGCCAGAATACGGCAATACTAGAACCCACTGGTATTTGCCGGGACGATTGCAAAAGGCCCGATGGAATGACTATCATTCCGTGGAGTAATGGCCGTGCGTTGGTTTGGGATGCGACCTGCGTGGATACTTTGGCTCCCTCCCACGTTCTTGCCACTTCAAAAGCTGCAGGTGCTGCAGCTGCCTCTGCGGAGTGTTTAAAAAATAGAAAATACTCCGCATTAGACAGCTGCTACCGTTTTGTACCTTTTGGAGTGGAGACGCTGGGTCCCTGGGGCCCTGAGGCCAAATAACTATTTTCCGAGCTATCCACCCGCTTGGTTAATGTTTCTGGCGACCTGAGGGCTGGCAGCTACTTTGGCCAGCGAATAAGCATTGCTATTCAGCGAAGCAATGCTGCCAGCCTTCTGGGCACCTGTAACTCTTCTGTGGGTATGGGTGATATTGAGTTTTTGTAAACTTTTATATTCATTTTTGTAAATATTTTTTAAGTGCTTAGCTACTTACCACAGAGAGACCTCAAAGCAATGTATGTGATGTTGTCCAATATTTATTTATAATCTTATATTTATCGGCGCATTATTTCTGGTGCATTCTACAGTGGCACTGCCAGTGTACGCTATTCTAAATTCTACTGACACATTTTAATACACAGAGATGGTTCTCCTTACCTCTAAGACACACTCCACAAATTGAGTGCTACAAAATAATCACTTCGCATAAGATGTATACTTCGATCGAAAAGTAAACGTTTTGTTTTAGGCTAGGTAGGTAGGTGTTTATTTTGTGATTGATTAGTGGGCTTAGTGGCTTAGCTCCCGGTGCCTAATGCAAGTTGCTATTACGTTTAATTAACGTTTGTCCTTAAATCATGGTAACCCTAATAATGGGGCTTCACCTGCGTGACTCCTAACGTTCAAATAAAGGCATGATTAGCGTTAAATAAATTAAAGCATTAAGCTACGCGCTAAGTGCATAGCCACACTTATTTGATGTTTGATTCTAGTGTCTAGCGACGTAGTTAGCGTGTGATCTGTGAGTGTGTCTTTAAAATAAAATAAAAAGCTTCCAAGAACTCAATACTTTTTTTCGTTAGTCTACTCCATTCTAACTTAATAACTATGCACTTTAACATATATTTCACAAAGAGTTTTTGAAAGTGACCGTGTTTTAACATGTTTAGTGTAGTAGGTGTAGCCACAACAACGCACTAGACGCCCGCTTAATCCCTTTGATGTGTCAAAAGTTACCGCCGTCCGAGCTATCGCCTAACGTCTAATGTTATTGAAGCAAATTAGCACACAAAGACCGGCCACACCTGCGTACTACGTCAAATAGAGCACTAATTAACGACATTAGACGCAGATGAAGCCCCTGCATAACATATGAATCTTGACGAAACGTTTAAGATTAGAAGCATCATCAACTTGCCTAGTATCGACAAGGCATTTTACAAAACAGCGAGCGTTTGCAAACGGACGACGCCGTTTGTACGGACAACAGCTCGTCGACCTACCAGAAAATGACAAATTTTCTCATTTGAAAATGATCTTTTATTGTCAGGAAAGTTGAAAATCTATTGGAGAATTTTTGACTTTTGGGGTAGGTCGACGTGCTGTTGACTGGACGGATTATACAATATGACAGCGACATTTAAGTTGCAGTCATGTTGTAACGGATTCAGGCAGCTTATACGCTGCCGGAATCCGAGTATCCGTGAGAATCTGTTCAAAAAACGACCTTAAAACTTCAGCGATAGATTGAATCCGAGTTAACCCGGTCCGGTTTCCGCTGGTTTCCGGCTGAGTATAGACCAAGCCTGAAACATGTCAATATGCAGTGTTGCCAGAAGGTTACTTTTGTAACCTTTTAGGTGATTTTTGAACTGCATTGGTTACTTTTGGGTTACACTAATGAAAAGGTTACTTTTAGGTGATTTTTCGGAATTTGTAGAATTAACTTTTAATTTCTTACATAAAAGCAACGGAACGCTCGTTGTAGAATTTATCATGTTGGTAAGGGCCGTCTCTATTGGAACAACACGTTGTACTCTTTCACACTTACACCACTTGTATCTCGCTCACTCGCTCGATCAGTTTGGATTCATTCGATGTTGTTCGTATACCGTCGCGTCGTGTCGTGCCTGCCCGTTCGCCTGTTGCCGCCCGCCGCCAATTTAATTTGTTTGTTGTTAATGAAAGTTTCGTGTTTGTATTTTGCGATTACAATAAAACATAATTTCCTACCGGTACTTACCGATTATTACTGGAAGCTTGGTAAGTGTATCTACAAATTACAGTGCATGTGTGTGTGTGTGTGTGTTTGAATTTCTACTTTTTCTATGAAGATTATGGACTAATATTAACGATGAATTTGAGTCTAACAAATATGTAGATACCTATTTATTACACTGCACGATCACTAATTGATTATAATAATATAAATTTTAGAATTATAACAACTAATAAAGAAATTTTATGAATAAATCAAGAAATGTGGGCAAGTGCTCAAATACTCATCGATGTTTCTGTAAGTTAATACAACTAATATTCTATTTTATCAACTTTTAATACCTATCCAGTAAAAAAAATATGAAAGGTTACTTTTTATACAAAAAGGTAACTTTTTTTATATTTCAGGTAATTTCTGACAAGACCCGACTGGCAACACTGTCAATATGACAGTTTGTTTGTGACACGCTTCGCGTTGAACTTGAATGCCATCAATCATCTTGCAATTTCTTGTAAACATTCGCGAAAAAGAGGGAAAAATTTTACATATTCGTTTGCAAAATGTATTGTTATTTTAAAAGTGGTTTTCATTTATAAATTTAGACTGGCACTGGGACCGTGCGATACATTTAATTCATTAAACTATTTGTAACCTGTCTGCGCCGGTTGAACAAAATGTCGGGGTAAGCATCAATCGTTTTTATTTAGATTTCTATACGTTTTTATTAGTAGCTTTTCACATCCTAGCAATACATGAAAATAAAACATTATTTCACCCTACCCTCATTTGTAAACTAATACAATCCAACATTATAAATCTTGGTTATTTTTGGCGCTTTTATTTTGACTTTCATACTGTGTCAGATTTTTACAGCTTGAGTAACTTCACTTTGCTATGCCTTATTGCAGGAAAGCCTACAGTATGAAGGAAATGAAAAGTATAGTGGACTATTTAACAGAACACAAAGCATATGCTGAAATCAAAGGGAGGAAGATGTGGATGGATTTTGCCAACTCCAAGGTAAGATTAATTAGTAAACATTGATTTATTGAAATTATAGTAAATATGAAATGAGTTAAGACAACAAGACAAATTAAAATGGATGATTTTATCATTTACTACTAGTGTTGCCGAAGTATTGATAGTAAAACTATCGATAGTTTTCATCTGAAAAAGCCATATCTATCGATTGGCCTATCGATAGTATCGATAGCTCAAAACGAGGCAATACTATTGATGGAGTGCAATAGTATTGATACTATCAATAGTATTGTTGCTCGTAAATAAAAAAACTATTGATAGTATCGATTATTTAAGACTATAGATAGTTTGTAAATTTGCAATAGTATTGGGTATGTTTTAACAGTAATGTAATTCAACGAGAACTATTAGGGGCCGACATATTTTTACCCGAAATTAATTAAGTACGACAAACAAAATGTGATGCAATTAATATTTAATAATATGAATTAAATTAAAATTCAATTAAATTAAATAAAAATTCAAAATAACATTTTAACACCAGCCAGTAGATGCACCATACTGCAATGATACACATACTGGCAGTCAAAGCGTTCGGCGAAAATGGTCAAGATATTGTTAAGGCCGGCCCGCACCCTGCGCCCGAGGGATGTGCACCGCTTGCGCATGGTTGTGTAAAAACAGTCCACGCGCGCTTCAGCGAACATCCCTGAGGCGCTACAGAATCGAGGCAGCCCCAACAATACCCTGAATGCATTATTGTACTGGACGCGCAAAGCGCCGTACTGTTTCTGCGTATAGTCCACCCACAGACCGCTCGCGTAGAAGGACATACAAAATGCACTGAATAGAGTGATTTTGACATCTCTTGAACACCGAGCAAATCTGTGGGCTATCATATTCGCTCGAACAGACAGCGCTCTATTTCAGCATTATCTTTCAAGTCCGGGATTAGAATATGACCAAGATATTTAAACTGTGCTACCCTATTTAGAGAGCAGCCATTCAATTTCAGGTTAGGTGTTTGAGTAAGGGACTGTCCCCGTACCTGAAAGACAATCCATTCACTTTTCTTTATATTATAAGTCAACCCGCATGGGTTAGCAACACGGGCAACACTGCTTAGCGGACTTTTCACATATGCCAAGCAGCTGCGACAACCCACCTACAGAAGCACTCAGCAGAACCATGTTGTCTGTGTAACTAATATTATTTAGGCAGACTCCATCAATATGGCAGCCAACATGTGTGCTGCTGAGCTCCTCCACAAGCGCATTCACATAGCGGTTGAAGAGTTTTGGCGATGTCAGCCCTCCCTGCCTTACGCCGCACTCCAACCTGTATGGTGTCGAATACGCTCCCGACCACCGAACGACGTTTATCTGGTTCCCATACCAATATTAAAGAGTACGAGTTAATTCTTCGGGCATCGATGTTTCATATAATTTTTGCCATAGAATATCGTAAGAAACCAGATCAAACGCCTTCGAAAGATCTAAAAAACACGCAAAAATAGACGTGTTTTATCCTTATAGTACTTAACCGTTTGCTTTAGACACAGTATCGCCGCTTCAGTAGAGATACCAGACTTAAAACCGCATTGGTTGTCGTGTATATGTAGATGTTTATCAAGCTGTGTGTTAAGCAAACTGTCAAGCACTTTCGCGAGAATAGTGGCTAACGAAATCAGTCGATAATTACATTTGTCGCTAATATTACCAGTTTTGTTCTTGACAATTGGTACCACTACAGACTTCATCATCGGCTCAGGTAAGTACGAATGTCCCACACACAAGGAGTATAACATTGCCAGTACTCTGGGTAGATGACATCCCGCGTACCTAAGGTGTTCGATGCTCAAGTCGTCGTGGCCAGGAGACTTGCCCCTTGACATTGATTTTATTGCCTGTCGCACGTTTTTGGCCGTAAACCGAACGTTAACTTCGCGGCCACTACAACCCTCATTGCTCGACGACCGTGTTGGACCCAAAGGTGATCTTACGGCAAAATGCTCCCTGAACACGTCCGCTATTTCCGTCAGATACAGGCGCCATCGACACTCACAGGTAGACCCGGCTTACTATTAAGCTTGTTTGTAGCCTTCCAGAAACTGCGGAAGTCGCTTCCGGAATGATGCGACGCCAGAATGTCCATTTTAATTTGGTCTTTATGATTCTGACACCAGCGTAACCGCGATTTGAAAATCTTACGACTTGTGTGCATGTCATTCCACACGCGACCCTCCGCCGGCCTAACATACAGCACCCACAACTGAAACTTTTCCCGGGCCGCCCTGTGAGCATCGCTAACGTGTCCATTTCAACCCACTACCGGCCTATAGTATCTAGGAATACTCGACGAGTGAGCATCACAGGCTGCCTGACTTAGTATGTGAATTATTCTATCGTACATATTATCAATAATAAGTCGGTGGTTCACACTATTGCATACAATCGGAAAGTCAATCAATTTTAAGTTATTATTACATAAATTACTATACAAGTCACATTGTTCAGGGCTTCTCTCACCCCAGCGTACCTTATTATATATGACATCTTTTTTATGAGATGATTTAAGCCACTATTAATATAATTAAATGTTGTAGTTAACTATTTGAAATAAATCAAGTATTAAATTCACCCTATGTGACTTTTGACTATTATACCCGAATATTGTAAACAGTACTATTGTAAATTGCCAAACTATCGATAGCCTAGAACAATCGATAGTATCAATACTATCAATAGTATTTGATTTAAGAGCGACAATACTATCGATTGTATCGATACTATCGATAGTTTATTCTTCACGAGCAACAATACTATCGATAGTATTGCACTCAATCAATAGTATTGCCTCGTTTTGAGCTATTGATAGGCCAATCGATAGTCGACTATCGATCGGCAACACTATTTACTACATGAAACTTCACAAAATATACCTATAAATTGTTTAGGCAGGTTTCATCATAACTTTTCTAATTGGTCAATATCCATGATAAGTTTCCATTCAACGGTTGTTAGGTATTAAGCCGAAGCTTCAGTGGTAATAAAGCTGGACTGACAAAAAAGCACTTAAAGAATTCCTCAAAATAATTATTATAAATATATATTTTTTAATTATATTTTGAATATTGATGTCAAAATAATATTACATGAATTATCCAAAACCTCAAAAATAAAATATGACATTCAACTTTCTTTTTAATAATCTATCTTAATTTAATATTTAATTTAAAAAAAGGTTTTTTTTAATTTGTTGTTGTAGCCTTTGTATTTGTTTGTTGACCGTGTGATTTACTTGTACAGGGTTATCTCGAAACTTATCTAGGGTTTGATTTTAGTTTAGCTGAGTTGTTGAGATAGTCTTAAGCTACAGTTTGTATTTAATGTTTAATTGAATTACTTCTTCTGTTGTTATAGTATAGCATAGTCAATTATTTTATGATACTATGAGTAGTTTTTAAAAGACCTGACACAAATCTTTCAACATCATTATGGATGCACATAAGCTAAGTGATTGACATGTAAAACAAAACCAATGATAACAACTTTGTTGTATTAATGTTTTTCTTTCACAGTTAACAAACAGGACATGGCAAAGCCTTAAAGAAACATTTCTGAAGAGGATACTTCCTGATATTCATAATCCATACTACAAGTTGACTATGGATCAGATTCGTTGTTTTAGAGATGGGTTGGTATAATAGATATTGATATCATTGAATTAATAATGAGACTACATCCCAGTAATTCACATTTTGTGTGTATATTTATAACTAGCTTCAGTCAGCAACTTTATTAACATAGACTTCAGAATTAAGCGAAAGAAGAATGATAATGTTCAAATCTATATCTAAATGTGTGTGTGTATTAATAAACATACAATACTTTTACATTCATAATATTAGTAACATAACAGGATAGTTTATAAACTAAGATTCTACTTTTAGGTATGATGTCATTGCAAGGGAGAAAAGTAAACTGGAAATCTTTGAAATAGAGGATGACTCAAATCCAAACGGTATAGAACTTAGGCATTTTTTAAAATTCAAATACATTATTTTTTATTTTTTAAATATTTTGCTTCATTATGTATGTATACCGAGCTTGTCATAACATTTTAAACCACCATCTAATTTGAATGGCTATAAAAAAAATTAACGATGCTAACAAAATGCATAAAAATAATTTTGTATTACTTATTTATTCTTAGCTGAAAAGGAAACAGCAACTGAAAAACCAAGCACTAGCCATGATAACAATGGAGAGGCAACATCAGGTGAGGACGTCACATGTGCAAAAATCCAATCTCACGATAGAGCTTCCGTCGACACACTTATTATTGCAAACTGTTATGAAACCGACGACGAGTTGCGAAAGGTTTTAGAGTCAGAATTGTCGCCAAATAGTGATAATAAGGGAAATGCTGATAAAGCTACTCCAACGAAGTCATTGAGGGATCTTATAACATATTCGGAGCCACTAACACCAATGCTGCAGGAAGTGTTAAACGATTTTGCTTCAGATGATGAATCTGATGGCGAGCTCAGAATGCAAATAGTCGAAAATGATGTAGAGTGTGAACTTGTAAAAGCGAATGAAGACCCTGTGATTGAAATCTTTGACTCAGATGACATAGTAGAGAAAGACACTGCAGAAAATATTTTAACTAAGGATGAAAGTGCAGGAGACAATTTAAAGAAAAATGCATCAGAAAATAATTTATCGAAGGATCCAAAAAGCGATCCAACTAAGGATACAACTGCAGAAGATAATACTATGACTAATAAAGCTATGGAAGACAATTCAAAGAAAGAATCTACAGAGAGCAATCTAAAGAAGGATACAGCAACAAAGAAAAACTTAAATAAAGATAAAACTGCAGTCGATAATTTAATCAAGCGTAAATCTAAAGATCTTACGATAAACTCAAATAACGCGTTAAAAGATGTTTCGGAGAATGGAAACTCTACAGAGACTGCTTTAGAGAAAAGTAAATCAACTGAAACGTTAGAAAAGAATAACGCGGGGGACATAGAAACAAATGAAACTATAGCAATGGATAAATTAAGAGAAAACGAAGTTGTAGATACAGAAGAATTTGTGCAACCTAAAGTTTTGTCATTAAAACTTAGAAAACGCAAAGCTGTTTCAGAAAAAATCCAAGACAAAAAGCCGTCAGTGAAAAATGTGAAGAGTAGGGCAGAAATGTATGAAATTGTTGAACCTGAAATTCTTGAGAAATCTAGCGGGAATGCACATAAAGTTGATGTATTGTCAAACTATGAAAATAACAAGGATGAGATTGTGTCGTCCACTGTTTCTGATAAACCTACTCAATGTTCGTCCAATAGTGACACTATACTTCCGAATAATCAAGAAGCTCTTAACAATTCAGAAAAACTTGTAAGTATTGTAGATCACATAGAAAATGATGTTTCAAAAAGCTCAAATATACCGGAAAAGGTAGTTAAACCTAAAGTTACAAGAAAACGAGCTAGTTCACAAGATGCATCCACGACAAAAGTCAAGAAAAATAAGCTTAATGTTAATACTAATGGTAAAGACAAAGCCGTATCCGATACTGATGACATAATTATGAAGAAGTTAATTAAGTCGAAACTTACAAAGTCAAAATTAAAACTTATAGAGAAAAAAGCTATAGATCATGTTGAGAACGAAACTGCAAAGACTAATGAAATCACTAGCAAAACTGGTGCCAACGACAAAGATACTACACCAGAAGATTTACCATCTACAATTAAAGCCACGATTGACTCATCACAGGCGTCTGATTTGAACCCTTGTTTAAAAAGTGTGAGTTTATTCGCCGAACAATTTAATACTGTCAGCTACATCGACTCCGAAAGTGAGCATGAAACTACGCCCGCTGCATCGGCGACGGATAAAAATAAAGACGATAAACCTTCAACATCTAAAACAAATGAAGATAAAAAGAAATCTTCTAACAAAAATAATGGAAAGATAGCTACTGAAAGTATTAATGCCAAAAATAAAGACACGAATGCTGCAGAAGTTGATGGCAAAATTAAAGACAAGAAAACAAAGAAAATTAAGACCATTGCTATGAATGTTGATGAAGTAGTGATGCTTAAATCACATTCAGAATCTGAAAGCGAGGCCAAACAAACCTCGCAGAAGAACAAATTGCCGGTTAGTCAAGACATAGCCAAGGCACAAAGAGATAAAGCTTTGGCCAATGTATTTGGATTCTATAGTGGTAAGTTGTACAAGACAAACCGAATTCTAATGAAAATGTGGCAGTGAATTGGCAATAGGTTTGCTTGTTTACTTTGGACAGATTTTTATCTGGAATATTCAAAGTTTAAATACTGCATGGAAAGTATTTCATACAGAATATTAATTATTTTACCTTAGTGAAATTGTTTTTTTTTTTAGGTGGTTTGAAGCGTAAGAAGCGCATGAGCTACCGAAAAAATGCTGCATATTATCAACGGTTAGTTTTCAAGTGCTGTTTTGGTAATCTATTAATCATTAACTTACTAATGTAAGTTGGAATGAGATACCTCTTGTTTAAATTTCTTATAGTAACACACACTATCCTTAGGCCTCCTTCACATAAAACGTTTTAAGCAGGCCATTTCCTTGCTGGACCACACATGTTCAATTGTGTGACAGTTGCGTTGGAAATGTCTATCACTAATGGTTAGTGTGTTATGTAGTCCTGCTAAAGTCGTCGTCATTAGGGTGTCCCGTTCTAGCCTACTCTAGTAGAAAAAGACAGACAGGTCCCGAATCGTATAGTTCCAAACCTAACTACTGTTGTGTTGTTATTTTTTTAGCCGCGACGAGTCAAGCTTCGACTCCAGCGAGTGGACGTCAGAGAGCGACAGTGAAGCGTACGTGTCGCCTCCTCGCGGTCGGAAGAACCAACAAACTAGGAAGTATTTGTAAGTAGAAATAGAGCTACCGTTTTTGTGCTAACCGGTTGGCGCCAC
Source organism: Anania fuscalis (assembly GCA_950371115.1). Taxonomy (NCBI): domain Eukaryota; kingdom Metazoa; phylum Arthropoda; class Insecta; order Lepidoptera; family Crambidae; genus Anania; species Anania fuscalis. The sequence continues at coordinate 10,199,767 of OX493343.1, read as the reverse complement.
TGTCGAGTGAGGTCTTGAATAATACTCAATTATTCAGTATATTGGTCCTCTTCCGGCCACTTATAGGTACACGTCCCCAAAATATAGCTTCTGGCAAGGCAATTATATGAGGACCCCATTGCAGCCGAGAGTCTAATGTAATTCCCAAAAACATTTTCGCACCTCTCTTTTTAAAAGCTACGTTTTTGAAGCACTGACATTCATTGACCCGTAACTTATGTTGTCCATACTAAATATCAGGAATCGCAAAATATTCACAATAATTCTAATAAACCCGCCTATGTAGCCACTAATTTTCTCTAACTTAATTAAAATACATTACCCAATTTGAGTGTTGCCAACGATTGTTAGGTCGTTAACTGCCGAAAAACTAGACACAATAGAAAGTCTATTGTTTTGGGTTCACCGGTCAGCAGCGTGGCGCTGAACGCTATGCTGATGTTTCCCATATTGTGTATATTCGGAAATTGATTACAGTAAGCACATTTCAGCTACAATTCTAAAGCAGATTGACAACTTATTGCCTCTGGTACAGTGGCACTTAACATTGGCCCCAAAATATTGTATATTTCTTACAGAAAGCCACACTCTGCTCGAATACTCTCTTTGGAGGACGAAGGAGGGCTGTTCGTGATGTACGGCAAGAAAATATATCCTCTAGTGAAGGATGGGAAGATAATTAAAAACTATCTCACATACTTACCAGAAAGTAAGTAGATTTTTACTATATTTGACCTACTACGAAAGCGTTTCGTTTGTATCAAACCTTTGACAATTATGAACAGTCGAAAACGGTCGTATTTTTACACGGCTAGTTTGAGTAGGTCACATTATGACAAAGGATTGATTCAAGGAGATGGTAAATTTAATTTGTTTCGTTTGTTGTTTGTAAACACGATATGATATAGCGATTTATCGACACCACGAGCATGACCCGGTCTCGCTGTTTCGATAAAAGTTCAAGATGGCGGCGGATGTATGTCATATTTTGACAGTTGGTCTTGTTTTGTTGGTCATGCTAGGGGGGCTGGTTAATTTGGGCCTGGAATGGTGGTAGACGATTTCATAATAATGTTTTACAAATAAATAAAAAATAAATTTTTGTTTTAAAAAAACAAAAATCATTTTGTTCTAATCATCTAGCGATTTTTATTGCTTTCGAATTTATTTTATGGTGAGAATACATGCGTTGATTATGTATGGATGAATTACTGGTCAACATTAATAAATAAAATCTCTTTCAGGTGACCCAGAAGAAGAAGAATCTTATTGGAAATTAAAATACGTGGAAGAAAGGAAACGAGTTGCTGAATTAAAAAAGTAATAAATAAATATTGATTTATATTTTTTGTAAAATATATGCGAATGAACTAGAAGGATTGCTAAAAACTACCTAAATGTTATTGTTTCTTATTAATTGTTGTATTACAGATTAATGAAAGAAAACAAAGAAGAAATTGCTAGAGAAAAATCACCTATTCTACCTGCAAGACCGTTACAGTATGTATAATTGAAGAATTGATGATTTCGATGACGTTTCTTGATAATAATAAAATAAACAAAATCTTTTTGTAGTAACCTGTCCACCTCTCATCACCAAGGGTCTCCGTTTAGAAATGCTCCAAATAAAGACAGTTGTAAGTATTTATTGATTACATATAACACAAACATCATTGTAGAAGAGTAAAAGAGCTTAGTTTAAGCTTATTTACAGAAATAAATTGTTTTTATAAAATCATGTAATTACATTATATACAGGGTTATTTGAAAAACATCAAAAACCTCACACGACTAGATAGCTAACATTATAAACAACAATATTTGTTTTACGAGTTTTATTATAACTCAATACATTAATTAAAAATGATTTTTCAAGCTTTTATTGTACCGTCGTGACCTTTGTCAGTCTATGCTCCATTCACACCCGAAAAGGTGACGCGCGCGATGCGATGCGCACAAAGATCATTCAGACATAAAATTAAATTGATGATATAATTTATTTTTGTATGACAGTAAAATGTGTCAAATTATCAAAAGTCGTAGAACAAATGTTGTTGTTTATAATGTTAGCTACCTAGACTTGCAAGGTTGTTGATGTTTTACAAATAACTTCGTATATTTGCATAATCTATTTGTATTTGTTTGCAGGCAAAGAATTAGTGTGCGCACCAGAAAAAGACAGCAAGCCTGAAAACGATACTGGAAAAACTCTTAAAATCACGTTTGCAAGAAACAACCAGGTAAACAATCTATAAACAGTAGTAGATTGCTACACGAGGGTCGAAAGGAATAAATTCCTTTCACCCGTGTTAAGCACTCTCCTTTTGATTTCGAATATAAGGAAAGCAAAAACTGTATTTGCCTCGTCTTTAACAGAATCTGGGGTCAACATTTCAGAATTTCAAATTTTCAAATTTTGAGATACCCGAGAAAATTAACTAACATACTCAGATATCGATATACATCGAATTCGGCGAATAAAAAAAATTTTTTTTATGAGAAATTTATTTAATATGTCCCTAACATTCCTTAAAAATATGCACTATAAAAGTCCTGCTAATTCAAATAGTAATCATTATCATTCCAACATTAACGGAACCAAAATCCACCTAATTTAGTCGCGTAATATTGGCGTAAGGAAGGAATAACTATGAATGATTTTTTTTTTCATTCATAGTTATTCCTTCCGTACGTCAACGCCGTACGCCGTTCCGTTTTTTTTATTCGCCAAATTCGATGTATATCGATATCTGAGTATGTTAGTTAATTTTCTCGGGTATCTCAAAATTCACGGTGTATTTAAAATTTTAAATATGGATGGGCATACCGCGTCACTTTCATAGTTTTTTTAAAATTCACACTGGCTGTTTATACACGCACAAGACTAGCGTTTTTTCATAATGAGGTAAGATTTTTTGCAGCCGAAATCATTCCAACCTCAGAGAGAGAAGCAATTACTATGAGTATTTTCCGCCCAGGGGTGTGAAGTAGCATCTCCCACCCGCTACTCGGATCAAACAAATAATACTTTCCGAGTATGAGAAATGAAAAACAATTTTCCATTTACTCTTCATTAGGTAGATTAAAAGTTTACTGCACTAAAAGAAGAAAAAAAGGTGTGTGTGTGTGTGTGTGTGTGTGTGTGTGTGTGTGTGAGAGAGAGAGAGAGAGAGAGAGAGAGAGAGAATTATTACGGAGTGTTTAAATCGCCAATAATTGTTCAATAGAACATAAGTTGTGTGAAAGAGAAAGAAGACGGAATGAGCCAAAGGAGGTGCAAATGCAGATATGATTATAATGACGGATGTCATTCAATTTTAAGGAGTAGTTGTGAATAGATAGGTATTCTTGATGCAGGCTGCCAAAACCGTGAATTAACTTAGTGTCACCTCAAAGCCAGAATTTTCGCTATCCAGTTTTTATATTAGCTTTCAACACATCGAACATTTGTCTATTACACTCATGATAACAAAGAACTTTGCCCAATAAACTATGTAGCTACCTATCTCAACTTCATTTTGTTAGTGTCTGCTTGACGTAAACGTTCATAATAGGAAATTGTTACTACACACTAACTATACTAAGTTGTGAATTCAATATAGATAGGTAACTAGTTTCTTGGGCAGAGTTTTTGTTATCATCATGAGTAACCCCTAAGTATTTTACACTAATAAAGTTTCAACCCATATATCATCGTTGTATACTCCCGCTAGGAAGTCCACGTGGAAGGCCACTGGTCTCACATCCATCCTATGCTAGCAGAAGTCGTACAGATCTTCAACAAGGACGCCGACGCGCCGGCCGCCCAAGCCGTCGCGACCAAACGACCGTCCGACACGACCAGCGAAATGTCCGTCGTACCCTCGCCTGTCCATGAAGGTATTCCTAGGATAGGTAAACATATTCACACTAAAATGTCATTTAACCATTTAGCTGAACGTCGTCACGTTGAACGTTGCGTTTGACCATTCGGCTAATCGACGTCTAGTAGGCGTGTGTTTTGAATGGCGTTGTTGAATAAAAGGGCTAGCCGTCCAATAAAATGGCTGACACTAGGTCCACTGGCCAACGACAATTGTGACTGACCATAGATTTGATAAACAAGTTATCTTATTGTGTTCTGTTAAAAAAGTGACAATTATGATCCGTTAAAGTTTTAACATTATTTTTAGAAACCTAAGGATACCTAATTTATTAAAATAGACTAGTATGGTCAGTCTCATTGTCTTTAGATACTCTCTAGAAAAGACCATCAAATATTGCAGCTATATTGTGTATTATTTTAAAACCAATATAATTTACTGATTACAGAGGTATTAGAAAAAGTGAATAAACTAGAGACTGAAATCTTCAAAGAGATAGAAGACAGAGATCAAGAGGAAGAAATTGAACCACCCAAAGACCAGACTGACAATAATGTTACTAAAAGGTAATTTAGTCAATATCTATGACGCTGAGTGTGGTCTGCCACACAATACGGTAACGGAACGCATGATCTGGACGTACCCTAAAGTGTAACGCCAAAGAAGCTGTTAGAGGCTGATTCTGGTGCTTAAATACAACATTTTTTCTATGGGACCAACATTGGAAAAAACCGGTCAAGTGCGAGTCGGAGTCGCGCACGAAGGGTTCCGTACCATTATCTATAAAATCGGCAAAAAATCACGTTTGTTGTATGGGAGCCCTCTTAAATATTTATTGTATTCTGCTTTTTAGTATTTGTTGTTATAGCGGCAACAGAAATACATCATCTGTGAAAATTTCAACTCTAACTATCATGGTTCATAAGATACAGCCTGGTGGCAGACGGACAGACAGACAGACAGCGGAATCTTAGCAATAGGGTCCCTTTTTTCCCTTTGGCTAAAAAACGATGTCCCATGCTTGGTCACGTGATGCCGTTTGATAAAGGATTTTTAAATGTAAATCCTATAGAAAAAACGTTGTTTGTGCACAAGAATCAGCCCCTAAGAGGTTTTGATTATTTGGCATGTTCTCGTTCATCGTTAGATGCAAATCAGTTCTGCTACGCAAGCGCAAGTGCGGCCCAACCTTTATGATCTTCATTTGAGGCAGTCGGCGCAAACGCGGCCTCTCAAAATTTAATGTACTGCATCTACTACAAGTTATCAAAAGGCCTCAAAAAATAATGTATCCGGCTTATCTCTTGTTTACCAATGGTTAACAGGTGGCGAGATGGCGTTACAAAAGTTCCTTTATCATTTTGTTCAACAACAAAATTGTAGCACATTTCCAATAACTTGCAGTAGACAGAAAATTTGAGGGTTAGGCCGCTACTGCGTTGGCGGCCTCAATTATCAGTCCCAAGTTTTTATTGATCACACACTTAACTTCCAACAGAAAGAGAGCAAGCAGTGTCAGACAGTCAACGTCCTCACAAAGATCTTCCGCACCACGCTCGTCGCCCAGTTCTACTCGCAGCCCCAAACGCCAAAAGACTTCCACCGACGAACCAAAAGATGAGCTAGAAGATATTGAGAGAACTCCAACAACTAGAAACAAGAAAGTCCCCAAGAAAGACGTAAAAGATGTTGTTACACTAGAAGTTAAGAAGGACACAGATGATGCCGTCGATAGCACGACCAGTGTTGCGACGAAAAGAAGCAATCGGACACCGAAGAAAGATGTCAAAGGTAGGTATTACTTTTTTGTAACAGTCGTAAAGCTAATAAGATATTAGAATGACTTGGTAAGTTCGCTCTCATTTCCTTCACAAAGAAGACATTTATAAAAGTAATTTTGCCCACATTTGTAGCTTCTAAAATTCTAAGCAGAATAGATTTGAGTGCCTTTTTCGAACGGAACAAAGTGCTAAGAAAAAGGCATGACAAAAATGCATGCAAGGCAAAAGTTGTTTGCAATGACTTATCTGTGATTAAAACCTTTATCAAATCGTCCTACTTTCGTGTCGGTGCCAATGTGGGTGGAAAATAACCTTTTTGTCCCAGCTGTTGATTCACTACGCTACGTGGCCTGCTTATTTCTAAAGCAGTTTAAAAAATTAAATGATTACTGAATGTCCTAAATAAGGCAAAATAAGGAGTAATAGTTATCTAGCGGGCTACGTGTAGATGCTTTTGATTTTTACAAAATCCGTCAAGCACGCAGTAACACGTCGTGACGAGAGCCTTATTGAAACAGCATACGGCTTAAAACGTATCTTTGAATAAATGGTCCTTGAAATTATTAGTGAATGGTGTCAACATCTCTTTATTTTATTATTGGCAGAGATACTAAACTGATATAACTTGATCGAATCATGCTACTTACGGTTACTAAAGTTTTTATTTCTTCCACAGAATCCGTAAGTACACCGGAGGTGAACACAAGATCTACTAGGCGAGCTAAACCGCCAGCGGCAGAACTAAAAGCGAACAGTTCACAAGTGGAAGATGACTCCGAAATCCGATATATGTTCCCTCCCGCCACGCGGACCAGAAAGTCTACCCTCAACCTCAACAAAAGTAAAGACAAGAGCAAACGGTAGTGAGTACTGATGTACAGACTTTTTTATATATAAATAGTGTTAATTTGCGAATGGGATGTAGTACACAAGATGCCCAGGTGGCAAGTCACGATGGAAATGTGTTAAAAACATGTGGTCGGTACTTTACTTTCTTTATACTTTAAATCAGATAGTGATATTTATATTAGGGTCCGTTTTACGTTGTCATTATTTTTCGATAATCGTTTCAGTCGAGTGTTAAAATTACTCTGATGTTATTCCTCTGTTATCGTCACATAAACGATAATTTATTACGAAATTAACGGGAATTTAACAACGGACATAAACGCAATGCCATTAGTTAGTTTTAAAAATGCCCGCTTATTTCAAAATCATGGCAGGGCTTTAAACCACTAAAATAATTTTGCAATTTATTTGCGGGTTAACACAAATAGCATGCCAGATTAACAAATTAGGCAACAAACAAGAAAAAAAAACTATCATTTACAATTATTTTGTATATTAAAACGGTCAAATAATTTGTACCTGTACCGGTAACCTCCGTGTCTCCAATTTTATTATATTGTTGACTCTGTCACAAAGTCAACATTTTACTGTTGCGATGACGAGAAATAACAGAGCATGAAAGTTTACTACTTTATACTTCAGTTTCATTGTTATGCTACTTAAAAACATTATCGTACTTTAACGATAAAATCAAAGATATAATCAGTCGTTAATATTGCGTAAGCATTTATCTATGTATCATTTGCGCTCCTGATCATGCAGCCGGATCCTAGACCAATAGGAATGGCAATGTCATGAAAACGGACCTTAGATTTTGCAATATAGATTCCTAAATAAGTTCATTTAGTGATTCTACTTTACACATTAGGCACACAAAACCCTTATCATAAATTATGAGTTACCTTTTAAAGATCTTATCTATCATAGCTTAATTTCTAACAATCAATTTTTTTTAAAAAGATCTATTTTTTTTTACATCAAAATATTACTGATTCGATCTGTGTCTGCTTTTTATTCTTATAATTCCAAAACAAAATGGAATGATCAAATGTTTTACAAATCATAAATTTCCAAATGGAAGATGGAATTTTATAAAATTTGCAAAAGTCGATTGTATTTTAGTCATTTTTCATTTAAATTGAATGTGATCTGTAAGCAGTTGTTAAAGGAGCTAAACGAATATTGTACTTTTTGGAAACATAACAATGTACACTTACGTATGGGAGCAGGTGTTACATATTAGATCAATAAATACTTTTGTATAATTATTGTGTATTATTTTACTTTTGTAAGCCTGCTGAACATTTATAATAGTTATCGCAAATAAGTTGTTAATTAAGTTTTTTATAAAAAATATTAAGGGCAGAGTAAATTTTCTAAATTAAAATGATTAAAATAAAGCTTAGTATCGAGTGCTTTCGTTTGTAAACCTGCTTCCAATGCATTGCACGTCGCTTTTGTTTTTTTTCATTCAAAAGCACGTATTGGCTGATTTACACATTGCGTTATTGCTCTCATATCCAAATATTAAAGCACTGCAAAGACTCAATTTATTTGGTCAAAGAATACTGTAATTTATGGACAAGGGAAAGTACTCTTTGTTCAAATTGATGTTATTTAATAAAATTATCAAAAGGCAAGTGCGGGCGATATGAAAAAAGTAACAGAAGACAAAAAAGACGTTTTATTTTTTGACTTTCTGTCTGTATGTACACGCTAATCTCCAAAAGTACTGCACGGATTTTTCGCGGTTTCTAATAAATTAGGATGATTGCTAAAAAACTCACAAACTTATTAGTTGATAACATAAAACAATGTGTAAATGAGCCTATCAGCACTTTAGCTTCTGCTTTCCAACGCTTTATTTCACCTTCCTTGTAATTAAGATATCCCTTTTCTCCCTCACAGCATGGCTAACCCATCCAAGATATCCTCACCGCACTTGCCCACAATACACGACGAAAGCACTCAAGGATACCAAGATTCAGACGTTAGCCCGCCAAAACTTAATCTTAGACGTAAAAGAAAGTTAAGTCTATCCACAGTGATCTATAGAAACAAAAATAAAAACCATCGTGTCAAAAGAAAGTCGTTCCCTTGTATAACTGATGAGGGGTCAAGTGATTCGAGTAGCGCTTTTCAAATCATAGTCAGACCTACCAATAATAGTAGCCTCAAATCTGAAGCTTACAAATCTGATTCATATCAATTGCTATTTCCGCAAAACAAAAATATCTTAAGGCCACTCGCAAAAATTGATGAAGATTCTCCGATGCAAAATGATGGTTTGCATCAAAATGAATGTGCTGCTTTAGAGAGTCACGGAAATACACTAGAAATAAGGCTAAATAAAATTAACAATGAATTTCTCACAAATTCTTCAAATGGTAATACAGATTGTGGTAATTCTAGCAATATCTCATTGCCGATGTCTCCAGAGTTATCGATTGTAGAAAACTTGTCCATAAATAAAGAACTGGTAAATAGTATTGAGGACTATCCTACTATAAATGAAATGCAGGCAAATAGTACAGATATTAAAGTAATCCCTAATAAGTATTTAATATCTCAGGTGGACGTCAGCATGCCTTTGATGCAACAAGAGTGTGGGCTTCATGAAAGTCTAAGCAAAAAAATAAAAACCGAGTCCAGCTTCGATCATACAAAGAGGTCTCTAATATCCGATTCACTGTTAAATAAAATCGACTCAGTAAATATTGAGAATGTCCCTTCTTTATCAGAGTCGCTAGACACCAGGCTTCGTAATTTATTATTAGAAAGTGCTAAGAAAATGTCCATGACTTCAATTAAAGAGGAGGTCCAAAATGTACCATTGATTAAAAAAAACGAGACTCAGAAAAAAGGAAAGTCGAAGCGTTGTTCAACGCCTCGTAAAAAGAATGATCTGAAGAAGCCAAAGTTACCAATTGTAGATCCTGTTGTCGAGGAAGAATTTATGGAATCTTGCTCTTATGGTGGCAGAAAGTCTTGCCCGCCCGCCATCCAAGTTTTAAGTGAAAACGTTATAGATAAGGAAAATTTTAATACAGATAAGGATACAGTCACTGAGAAAAGTAAGGGCCGAAAGAAAAAAGATGTGATTAAAGTTAAAATATTGAGGCCAAGGAAAAAAAGTCTGCAAATTGTAAGTCCGGAGGTGACACGGAATACTAGCAAAACGACTGTGCATACGGACAGCGGTATAAATGAGTCTGGCTTGACGGTCCCGGGCTTAAACGACAGCATCGATCTGATACACAATCACTCGGAGACGTGTCTTCTCGCAAATGAATGCATGGGAAATAGCGTAGAGTTTATTGAATCGAATACAAAATCTATCATATCGTTGAACACAGATTCAGCTACATCGCCTGAAAGAAATGAACAGTTCATATTTCAAGATTGTCAAGATTTCGTGCCTGATTTATTCTGCCAAAATGCCCAAGGCTTCTACGATGCCAAACATGGTAAGGGTTTTATTTTTTCTTAACTTGCATAGGTACTAAATTTTATATCTGAAAAGTTGAGAATTTGGAACTTTGTTATTACCTCACACATAAACTGAAGAATAAGCATTGCACATAATTATTTGAACTTTTATTGTCTTGAACAGTATTACACAGCTATTGAACTCACTTTTGAATTCTCCACGAAGAGGTAGGCAAGTGAAGTGATAGTGATTACGATTAACGTTATTTATTACCCTAGAATTTTTGTTTATAATAAATAAATAATGATGTCTACCAAACATCCATTATTAAAAAAGTATATTATTTTCTTACAGTTCTAGGATCAGTGAAAATAAACACAGACAACACTAGTGACACAGTTTACCACAGCCCCGTAGTAAGCGAAGTGTCTATAAACAGCCTCATCACAGAAGATCTCTCTGATGAGACTCCTCAGAGTTCACAAGCCACCAATTGGTACCTTCTCAGCGAAGATGATACTAGAAACACGAACGCCGCCAGCCATGGCACGACCAACTCTGCACCATCCGGTTTTGGTTCCAATTTAAAGCAAATATTCCCCATCACTTGCGCCGTTCCCGATCTGTCCACTATTACAGAAATGTCCAATGAAATTGGCAGAAAAGGAACAATGGACAGCGCTGACAGCACCAGACACGATTTAGATTCACAAAGTATGTTTGATATGAATTCTAATTAATATATTCTAATGATTTGTAGCGCTGAGCGCATGTTGAATAAAATGTGATTGAATTTGTTGTAATAAATGTTTCTTGATCATTGTAATGTTTATTTATAAATAGCGGCTGATAGCACTGCAGATATCAATCCTCGTGAATCTGTATACCTATCTACTATGGAATACCGAATCAAAATCCGTACAGAGTTTAAGAAATTAGCATACGGAAAGAATATGCACAATGCACAACAAACAAGTAGTGTTGCCGCTCGATAGGCCAATATCGATTGTCTATCGATAGTTGAAGTAAAAACAATAAAATAGATAGTTTCGATCGCTGCCCATCGATGAACTATCGATAGTGATATTTATTTTAGTAGTATTGCATTCAGTAGGCAGGCATAATGAGTGGTCTACTACCTAATGTGGTATTTTCAAAGAAACCAATTTATCTAGTGTAATGACTTTATTTAAATGTACGTTTAGTTTTTTTTTAATTATGCCTGAACCGCCATGCCTCCATCTAATACTATTGAATTAAAGCTCTCGATAGTTCATTGATTGGCAGCGATCGAAACTATTGATTAAAAGTGATATCGATCGTATAGATGATTTTAGCGTTCAACTGTCGATTGCAAAACGAATCGATTTTTTGGCAACACTAACAAGTAAACGGAATCAATTTACCTATGTAGTGAACAAGTGACGTCACAAATGATCGAGTTCAACTGTATGTAATATGTATCTTATTAGTGAATTGTAATCTGCGTGTATTGTTTCTACTTATTGTCTCGTGAGTTATTTAAATAAATAATTTAGAAGTCCTCATGAAGTTTAAAAGTGTATTATAAAATATGCAATGTAGTGTAGTAAGTTACTTTTACTACACTAACTCTAAAATACTATAACTACCTATAGTCGCAAGTATGAAAAGTAGGATATTAGCTAAGGATTTTAAATAAAACCAACATGTTATTTGAACATAAAAATTAGAATATAATCATTTTCAGTAATTATTTAAAATTATACACTTAAAGTACATTTATAGTAAATTCAATAAAAAATACCAGTGCAGACGAGATACAAAAAGAGAAAATATTGTTGTTTTAATTACATCGTTGGTTAAATACATCGCTTTCAGTAAATGCAATACAAAAACGAAAATCGGAACATAAAGAAATCAAAGTTTAACATGTCACTCGATATAGAAAAATAAAGATAAGATTGAATCACATTCAAAAATTACCCACTAGTGACTAAAAATTTTACTTTCTTAAACGTTTGTTCAATAAACGGGACCGCTCGGCATGCCGACGCCGGCCGAGCCGACCTCGGTACCGGTACCGGCACGGGCGTGTGGCACCGGTACCGGCTGTACCGCGCCGGTACCGGCAGTGCCGCTCCCGGTACGGCACGCCGGCGCCGCACGCCGAGCGGGGCCACGCACGCGCTAGAAATAAATGTTTACATGTCATCAATTCTAAATAAGATATTTTTCAACATTGTACTCTGATCAGTACGAATACAACTATATTAGACGCCGGGGCCGCGCCGGCAAGCGTGCGCCGCGCCTCCGCTCTTACACGAATCTCAGACATAATTTAGTTATCAAAGAACATACAGTATATAAATAGTGAGGTTAGTATTAACTTTGGCAAATATGAATGAAGCATGGTGATATTGTTTTAGATCGACAACGTTGTGACAAAGACTCTGCGTTAATTAAATGACCGAACGTCGCTCGACTCTCTCGCGTACGTCGCGTCGGGTAGCCCTCTAATCTTTGCCTGCCACGTCGTTCTGTGATGTCTATCGACCCGATCACTAAACGCTAATCCCTTAAAAAAACTTCATAACCTCCCCCGTCGTGGATCTAATAAAGCGCGAGAACATTTGAGCCGCAACAATTCAGTCTTCGAATAAGAAGCCTACGCACATCGCAGTGGAGTCGCTTGAGCGAGAGACGAGTTTGTGCGTCCGTTCATCGATGCGACGACTGCCGCCCGACTGTTTGCTTGTGCGGTCCGATCACTGTCTCAAACCTTATAAACTAAACGTGATCAGAGCGAATAAATAATGCGGCAGTGTACAAAATTTACATCACATTCACTCGAAATATTAAAGCATACAAGTTAAACGTTCAGCGGCGGAGGAAAACATTGAAATGCGAAACTGACGACTAACTCATATCCCTACATCGGCTTGGCGAGCGGGCGAGACCGTTTTACAAGTGGTCGTGGGCCGTCGCTCGCAGGAATCATTTCGATTTCGAAGATGGCACGTCTCCCGTCACCCTAGTACCGCCGGTCGGAACTACCCACCCACCTGCTAACGGAACCTTAATTCGTTAGTAAAAACATTCGAATGATTAAATTCACATCCACCATCATTCACTCTTTTAAAAATGTAGTGTGAAGCTTACTTAAATGTAGGTTTTCGGGTTGAATGTAGAACTGCGCTAATATTATTTTTATTAGTTTTACGTACACATATTGTTACATAACAGTAAAAAACCTACCTAGCAACAAGCGAGCTCGGTGCTCGGGACGCGGCCCGCGGCGGCCGCTGCTGCGCTGTGTCACTCTGTGTGGCGCTGTGACACTCTGTGTGGCGCTGTGACACTCTGTGTGACGCTGTGTCACTCTGTGTGGCGCTGTGTCACTCTGTGTGGCGCTGTGACACTCTGTGTGACGCTGTGTCACTCTGTGTGGCGCTGTGTCACTCTGTGTGGCGCTGTGTCACTCTGTGTGGCGCTGTGACGCACTGTGCCGCGTGGGTGCGGCCGCCGCGGGCGCACGGTCACAGTGTAGGCGTTACATTTTCATTTAATCACTTTTTACATACTCATAAACATAAAATGAAAATAAATCACCTAACTATGACAATAGTAAAGGTTACTGTCTAATTGCATTATTAATTAATGTTTATTGATACAGTTACTGTCCTAATGCTTAAAAGTAAGATTTTTACTTTATTATTAATAATAAATTATGTTATATAGTATATATATGTATAGTGTTTGATTACGCCGATTCGCGAGTGTATACAAAGTTTATATACTCACATAACTTACACGTGACGCGTCTCCTTCTCGGTAAATAAATATCCGCATCTCTCCTACCTACAGACTCCGCGTATGAACATTAACATGATCATAAACATTGGTTAATCACTTAAATAAAAATTAAACATGATAAGTTTACATATACCACCTTTAATACGAACGTATGCTAGATAAAATAAATACCTAACATGATTTTTATATTCGAATACAAGAATAGATCTTATATGGCTACACCTTAAGGATAACTGTAAAGTGATATAGAAAAAATATGAACACAAAAAATATTTAAGATTGTATAATATGGCATAATAAATCAACGCTCTCATAGGATAAACAATTTGTGCATAGTATGCTTAAATTAAAATAGTAACACACCACTCCGAGGATGAAACGGTACTAGCTAAAACGATTCGAGGCGTGTTAAATAAATGCTACCGTCAGCGGTCAGTTTGTGCATTCAAAAGTTTATAAAAAATAATTTCTCATCGCGATTAATACTTAATAATGGAATGACGTTTTGTATCAGTTAAAGTAGGCCTGTGAACGTGTTCATGCTCTCACTACCGTGTTTCAGTACTAAATATTGGTTCTTTTCTGTTTTGGTCCGTAAGAGAGTGAGTATATAAGCACGATGTTACCGAGCCCCGCCGCCTGCCGCGCGGCTGCCGCCTCTATTCCCGCGCGGTAAGGGTCACTGTCGCAGACTGTAGGCGGCGTCGACGAGCCGGCGTCCGGCCGCGCCGCGTAGCACCAAAATTTAGAATCGAACGCTAGATCTAATTCGACAACGGCTAGATAGCAGCGGGGAACCCGCCGAGTCAAATCAAAACACGGTTTATATTACAGGGAAGAGGTGCTCGGTGTCAGTGTCGCGGGGTTATCGACAATCGATCGTCGACTGAGAAAAATAACAACCTTCGGCCTCGGGAAGCAAAGCGATGCGACATCGATATTACTAACTGTATCGACGGAGGGAAACGTCCGCTCCCGATATTAGCGATACTCGATTAGCGGTACCATTGACATTTAACTATTGTTTAATCGGATCGATTATCGATAGCCCCGGGCACAACACTAGCCGGTGGCTGCCGGACGCGGCGGCGCTCGCCTGTAAGCGGAGTTCCATAAAAATATATAATTATAATGCGCGCCCGCACCCCGCCCTCTGATATGGTCGGGGCCGGACGCGCCCGCGCTACGCTTCGCGCGAATTCACGAAACAGTCGCGATCGACTCCCGTACTACACACGGAGTAGTACGTGAGCAACGGTAACGCTGACACTAGGTGGCGCTGAAACGCTCGAGGTATAGAGAATTGAACGGAACAGATGTCTAGTACGATCCCGATGTTGAGCGTTGGAGCAAAGAGTGGGGATCGTTTTGCGCATCTTACGAGACGATCATCGTATCAGAGACGCGTGTGCGCGGAGCTAACAACCAATCACAGCCGGCGGAGCATGCGCTAGCTAATCACATAATCGTGGTAAATCTGCGCATCTTTCTCATGGCGCTCAACATCCGTGCCGTTGAATTGTGATCGGTTCTCTGTCCCCCGAGCGGGCGGTGGGCGCCTAGTAGAGGCCGCAGCCGCGCAGGTTGTTGGCGATGATGACGTCGGTGACGGCGTCGAACACAAACTGGATGTTGTTGGTGTCGGTGGCGCAGGTCATGTGGCAGTAGATCTCCTTCGTGGTCGACTTGTTCTTGGCCTCGAACTGGGCTTGGATGTACGCGGCCGCTTCGCCGTACTCTTGCGCGCCTGGAAACAAAGGAAGCGAATAATGAGTGTGATAATGGATTCGACATTTTCCTTGTGTCCTTTGATATATTTTTACGTAATGTTACATTTGTTACTATATCTAGAAACTCTCGAATCAACTTGGATTTGCTTAAAATTGAGATCTGTTATTTAACTCTAATCCATCGGTAATTTAAAGGAACATCTCATCACATTAATACTAAAGGAAGTTTACTAAAAAAAAAAAAATAACTTTTCTGTACTAGTGCTAAAGTTATCGATGCTGTATTATAAAAAAAAAAACTATAGGCAAGAATTATCCATCAACCACCCATCGACCAAAAATACTACACTTTCTAACTTGCATCAAAACAGAAGCGTATTAAGGGTGGTGTCAGCGGGTATAGCATGCATTGGCATAGTTACAGAATCTCACACCGCATTTAAAAGGCTAGTTACATAACTTCATATATTATGTCAGTCAATATATTATGCACTCTTGCTAATCAAGGTAGCATTTGAATCTTGGTAGTCGATAATAGTTACCTGTGTATTCAGGAAAGCATATAGTGAGCGGGGATTTGCGTATCTTCTCCTCGAACAAATCCTTCTTGTTGAGGAACAGGATGATGCTGGTGTCCGTGAACCATTTGTTGTTGCAGATCGAGTCGAACAACTTTAGACTCTCCTGCATACGGTTCTGGAAATGGAAGATGGAAATAACGTTTATAATTTGCTGACGTAAGCACTGCTTTTTGGGACTCTTCTGTCAACAATATTAGGTTATTTTCTCCTTATTTACTATAAAAACGTATTAGTTTTTAGTTTTATGGTCTCAGCTGTGATGCTGAGATGATGTTCAAAGAAAGTATAGGCCTCAGCCAAGTGCATTCCCATTTAAATAAATTCTATGAATATTTGGATTATACTAGTGCAAGAGGTTGTGATTATGTGATGTTGTGTGTTCTATGTGGAGGATCATCATTAGAATTATTATTATTTAATTTGCTCATATAGGTGACAGTACTTGGTTGACCGGAACGCAATGTTTATTTTTTATTTTTATATAATGTGGCGGATATAGTTTAAAAATTTTTAACATATACAAGGCACCTTTGCCTCACTAAACTCAGTATAATTTAGCCTACTCTCGACTGAATGTTACTTTTTGAATATTTTTTGGCAGACAGTGGTGACTGTTTTTGCGGCGCCACTTTTAATGACAAACACTATTTATTAACTATACAAACAAAGCACTTTTGAATGAATGAGATAACATCGGTGCACCTACTAACGATTATGGATATTGTAATCAACTCTGTTTTAGGAAAATATTGCATTCAACATTAATGATTGTTTGAATAAATAACAATGTCCAACTTTGTGTTACTCATATAAGTACCTAGTACACAAAACATAACAAATTAAATACGAATGAATAATAATATTTAATTAATAGCCTAAATATGACATCGTAAGGTAAACACAGTAAGTTTCTGGTGGACAACCGGCTCTTCCAAGGCTATGGTTTGTCATCAGACCTGTGAAGTATTTACAGTTCCCCTGGATTTGGAGTGAGGTAAACTGGGAAGTAATGGATTTTTACATCTTGTTGACTAGCAGAAAAAAAGTTCGGCCAATGTCGGGCCAGAGAGCTAGCTGACCATGATCAAAAATCGGAACGTTTCGCCCACATTTTTATGGTAAAGGCAACATGACTTGTGAATGTATTTGAGTTAGGGGCATTCAACAGCTGACCCTGAAATAATTGCAAAGATATCAAGTTTTACTTGGTGGACATTTTGTCCATGTATCTTTTTTCTTAAAAACTTATAATTACCGTTGTCTCGTCCTCGTGCAGGACTTGATCGTACTCG
Organism: Anania fuscalis; assembly: GCA_950371115.1. NCBI lineage: Eukaryota > Metazoa > Arthropoda > Insecta > Lepidoptera > Crambidae > Anania > Anania fuscalis. Next base: position 10,182,446 of record OX493343.1, on the reverse strand, counting down.
GACATGGCGACACAGAAGATAATCGCCGTCACGTCCTCGAAGCAGTGGATCCATTTCTTTCTTTCGGACCGCTGTCCACCTACGTCGAACAATCTGAAAATTATAATAAGTAAATTAGAGATATTGTTATAACTTGGATAAAATTGTGCTAAGTATACTACACGATTCTATTACAATGATCATAGAATAGCAATACTTTGTTGAAATGATTTGGCATCTGCAGTATAGGTGCTGTGGTGTACCTACCAACATTATAGAATCTACAAAAGGCCGATCCTAGCTCACTGTGGATCCAATCGACTATTTCTTATTCCGTGCCACTGGTGACGACAAGGAACCTTTCTATGGTAATGGAAAATTTTGACTTGTGCCAAACTAATTCCACTGAGTAGCAGTACTATAACATGGTATGCTACGGTTAGGGTATACGGCCGAAGATAATTTCGTAGGACTGTTATGTATGTGAATCGATCTGATTGTTAAGTACTTTGTAAAGAAGTAAATTTCTAGATGGGCAAAAAGACACCGAATAAAATAGATCCGATTCAGCCTAGAACTAATTTTCTATTGGCCCTTTACTAAATAGTTCGACGAATATTTTTCTATGTACAGTCAACAGCACGTCGACCTACCCCAAAAGTAAAAAATTCTCCAATAGATTTTCAACTTTAAACCTGATATATAGAGTTCATTTTCAAATGAGAAAATTTGAAATTTTGTGGTAGGTCGACGTGCTGTTGTCCGTACATCGTATTTAGTTAAAATATTTATACATAGATATAGCTAGCTAGTAATGATCGGAATTTAAAAAAAAGGCGCTTATTACTGTTGATAAAAGAGAGCTAGTTCTGATGTAATAACTATATAACTGATGTAACTTAATTAATTATGAAAAATGATACAACTGAAGTGTTATCAAAAGAAACGAACCGCGCCCAAGTTGAGTGCATCATTCCGTTCGTACTTCGGATGTTTGATGAGATGGGGATTTTCATAACCCGAATAAAACGAAAAAGGCTGAGCCAGCTTTGTTGTTTGTTTTTAGTTCAACTGCGGAATAAATTATAGCGGCTGAGATGCAAATTGAATTTGAAACCGAATGGCCAAATAATCAACTTTTCCGGGGCCAATCACTGGTCTGGAGTGGGCCTGCACTTGTAAAATGGTTGACTAAAATACGGCAAATGTTTTTTCATCGTGCATTTTCTTTCTCTTCTTTTGGGGTTGCTTCGGGGTTTTAGGACCAGCGAGTCTCTAGGGCGGGGTTTCTTAAACAACTTTTTCTAGCCATGGACCTTCTTAAAAAATTATAAAACCGTTTGTTGCCAGCTTTTGTGTTTGCTGTTAAACTGTAGGTACATAAGTATAAATTGAGGGACGGTTGTGTTAGTAGGCTCGCTATTAGGCGTTTATTACGCAGACCCCATAGGTTAAGAAAACCTTGTACTACAGGTAACTGGTCGAGTAGAAAATTTCCTTTTTAGCTAATCTAAGACCAAGGATTACCAAGGAATTTGACTTACTTGAAATTAAGGTTTTTGAAGGAGAAGTGCACTTCGACAATGCCAGTTGTTTTGACTCTAGTTCTTAAAATATCTTGTTCGGTAGGCTGGTAATCTCTAGCACCTAACCGGTCCAGGTCGTCGAGGAAACTGTAAACAAAATACGATAACTGTTAGTGAAATTAACACGATACATAAACATGAACAGATGGAGTGTAACAGTTTTGCGGAAAATGTTTCTTTTTACCACTTATAATTGTAAATTGGGTGTAGTCAAACAGGTTGTGGTGCCGACATTTATTAGTAGTAGTAGCGTTGATAATAGACCGACCAAATCCTAACTGGAACGTTATGTCTATTTAGGTACATAATTTAACTTTATTTCCTTATAAAATAGCGGTAGCCTAGTACGAAAAGTATTATTCAATTCATCATCATCATTTTAGTGGTAGGAAGTCCACTGCTGAAAATAGGCTTTTCCCAGTGCAGTGGCCAAACTTTCATATTGACCGGTTGGAATTGAAAGCGGTCTGCGTTCAGCCGCTTCCAGCAACCTTTATCAGAATTCGGTTAGGTTTGGTATGTAAATTTAATTAACACTATACATTGTTCATTTACTCGATAATAATTTAATATTCTATCCTATTTATTTTTAATCAATGAAGTAACATTTTAGCCGAGGAAAAGTGATTATGTACCAGGAAAAATACAAAGAAATCATATACAAAGGCAAGCATAAATTAAAATAGCAAAATCAAATAAATCAGCAGCTCGCTAACCAGGCTACGTGTAACGAATCGCATATTCGCACAATTAAATATTCAGTAGGTAGTGATTGTCTTCTGTTTAGTGCATGGTGGCCATAATTTTGGTGTGATCCCCGGTGGAAAGCCGAAAACAATGGTAGTGCAAAATGCCGACGGCACGGTGCTGCATTGGCACCGCAGTAATAAAATCAAGGGTAAAGTGTCAAATGAACACGATAAACTGCAGTTGTTAGATTAAAAAGCCAAAAAAAGAATTTGTTCTGTGTAAAAAAAACATTATATCAATCAGCTTACTGCATTTGACTAAAATTTTGGTTTTCCGTTGGTGTGATATATTTCATTATTCCAACAAACTTTTTCATCTTGATCTTACATGGTAAAGATAACACTGATGATTGTCACTTTTGATAATAAACAAAGCAATAATATGATATCCTAGCGAGATAGCACCAGTCAACAACTTCAACATTTATCTCAAAGCACTTTTAATACTGAATGGGTATGCTCTTGATCCCAATCTAGCAGAGGGTCAGATGTGATCTACTATTGCAAAGGCATTCAGTAGAATTAAACAACACAATAAATGGTGATCGTTTTGTCCCATTTGCTCGTTGCAGACAGACAGATCCACGCGTCCGGTGGACGGCCCACCAGTTGCGGGCAAACTTTGCCAACGATTCGCTGTATACATATTAACGAGCTGCAGTATCGCGTCGATTAACACTAACAGGACAGATTTCAATCGCAACTTCATGTACAAGTTTCGTTGTAGTAGTCTTTCAAGCAGTTTAAACTAACGTTAGTTAGTTCAATAGAAGACCATTTACAGCCAAGATGCTTCTATGATCACTTAAGCAGGATTACTGTGTTTTTTCTATCTAGTCTGGTCCACGACCATCAAACTAGATGTTGTCATTGCTTACGTAATGCATTTGTTCTCTATCACAAATTCCTTTAGAAATGAAGTATAAATCTATGCTATGTTGAATCTATGTCACGATTCACCAATGGTCCTTCGAGCCGGATGAATACTGATATAAATTAAGGACAACTTTTTGGGATTCCTTATCTATAATAGACTAGAGTCTAGACTATTACTTTAAAGCAGTGTTCGGTAAGTCTAGCTTGCGTGATTGAAGACACAGGCGGCCTCGCGTCCGGTGCGCGGCCCACCAGTTGCAGGAGACTGCGAGCGACGCCGCCGCATAATAAAGAGCCGCAGAACGCCGCTGCACGCGATTCTTACATACAATTAAGTACATTTCATACTAGATTTAGTACCTACTACAAGTTTGTTTCGCTATTGTGTGCTACACTGTTTAATTTTAATAACTTCTTGTTTGAATAAATAATTGCTTTAATATTCAAGCTGGATTAAATATACCAAAGTAGGATTCCTTTCATTAATACAAGTTGACATTATTCCTAAAACTTTGGTTATATTACTATTTAACAATTATATAGCTAAAGAATGGGTAAGACACTAATAATAAATCCTAGAGGCGGATTAAATTTATAAATTGTTTTCAAATGAGTTCCAGTTTAAATGCCATTGTTATAACGACCACATGAGAGTAAACAGAATCATCAGTCACCGCAGATGAATCATTTTATTTCCGACTAAGTGACGTAGTCACCATGAATGGTTCTCGGGCTCAAAAAGACACGAATTTCTTTCATGTCGTTGAATTTTAAATGAACTTAATTACATTGTGAAGTAATGCACAATTTAAATTTTAAATACAGTTAAAAGAGCTCGTGTGAAAGGCCAAGTAGGTAAACCGGTAACTTCCACAATCTATCCAACCTAAATGAAAAACTTCGTTTGCACGTCACGCGAGCTTTTTGTGCCGTAGAAACTTTTGCGGTGCGCCCAACAACTACCCACTTGAAGCTATTTGAGTTATTGCATATGAAAAGGATAAAGGGGAATGACTTAATATGCGATGATAGGGCTAAAACTTTATTATTCGAGTCCGCTCCTAATCGATTTCTTGTGTGTCGTTTTAAAAATGTTTTTTATAATTCATTGCAAATGGTGAGAATGGCGTGATTAATGCGAGTAATCGATGCATTTCAAGGCCTGTGTGTATAATGGATCGAGACACAGGCGGCCCCGTTGGCAGCTGGCCAGTTAGAAACCTAGACTTAACTTACAACTTACTTAGTGACAAAACTAGTGATATTGCTACACTCGCTACATTGACATATTTAAATTAGAATAGGCAACAAGACTTTTGCGTGTGACTATTATTGTATTTGATTTAATAAATGAACACGACACAAATAATAGTAATATCGATTCAAAAAAATAAAGAGTTTCTAGTATTGCTTTATTTTACTTTGTTATAATAAGTAAGCGAAGTGTGTAATACCACATAATACTTATGTTATAAAACATAGGTCGATAGCGATGCAATGACTCATCTATCCATAAAGGTTCTAATTTCAATATTTTTACTTGAACATGACTATACAATTATACATTGTATTGTTATAACAAAATCGTTTAAACATGCCCGATAAAAAGTAACAATTACGATCGACATGTCAAATGGTTTGCGGTCCGGATTTCAAAGCAAGGTTTGCGGGTTCCAATCCCACATGGGACAAATGTTTGTGTGACTCACGCGAGCATTTGTACTCAAGTCAGAGATGATTGGTAACGTATTTACGAACTTCGCTTATGGGTTTGATAAATTGGTGTGATTTTTGGATACTTTAACTAATTTCAAGACAAAGCTGAATTAAATTAATATTCCAGAATTTCCAAAATTCTGCTAACATTTATCTAGCTGCTGTATCGACGTATCTAAGGGCGATAAAAACTTCTGCATATACAATATTATGAGGATCCAAAAAAGTATCCTGAAATATTCAAAGTGGTCCGCTTAGATTTCGCTTTCTATGCGTAATACATACGAAACCGAGAGGCTGGGGCGGCTGTTTCAATGTCAGGGGGAGGCGCCCACTTGGAGCGGAGCCAAACTGACGACAACTAGGATACTGGCATGCTTGCTCGGGCGGCCGTCGACTGGAAAAACCACTCCGTGAACTGCCTAAGCGGCACTGTTATACTTAGGGTGTGGTGTGTTGCGGGAATTACGCATTGCATTTTATTTTTAAAACAACCTACACAGCCTTTGTGCGTGGGTAGGGGTTGGCCGTTTGTTAGAAGTAACATATCTGTCACGCACATGAATCTAACAAGGTGGAATGTTTACCAAAAACATCATCCACACCATACCTTGTATGGTCAAAAAGGTCAAGAATAAATAATAATAAAATGAAGCTGCAAATTGTAATTCACTTTGGTTCATCGTTGGCTTGACGTTTCACAAAAGGAAACTAAGCAAAGGTATGTCAACAAAAAGCTAAGAAGACAGCACAAACTTCCGATGAAGACATTACAGACGCAAAACTATTTGAAGAATGCATTGTGCGTGAAGGCAATGCGAGCATTACGAACGGAGCATCAGGCATCTTAAACACTTCTGAGCCGGTATTATAATTAAAACATTAAGTACTCGTATGCGTGAAATGTTCGTACCGAGTGTTTATCTTTCGGCCGCTTTTTCGCTTCGATCCTAGGCGCTGCTGACGTCAACACTCTGTCAACATTAACTGGGTCAGTAGACAAGGATGAATTACATTTGGACCAGCCAAAATCATTTCATTACACTGCCGAGCGGAGTAGGCGACGGTTTCGTAGAACGTCAATACTATAGACTATACAAGATTGAATGCCAAGAAATTGAGTTTTAATTTTTGCCTGTCATTACTGGATATTTGGGCGAATGCATTTTATGACAGTTAAGTGTGAGGAGTTCTATGATCCTTGGTCTAGCGATCGTTTTAGAGGAAGGAGCAATGCATAAAATCCATGTATGGTTGTGCGGGCGTTCGACGCCGCCCGGCAACAGGTCCGGCCGATCAATACGCCGCGCGCCCGCGCCCTTTCGTACCCTCGCTCGCTACGCCCGCGGACGACCCGCTCGCTGGGGCCCGCGCGAAACACGCATAGTATTGCCTTATTACATCGAATGTGTTCGAATAGACTGATGGATGGTGTGCACGAAACCTAGTCTGATATGTATCCTTATGGTCATTATAATCAGTAGTAACCCTATAGGAACGGTTATCTCGTAAGAAATAAAGCATTAGGTCACGCGCTAGAAACGACACCCCAGCCCCCTAGCATGACCAACAAAACACGATATGATATGATATACTTAGCGATTTCTCGACACCCAACTGTCAAAATATGAACTTTTCTCGAAACAGCGAGCATTACCGTGACCTCACCGGCACGGAAATGCTCGCTCTTTCGATAAAAGTTCAAGATGGCGCCTATTTATCATATTTTGACAGTTGGGTGTCGAGAAATCGCTAAGTATATCATATCATAATTATCGTGTTTTGTTGGTCATGCTAGAACCTTAAGGCCTGATTATCCCGTAAGAAAGATGCACGCATTGACAGATTGCCTTATTACATCACGCACTAGAAACGACACGCCAGGAGGGGTTGGACTAGACTGACATCTAGATGGATGGTTTGCACGAAACCTAGTCTGGTATGTAAACTTTATGAATCCTAATGCAGGGATGAAAGACAAAGAAAGCGTTAAAAATAGTTTGTTTTCCTGAATATCCCGTAAGAATGTTGCACGCATTAACGGATTAACTTAGTTCCTACATCATTCACACACATCAATCATTCAGTCAAGATCAGAAGACTTACTACATGTGTAGTCAAAATTTAAATGAAAGTGAGAAAAAACTTTTTCTCGTGATAAGATTTTAAATTTCTTCTTACAGAGAAGAGAAAGCACACCATACAGACTGCACTTGAACCGTATCGCAAACGGGAGTAATGAACACTAATGTAAACAAAGGTGGTTCCACCATCTTTTGGCAGAGGTTCAGAAATGGTAGTGAGGCGTTGCCATCGAGGTGGTAATGGTAATTTGTCGCATTTCGCGGATGGAGGTCGGCGGGCACAGTTCAGGGTCTAAGCTCGAAGCGGTGTAAATGGTTCCGGGCATTAGAGCGAGCGTCATGCGATCGGCACATAAATCTGTCGCTACCCTCACCCGCAGCCGTCCCACGCGACGAGGTGGGCGGCCGCTGCAGCGCTCTCGCGATAACATCTCGATTGCTAATAAACGGTCTGATGCGTAGCCAATATTGCGATTTTTATTTTGTCAATTTTTTTTTAAATTTAAAATATCTTTATTGTGAATCACATGTATGTAATAAAGGTCATAGAATAAATAAAAAATACAGATCAGCTGTGTTCCGCCACTCGGGAATACAATGTCAGTTTATCAAAATATAATTTACACAATACGAGTAATAAATAAATATAATTTTTATTAATAAATCAGACCGCACGTGGTTTGCAAAGTTCGATCAGTCAAAAAATCATTTGTCTTAAAATAACATTTAATTTAACGTTTTCGTTTAAAACAACTTAGTTCATAGGTGTTACGAATTGACTCAGGAATTTCGTTGAAGATATGAGGTGCGTTGCAAAAGATACTTTGGCCTAGCTGTCCTACTCGCTATTGTACACAGTTAATTTTATGTTTAGGGCGCTCCCGTGTTTTAAATTTATATACCTAGATCCATATTTGTCTTAACAAATATTGCACTCTCATAAATGTACAAACATGACATTGTTAAGATTATATGCTTTATAAAAAACAATCTGACATTTGTCCACTATTTACCATTCGAAATTATATAAATTTATTCAGCTTCTCCAATCCGTGAATACCCATTTTAATATAGATATGACCCAAGGGAATACTGACTCAAATTAAAACATTAACTATAATCCCTCGATTATATGTGTCCTACGTATTTATTTTGTATATTAGGTCTAAACTGTATTATAAAGTGCGTCTGCCTCGACACTAACTGTAATGGAGCTACAATATTCATTAGTTGACGCAAATGTTATCTGAGCAAACAGAGCGCTAGCACTGCATCAGCATATCGAGTATGAGAAGAGATAACATACTAAGATATAACCATCAAAGAACACGAACACGTTTGCAATCATTACTGAAACTTTTACACTGGTAAGCGTGACGCCTATCAGAAGGGTCGCTGAATAAAACATTTTTACATTAAGGAAGGCTACAGCAAAAGGTAGCTAAGGAGGTAATTTCTAATCGTGAGTCATCGGAATTGTATTAGAGAGTAAAATACACGTTCTACTTTTGATGTAGTAATAATGTAGGTCTATTATTATGCTTAATTTGAATAGGTAACAGTTTTCAATGCATTGTACAGTATACTAGATATCTGAGTCTTATAAACCGTCTGTATAGTGCAATAGATGATTGCTAGCTAGGTATAACATTACAGAACCACAGTATTATTTCATTTCACAAGGATGCTTTCGAAACAGCGACGAAGAGGTAGATGCATCTGTCAGTCAATCAGTCTGTGTAACAAAGTATCAATTTTCCAGAGTCTGAACAGTAGAGTTAATGGTCTGTTATGTGTGGAAGCTATCACATACCGAGAATTGCGTATCACATTCTGTATTCAGAAACCAGTCACCAGAATATAATAGGTACCAACCAAATGGAGAAGGAAAATGAAATTTGACGATGACGTAGTTTCACTAACTGATAAAAAATTAACAGGGTGTTATGTGTGACCTTTGTAAATCTATTGATTTTATAAATACTTATCAATACATAGTGTACTAAAGAATAGGAACCTCCTGAAAACCACGTGATCAGCTGGTCATAATACAACAGCTTTTTCTATGAGAGCAACATCGAAATCGTGTTTTTTTTTTCTAGCTGACTAAAAAGTAAGTTGAAACAATTTCCTAATTAAATGCATCTTGGCATTGGAATCCTATTTAGTTCGAGCCCTTAGCGGACACTGCAATGATCTGTGCACAAAGAGTTCCTTGTTGGTGTTGCAAGCGCATCCGTCGACCGCGTTTCGTATCAAACAAGACCCCATGCGGATGCATCCGCAGCATCGGATAGTGTTACTTGTCCTATACGATTAAAGACTGTATTAATGGCTTGCACTTTTAAACCCAAAGGAATATACATACATGTAGTAGTAACTCTAGTACTATGCCTATTGGGTCAGGAAGGTATCACTTTAACTAATAGGTATAATAACTAACTTACGAGTATGTCCCGCCCGACTATAAAGACACATAAGCCGAATCATAATACTTTGTACAAAAAAAAGCAAATATAATTAGTCTATTGGAGGGTTAAATAATAAGGTAAAGGGTAACAGCGAAAACTGTGTTAAAAACTAACTGAAATAGTTTTGTAAACTAACCGCATTATTTATATTTATTTCTTAAGAAAATAAGAACATTTTTTTATGGTCAGCTAAATATAAAACCAATTAAACCATACATACACTTACTAATTTAACAGAACTTAATAATTCTTGCTTGTGTTACTACGGCAGGTTATTGCTCTGTTAATTTATACACTGCACACCTGTCAATGCGTAAAATACTTATACAATTGCTAAAATACAAAACAATTTCAGTTGTTTGAAAGTGTTTCCACAGAATGTCGAAATAATGTGTAGCAGAACTCGCACAGTCATCCTTAGTAGTTAGCACGAGATAATAAGATTGTCAATTCACCAATACACATGAGTAAACAGCAATCATCGTATTGCAGAATGGTTATTGCTATGTATTTTAGGTATAATAGGAATTTCCTAGCTAGGATTCAACAGGGAAAGTAAATGCAGTGATTTTCTCGTTTGTTACCTAGAAATCCAGAAATAACAAGTTAAAGAACAAAATCCATACCCATAATCAAATTGTTCTATAGGTTACTAGCGGACCCGGCGAACTTTGTACCGACTAACAGTAATTCTTTTTTGTCAGTTTTTTTTCAATGTTTTTGTTTTTTTTTCTGCTATTCGGGGCTTCGGGGCTGCTATTTGTCTCCAAATCCAACAAATTATAAACCATGAAAATCAGTTCAGCCGTTCTCGATTTATAAGTGTTGTAACAAAGTCAAACCCGACATTGATTTATATATATATATATATCACAATGCGATTCTGTGCGATGGATTATGGATAGCATTTAGGCGATACGAACTCTAGAGCTAGCAATTAAAAACTTCCCAGCTAGCTCTAGAGTTCGTATCGCCTAAATGCTATCCATAATCCATCGCACAGAATCGCATTGTGATTTCTCCAATCACCGAATGTTACAATTCGGATAGTTACATACAATCCGCAGCCCGGACCTGTAAAATTATTTATATTGAGTTGTTTGGTGTGATTGCGGAAGGTACAAACGACCAACTGTATAAATGTTTGCCGAGACCGGATGAGTCAATCGGCGCAGGCGCACCGCTCCCGGGCCCATTGAGGGACCGGCTAATTGAACTACCACGTGACGTCACGGCATCTTACAATAGTAGTGACCCATTAAATAAATTTGTTAACAATGACATTCTCTTCGTTTACTTTTATTGACAACTAATTGGACTATTAATTATATTGGTAATTTATCGGTATGTTTCATACATCTTTAATTTGATGAGGTGATCATCAACTCAACGTCTTATGTCTTATGTCTCATACTTAGCTCATTATTAACATTTCTATTATACCAGGCTTGGCTAACTATTTATTGAGATCAATAAACGCAATGATGGTATTTCACTACATAGTATAAAACAAAGTCGCTTTCTCTATCCCTCCCTAAGTATGCTTAAATCTTTAAAACTACGCAACGGATTTTAATGCGGTTTTTTTAAATAGATACAGTGATTCAAGAGGAAGGTTTATATGTATAATACATGCATAATATAGTAGAGAAACACTGATGCACCCGATTGCACCCGTGTGAAGCCGGGGCGGTTCGTTATATATCTATAAAGTGAACACTGATTAATGTAACTTCGTAAAAAAGAATACATTTTGTTCCAATTGACCTTTCAGTTAGTCATTCGTCATCATCCATTAATGTAGCCGGAATCAGAAGGAACTAACTTCATAACAGGACTGAATGATATCATTTGTATAAAACAGGAAAAAGCGTTGCGAAAACTATTACCATTTTAAAATCACGCGTACTGTTTAAGAGTATAGTTTCGAACTTCGGTTCTGCTGTTTGCATTCAAGTACTGTTAGGTGTCTCGATCGTTATCACTGATCTGCTAAGCGATGTCACCAGCATGTTAGTAGCACCATATTTTGTATTTTAAGTGTTAATAGGTAGGTGAATGCTCTAGTTCTAGTACTATGGATACTCTTATTTCAATACTGTGAAGTGAGCGAGCTGAAACAAAGATTAAGATTCATTTGATATTTAGAGGGCAACCAACGTGACATTAGTCAGATAGATTTTGTGAATTGTAATACAAAAGCTACAGTTATTGATGCCCTTCACTATAGTCATAATAATAGGTACAGATTTATTAATGACGCTATTTACTAACGGTGACTCACAACTGGGACCCAATTCTGCTGATTTAAACCCTATGAGACAAAGTCAAAGAGCAAGACGTTGAAATGCCATCATGACACGATTGAAAGCATAATTGGGTCTTAGAAGGAAAACCTTACGTTTGCAGTTACATAAATGTGGTTGATAACTTGTACCGCACCAGTACACGCTACTACTGTATTTGTTGGGTCAACTCATTGACGTGGGACGGGTTACGACACCGAGGCGCTGAAAACGAAGCATGGAGGGATGTCGTCCCCACTGCCGTGTGTCTTCGAGTCTGAAGTCACATTGGTGATTCGGTCGCGATGAACAGCGCGCGGTGCTACTCATTCATGCCAGGGCCGAGGCCCTTGCCTTTATTCGGAAACTCCTGGCGGTTTGCTTTGGGGAAGAAGCCATGGCGGACGAGTGCGCTAGACATAACACTATGGACTCTTAGAGCGCTAGCCGGGGAAGGAGGTGCCGCAAAAGTAGCAAAACTTTTCGGACATCCAGATCTAGTGTTCTCTTTTTGCGCTGAGGAGACTGCGCGCATTTATAGGCGAGAGGATTCAATGCCATATAGAGCGGTTGCGCCATGTCTCAAACATTATAAGCAGGAGCTGAGAAAAGACTTTTTCGGTGATGAGCCTGGTCTAATTGGGGTGTAAGTTGGATGCCAAGAGTTTGACTATTCAGGATGTGTAGTAGTAAAATGTAAGTTCAAATGTAAGTTCTGTTCTAGACACGGTGAACCCTGGTCGAGATTCAGATCCAAAGTGTCAAAAGCTCTCGCAGCGCCAGAGGCCGCTAGGGCCGCTGTTCCAGCATTAGACGCTGTAACTGATGATTTTATAAACAGGTATGTAAAATATGGAAGACATTAATTTACTTATTGCGAATCAGCATTTATTGCAACATGACCAAAGTTAAAATAAATAGTTCCTCTTCCGTGCATTTAGTTTTTACACATTCCAAAATATAGCTTTGACCTACTACCGCTTCTGCGTGGACGTAGCTGGTGATGAGAAGGAACATCGGACGAAAATTTGCCATCTTTGTCGGCCTGTGTCGGTTGGAGGCTTCCATGCAGTGATTTATTAACAGGCAACGCTATAATTACTTACATTTTTTGTTTTCATTAATATTAAAAATCTAATAAATAAGTGTTCGCCTACATACATGCTGTTATAGAGAATGACGTTAATCGTTGATGATTTATTAATTACTTATATAAGGCTAAACACGTAGTAATAGACTACGGTACATTTATGGTTACGGTTCAGTTATGGTTTTTGACCAAATATATTTTCACACTTAAAAAAGTAAACGAAGCATACACAGACAAAAAGTTATTACATAATATTCGTAACGGGTATAAAACCCGTTGAACGAGACGAGCATCATTTAGTTTTGCAAAAAAATAGTAGTTCAACAGACTCGCGGTATGCATTCAGAGGTAAATTGGCTACATTTTAATTAGCATTTTACGTGAACATGATATAATGCTGTGTCGTATTCGTACAGTTCAAAGTCGTGGAACACTTGTGGTGATGCATTTATCCGATGGTCGGGAGCTCCGTGGGCATAGAATCTCGGTTTAATGACCACATCCCGTTTATAACGACGGCGTCAGCGCACTTTGTTTTGAACACGTATTACTCACTGCTCGAACAACAAACCTCATTCAAACGTTTCGTGTGAGCGACTTTAACGCGGAATATTTAACGCTTACTTAGTTGAAATGAATTGGGTTTTGGGAAACATGTTTTGCATATTAGCTTCGAGTGTTCACTTATTCACCAAATAAAATTAGAAATGGATCGATTAATATAAATGTTAATGAAGTAAAACACCAAAAGTAAGCTAAACATTTACGAATCAATAATTGTTAATTATTTTTGTTGTAGAATGGATCGCGTTTTGGATGAGAATCGTGAATTGCCAAACGATTTCTTGACGGAACTTTACAAATGGGCACTGGAATGTAAGTACTTTTATCGAAAGGATTTATTACTGAATGAAAATAAAATCAGGTTCCAACTGTTACCTTGACCTTCATCATTAGTATTTTATTCGAGACAAATTTTTTAACAAGCGAATTAAACAATAGACCTCATTTTGTTTGCAGCGGTCGGAGCATGGGCTCTAGGTACAAGATTGGGATGTCTCAATGCAGATGACACAGAGGCAAGAGATATCATAAGATGCATCCATGGATTTTTCCACAGTGTCCCAGAATTGGAACTTTCCGCGCCTTTGTGGCGCTTATACCCTACACCGGCTTACAAAACTTACGTCGAAGCACTAGACGCATTCCGGTCACTATGTTTGAAAAAATTGACTGACAAAGGCGTCTGTGCTTCTATAGCCAATAGCTCTGGGAAGAAAGTTGCAACAATATTGGCTCTGGATTTGTTATTGGTTGGGGTTGATACAACAGCCGCTGCCGCAGCAAGTGCCATGTACTTGCTTGCAAATAATGAGAGAGCGCAGAAAAGATTGCAAGAGGAATTAGATCGTAATCTGCCTAAGAGTAGAACTCTCAAGAGTAAAGACTTGGATAAGTTGCCGTATCTCCGCGCTTGTATAAAAGAGACGTTGAGGTAAGTCGCGCTTCACAGTTTAAGTCTAAACAGCCTTTATTGCCTCCCTTCCATTACCTGCGATAGGGCAGTGGGCACCCTCGCACCAGGCTGTTATCTCAGCACATGAGAGTATCGCACGGCGCGGCGGCAGTTTGCATAATATTTACATTACAAGCCTAATGTTGCCAGAGTACGAGCAAACACACAGCGATCTCGATACTTTCATTAAAGTGCTTTATGAAAAGTTTAGTGCTACGGGAATTTAATTTATGCAGGTCGGTAAAATTTTAAAGGAAACATTACATATCACAAGAATAAGTAATTAGGGATCTTTGACTTGACGATGAGTATTAAAAACATTCTTCATCACGTTTTTTTAAAGATTTTGGTAACAAATTCAACTTTGCCCGATATGGCATTATAAGAATTTAAATTTAAAATCGCACATGGCATTGTATGCATTATCTAGAGAATAAGATCAGGCTTAAGTCTAAAATTTACAAATACTAGGACTACAGTATTACATTCATCTGCCACGTAAGTCCATTTAGCAAGGGGTTAAAAGACTGTGGAAACTTTAATCAATAGATTGGCCATTACTACAGAATGGCTAGTACGGACACCATAGCAAATTAACAACATGACATGTTGTATTGCGCTCAGCCAAGTGTAAAATATACGTCGTAACCCAATAGCCAGCCACACCTTGTAATTTATGTAACTACTACGTATATACATACTATCTATCAGTGTACATTGCGTATCTTGAACATCGATACATTTTCACTTAACCACTAAACGTGACAGTCTTGTCTGTTCCAGGATCAAGCCAGTTATTTTGGGAAACGGCCGGTGCATTCAGTCAGACGCAGTCGTTTCTGGTTATGAAGTCCCAAAGGGGGTAAGTGAAATTGTAACCTTTTAAGTCTTATACCAGAACGTGCTCTGAAAATGAATTGGTTCGGAGTAAGTTACTTAACTAATTAAAAAGTTTAAAATACAATGTTCATTATTTTATCTTTCAGTCGCATATCGTATTTCCGCATTACATTATGTCTAATGAAGAGAAATACTTCCCGTCACCAAAAGAGTACGTTCCAGAGCGATGGCTTCGTGATAATGAAATTAAAGAAAAACCACGTTGTCCTATGGCACGGTTGGGCGCCAAGGAAAAAATAAGGAATTGTGATATGCGTGTATCAAGGAGCAGTGACGTGGAACCAGTATCTGGGTGCAGTGACGAGGAAGAAGCGTCTGCGGTTTGGCGGAAACAGAAGGAAGTGGGGATCCACCCATTTGCCTCGCTTCCCTTCGGCTTCGGCCGACGGATGTGTATTGGAAAGAGGTTCGCTGAAGCTGAATTGCAACTTTTATTGGCAAAGGTGAGATGATATTTTGTTGTTTTCTGTCTGATGTGGCTCTCGGTAGAACATTTAACATGTAATTTTAAAATCGTTTTCCCGTAAAAGGATTGCAATATTAGCACTGTATAATTTTAATAATTATTATTTAATGGTGGCTATGTATAATTACTCTTATTTTTGAAATTTTGACGAAACAAGCGAAAATATACTCTGAATCGCAGTTCTAGCATATAGTTATAACAAGCGCCTGTAAAATAAGTTTAGAATTTTATCCCGTATCTTACCTACTTAAAAGACTACGGAACTCTTAAAATTGCTTGTTCCGATACTAACTTGGATATATTTGTAAAGTTATACAACGTTACTTTATCGTTGGTACTTATTTGTTCTGGTTTTAAATTATTCCACATTGGCTACGCTTTCTTAATCGGCATTACTAATGCTCAATCGAAAATACCACGTTTCTCTAACATACTTCTCAATTTTCAGACATTCCATCGCTACCACGTGTCTTGGCGATACGGTGAATTGACTTACAGCGTGACACCAACATACATACCAAACGAACCACTGAAATTTACGCTATCACCGAGAAACAACCAAAAGTAGTTTTAAAGGAGCATTACTTGCCTGCCAAAGAGTTTCAAAGATTGCATTAATGTTGTCATTTTTATTTATATTTTTAACACCGTGATAAGATAAATGAGATTGTGTGTGGATTTCTAATATCGAGACTTGAAATTGCGAATGTAAAAGAAGTATTATTTAGTACCTATGTAAAGCAACTAAAACAATTATGTAAGTATAGGTTATTTTAAGGTAATTCGTTAAGCTGTATAACAACGGTTTTAAAAGAAGAGTAAATGTATTTCGTATTGTTAAGTTTCTTAACTAAAGTTCACTAAAAACAGTTTTTTTTTAGTTTGTGTGTAATTAAATTATTTAAAAAAACAAATTCATTAGGCCACAGGCACAGACCCTTAACGTTTATGACACGAAAACAGTAGATATGATGTGTATGATTTAACGAAAGAATATAATAACAGATCAGATGATATTTTGTTTGTAAACTTCCTTTTAGGGATGATTTCACTGCTTAAATATAATATCTTTTATAATAGGGTAACCATCCAAAGCTGAAAAAACAATCTCCCATACAGTCTATCGATTTGAGTCGAAGAGTGCAACGTATGTTTTTCCAATTTCAATGTTGGTCACATTCTCATGTCTGTTTCGATAAATGGCGGATAACCTAAAAGTTTACTCAGCTCTAGCCCGAAATTGCAGTCCTGTACCATGTGTATGGTTCTTCGTGGTATACAAGGTTATAGATACTCACTATTTGGCAGAGTCATTGAGCTGGTACTCATTGGAGCGACCGAAACACTCCTGCACGCCGGCGTCAGCCCAGAGCCTCTTCATCGCCGCTAGCAATTCCTCGCTGAACGGCTCCGTGTCCTCCATCCGTTGGATCACGTCGAACACCATCTTGCCGTCGCTCTGAGGGCCAATGATAACAATTACATTATAAACACAAGGAATAAGAGAAGCGATAAGAAGGAGTTTGTCGAGTGTGGAATACCTATAAATACCCAATAATGCATTAAAAGATCGATTTGATTAAATAAATAAATAACATTGACATTGTGATTGACACAAATACACTGCAGTTTTAAATTACAAGTCACACACAAAATACAGTAAAAATTAACACAGCCTCAGTAGATTGCGAAACATCTCAGAAGAAAGAGTACTAGGATTTACTACAAAATTAAACTTTTTACTAATGTTAGATCGAGAATTAAGAGCGTTTATTGGGCAACCAAGCAGCGTTTCTTGTTGGTTGAACAAAACATTGGATTAAGAAAATGAAAAATACAATAGCTGCCCAGTTCTCTTGGTGCGTGAGAGAATAAGACAACTATGAAACTTAAGAGTTTGTTTTTACAGGTATTTTATTACTTTTAATGCTGCAATTTGTACAGGCCTTTGCCGTCAGTTGTCACCAACGATCATTTTATTCCCTTGTTTGTATACTGTCATAACTCCATGTTTATTTCTTGATAATTTTAATGCAGTGTAGTATTAAAATTATCACACACCAGGTACAGTTCAGTTCCTTTGCTGAAGTTCAATGAACCTTCAGCCCATAAACAAGCTCTAATCCGATTAGCAATTGTATTAGACAGCTAGCACCGTCCATTAGATGCAGGTTAAATAGTGGGTCCCGAATTATGATTCAGTTTAGATGACACTTTATTGAAGAACAAAGAGAAAATCAGGCCAAGTGTATGTTTAAGACTAATCTTTAAATTTAAACTAATTATAATCTTTCTTAAATGAAACTGTCTGCTAATATTTTTTTTAAAGAAAATTTTAAGTGACAAACATTGTGAACTTTACTTTAATTTGCCCAACAAAAATGATACAGGGAACGAGATGTTATGCTTTATTAATAAAGTCCTCTACGCAGATCAATATAATAGAAAATGTTAAATCAACTTCTGCTTCGATGTTCTCTACCCTTTATCAACCTCACCGCGGAATGAAAGCGTTAAAACAACGGCAATGCGGCATGAAAAGTCATAAGCAAAAACAACTCCATGTCTGGCATGCTCTTTAACTAAAGAGATTTTTGTGACAATGTATGTTCTAATTGTGACGGTTGTCGGCGCTTCACGCATGCGCTCTGCTTGCTAGAGCCCCGGACAGCCATTCACAACCCTATCCCGCTTCACAGCCCCACCACTCACCCACCCCAGTAACAAAATTCACATTGCATATTCATTTGAGTACACTCGCATCCATTAGCTACTTTACACCGACACGAAATGTCGATAATTCCGCTTTAAAAGGAAGCCTTGATGTCCATTTCTCTTGACGATAGACCATTTCAATTTCTCGTTATTGCATTCAATGGACGAGAGGCGCGGTAATCACGCTATTTACATCAGTAATTGCAGTTATGATTACAGATCGCGGATCAATCTTGTGGAAAAACAAGGCAGTTTACCAAGCGTAGTTATTAATAATCTCCGATCATAGTTTTATGTAAACTTCGGCCGGGGAATCAAATTTGAAAGACGTGACCTAATAAATTAATATCGATGGAAATTTTACTTCATAGTTTATACGTTGAAGTGAAATCGTTCCGGGCCGGGTAATGTGTTAATCATATACGTCAAAACGATAATGTGCATAATATTGTATGAACCTAAAGGGGTTAGGACTGGCGCCACTGCTGCGCCCCGGCTTGTGACTCACCAGTTGATAATAAATAACTTAGCAAAGAGGACTTAAGTCTATACACCTAATAGGGCCGCTATCAGTAATTGAATACTCTATTGCTTACTGCGAATTCGACGAGGAAAAAATACTTACGAAGGGCATTATTGCATCCACGTGATTAAAGCTGATACAATAAAACCACAGAATAGATAGATAAAACTTACATTTCATAAAAAAACATGTTTAACATTGAATAATCAATCAACGTCAGTCAGTCCTACTGTTGGAATATAGATTTAAGATGTTTTGCGTGTTATTGTTGGTTTACGAGAGGCAATTTCCGTTGTGAAATGGTACAATACAAATTACTAGCTATGAAAGACGAAGTGTTAGAAGTATTTAAAAATCGGAATCGTAAATTGAAATGTAGGTTAAAATTCAAAGGAGAATCGATTGTGAAATTAGGTATGTATATCATGTTTGCTGCTGGCGCTGCTGCTGTCTTGGAAGCTAGTGGCCAAGTACTACAAATAAGATAGACTAGTGTTAAACACTTGTTTATAATTAGTCAACCAATTTGAAATGTTGACACATCAGACATACGAGACATATTATTAACAATCATTTTTATTTGGTAGACTAATCTTTAGACAAGTGTTCAAACCTAGTCTATCTTTTTGTAGTTAGGCCGTAAGGTGTTTAAGCTGTGACAATACTGACAACCAACGGACCAATCCAATGCGTATAAATGAACTAACCGCTTACCGGATAGTCATGAATCGATTGTCTGAGCAGAGCACTGACCAAGAGTCGATAAAACGCTAAAGTTAGACCTAATAACTTCATCTATTATTTATAGAGACACTGTATGACAGAACAATACTTTTGTATTCTTTTTGTAGAGAACCCATTTTACCATGTTCTTAATTAAGAATGAAGCTAGGAGTTAATTATAGTTTGTTTCTTTATTGAAAAAAAAAAACATATTATTACTTGACAAATGTATAAAGTTGCTGTGTTGGTGTACCTTTGTTTTTAGGCTTTCATATTTAATCACATCAAATAATATTTGGGTTGTTGCTAGTCCTAAAGCGAAACATTGACGTATCAAACTTATCATTTTTAAACAGTACTAGCGACTGGCCCTGATTTGATTTGACAATTTCCTAGAAGTTCGTATGCGATTCTTGTGAATTCGCATGCGAATTCACAAAAATAAGCCCCCTTTTTTATTATTTTTTGTTGTGGGACTCTTGTCTACAAGACATGTCCCATCAAACAAACAATCTTAATATTATAACTTTTATAATATGTGAAATAACTGACATTTAAATTACCCTATGTATGTATAAACTTAAACATATCAGACTTTATTTAATTACAGTGTAGTACACGCCTATTATGTCATGCGACAATCGCAACGTCACATCTCGTGACGCGAGTAATCAAAAGTACCTGCGTGGACGTTTTTTATACGCTTCCAACTGGACCAACAACTTATGTAATGATGATCCATGATGCTGTAATTCCATGATGCATGACTATTTTTTTTAACAAGCAAAGGTGAACGAATTTATGATAGATAACTTATCGGTCTCGCTCGCACATCAGACCATGCAGTTAGCATATTTAATTAAAACACGCGAAACTGGATTGCTTGTGATGGTATCACCATCGATGTTAGCAACAAGTTAACGTTTAATCTTTTTACAAATATCACACACAGTTTCTTCAAATAAAAATTAAACAATTTTTTTTTTTTCATTTCATAAAATCTTTAATAGCAAAAAGGCAAGCTCACACAATAAATGTGTTGAGAAAAATTTCACCAACTTTTCAATCAAATCAAACGCGATCGCAACCAATCATAATATTGGAACCGCACCCAACGAGGTACGACGTGCAGAACAAATTCAGTAGCACAATGCAATAAGCAATATTGTCTGCAGCAGACACCCCGAACAGCAGGCCACTCTCATGAATAAGGAATACCAAATATTGATCTCTCGTGCCGTGGACATTTCGTAGAATCGAACGGGCCTTCGCTTCGTAACAACACTGCATTTTTTGCATATAACACATACACTATTGGTTGCGTGCTGAAAGGACTTATTCGATTTTTATTTTTTGTAGCACATTTTCTTTTGAATACTTTAATATTAATACAGCCAGACTGTCAGCTGAGCTGTACTTTGTAGTAGTTAACCTAATTAACCGGCTTGTATTGTAAATTTATATTTTTACTCAATGTCTTATTAATAGAAATCTAGTCAAGTACCCGAAAACTATTGTAATGCTGTAAATAATGTATTTATTCAAGATTAGTATCAGTTCATTTGAATAACAAGAAAAGGTGAGTAAAAAAGAGCTGTTCATCAAACACGAACTCCACTAACACATATTAGAATCGTATAATTTTTACGATGCTAATAGAGCAAGTGTACCATTTTCATAACGTTAGCGGCAACCGGAAACTAACACCACTCGCCCCTAATGGTGTTGCGATGCAATCAAGATTTTTTCATACCGATTATGCGCCTATTTATAAACTCGAAAAGATTTATTCTTTACGTTACGTAAATACTCTGTTATTAGCTTAAAGTTACGTTGGATCAGTGATCAAACAATTTGTTGAGGAGATGAATACGAAAATATGACATCGCTAACAGTACTTACTTTTAATTGAAGTACAATAATTGTCTTTTGCCTCATAAAATTTTGAATGCTTTAATGTACTCAAATTTACAAGCAATGGTTAAGATAATTTGGAAGTTAAGCTAAGAAGAGATGATATTATTAAGGTTGGGCGAAATTACTAAAATAACTATTGTTTGACAATGCTAATTGCTGAATGTGCTAAATATACGGTATATCCATCAACATATAAGTATTATAAACTGAAATATATGTCACAGAAGAAATGAATCCATATCATTCGTCACGTATTACACACTCCATAAGCGGTAACCTAGATCGTGGTGCTATTTATGAGCGGAGTTTGAATTTTAATTACAATGGAAGACTAGTCATTAAAAGTTACCGTCTTATCAACTTAGGACTAGATTTTCGCCGGCATATCAGCACGAAATCAGTCGGGCTCGGGAGGTCACAGCACAATTCAATGACAAAGTCAAAATTCATTTATTCAATCGATGTGTTTTTAGAGAGCTTTTGTGAATGCCATATTTGGCATTCACAAAAGCTCTCTAAAAACACATCGAGGCTACCACTTTTTACAATTGCAAAATTAATGTGTTGCATTGTTTAAGGCTGGAACAATGGTTCTTAAGTTTTTTATGTCTGTTCGCAGTGTTCGTACATTACTTGGATAATGGTGAGAGGATTTTGTTAGCTACTTTAGTCATATTTGTCGCAAAATTTGAAACGCACTCTCTTAAAGTAAATCTGTTAAATGCAGAGATTAACAAGTATTTACTATGCAACACCAAGGTATATGTCTATTCATTGCGTTTCCAAGAATACCTTATTAAGTAGAACCTGTGTGCAGTCCCTTATTTGGTGTCTCCTCAAACAAGTGGCCAGGTTCATACCTAATATGACTCAATCACCAGTTATAATGTGAACTAAGTCTGCTCTACTACAGTTATCTGGGTCACCTATTCGGCCGTACGTGTATATTATTTCAAACTTTTTTTTTCGAAAATCACAGAGTGTGTTAACTTCAGGCTACTGTTCCCGAGATAAATGCATTGGAAAGTTGTAATTAAAAAAAAATACAGGAAGCCGCTGGATACAGGTCGTTTCCAACCGGTCAATTTCGAAGTCACTGGGGGAGGCCTATGTTCAGCATTGGACGTCCTAAATCAGAAATGGTGATTATGTATGTATTACCTCTCGGTCCTTATTGCCATAGGTGATGCCCAGGTTGGGCATGGCACGCAAGATAGCGACGAGTGACTGGATCGTGTTGCTGTACACCACTGGCCGGTACTGTTTAAAGTCTTCATTCGTAAAGCCACTTTCATGAATAATTCTGTGAACAAATAAACACCGTGTTAGTAATCTATACTATAATAAATCTGTAACGGGTCGATGTCTGTACATTGAAGATATTTTAAAAATTGTTTCTGGGGAGCACTCTATAGTCGATACTGAAGCCAAAAATGCAATTATTTTTATTCTTGTCTTTCGTCTGTCGCGATGTATGCGCTTATCTCCGAAGATACTGCACGGATTTCTTTGCGGTTTTTACAAATAGATTATGGTCACCCGTGCGCTTATATTAGGCTTTGTTTCATTAAATTCTGATGCCGGTTGAAACAAGATTTTAACTATACATTTGAAATGAAACATGTTCAATTCGCTGCGCCTGCTAAAAAACTCATGGCAAAATGAAACTGGATGGATTGATTCCAATAAAGAATAAGAAGGAACCGAAAATCTATTACTTTATTAAACCGTATTACGAGTACATTGAAGATATTTTTAACCGACTTCAAAAAAGGAAGAGGTTCTCAATTCGTCTGAATGATTTTTTTTGTATGTTTGTAACGCGATTACTCCGTCAATTATAAACAGATATCAAAATTCCTTTTTTTGTTTGAAAGAGTATACTCCCGACTCCCGAGGTGGTTCCATTTTCACCAAGTTAGGATCTGATGGAGGAATTACACGGAAATCAGGGAAAATTCTCAAAAAATGTAGGCACATAGTGTGTTTGTCAACTTTAAATAACTTATTCAGATGTTTGCGTCTGTCAGTTATCATAATCATACTGTTGAGCTGAAGATGAAAGTCACAAAAATCCTTAACAGACGTCAACAGATAATATTTTGCAGTGTATTGGTCTGCCCAATACACTGCAAAATATTATCTGGTGGCGTTTACGAGGTACTGACAAAAATTTTCAGCTCTTTTCTTAATAAATAGTGCTTCACGCAGTCCACTGCGTTGCTTGATATGGCAATCATCTATAGTCCACGCAAACGAAGTTTAAAAGATACTTTTTGTGATATTCTTTTATTTTGTACTAGCTGTGCCCACAGCTTGTACAAAATAAAAGAATATCGCAAAAAGTTTCTTTTAAAAGGTTCTAGGTGCGAAACTTATTTTGGAGTTAATCGCCATATAAGAATGATATAACCAACAAAATAATGGTATAAGGTATTAGGGATTTCCCCACGGTTTACGTGTTTTGCACTTATTACTAGAAATTGCCACAATTTAGTAAGTCGGTTTTCATTTTTATGAAAAAAAAAACAGTTTTTTGTATGATTGATAAAGGTAAGTGTTACCACAATACAAGTAATCAATCTGAATCGAAATTGCTTGGTACAAACTGAATGAAGTCTATTGAAACACATTTATATGCCCAATTCAACGAAAAAAAATATATCAAAATGCACTTCCCATTAAAATGTTTTGCGTTAAGTAAGGGCCAATAAAATATACGCGAAGATTCGAAGTTAGTTAAAAATGAAATCCCAGTTGGACATTGACAGATTTTTATTTGCTTCATGTTGATGTATGATCTTAAATTGTAAATCGAGTTCATATTCGAATCTATACGAATTAGGAATTAGATCTCAAACACCAGTCCTTAATCAAGACAGTAGATCTTCAGTAAAAAATTTAAACGATCTCTAAATTACTACAACAGTCACAATGTTCATTTAATTAGCTTCGTTGAATGAATGAGTTACATTGATTAGTCATCGACCACATCTTTGTGAATCATAGGATTGGAAACTCTAGAATTATAATGAGATGAAGTCAAACTATTTTGTGATTATAATATCATCAACATAATATTTTATATTCACCACAAAAAAACTGTATTGACTATCTGCTAAATGGGTACTCTTTTTCTAAAATAGATTATAATATGTTTGCCTTTGGAAACATTCTTGTAGCACTGTAATAGACCAGTCAGATAAGGAAAACAATGCTATTCTTGTACTAATTACTTTAGCGACACTTTCAGTTTCAAGAGCACAAAATAGACTATTCTGTTGTAATTGTAATGCTTCAGGGCTGCAAATTTTACTACTAAAGGTTTCCCTTCTAAATTATGAAAATGTGTAATAAGGTTTTCTGTGTTTGAGAAGTTTATTGAAAGAAAATACTTTATTAAATTGATTTTTATTTAAAAGTTGGATGCATTGGTGATTCAGTCAGACAGACATCTATTAGCTTAGTTTTTTAAGATTATATTTTGAGTGGAATTTAAGGGAATTTTAGGCAGCGTTAGAGGTGTTTTAGGGCGGACAGCCCACAGCCCAGTTCACTGAACGGGTTATTCAGCTAGTCACTAACAGTAGGGAGCATAAGCCTGAGTCATGCAGCAGTTTTTGTCATGGAAATCGATTAGGTTGTTTGGGTTTCTGTAACAGACCGGTCCAGTTCTCATTATTGGGACAGAATAGGTTCGTCATCGCCAATAAGCGTTAATGGTTAATGACGATGTGAAATTATGATTTCTTTCGAGTTTGTTTGTCATCAACAGATTTTTTCATTTTTTATTTGTAATCAATAATTAGGAAAAAAAAGGAACTGAAGTGATATTCATATCTTTTCCACGAATTCATCAAGTACGTTATACTTTCTCCGATTAAATAATTAATTAAACAAAAAATCAGAGAATTTAAGCTAGCCTCGTTAGCCTTGAACCTCACGCATGACGGGGTAACGAGACCGAGACGTCATCATACCTTTCGTATTCCGTTCCAGTCTACATCCGGAATGGTGATGACGTCATACCATAGCGTCCAAATAACAGTCGTTACGATGCTTGATCTCGTATCGACGGCCTAATCCGACCAGCGTTCCGTAATCTCGGGTTATCGTGATTTGTTGACATTAGTGAGTAAACACGATAAGATAACATCTAAAGTGACGGCTGTCAATGGTGGAATGTCCGAATAAAAGTTTGATAACGGATCAATGTACTGGGGTCTGTTGGTGTTGGTAGGGAAACTCATAAAGCTAAAACTAAACTGCTATTAAATCTGCGGGGACGATGGTATTTGTGATAAAAGTTAGATTTAGTAATAGTGGTTGTGGCCGTGGCTGTTTGATCTTCAAACCAATGCTGACCTAGGAAGGAAGTTTAGTTAAATCAGCAGATGTACATAATTTGTGTTGTTTTATAATTCTTCGCTATTATTTCTTAAATAGAGAACATACTATCTCAAATCTAAACGAATTACTTGGTCGCTTATTGTTTATGTCGGCATTATCGGCTGATTTTTCTATGCTAAAATTGATGTCAACTTGATTTAAGCTTCGTTCAAGCAAACATGGTTATTTTATAGCGATCTGTTTGCGGACAAAGCTATCCACAACATAAAGCTTCGGACAAGCCTTAGCAAGTAGAGCAATTAATCAATCAATCAGGCGCCTATTAGCCAATAGGCCAGCCGAATAGTAAGTAATGGGTTTTCATCATAGCGGAGAGGAGTGCTGCGATTGTGATGGAAATGTCAAAAAAAAAGCAGTATGCTTGAGTACGCAATATAAGTTATTATAGCAAACGCCAAATCACGTAGATTTTTAAAATTTTAGTAGATATCTTACTGATTTTGTAGGACAAACACACTGCATACATGAATGACCTTTAGACATAACGTGAGCCCGTTCGCTTTAGTGACAGGCATTGATATGTCCGTTGTCTGTTGGTACTCCGTAAGTATTATTTACTAGATTGACTGACAGAATATATTTATTCTGTTTATAAGCAAAACGATACGATGGTTAGATATTAAATGAAGTGGGAATTGAATTCATGCTCTAATGCGTGCCTTAAGCCGTTCGATTATTTACTTAGCAAATATGTCGGTCTAGCAACTCCTAGTTCAAAAAGCAAGCCTAAATCTGTAATAAGATCCGATGTGATGAGTCATTGTGTGTGTCATATATGTACTCAGCCAGGTTTTCGCAGTAATGCAGGTTTTAGTCCTATAACTAGATAATCAAATAATGTAAAAGGTAGAAAATATAGGTATAGAAGCGGCAAACTTGTATAGTCGTACAACTTATCACCGAAATGTAAAATGCTCGTTGACAAGTCGTCGATACCCATAGATAAAGAGATAGCGAGCAATCGGTCTGTCGATAATCACTGAATGTCACATAACTACACAATATTGATTAATGAGCTTCGACAAAACAATACATACTATGCTGTAACATGTGTATAATATAATAGTTTTTGATATGATAAGTAACTGACATAAAAATTGATTGTGAGACTGCTTTGCTTGCCTATGTGAACTTTTTTAATGACCATATTAATGTCTCTTTACAAGTATTACACAGACAAACTTGATTAAGATATTATTCGTTACTCGTTATATTTTTTCCCATCTCAATTACATGTGACTTACTTGATGCTATGAAGTTCATAGTATGAACTGATAGTATGAAAGAAAAAACTTGTAAACTTAATGATTGCGAATATAAGGGCAGTCACAGACGTCACAGTTTACTATGAGGGCAAAACTTCTAGTATTAAATTTCTGTTTGAATGGCAGCAAATGTGCTCTGTGGCACACTGGTTCCGCCAATGTCAAGGGTTAATAGAGGCTCGATGTGATGGTTAGAAATTTCCGGTGTAAAAAGAGAATAATAAGTAGGTAAATTGATGAGAACTATGTCTTCGGTTCGCTGCGAACTTTACGCCATAATTTTCGCATGATAAAACGGGACGATCGACCTTTAAGTAATTCAAAAACAAATATTGTATGTTGTCAAATTATACTCACTTCATTTGTTTGACTATGGTACTCTTTCCAGACTCGCCAGCACCTGTAACAAAAAGTTCAATTGTAATAAATTGCAAAATTTCGAAGAGGCTTTAAGCATAATAGATACTGGACGTATATGCGTATGTAAAAGACTAGTTCAAAACAGACTTTCGCCCAACCGCCGCGATAAAACACGCAATGATATAAAAAGAGTTAATTACCCAGCTGTAAACTGAAACAGTTCACATTACGCATAACTAGCTGTTCGAATGAAAATAGCATAAAATTTACTACTTGCTACAGGAACCGCAATGATTAAAATATGGGTAGGATTCTGATAAATAACGTGAGAAATTAACACAAGTCTTTAATTATAAGAGTACTCTTGGAGCAAGTAAGCTAAGATTTACAAATTTAAACACTGAAGGAGCTTAGCTTCTTTAGCATTTCCAGACATCATGAGAGAGAGAGAGAGAGAAAATTTTATTAGACACACACATGACGAAACCCGGTGTCATCTCCTAATCTGCGGACCACGCACCGCACTAAAGTTTGGCGCGTCTTGTGCAGCCCATAGTTGAATATGGCTGCTATTTGGGTTTTTGCTACTTTTGAACTATGTACGGACAACAGCTCGTCGACCTACCACAAAATGTCAAATTTTCTCATTTGAAAATGATCTCTATATGTCAGGCTTTAAGTTGAAAATCTATTGGAGAATTTTTGACTTTTGGGGTAGGTCGACGTGCTGTTGACTGTACATCTAAAAGTAAAGTATGCCTATATACACCCACTGCAGAGCACAAATCTCTTTGAAATTACTCGAAAAAAGGTCCTAGTTCAACGAATTCTTTCTTCAAAAACAGGTAAGAAAACTTGATTGAATAAATCGTACTGTTTAATATTTCAGAATACCTACTTACAAAGGTCACTGTGGTCAGTCAGTAACTGATATAAAATCACAGAGAAAAGAATTGAGTTATGCAACGGTTATTACGAATATGATAGTTTTGTAACATATAAAAGTATTCCTGACTGCAGTTCAGGAAGACTGGAGATGATGAAGAATCTGAAGCGAGTGAACTTTAATAACCTTACCAATGTACAAAACGTGTTATCTCATTAAATCAGACCGAACAAAACTGTTACGTGGGTGTTGCAAAGTGAGCATTCGAACGCAGGTTCTTACCGTGACCCCAGTTGGCACTAATTGTCAGACCAGCGCGAATGGCCGATCTCTGACCCTCGATACACATATCACCTACCGAGACCAGTGACATCTGATTTAATTATACGGTTGCATACTGGTCATTCATGATCGTTCTTATTACAAGGCGAAAGCGAATACAAGACACAACTGAAACTTAACCATGAAAAATGTAATATTATTAAAAATGAATTATATTCGAAAACTCCGGTCATTTGATCGATAGGTACCTACATTTACGATTTTTAATAAATAATAGTTACAAGCGTTGACCTGACTAACAGTAATACATAATTATACCTAGGTCTTTAAGAAGTTATAACATAGCACGATATAGAAAGACCTACTCCCAAAAAATAAATGAGCTATAAATAAAATCCGATGTTTGTTTGAGTTTTTGAACTAGAATAGGAGTTTCACACGAGTTAATAGTAGCGCCCAAAAAACTTTCACGATAAAAGTGAGACAAAATCGCGTGTCATCGTATTATACACAGTAATTCCCACGAACTATTAATGTGCTTTAAAATATTATAATTTGTAGAAGTGTCTTTAATAGAGGTATTCCGCTAAGCGCAACCATTTTTAGGCGCACCTTATGAAGTGCACCTAAACTATTCTTCGAAGCGGATCTTTTCGTTGTGCTCATGATAAAAATTAAAAATTATAAAATTTTATTCTTCAAAGCGCATTTATTTTTGAATAGAGATGGGTAATAACGTGTTTTGCTGTTTATATTTGTTTGGTGCAATAAAGAATGTATTGTGTATATAAGGTGTAAGTTAATTAGTGTCAGATATTTTTAGGAGTAACTTAGACTATCACATTGATCACATATAAGATAAATTTAAAATTATAGAACAAACTTAAAAAAAATCGAAAAAATTAAAAAGTTTTAAAATAAAGAATCTACATCATCTGTACATGAACCCAAACACCACAAGTAGACTACTCACAACGCCAGCCGATTCATAATCTCTCCAGAATCACATTCATGCACTCAAATAATCATATTACTTGGTGCGTGAATTAAAGTTTGTTCTATAATTTTAAATTTATCTTATATGTGATCCATGTGATAGTCTAAGTTACTCCTAAAAATATCTGACACTAATTCACTTACACCTTATATGTATGTGTGATTATTAAACATTATTATTACCTCTGCGTTCTATTTATTATTATCCCTTACTGTATCAATATATAACATATTCGTGCGCTAAGTAAGAACATTATTTTCTGTCAATCTGGTACTTTTGGTTAAGTAACTTTGATGATGTTGATGCATAAATGAGTTTTAAAAGATCATTGAAATCATTTATTACTACTTCATGCTCTACCCTATGTTTATTAAGGTGAATGCGCTTCGAGGAATAGTTTAGGTGCGCCTCGAGGAATAGTTTAGGTGCGCCTAAAAATGGTTGCGCTTAGCGGAATACCTCCTTTAATGAGACACTTTGACTTTACATACGTTTTTTCAGATGTAAAGCAACTAACTGCTGTATCATTAGTGGAGGAATGATTGTGTTAATACTTTACACATTTTTATATAAGTTTATACTACATTTCCAGCCTACTAGACTGCAGCAGCAGCTATCCTATCCTGCTAGCTCCTTCTGAAATGTTTTATATTATAGATCTTTTCCTACTTAACCATTCGGAGTATCGTACGACGATACATGTTGCCTAATCGGTTATTCAACGTAGGCGTGCAATCCATACAAGTACCTACTTTTTTTTTCAAGATTTTGATTCATAGCCGTCCTTATTTTTCTGTTGTCTTTTGTTTCTATTTGTCAATATTTGAGCTTATCTGTCGAACTAACTTTATAGGTGAGCTGATGCGGTGTCGTTGGTACTTTTTGCGCTATTATCGCGATAGCATCGCTCTTTGCTTTGCGTGCTCTGTCGGAGTGTCGGCTGTTTGATAAAATACATGGGTAAAATACACCATTTCATCGACCAGCTCTTCATCGTTTACGGCGCGATGTACAGGAGGTCTAATACGAAAGCGTTTCGTTCGTTCGGGCGTATAAACCTATCAAATTAAAATAACGATTCACTTGTATCTTGAAAATTTATGAACAATAGAAAACTTTCAGGTTTTTTAGATAGAATGCACTAGTAGATTTACAATTTTAAAGCTAACTGTGTTGTGTATGCATTGACTTATATAATATAATTTTTTACATCAATATACATGTGTATTACAGGAGGCGTGTCGTAAGAGGCGACTAAATCCTGTAGCACGAGACGGGGAGCAGCGTCCGCGTGCAAAATAATATAAAAAACTGCGCTCGCCAACCCGCCTGCCAAGCGTGGCGAGTATGGCAACAACCCTCCGATGACAGAAGTCACTGGGGGAGGCCTATGTTCAGCAGTGGACGTCCTGTGGCTGATATGATGATGATGATACATGTGTATGTTTAAATAGGAGAAAATAATACGACACATTAAAGATAAATCTGTGACGATTATCCATGTGTAACCAAAGTGATCAATACAATCTCATTTTCTTAAATGAAATATTCATTAATTGTGCCATATAAAGTCATTGCTTTTCTGATCAATGGGTTGGTAATTTACCATATATTCAAGTCGGCACGCACTCATATGGTCACGTCACAGCCATTTATGTGACACATCAATTAACTTCAAGCATATTGACACCCACTTGGCCAACAAGGTCCCAATCCCAACTGACATACTTCTGTCTGACTTGCCTAGTCTATGCTGGTGATTGTGAGTGATTAGGATCTAACACATAAAATACCAAATTTTTTTAAAATTAATTAATTTTGTTCAAACAATAAGACACTTTTATTGTTCTAAAACTTTGGGACAATTTAGAGAAGAGCATAAATCTGATGGTGACTGACTTACTGATTTGTTCTATTATGTATTCTGTGCTGATACAGCCTAAGCCTATGGATAGGGATTTATAAACTGTATAGGTACTTGTTCCATTAATTTTCCTTTTTTAACTGACTTCAAATAAAAAAGTAGGTTATAAGTTTGACCCGTATGTTTGTCCGCGATTTTCTCGCGTTTGGCTCATGCGATTTTGATACAGTTTTCAGAAAAGTATATGTTACATTCTGGAGAAGGTTTTAGTATGCATATCATATTGTAAAAGTCCTAACACTAAAAATAGTGAAATAAATAAAAAGTTTTAAAAAACTAAGAACCGACTTCAAAAATTAACTAAAAAGCGAAAAATAAACCCAACTCCAAAAATAACTGATCAGGTATGTTTTAGTTTAGAACATTATTTTTTGCTTTTTAGTTTATTTTTGAAGTCGGTTCTTAGTTTTTTTAAAATACATTGTTATCTTTCACTCAATAAAATAAGGTCACAAATTTACATACTAAAAGTAGAGTATCTAAAATTCTCTTTAAATATGTTTGAATTTGTTAGAAATTGCATATTTTGCCAAAATAGGAAAAGATGGACAAATCACTACATAGTATAAAACAAAGTCGCTTTCACTGTCCCTATATCCCTATGTATGCTTAAATCTTTAATTCGGAATTTGATGCGTTTTTTTTAAATAGAGAGAGTGATTGAAGAGGAAGGTTTATATGTATAATGTAGTGTATTTAGTATCAGCATTGCACCCGTGCCAAGGGGTGGGTCGCTAGTAGATAGATAAAATGATTTTAGATATCAATTAACTTGATGAAATAGTCTTATTTAATTATAAAACAACTTCGTTTTTACAGGTGTTTATTATTTGCCAGGCATTCCTTAAAATAGACTTGTGTGAATGAACATATGCCAAAGTCAAGATCAAGGATGTTCATACACTTCCAAGTTACACAA
This sequence comes from Anania fuscalis, assembly GCA_950371115.1. Taxonomy (NCBI): domain Eukaryota; kingdom Metazoa; phylum Arthropoda; class Insecta; order Lepidoptera; family Crambidae; genus Anania; species Anania fuscalis. The sequence continues at coordinate 10,149,807 of OX493343.1, read as the reverse complement.
CACCTGATGTTCATTTCACGAACAATTAATATGACAAGTGATTACAGAACAAACAATTAATAAGACAGAGTAACAGAGCATGACACATAAAACAGCAGTTAAGTGTTAGTTTGTGTAGTGTTTGTAAATTATAAAGATTATTGTAAATATGCATGGCATACAGAGAATTTAGATTACTGCCTACTTGATGATTTACAAAGGAAATATAATACTGAATGGTTTTACCTTTTCAATTAAATTCAATTGAAATGTTTACAAGCAAGATTATTAATCTACTTTTCCCAGCTTGTTTTAATATGTAATATGTTATGATAAAATAAGTTTGTAACCATAATTAAAATCTGTTTAGAAACCTCTTAGCCTAGCTAGTTTAATAGTTAATGTTCTTGTTAATTTGGTCCCAGGTTAATTTGCAATCAAATTAACTGGTAATTTTTAACCAAAGCTTCTTTTATCTAACTTGTAGCATCATCATGATAATAATTATGAGATCGATCACATATCAGTAGCATTAGACAGATTTTTTAAAATCATTTTCAATGCATGCAATCCTTAGCCAGGCAGTGGCAATATAGATGCTAAGCAAATACACATTGAACTTAAATCCTGTCTCGGTGAAAAATTTATAAGTCTGCCTCCTTTTTTTTAAAAGGAAAGAATGAGACAGGTCAATTTAAAAAGCTTCAGGGAACCCAACCTAATTTAATGTTGTAGTAGTGGTATTCATCATTCATAGACTAGACATGTTTATTGGTAGGTACACTGCTTGTTGAGAATCTTATCAATTTGAGTTAACAACAACTTTAAATGTAGCTACAACATGTGATGTCAAATGTCACATGTAAAATAGAAACTCATATTTAAAACCCAGTTTCAGTTACCTCCTTTACTAAATAATTCATGACAGTTGCTATCTGTTACCTCATGAATAATATTTATTTATTTAAATATCTAGGAATATACTTTGTGTGATTAAAATCTTGACTGGTATTGATAAAAAGATTATAAGAATTTGAAATAGTAAATTGCCATCACTAAAAATGTTGAGCCTACTGGTCTACAAGGAAAACACCCTCCGTTTCCAATTCAAGATAACGACTTTACAATCTGTGAGCAGAAACCTCTATTCAAAGATGCTGCATAAAAATGCACTTATTGTGAAGGTCAGAACTAAATTCAACCTGACTTGAGTCGTGCTTGAAGGACCCCAAAAAATAGCCAAGAAGAAAAGATATCGTCAGCTTGAGATTTCGTCGACGATAAGTTATGGGTGCGGTCGTAAGCCGAGATCGAAAAAAACCGAGCCTTATCGTACCTAGCAGCAGCAGCTTGATATCTTTAGAAGCCTGAATGCCATCCTCTTTCAGGTTCCTCTCGATCTGTCGGCTGCGAGCGGCCGCCGCGCGTTCCTCCGCCGACTGGGCGCACCCCATGTCGGCAGCTGTCCCTGAGCTTGTAACGCCGGCCGCCCCGACTCCCCAGCCGGGCGCGCTCTCACCGCTCCCTCTGCATGCGCTCTACACGCGTCCTGTCGCTCCGGACCGACCGGAGCCACCCTACACTAAGTTAGCACCCAACACAGTAACCTAACTGTATCACTAACACTGCAAATGTATTCTTTAACACTCTGTAAACGGAAAGACGACACTCCGTCGAAAACACTGCGAATCTATATTACATTCAGCACCGAAAACACGTAACGACAGCGCGAATTTTAATTGATTTTACGAATCCGTTCAAATACGAGGTAATGGCGGCCGGATGACAAGCGCCAGCTCCACTCCGTGACGGCGACCGCGCCCCGCTCGACTGACGTTCGGGCGCGTTCGGTTCTCTTCGTTCGGGCTCGCTCACACATGCGTGAAAGCAGGTTCACACACGAAAGAGAACAAAAGTAATGCGCTAAAATCTCTGGTTTAACCAGAGAATTTTTTTTAAATACTGATATTTTTTAAAATATATTTCAACTTGAACGATAACATAAAAATTACAAATAATAAATATTTCTTAAGTATTAATGTGCCTACGTAAATGATTTATGTATGGTTTCAAGGTGGGTTAGATGTTGATGTTTTTTGTTGTTATTTTACCCTCTCTCTATCTATTCTAGCAACAAAACACGACATGATATGATATGATACGATATAGCGATTTATCGACACCCAACTTGCAAATTAAGGTAACATGGCCGCCACCATCTTGAACTTTTATCGAAACAGTGAGGCTCGGTCTATACGCTGCCGGAATCCGTAAGCATACGTTCAAAAAACGACCTTATTGCTTAAGCGATGGATTCGATTGAATCCGCGTTAACCCGGTCCGGTTTTCGGCTGGGTATAGACCGATCCCGAGCATGTCCGTGCCGGCGACATCACAGTCATGCATGCTCGATTTTTCGATAAAAGTTCATTTTGACAAAAAATATGCGATACATCGCTATATCATATCATATCGTATTTTGTTGCTCTTGCTAAAGGGGCTGGTTGGTACACATTTACTGTCTTTTTTATTTAGAGTGCATTTGATAGTCCGGGATCAAGGTTAACCCACTGTACTAAGGTACAGTCAACAGCACGTCGACCTACCCCAAAAGTCAAAAATTCTCCAATAGATTTTCAACTTTAAGCCTGACATATAGAGTTTATTTTTAAATGAGAAAATTTGACATTTTGTGGTAGGTCGACGTGCTGTTGTCCGTACATAAAACAGTGGGTTAACCTTAGTCCCGGACTAGCTAATGCATTCTGAATAAGACAGTTAAGTATATTACAGGCAATGTTTTACCAGCACAGGGTCATTATTACTCATTTTTTTACGTTGTAAACATTGATATATATGTTGTTGTAGGCAAACCACAAATCTCATTGAGGTCATTTTGTCTACTAGAGGCGCCAGCGCCGCCAGGCACCAAAGTACGGAGAGATGGTATTACATTATCCGTACTCCGAACTAAACCTTACCTACAACAACCAAATCCAGAAAAAAGTACCTCTACAATGTTATGTAAGTACAACATAATATTACAACATCTATTCAGGTTGATCCAAAAACAAATATCAAAGGCAGAAATCTGTGCATTAAATTACTATTACTAAATAAAGTACTTAGAAGTACCCACCCGAATAACCCCTTTTTTTATTCCGCGATTAGATTTGTATGTTTTTTCTAAAACCTTGGTGCAAGCCAGTAGGCTAGATTATGCGAACATGAACTGAACTCTTCTAGTGCTTCACTTGCAGCTTGATGTAGATAAACATTAAAGCACTTGTGTTATAGAAATCAGAAACAACGACGGTACCACAACACCCAGACCCGAGACAATATAAGTAGAAAAGTTCGTTTTCTTCATTGACCCCAACGATCGATCGAACCCGGAACCTCAGAGATGGCGACGACCCAGCGCTAAGTCCGGCCTGCTCGCCTCGCCTCGCGGCTGCAGATATCGTCAAGATAGAAGATAGAACCACCAATGGACTGAAGAAATGTCTACTAGGCAACATTATGTGCTGTAAATTGTAATGTTAGAAATCGTGACACTGTATTGTGCACAATCGTTGAATTTTGGGACACACTGTATGTATACAGTATACAGTGTCTCCCAAAATTCAACGATAAAACGGCACCAGATGGTTGGCCTGCTTATAAATACTCTAAAAAACAGCTAAAAATATATATCTCTTTTATTTTTTAATTTACAAACAAAAATTTATAATCCTTGAAATTTGACGGGAAGGGATACAAGAAATTTTAAAAACTAACAGGTTGAGGCCAAGAAACGATAAAAAAAATACAAACCACATCCAAGAAAAGGAACCATTCCATACTACTTCTCAGTCCATGCCGGGAAGCCTAGGGAGAGTCGGGATGCTACATCACATGCTACAAATCAAAAGTTGTATTTTTTATCGACAACAAACAAATCTCCTACAATAGGAAGGTAACTCAAGAGAATAGACAACTTTTAACATTGTTTCATCAAAACATTGCAGGAATCCTCAATAAAAACGAAATATTTGAATTAACAATCACAGAGCTTTCTAAATCATTAGGACATAATATAGACTTTATTTGTTTAACAGAAACTTTTATAAAGAAAGGAACAGAATGTAACTTTCCATTACAGGGCTATAAATTGGCGTCTTGTTATTGTAGGAAAGATCAGAGACGAGGAGGTTCGTGTATACTAATAAAAAGTGATCTAGACTACTTACCATTATCAAGAAAAATATTTACTTGACATAGGGAAAGTACGACCTAAATACAATTTTAAAAAATGACAACGTCTACAATAAACCTAAGGACATTTCTGAATTGTTTAATGACTTTTTTATTAATCTGACATCTGAAAATTTGAACTTACCATTAAATAATAATTGTGATTCCATTAAAAATTCTATTAACAGCATGTTTTTAAAACCAATAAATAAATCAGCCCCTCTAGCACGAGCAACAAAACACGATATGATACGATATGATATAGCGATTTATCGCCTCTTTACATGCAAAATATGATAACATAGCCGCAATCTTGAACTTTTATTGAAACAGTGAGCATGTCCGTACCGGCGACGTCACGGTTACGCTCGCTTTTTCGATATAAGTTCATATTTTGACAAAAAATATGCGATAAATCGCTATACTATATCGTATCATATCGTGTTTTGTTGCTTATGCTAGAGGGGCTGAGGTAATCAAAATAATTTAATCATTAAACAACACAAACTCCACAGGCTATGATGGAATAAGCACTAAAATAATTAAAATATGTTCAGAATTCATATCCTCGCCATTAACTCATATAATAAATTTGTCTTTTGAACATGGTGTTTTTCCCAAAAGTCTTAAAATCTCCGTAGTCAAACCCATATTCAAATTGGGTAATCCAACTGATATGGGAAACTATAGGCCGATCACACTAATACCGATACTTTCGAAAATATTTGAAAAGGCTATGTTTGAGAGAATGGAGAGCTTTTTGAGTAAGAATAATGTTTTGGTATCAAATCAATTCGGGTTCAGAAAAGGCAGGTCTACAACTCAGGCATGTTTCACTCTAGTAAAAAAGATTACAGAATATTTAGATAAAAAACAAACAGTAATAGCATTGTTTCTTGACATGAGCAAAGCTTTTGACTATGTTAGTCACTCAAGGCTACTCCACAAACTACATAAATATGGATTTAGAGGGCACACTTACGAATGGCTGCGAAGCTACTTGTCAGAACGTTACCAACTAACTGAAATATGCAAAATTATGAAGAATAAAAAAATAGTCAGTCAATCATCTTTTGGAATTAATACCTTCGGTGTGCCCCAAGGTAGTATTTTAGGACCATTACTTTTTCTATTGTATATTAACGACATGCTGGGTACATTAAAGCAAGAATGCATCCTATTTGCAGATGACACCACATTGCTTATCAAATGTCAGAACAAAAATGATATAGAAATTACAGCAAACGAAGAGCTCAGGAGAGAATGGCTAGAGCATAATAAACTAAAGATTAACTTAAAAAAGACAAGCGCTATCCGTTTCAGACCCTATAACCAGACAAATATGCATGTCAACATTAATTATAATAATTTGCGTGTTAATCAAACCGGCTCTACTACGTTTCTTGGTATGGTCTTAAACGTAAACTTAAACTGGAAGGAGCATGTGCGTACTCTTTGCACAAAATTAGATAAATTCGTATTTGCGCTACGTTGTCTTAGACTGGTATCTTCCATGGAGACTGCATTATCGGCTTACCATATCTATGTCTCTTCGGTCCTACGATATGGCTTAATTATATGGGGAAACTCTGTAGATGTAGAATCAGTATTTAAAGTGCAAAAAAAATGCATTAGAGCCTTATGTAGTGTCGGTTATCTGGATCACTGTGGACTTATATTCAAAATATTAAAAATATAACCGCTACCCTGTCAGTACATTTTGGACATTGTCTGTTTATAAAGAAACATCCGGATCTATTTCCTTTGCATGACACGGTGCTTAGGAAGAGTAATAATAGAGACCCATATAAAATATTTATCCCACCTCGAAGACTACAATTATCTTCTAATAATGTATATTGTCAGGCAATAAAAATCTATAATAAGCTACCCAGAAAAGTTAGAGCCTTAACGCTCAACAAAATGAAATATGTTTTAAATAATTGGCTTTTACGGGAATGCTTTTACTCTAAGAATTTATAAACAAAAATATAGAAGATTGTACAGTCAACAGCACGTCGACCTACCCCAAAAGTAAATAATTCTCCAATAGATTTTCAACTTTAGGCCTGACAAATAGAGTTCATTTTCAAATGAGAGAATTTGACATTTTGTGGTAGGTCGACATGCTGTTGTCCGACTGTTGACTGACGACTCATGAGAAATATTGCAATTTAATTTAATTTAATTTCACAGTGCTTAATAATAATAATAATTTCGTGTCACAAATAATAATGTGTAATTTAACTTTTTTAAATTTGTGTTAATATTTCTACGCCTAAAATAATGGCAGAATATGTTGTATTTGTGCATAGCTTAATATCTTGTGTTACCATGTTCTTGGAAATAAAAAAATATTTATCATTGACAAAAAAATAATAAAATAATTTGAAAAATTGTGGTTATGGTAGTCAAAAATGTCTTAATGGGGACATTTTTGACTACCATAACCACAATTTTTCAAATTATTTTATTATTTTTTTGTATCGGCCACCAAAATAGTACTGTTATCCTCCACAATCCTAAAATATCCGAAAACGTCAGTAGTTTTTACACAAAAAATCAATAAAAATTATTTTTTCCTTAAAATTTTGAAAGCTTTCTACTTTCAGTGCACTTTCACTGATCATAGTTTAAAAAAAGCATGGTCACTACCGCGTAGCGAGTCTTACTTGTTCTGTGGTCACAACCATGGCAAGTTTATTTAAAAATTGACACATCTAACCAAGATATAATGTATTATTTTTTCTCTATGATATAATACATTAGGAAAACTAGACAAAAAAAATAATACGAATTATTTTCAACAATATATTGTTTTAAACTTTCATGGTCACTAACATTAGAATAGTTTGTTACGGGATTGCTACCATGTACCTTATGCAAACGGAGTAACTCCGTGTTCATGGCGCTTGCAACAGTGCCGAAATATCGGGAACTCAAAAATAAGGTACATGGTAGAAATCCCGTAACAAACTATTTTCAACAATATCCAAATTTCCTAAATTGATAAATAATTTTTACTATGTGCCCAAAATAGATTTTTTTACTGTTGAAAAAATAAAAAATGAATCAAAACATGAGTTTGTTACCTCTTGTTATTTACATTAAGTTGTATTTTACATTTAATTTTTGATGTATTACATTATACTAAATGTTCGACAACTAACTAAAATTCTAAAATGGTATATTCAAGGGAAACAAACTACCATAAAAATATGGGTTAGTAAATTAATTACCTACTTGATTGAGCATTTTACAAAATGACTTGTCAGAATTATGAGAAGCGTACGTGCCCTTAAGTAATTTACAAAACATGTGGTTTTAAAATGATGGTTGCCCAACTCACTAGGCCCGTTCTGTGCGAGAATACACATGAATCAAGACAAGAATATCCAGAGCGTTGAATCGGGCAACTGGATCCTACCCAACTGGATCACTTAATTGTCCCAGGAATATATTTGTCAACAATTTCGAGGATAAAGCTCCTAACTGGGTAGGACGCAACATGGGCATTCGACATTGACCTTGTTTTGTCCACGTTCATCTAAAGTCCTACCCTGTTGGGAAACTCTTATGCCACCGAGCATTGCCAAAGGTCTTCCAGCCATCCTGCCATGACCACAATATATGACGTCCTCCGTAGTCGAAAGGCGAGCACGCCGGACTTATGACGTCGCCATCTGTGTGGTTTCGGGTTCGATCCCCGATCGGGTCAATGTAGAAAACGAACTTTTTTATATTTTTACTTACCTTAGGATCAGAGCAATATTACAATGTATATGATGTTGTCCTACATTTAATTTTTAAATTTTAATATCGTCGTCAAACCGAGGACGAATAATGTATTCGCCTTAAATGTACTTACCAAATTTACCAATTACAATGTATGTATTTTATTTTTTTGGTCCACTTTCGTCACATAATAATTTAATCTTAGTTACTCGTAGTTGCATGCAATCTATATCTTCATAACAGCCTAGCATTCGGTCCATCCAAGTCACACTCACTGTATGTGATGTACTTAATAAGTGCAGGCACACACATACTCCAGACTCTACACGCAACAGTTACCGCATCGCGATATCCGTGTGCGGCGACCACAAAGGCCGCCATTTAAAGCTGGAAGCGGCTACAATCTTGTACCTACCCTTTGGATCAAACAGTGTTTTTTGCACCTTGTATATACCTACCTACTATGCTACAATTTAGCGAAAGCATGTATGTAGACATCGCGTTTATACAAAATGTAGCTGCAGTCATCCACACCTTTGTGCCGCGCCGGAATTGTGTGGGTGTCGAGTCGAGTGTGGGATAGGTCTTTGTAGGTTTTGTAAACGACGAGCATACGCCAATGGGGCCTTCTTGTATGTTCGTCAGACATCAGAGTACTTGTAAGGGCAAGGGCTACAAGTTCCAACCCTTGCAATCCTACAGACTGTAGGAATAAATATTGAAGCTACAGTAGGACTATATAATTAATACCGGCTGCCTTCTGACTGACTACGGACTTGAATTCGGTACTTTGGGTTGAGATTATCGAATATTTTCCGGACACACTTTTCTTCTTATACCGAGCTGCTGTTCCGAGCTGCTGATGCTTCAGACCGCGTAATAATAAATATTAAACTGTCTCGACTTTCTGGTTTGAGTGGGGGCTACCACAAAACCTATATGTGTAAAGATAATAATAATATACTTAACCCCACAACTCCCAGGAAAATAGAAGGGTGAATATTTCAAAACTACCATATCGCGCGTCAGCTCACAAATAACATGTGTACAGCAATCATTTGGACACTTACTAATAAAAACTACTAAGCTTACAACGCAACTTAGCTCGCACATCACCTAATAGGCTGTTATAATGCCCGTAAAATACATTTTTTTCAGGTCAAACCCTGAAAATCTCATTACCATTGGTGTCCCTTTTCCCAAAATTTAACACAATTTATTTAAATTCTCATATTCCACTTGGAGGATCGAAGTTTTCACCACCATTTCCTGTAATATAATGTTTAATGACTATAAAAAATATACTTTTAACACTTAAAGATCAAATATAATTAGTAAACAGTCCTTACAAAAATTGTCCTTGGGTATCAGCATAATTACCATTCGACGATTTGGTCAGCTTAATTTCTCTTTTCGGGATTGACCTAACATCTCTTTGGATAGCTCTTCCAGACGGCGCAAGTCTTGGCTCTCTAGTCGGCCAGCGCTGACGTGTCCGAAACTAACGACACCACACAATTTGGTTTTAAAAGTGGATTCCACACCGTTCGCGTAATCATGGTTAGTAGAAGGAAACATTTTGAAATTACATTTGCGTAATGTGGTTGTCTAATAGATTTTTTTCAATTCTTTCATAAATTATAGTTATAGGTTTCATGGAAAATTAAGAAAATAACAAAACTTCCCAAAATATAATTACCATTTTTCTAATTACCATTTTTTACCGTGTAATTTATTGCCGACGGTAATGAGTTCTTAAGAATGGTAATGATATCCATCTATCTATTAAGCCTATTGCGGTCCAGATCTGGACGTAAGCCTCTCCCAAAGATCGCCAAAGAGCACGATCTCCTGCTCATTTCATCCATCCACTGCCAGCCACCTTCCTAAGATCATCAGTCCATCGGGCTAAAGGCCGTCCTACACAACGTTTACCAAAGCATGGTCTTCACTCGAGAACCCGTTTACTCCACCTTTCATCGGTTCTGCGACAGATGTGGCCACTGGCCAGCCCACTGCCACTTAAGCTTGCAACATTTTTGGACTATATCCGTTACTTTGGTCTTCTGCCTGATGATCAAGTTTGGATTTTATCCTTAAACGAAATCCCAAGAATCGATCTTTCCATAGCTGAGTGACGTGAAGTCGATAGGCCAGCTTTACTGTCATGTTCCACGTTTCGGCTCCGTAGGCCATCACCGGTAGGATGCACTGATCGAATACCTTGTTCTTCAGGCATTGTGGCAGTGGCGACGAGAAGGTGGGAGGCAGCTTCCCAAACGCTGCCCAGTCAAGCTGCACTCTCTTAATGATTTCTCGCTGGAATTTGTGTCTACCCAACTGCAGCACTTACCCGTGGTAGAAATACTCCTCGACAACCTCGAGCGCCATGCTCTCGACGGAAACCGGTACGGGGATGGCATGGTTATTGAACATGTCTTTATCATGTCCAAGTTCATCCCTAGAATCTACGTCGCGGGGCAGCGTTGAGACTATGCAGCATTTCTTGCAAATCTTTCAGAGATTCCGCCATGATGACAATATCATGGGCAAAGCGGAATTGCATGAAGTATTCGCTGTTGACATTAATGCCCGTTCCTTTCCAATCCAGTGTCTTGCAGACGTCTTCCAGTGCGTTTGAGAACAACTTCGGAGTTATAACATCTTCTTGTCTCAAGCCTGTGACTGTGAGCAACTGGATAGGTCTTGTTTTTTGGACCTGAACAGTCATCGATGCCATTTTGTACAGGTTACACAGCACCTCTTCATATCGCCAATCGACCTGGCATCGTTGTAAGGATTTAAGAACAGCCCAGGTCTAGACGGTGTCGAAGGCTTTATTATTCCCCTCTGACTTCTGTAGAATCTGTCTTACTTTGTGAATGTGGTCTAGGGTACTATAGCCTTTATGAAACCCTGCCATCTCCGGTGGCTGGAAGGCGTCAAATCTGTCAGCCAGACGATTTGTGACGTGACGACGCTTGAAAACAGCTTAGGTCTGTAGTTCTTCAGCAGAGTTGATCTCATTTTTTGAAAAACAGAGTCACTACGCCCTCGCAACACGCCTTTAAAGTAGTTCCATTAGCTATGATGGACACACTCAAAAGTTCTGCAGGAGGTCCTAAAGGAATTACCACTCCTCGAGGCACCCATGGACAGAACTCCGTGTCAACACATCTTCGATCGAAGATACAATATCCAACTCACAGAAGAACCAAAAGACAACTCTGGCGTCGATGAAGTTAGGATATATACAGGCGGCTCAAAAACGGCACACGGTACCGGAGCCGGCGTCTTCTCGAATGATTTAAACATAAACATATCGACCACACTAGACAAGTTAAACTCCATCTTCCAGGCAGAATGCATTGGTATAACCAAAGCGGCACAGGCGGTTGCAGCCAGAAACGTCCGAGATCTTGGTATAAAAATTGTCTCGGATAGTGCATCCGTACTCCAAGCCCTACAAAACAATGTCGTAACCTCCGCACTCATACTAGAGTGTCACAATGCACTCCAATCCATTGCAAACACGAACAGAGTAGTTCTGCAATGGATCAAAGGACACAGCAACTCACTGGGAAATGACACCGCAGACGAATTAGCCAAAAGAGGATCGAAGGTAGTAGTCCATGGACCGGAACCACTACTGCCTATACCTCAGGCCCAAATTAAAACGTGGCTGCGTGAAAAAACCACAGAAAAACACACCATACCGAATGGATGAACAGTGTAGGATGCAGGCAAACAAAAGATGCAATTCCGGCAGAATCAAAAAAGCTTGCCCGCAGCTTCATCAGACTAAAACGGAACGAACTTCGGAAGGTTGTAGTTACTATAACCGGTCATTGTTCACTAAACAGGCACCTATTCCACATAGGAGTAACAGACAGCCCCACATGCAGAGGATGCATGGAGGCAGAGGAAACGCCGCGGCACGTGCTCATGGAGTGCGAGAGTGTGACAGAACAACGGGCACGGATTCTCCAATCACCAGGATCACTCCCGGAAGCCTTCAGAAGCCTGAAGGGTCTACTGAACTTCTGGGATGATTTGGGCTGGTTGGAGTAGGGGAAGGACACAACACGCACAATGGCCCAATCAAGAAGCTAAGTGCGGACACCTCCCAGCTAAACTAACTAACTAGCTATGATGGAGTTTAATAGTCTCTTCAGATCCCCAAGAACGGGAAGTCAAACCTTACCTTGACAAATTCTAAAGTGACTTCATCTTCAACGGGCGCCTTCCCATTACAAAGCTGTTTAAGAGCTACCTCAATTTCGTCTATGACTAGTTTTGGGAGATCATCGGTGTAAGTGTGACTCTAGGGTCATTAGCGCCCGTTGGAAGTTTTAAGGCATGCAAGGCACATAAGCAGCCATAGAAGTTCTCAATCTCGTCGAGAATTTCCGGAACTGACGTGACGGTTCTGATAACAGAGGTTTTCAGCTTTATCAGATGCGATCTTTCTATTCTTTGGGCAAAGACCTTCGACCCCCGGTTTTGTTCAATCGCCTCCTGTATGAGGCGGGTATTCGAGCTTCGAAGATCGCGTCTCGTCAACCTCCAAATCTAATCATACAAAATTGTTTTATCTTATTCCTCATCACCATTCACTTGACTTGATGCTTAACAAAAACGAATTACCATTTGTACTTTTTCTCATTACCGTTCGTACAAAATCTTTATATTCCTTTTCCAACTTATTTATTGGACTATGTACCGTCCGTTTAGTTTATTCTGTACATAAGTACAACCAGGAAACGCTTAAGGCTATAAAGAATGGAATTTGAAGAAATATTTCAACTTTAAAAATAATGTCTCGATATGGCTCTTTTCAAATATTCACCTAGAAACCAATTGAATAGCAATGGACGTGCGGCAGCCGGCGCGGCCGCTACGGTGTTGGAGGATAAGGGTGCTTACATAAAGACGCAGGTTTTCGGTACTGGTTAAGTCGGTACAGGTCTGTACCGATCGGTGATCGCTGTGGTCTTGAACTACCTAAACCGAGTCCTTTTCTTTCTTTTTGCACTGTTTCTTTAAGCAGGTTAACCCTGCACCGATCCGTACATACCGTTACCGACTTTCCGGTACCAGAAAACCTGCGTCTTTATGTAAAGTTTGGAAACAATATATTGCACCAAATCTTTCCTTGCCGTGTTACTTGTTGTTCCTTTGCTACTAGGCAGCTCTACAGGACGCTACACTAGTACTGGTTAAGCAATTACCTACGTGAAATTAAATAAGTTGTTTACGGCCTTAGAAGATGCTGAAAATTAAAATCCATTATTCAACTACCCATGACTTACTTCAAAAGGTAACCAAATTATATGTAGAATTTAGAGCCTGCATCAACAAGTGTTGGAGTCTTGGAACTTTGCACCAGTAACCATTTCATTAATTTAGCGTTTGTAAGCTTACCTACTTATATCGCAGAAAATTAAGGAAGCTTGCTGACCAAGAAGTAATTTTGATAAAAAGTATAAGGTAAGTGTGGTATAAATAAAATACCGTCTGGCTTACATATAATTGAACAAATAAGTAGACCGTATTTTAAAAATGTTAAAAAATTATGAATAAGACGTACTTGACGTAGTCATTAAATTAAGCCAAATGAAATGCAAACAAGTAATATCTGTCTTAATTCTGTGCCTGCCTACGTATGTATGTAGGTACTACTTATTATTCTTTCTCTATGGTACTACCAAAGATAACTGCGTACGTATTAACACATATATTACCGGCTTATCTTACATGAAAACCACAACCACAGACGTTATTGACATCTGAGCAAAACCTCAAGATCGATAAACATTGTATGAATCCTCTGGAATCCTCAATAAAATTTCAAACCTTTAAGTACCGATGTACCACCAGGTACGTATTTTTCTTCAACATCGTGTACGAAATTAAGGAATTTTCTTTGCTAAAGGTTCTATGTTGACTAGTCTCAGAGCTTAGTTAGTTTCATGTCTACCTAACTCATGTGAAAGTTTAGCTACTTATAGGAAGGCTAATAAAATTGTCGTCGGCGTTAAGGATTACAACTTGTCAAGCCATCGTATATACCCTTAGAGCATTGGTTGAATGCTCTAAGTATATAACCAATGTAGGTAATAGTCCAAAGACATAATACAATATCTTTGAGGTAGCCTCTATGTCAGCGTGTCGCATAGATTATGAAGGTTGCCGGCCGAAGCCGGCACGAGCGCTTCACCCGCGCGCCGCGCGGCAGTCGATAGAGCTGCAACCGGGGTGCGCGCGCACCTCGACCACTAGATAGAGAGAGAGAGAGAGAGGAAAGCTCCATTACCGAGGAGCAGCAGCTTGATGTCCTTAGCGGCCTGGATGCCATCCTCCTTCAGGTTCTTCTCGATGAGCTTGCTGCGCGCGATGGCGGCGCGCTCCTCGGCGGACGAGGCGCAGCCCATGGCGATAGCGCGCACGGCCTGGCTCGCTACGCGCGGCAGCGCCGTGCCCCTCGCATGCTCGCGGCCCGTCGTCGCGCGCACGAGCCTCCGCGCACGCGCGGCCGAGCGCACGCGTGCCCGGGTCCGGTCGGGGAGCGCTCCGGCGCCACGTCACCACCAGGTGCGCTGACGGGGTGGCCGGCGGCGGGCGGCTGAGGGTGGAGCGGGCGTCCGGCGAGCGAGGGACCGGTCCGACTGAACGAGTGGCGCCGCGGCGTGGGCCCGCGAACGAATGACGGATCGCGCAGCAGCGACGCGCTGCCCGCACTGCGCACGCTCGCGCCACCTCCGCCCGGTGCCTCACCCCTACACCTTACGCCTCTACACTTGCTCGCCGAACTACCGTATGATTGGTTGTCGACCGCCAACAAGTACAACCAATGTTAATGGCCATGGTCAATGTATCCCGAATGTTTCTTGGCATACATTAGGATAGTGCACTGTAAACAGATTCAACTGGTTGGTAGAGTCGGTAGTAGTAGGTACTATTTATCTATGCTGTCTGTGACTGTGATGCTACCCCAAAGTCTAATGTCACCACAATGTCACTTTTTTAACCGACTTCAAAAAAGGAGGAGGTTCTCAATTCGACGGAATGTTGTTTTTTTTAGTACCTAGTGATTATATAGTGAAGTACTTACAAGTACCTACTTGAACGCAGCAGACTACCAACTCTGAGGAAAACATCTTTTTATTTTATTATTAATCCATAGCAGATCTGGTAGGTATTCATATTTCTCTGTAAAGCCTCTAAGTAGGTAATTAAATGTTAGGACTTAGGTCGTGCAAAAAGAGGCGATTGATTTTCCAGTACTTCGTCTAAGATGTAAACTTTAAAAAAATCAGTAAAACTGGGGACACGTAACACTTAAGTTAAATTAGGTACACACTCGGCGGCCAGCTGCGTCAGCTTTGCACGTTAGCCGGTTTCTAAAGGTGAAACCACATAATCAGTTTTTAGGAATAATTAACCTCTTTTAATGAAATGAAATTATTTAAAATTATTATTTTTATTATTTATTTAATTTATTTATTTATTCTGTATGTAGGCCCTCCTCCGGGCACTTATACACGTCCCAAAATATAACTTAGCCCTACCACCGCTTCGGGACTACATATAGGCTGGTGATGAGAAGAAACGGCGCAACAAACTCAGTCACCTTTGTCAGCCTGATTTTACAGGAAATACAGTTTACAAGACAATAGTAAGTGCGAGCTAGGCAGTTTAAGTCCATACACTCTTGTCGTTTAAATAATCTTCTAATTTGTAATATCCTTTTGTCATAAGGACTTTTTTAATGTTGATTTTGAACTCATGGATCGGTAGTTCAACAAGAGTTTGTGGTAATTTATTGAAAAATTTTATACCATTTCCTATAAATGAATTACCAACTTTTTTAAATCTCAAACACGGATAATCAGTACGTGTAGTATTCATAGGGGTCACAAGTCCACAACACAAGCCGTGTTCCACGCGAGTAAAGCTGCAGTAGACACAACTATGTGTAACAAGTATACATATGTATTACACATATAAAATTGACCATGTGTGCCAATTTTTACATGACATAATTAGTCTTAAACACAAACCGGTTTATTGTCTGGTACCTCGAAACATAATTACCTATATTATGATGATGAACTAAATTATTTCGAGCTGGCGCCCAACTTGGGGCCGTCTGCTGAACAGCAACCATGGTCGTGTAAAAGACAGTTCTTTAGTCTACTTTTCTAGTCATATTATGTATTTTGTAATTGTTCCAACGCAGTAAAAAAATATCATACACGATTTCTTGTAACTTATGTATTTATTTATCATTGAACATATTTCTAGGTTGAAATAAATAAAATACAGCTAC
This sequence comes from Anania fuscalis, assembly GCA_950371115.1. Lineage (NCBI taxonomy): Eukaryota > Metazoa > Arthropoda > Insecta > Lepidoptera > Crambidae > Anania > Anania fuscalis. The sequence continues at coordinate 10,133,525 of OX493343.1, read as the reverse complement.
TTTTTCTCTAAGATCTCCGATTCAAACAAAAAATATTCTACTCCTCTTGTCAGCTGGTCGGTCGCGGTGGTTTATATGATGGGGGGGGTCAGACACTCTTTCCAACAGCGTGATCAGCTACTCATTTATAACAACCTTTTTTAAGGTTGGCTCCCATTTTTCATCGAAATCTCTTTTTTTAGCATATACAGGCGATCACGTGGTTTTAGGAAATGCTCTATTCTTTTGTAGCCTATTCAACCAACATACTCTAAGGTACCTTATACCTCAATGGTACCTACTACCGACGTTCGTGCTAGGACAAAATCAATTAAAAACGCTATTTTTAAAAACTAAATAATTCTGTTCACTGACATAATTTCCTTCCTTGATATCAAGTTTCTGACTTCGACTCACTATTTAAATATAATGTTAATGCAAGTTTCGGCTTGTTATACCATTATCAAACATCATTATCATGTAAAAATTGTCAGTGTTTTTTTAAATGAGCCGTTTCTGTCCTTCTTTTCCAATTATCCCTGTCGGCTTTAAGAAAATTAACTGCCACGGTTTTTTTGGTCTCTCGGATTCTTTACCGATATTCTTGAATATTTTTTTTTGTCAATTTTTGGTTTAGATAGTGCGGAACTGCACTTTATCGAATAATTACGGCAGGTCCTTGCGAAGAAAATACTATAACGTCAACTTATAGTTTACATAACGCACATCCCATTTATTTTTTACCTAGCTTGACCTATTTTTTTACTATCTACTTTGGCTGTATAGTTACGACGACCAAAGCCGTAGAAATAACGAAAAAAGCTGTCAATAGTAGTGATGTTTTGGTTCGTTGAATTTTGGAATCGATGTAAAAACAAATAACTAGATTATAAATAATCTTGAAAATATTTTTCTCTTATGTTTTATCTTTGTGTATAAGCTGCGAATCAAACGCACTACACACCTGACAGATGAATATCTCGTTCTCTCAAAACTATTAAGGTGCTAATCGAATTAATTAACAGCGTACAACTAGCGGCATGGATGTTGAGCGTCGTTGGGTGAAAGTTTCGCAGAAGATCATTTAAAATTGCCTCATTGCTTAGTCGTGCGACACGCCCGTACCGCCAGCTATGATTGGTTGTTAGCTCCGCGCACATTCGTCTTTATCGCTTATCGATACGATTATCGCCTCGTTAGATGCGCTAAGCCGCTTAAGCTTAGCCTAAGCGATCCACACTTTTATTCCCATATATCTATGCCAAAGATTGTAAAAAGAACAGCTTCCAATAATTCAAGCTGCTAACTACGTCACGGACACAAACCAGTGTCCGTGTTAAGACTCGGACAATACCCAGCCGGAAACCGGTCCGGGTAAGTACGGTTTTAGTCCATCATTTAAGCAATTAGGTCATTTTCTGAACGGATTCTAACGGATTTTGGCTGGGTATAGTCCGAGCCTTACGCTTACGTTCCAAAAAGAAAAAAAATAAACATACTGTTGCTGGTCCCGTTCTTTAAAAAAGGAGAAGGCTCGGTCTATACCCAGCCGGAAACCGGACCGGGTTAACGCGGATTCAATCCATCGCTTGAGCAATAAGGTCATTTTTTGAACGGATTCTTGCGGATGCTTACGGATTCAGGCAGCGTATAGACCGAGCCTAACTGTCCTGTGCTGCCTGTCTGTGGCTGTGAAGGGACCTGTTTTTAGTAGGTAGTGCTAATTATTAAACTGACTACACTAACGATTACGATAATAATAATTGATAAATATTTTATAATCGATTACGCTCATCACTAATGTCATAGTTTGGCAAGACAAGTCACACACACATGTTAGTCTGTGGGTGGTGCAAAGTTAAATGCTCTGTGGGTGGTGCGGTGCATTCATCGAAACCACAGAATAATATTGTCTAATGCTGGGGCTTCACCTGCGTGACTCCTAACGTTCAAATAACGGGATGATTAGCGTTAACTAAATTAAAGCATTAAGCTACTAGTTTGATTCTAGCGTCTAGCGACTAAGTTAGCGTGTGATCTGTGAGTGTGTCTTTAAAATAAAATAAAAAACGCTTCCAAGAACTCAATACTTTTCTCATTTTGTCTACTCCATCCTAACTTAATAACTATGCACTTTAATGTTGGGGCTTCACCTGCGTCTAATGTCGTTATTTAGTGCTCTATTTGACGTAATACGCAGGTGTGGCCGGTCTTTGTTCGCTAATTTGCTTCAATAACATTAGACGCTAGGCGATAGCTCGGACGGCGGTAACTTTTGACACATCAAAGGGATTAAGCGGGCGTTTAGTGCGTTGTTGTGGCTACACCTATTACACTAAACATGTTAAAACACGGTCACATTCAAAAACTCTTTGTGAATTAAATGTTTAAGTGCATAGTTATTAAGTGAGGATGGAGTAGACAAAATAAGAAAAGTATTGAGTTCTTGGAAGCGTTTTATTTTATTTTTAAGACACACTCACAGATCACACTCTAACTAAGTCGCTAGACGCTAGAATCAAACGTCAAATAAGTGTGGCCACGCACTTGGCGCGTAGCTTAATGCTTTAATTTAGTAAACGCTAATCATGCCTTTATTTGAACGTTAGGCGTCACGCAGGTGAAGCCCCAGCATAACAAATATTTTACAAAGAGTTTTTGAATGTGATCGTGTTTTATCATGACATGTTTACCCTCCGTCAACTCTAGCTGTCGAATTTAAGACACTACCTTTGGGCAGTTTGATGTGTTGCTGGAGTAGAAAATATCATTATGCAAGACCTAAAAAGAGACTAAAAAATTCATTTTTGGGTCTTTAAACAGGATGACAGTGACATCCGTTGTGTGGTTTTGAAAATTTGAATAGATTGCTGTGCTGTGTTTTTAATTTGTTTCCACTTTGTGCGGATCAAATATTTTACGATAGTGACTGTGTATTTGTGTTTTGAGATATTTACTCGGTGTTTGTTTCTAGATAGTGACTCTTTTTTAATAATATGTCGGCGGAAAGTAAGCGGCGTTGCTATAAGTGCGGACGATCACCGGCTGAGGGTCCATTTATCAAATTGTTTCGCTTTCCCAATCCTGGGAAGACTAACACACTTCGGTATGTACCTATTTTTACTACACTCTTCTTTCAGGGTATGTTCATTTTGATTCAATGTATAATTTTTATTTTGTGTTTCAGTTGTGAATTATGGTCAAAGTATGTGTTTCCTGAAGGCCCCAACAAGAATACTGGCCCCAACAATTCCAGCGTAAACTTTATAGAACACAGAATGCTTTGCAACAGACATTTGGATTTCTTCAGCGATTTTCCTTTGGGTTCTCAGAAGTTGCACAGATTTGCTGTTCCTGAGGATTGTAAAGAGGTTTGTCACTATTCTACTGCTTAAAATTTCGCACACTATACAAATAATACCTGTGGTTTGGTCCACATGGATATTGGATTGTCATGAAAGCTTAGAAACTGTACTTCCTTTCTTTTTCATATCATACAATGTTCCAATGGATGTACCAAACAAACCAAAGTCATTGGCCAGCAATGATTTAGTGATATCTGAAAGAATTCTGTTAAATGAGGATTAATAAGTTATTATTTTACTAATTAATGTCAGTTATAAATAAGTTTTGCTTCCTCTATCTCAAATAATATGTCAGTTTTGCACAATTAATGTAATTTTTATTCTAATTTCAGAATAAACCTAAACAAAGCTCATCATACAATCTTTCAATGGATGTACCGAACAAACCAGAGCCAGGGACATCAGGCAGACATGATTCATTGATGTCGAAAAGAATTCTGTTAAATGAGGTAGTTAATAAGTTATTATTTTATAATATTACTCTGCAAAGTGTTCGAAACATCAGGTTAAATAAAATCTTATAAAAATGTGTGTAATTTTAAAAGTAAAACTAATGTTTACACTCCCAAAATGTTTTGTAAAGCAGCTCAGCACAGCTGTTCTCATATGGACGCTGCAAGCTCATTGCGTCAGCATGCATTTGAACGGAGCTGACCTGTACTTAGTGTATCTAATTTACAATGTGTAGTGTGTTTAAAGTATCTTTTTGTGTTTACATTAATCTACTTAGCTAATAGATTAACTGAACTGATTAGAACGTTGGTTCGTTAATGGCTATAAACCACATAATAATTGATTGTATTAATCTTTTATTGTTGTGCTACTGCCGTTGTTTCTGATTTCTATAACACAAGTGCTTTAGCTACTTACCTTAGGATCAGAGCAATGTATGTGATGTTGTCCAATACTTATACTTACTTGTGAATAAATAATTATTTAATTAAAGCAACATTATGTAATAACTGACGCCATTTGAATGATAATAAATTGAGTTAAGGATATTCTAGTATTTTTATTCATAATAAGTCATTTTTCTTTCCGATTCGCCGAATTAATGTAAATTAATATAAAAGCATGAATTAGTTAGTAGGTGTCGTTCCTTCTGGTTGTACAAAAGAATGAAGAACTATTTCATTTAAATGAAATAATTTTCCATTCTTTTGTACAACCAGAAGGAACGACACCTACTTTATGAAAAATAATATTGAATACCTCACTTTCAAATTTCCCGCCTCACAACATTTTTTTTGGGTTGACAATAGATGGCGCGGTAAAAAAATGTCCCTAATTTATTTGTATGGAGTTGACATTCTTCCTCTGGTAGTAATGTTCCTTGGTTTAGTAGGTGTAGCCACAACAACACACTAGACGCCCTTAATCTTAATGCCTTTGATGTGTCAAAAGTTACCGCCGTCCGAGATATCGCCTAACGTCTAATGTTATTGAAGCAATTTAGCGACCGGCCACACCTGCGTACTACGTCAGATAGAGCACTAATTAACGACATTAGACGCAGGTGAAGCCCCAGCATTGCAAAAGCATACTCTGACTAATCTGTGGTCTAAAGGTCAAAACGGAAAAAAAAACCAAAACAATAAAAAGAAAAACATTCTCGCAGTCCCGCCAAGAAAAGGAAAAACTGTTTGATTAATTATTTATAAAGCTAGGTATGTAACAATCAATTATGTGACTTCTTTCTGTTGTATAATGATGCAACGTGTTACTATTTATCAATTAGGATACCAAGAGTGATAAGTATTTTTTTCAATGTGTGTTGAGATTTTCTGGTCCCATTTATTATTACATTATCTTTTAAAGGATAACTGGTGCAAGAGATGGACTCGGATGAAGAAAAAGAAGAATTTCAGGCCTGGAAAGGTGTGCCAGGTACAGTAGTACTTATTAATGCGTACAATCCTTTCAAATCTGAGAGCCCTGCAATAAGTCATGCTGCGACTTGTCGGATGTTACGACAGCATTTACGACTTGCTAGCAATCATTATATTGGAGTCTGTCTCTACGGGACTGGAGATTCGGAAGCGGCGAGTTTCGGTTTACAAAATGTTACAGAGATTTGTTCATTGAATTTACCCAACTTGGATGATTATAAAAAACTTCAGAGAATCAGTATTACTTCTTATGGCCAAGCACACGAGTTGAAACTGTCGGACGCTCTTTGGCATTGCAGCAAAATGTTTACCAACTGCAAAAAGCAACTACTCTCACGAACAATACTAATGCTAACTAGACTGGATATACCACCAGTCGATTCAGATCAAAGGGCCACTTATATGAGAGTTTCAGACCTAGTTGAGTCAAATATTGAAGTGAAAATAATCAATGTTGCCACTGAAGATGTGCCAGTGGATCAGTTTTACAAAAACTTTCTTACCGAAGCAAATAGTGGCAAAGAAGTGGCAATGCCACAACCAATTTGGAATAGTAAAGAAATAGAAAACATGATGTACCAGCAGTCCTATAGACACTTAGCTATTGCTCGTTTAAGTTTTGAATTTGGAGATGGACTAGCTATTGGAGTTGGTGTGTACAGTTTACTAAAGAGTTATAGTCAACCTAAAAATGTTAACCTGCACAGAGATACAAATGCTATCTTAACTAGTGCTACAAAAACAGTTAAAGTTAGCAATGGAGAGAATGATTCAAATGGAATGCAGATGGATATTGATGAAACAGAAAATGAGCAAAGACAACTACCTGTGTTGAAATCTGAGTTGTTACATTATCAAAATTATGGCGGTGAGAGGATTGAGATTACAGACAAAGAAAAGAAAAAGTTAAACAATCCATTTGGTCCACCTATGCTGAAATTGCTTGGATTCAAACCAGCTGGGGTAATATGTAAAGAAAAATGGTTCCTAAAAGCAGGTTATTTCTTATATCCCAATGAAGGAATTATAGAAGGGTCTACAGTAGCTTTTAAAGCTCTACACCAAGCCTGTCTGGAGATGAAAGTGGTAGCTATTTGTGTTTTATGCACCAGAGTTAACTCAAGACCAAACATTGTAGCTCTCTCACCATGTAGCCATCCTCTAGGCTTAGATGTGGAGATAGGATTTGATGTCATCATAATACCCTTCATAGAAAGTGTTAGGCAAGTGCCTACTGATGATGATGACAACATTAATGTCTCTGAAGCACATAGGAAAACAATGCATGATATTGTGAATACCTTGAAGTTTGATTATAAGCCTGAAATGTTTGAAAACCCAAAACTTCAGTCACAGTATAGAGCTGTAGAGGCAATTGCTTTAGCTGATGAAGAAACAGAACCTTTTGTTGATACTACTAAACCGGATATGATGAAATTCCAAGGGCTTGAAGAAGATTTATTTGAGGAATTATTTGGTCCATTTGGGGCAGTTGCTCCTAAAAGGTCTGGATCAAAGGAGGCCAGTGTAACTGGTACCAAAAGAGCTAAATTTGATGGCGAAATTGATGAAGATTTGTTACAAAACCGTATAAGCAATAAAAAAGTAAACATGTACACAGTGGAACAGTTGAAGCACATACTAAGATGGAAAAACATTCCAGACCTGCCAGCTCTGACTGGTTTGAAAAAGAATGATCTTGTTAATTTAGTCTACAAATATTTTTGTTAATTACTGCTTATAATATTGTGCATCAGGAGTCTTTCATAAGTATCAATCTATTTTTGTATTTAATAAATCAAAATTTTCTATTCATTAGTTTTATTTTAAGTAATAAGGTACAACTAATTAGTTATTAAATAATTTAAATATACAAGGAACCATCAGCAGGGCCTAAATGATGGATCCCAATGAGTAAAGCATCAACTAATGTCCACACACCCAGGCCGCCAAAACTGAAGAGTTTTCCTATGCCTTCCTGCCAATGGCCTAGATAGAAACGGTCTGCACCAAAACCACCAAGAGTCAATGCAAGAATTAATGCGGTGCCCCATCTAGTTCCTGCAGTCCAGGAACAGCGGATTTTCTTCAAGAAAGTTCTATGACCCAAACAAATGACATCATCTGAGACTGTGCAGTTGGTCCTGCAAAAAAAAGATGTTTTATCTGCTGTACTCATAATGCTCTAAAGTTTTTGATAAAGGTCTATTATACTTATTTGTTTGATTTTTTTATTGAATCCTACAATAATTTCAATACAGATAATATATATTTTAAATTAGAGATATATAATAAATAATTTATAGATAAGATACATTGTTATAATGTTTTGTTTCCTTTCCTTCTTGTAAAAGAGAGAGAGGCTACGGTTAACAAGCCACTTTGAATGTCTAATAAGAAAAACATAACTTACAAATAATATGTTAGGGGTGAAGCCACAGAGTTGCAATTTGCTTTCTGATCACATCTATGTTCCCATTTTTCAGTTTGATAGCAAAATCTACACATAGCTGTTCTGTTGAAAGTCTTACTGCCCTAAAAGAAACATTTGTGTTTAGTTTTTTCAAAATGTACTAGCCTGTCTTAAAAATGTTATAATATATTTAGAATTATACACTTACATTACACACTACTTTTGGTTTGACTACACATTTGTAATCATAGTAGTCACCATACCGGCAATCTATACTTCGGTTGCAAGATATACAAGGGTATTGTAGGATGGAACACAGAGAAACATTTTTTTGATCTACAGAGGGGCAACTTTTTAAATACTCTTCATTTTCACTGAAACTTAACATCTTATCACTGTAATCATCCTTTACTTTATTTTCTTTGTTAAGTATATTATTATTGGCTGTAACAAATTGATTAAATATAAAAATTATTCATGTCAGCACTTACAATTTTTATTAAAATAAATTAACGTACCCATGTCAGTAATGTGAATTGTATTGAATATAACTAACAAAACTAACACAAAACAATCTCTAATAGATATTCTAAGCGGTAATATTCTCAGCATTTTAAAAATTGTTATTTAAATTATTTCATTTTGTTTGTTTAACGGTGCGAACACTTATTTTTCCACCTCGATGACTGACAGACAGCTGACCTGACTGACAGTGACAGTAAAAAAAGTCAAAACGAACCGATAAAATGGTTTTACTTACACAGGGGATTTCCGTTTTGTTTTGAACTTCTGACCTCGGATCTGTAATAACTGGATTGAAGGAGCAAAGTGTATTATAGAAAAAAGAACGTAACGCCCGCTTAGATTACAAGGATAAGGACAAGTTTTGCATGCATGATGTGATGACTGTGGTGGTGGGGTGAGGAGGAGGGAGCAGAGGGCCTGCCTAGTGCGAGTTGCACAATACAACCAAGTCACTAAAATCGATCGTAAAATAAGCAACGTGAATGTTTTATGGCACTCGCACTAGCCCCTCCGGATCTCCTTATCTTTACCTTCCATAGACTCTTGGTTTGGAATGATCGTATTGTCTTTATCGATCGCAACGCAAACATGCAAAAAAGTTAAGATGTTTACAAATTATTGTCTATGGTTAACCTCAAGTCCTCAACACAGGAATTTTAAAGTTGACGAAGATTATTTATATTAAAAATGAAGGATGTGATTGATGTATTGGCATTACAAAGTAATCGACGAGAAAGACGTTTACCTGATTATCGTAGTGCACCTGGACACGGTTTAGCTACGAATTTCATTTTCGAATGCGGCATCAAACTTGGCTTACAACCGGCCACAGTTGCTACTGCAGCTATATTTTATCACAAATTCTTCAAAGAAGCAGACAAAAACGATTATGATTGTTACGTTATATGTACTGCTTGCCTCTGTGCAGCTGGAAAGTCGAGAGATGAGGCAGTGAGATTACGAGACGCTGTCAATGTTGCTTATAATTCTATCAATCGTGGTGCTGGACCGCTCGAACTAGGTGAAGAATACTGGTCCTGGAGAGGAGCCGTGGCACAGGCTGAATTACTTGTGCTGAGATTACTGGGATTCAATTTGGACGCACCATCTCCTCATCGATACTTGTTACATTATCTCCGCTCCATTCAAGAATGGTTTCCGCCTGCCCAGTGGCGGTCGGCGCCGGTGGCCCGCACAGCCATGGCATTTCTGCAAGATTTTCATCATTCTCCTAACGTGTTGGATTATCGGGCCCCACACATAGCTGTAGCTTGCTTGACCTTGGCTCTGCATGTTTTGGGTGTCTCTGTTCCCTTAGCCTCTACATTAGATGATGATGCTGCGTGGTACTCGGTAAGTATCATAATTTACAACATTTAACATAGTGTGAAATGTTTCTAGCTTGAGGTATACATCAAACAAACCAGGAATTGAACCCAACACTGTTCGCCTCATGGATATCCTCAAAACATAACTTCTTAATTTTACTGCAGTTCAACCTTAAGACAAATTATATTATTGTTTTTTACAGGTTTTCACCAAAGATCTGCAGAAAGAAAAAAACTGGGAAATTATGGAGAAGATAATGCAAGTCTATAGTAGGGAACCAGAACCCATTTAAATGGTTAATTAAATTTAGTTTATAATACTTTAATTGTAAGGACTTTCAATAAAGGAATTTTACACTAATTGTGTTATTTTTATACCTGAATGTTCCAAAATTAAGGTAATGGTTTTTCATTATTGTGTCTTCAAAAGATTTTCAGCTATTTCTTTCAAGTAATACTGTACTAGGTGGTATCCATACACATACATCTGTGGTTATTTAGTATGTATTTTGTTTTTTTAGCTACTTAAATATGTTTGCAATTTATAGAGCAATGAAATCTCTAGTACTTACTAGTCTTTATAATCAATCTGGGCACCTGGCAACTTGAACCGATTGAAAGTAGTATTGTAAGAACCCTCATTAAATTCTGTTAATTAGCTAGTTGGCAGTAAGTATACATAACAATGGTGGTGGAGGTGCTCGTAGCTCAGTGGCGGCAGCGCTTTGGTATCGATTACTAAAGTTAAGCAACCAACGCCGCGGTCGTGAGTGGATGGGTGACCATTCAGACCATATTTAGTGACATTTATCACAAGCATCTCCGTGCTTCGGAAGGCACGTTAAAAGTTAGTCCCGGCCGATATCGCTTGATATTGGTCGTGAAGCCTAGTCAGAGGCCTTAAGGCGGCTTGATAACATCTGACAGTAAGGTTTAGTCACTGGCCTTACAACACCCTTCCACCAATCCGCACCGGGCCCGCGTGGTGGAGTATGGCCCAAACCACCTTATAGTTGAGGCGAGGCCTGTGCCCTGCAGTGGGACGTATATAGGCATACTTTTTCTTTTTATACATAACAATGGGGAGAAACCATTGAGTTCAATACACTAGAGAAGCAAACTTCACTGTCTCGCGGCAACAAAAGTCTTCTACATGTCAGTTTGAAAGCCGTAGCTTGGAAACGACTAAACATTTAGATAAAAACATATATTTGTCTCACTTTCACTAGTGTCTGGAAACGAGCTGTCATTCTAAAAAGAAAAAGATGGCGATATTAATTTTTTGGCGGGCTCGGTGTTGCTCGCTATATGAATTTACCCCATTTTAAATAAATAAAGAGTAATTTGAGTCGATTAATTGTATGAAATACTATTAATATGGTGTGTTTATAATTATTAAAAGAAAAGTTTGAAAAAGTTGATAAATAAATAAGTATTGTCAGAGTGCTTTATTAAATACATTAAAACGTGACCGTTGTTGTTTTATAAAATAAACAGTTAGAGTGCCTTTCCAGATTTGTGTGTGTGAAAGTATAAACGCGAAATATTTGCGGTGGAGCCGCCTGGTCTCAATTTAACGAAACCTTTTTTCTATCTAAACCAGCGAGAACTTTTTCATCTGAATAATACAAATGATAATAATACCATAGAATTATAAATATGCGTTTCTTATCTTTAAAATGGCTGTAACGATTAAGATGAAATTTTGTTATTAGATAAGGTTTGAATTTTAAACTTACTTATAGAGTTATACTTCTTACTAGCTGTGTCCGCAACTTCGTTCGCGTGGACTACAGGTTGTGTATTATATAGCAACGTTGTAGACTGGAGACGCACTCTTATTAAAGCACGAACTTTTTACTTTGGTTTTGCAAACAAAACAAGACTGTTTTTTGATTAACACGGATTGTGTTAATCAAAAGACAGTCACTCAGTTAACTCTCTACTTTTCAACCGACGAAAAAAACGGAGGAAGTTCTCAAGTCGACTACAAGGTAAAACTACAAGGTAAAATACAAATGACTATGTAAATCTATTATTATTAAATTATTTGACACTAGCTCTTGCCCGCAAGTTCGAATGCGTGGTCTTTAAATCAACATAAAAAGTTCTTTAAGTGATGGCAATCTGTTTCCAGTGAAAATCTTCTAATCATGTTGTATTTTTTGTGATAACTTAATTTGACAGCTCTTAAGAAAAACATTCAAACTGTCACTTTTCGTTTAATCGAGAGAGAGAAAGGAATATCTAAACCTAATCAAAAAAGGTTAATTATTGATTTATTACTGTAATACCGTAGTGACGAGCTCCTGGCCTAGGCATCACCATTTTCGTGGTTCTGGGTTCGATTCCCGGTCAAATCAATGTATAAAACGGACTTTTCTATATTGTTTTTGGCTCTGGGTGTTGTGATACCGTCGTTGTTTCTGATTTCTGTAACACAAGTGCTTTCGCTACTTCCCATAGGATCAGAGCAATGTATGTGATGTTGTCAAATTTTTATTTTTAATATACAAAATAACTGAATATTACTAACAAAAAGCATAGGTCTTGCTTCACTGGACAAGTGTATACGATCGCAGTCGGTTTTAGGGTCAATTTTGTCTTGCTCCTGGAAATGCTAAGAGCAAATAATTGTAGCCTTATAAGGTAACCAATCTGTTTCTTTTCTTAGTAATCTTATGACTTTAATCCACTTCTCGCGTCGTATTGCATCTTTAGGTACTCTGTAAAATAATTATAACGCCAATAAAAAAATACTACGGTTACCAATTAAATAATTTTATCAACATAAAAAATCTCCCATAGATATGGGAAAACCAAATGATGTTTTTACTGGCAACACTGAACTTCAAATATGCTCTGTGATATTTTATTTAGAAATTTGAGTTATTTACATCAATATTCCACAAAAACGAATTACTTACCTTTGAAAAGTGATCCCACATGCTTTGTTATTGGTCTGAGACCTCGAACCACAATCTTTAACGACGCATTTACCCATTTTTTATTTTTTTATTGTGACGCCTCACTCGGTCAACGCCTCTATAAGCACTAGTTATACATTGACTGTGCTGATGCCTGCGGCCATCAGCGCAGTAGCGCGCGTTTAGCGCGGCAACTGCTGATCTAGTGTTAACATATATATCAATGGGAGAAACACTAACTTTTTATCACGCCAGGGGCGCTTATTGTCTTGTACCTAGATCTGACATAACATCTGTCAGATTGTATGGAAGTTTGCAATCATTTCTGTTTGTTTACCATATTTTCGAGGATTAAAGTCGCAATGCAACAGTGTGGTGCTTTAAACTGTAAAATTGAAGTAGTTCATTTATTCCCTAAGGACTATAAACGCAAAAATCAGTGGGAATCTGCTTTACGGATTAAAAATTGCACGATTACTCACAGCATATTTCATAGAAGAAGACTATTTTGGAAAAAGTATAATATACTAAACGGGTAACAGTTTAGTGAATTCACTGGCACTGAAACAAAAGTACAGAAACCTAAAAAGCCCAAATCATGACAAGCTTCATGGAGCAGTTTTAAACATTCTAATACATTGAAAATATTAGTTAGTGCTTTACCCTGTCTTCTTCTTGAATTTATGAAGGACTCCACTACTTGCCTGTCTCTCTACTGTAGTGCTGTGAACTTTTAACTAAATGACAAAGCGGAGGCAATATACTTACAAAAGAGACAGAAAGAAATGTAATAGTTAGAACAGGTACCTCCTTTTCATAAAGGAAAATCTCAATTACTTACTAGGCCTCACTATTATGAAGAACTGAGAAACTCTCAAGGGCTGCAATTTTAGGGAATCTATTTATAAAAAAAAGTAATAAAAGTCTAGGAAGTTATATCTGTTTTTTTATTATTATTTTCAAATAACCTTTAAACATGTTACTAACTTTAAATATACCATTACTTCATAATGATGCTTATAAAAAAAAGTTACATTTCACAAATGTAAGTATCATACTTATTACTAAAGAAATAGTATCACGACTACATGCTATGCATCAATCAAATTGCAGAATTTCCTACCAGTACAAAATAAATATCTATGTGTTTGTGTGTAGTAAGGAATTTTCTGTTTAAAGGACAACTCTCTAACACTAATACTTAACTAAGGCACAGTTATTTCATGTATCAAGCTTTTTTTTAGCTTTATACGGGTGCTTAATTTAATTATGGTATCTTTGCTTAGAAGTTTATCAAGACTACTTAGAAATTCACAATCCAATCCACGCTTGTCCACCACATATCCTAAATACACTTCCCATAATCTGGAGAACTTTCATGACCTCTGGTATTGAATTAGAGATACATATTTACATCATGCATACATGCAACTATCCGCAGCGCTCACAATGGTATAAAATTAACTTTCTCCATCCTTGCTTTACATTATCCTTTCATGTATGTGATATCACCAGCAGAGTAGAGGTGGACAGTTAGGAGATGACATGCTTCATACACAACTTTTTGTTCCTTGCTGTTGTATCTGTGAAACAAAAAGCATCAGATGATGAATACTTATTATTTAAAAAGTGTATTGAATAAATATCAGGAAATTATTTGAATATACTTCATACCTTTCTAAATAAAGATGTATTTCATGTTTCCTTAAGCTAGGAAGTGGAAAATCGGCATCAATGTCTTTGATTTTTTCTATCGCCAGAGAGGCATATGCAACATCATCTGTAATGTTATAGTCAGCGCCAAAGTTTCGGTTCCGCTCATAAGCCTCCAATCTAGAAGAAATAACTGATATAGTCCAAATTAGCTAGAATTATGCACAGGAAATAGAATGTAACCTTCAATATTTTCAATGCTTACCTCTCTATCAAATCACAACGTTTCCGTTAATTGTTCTGGTCCTTTTACGAAATCCGCTTTGAAGCTCAGAAAAAGACATTAATGAATACATTTTAAACGCTAAAAAACTTTATATGCGAAAAAATCGCAAATACACACTTGACACTAGCAGTCAACAGGGTACAAGCGACGATCGCGCCATCTACAAAAAGCTTTGCGTGTTCCTCCCCATTGAATAAAATGTTTTTGATTGTAGTTAGCAGAACAATATAAGAGCACGTGCGCCCACGCAAATGAGTTTATGGTATTTACTAGGTTTTTCTAGCTTTTTAAATGTGTAGCTAAAAGCAGTCTATACCAAATAGGACAGGAAGAGGAGAAAATAAACACTGATTAGATCTACAAACAAATATAATTCAGTTTTCTAACATTTTACGATACATAATTTTTATAAATGTACAGGGTAAGCTCATGACGTGGAAAAGCGGTACTAGTTTTCAACTGGCTACCGGATGTACATGTGGTGCAATATATTTATAGACGTAGGAGGTAGCGGCTGGCCGCGCTGATATGCTTTCATCATGAAACAGGTATGACAACTTACAGCTAGTGTGAATGTGAAGATATGGAGCATGTTTCATTCCAATGTGCTGTCAGGTTACAAATCTACGATAGACACCAATGACTAGTATAATTTATAAAAATTTACGCTAAGGTTAAGCGTATTGAATTTCAATTTTACATCAGTATGCCAGATAATGCAAATAGAGCTCCGAGGCGAGCCAGGAGCCGGGAAGGCCTTCTGTGCGTCCCATGGAAGACAACAGAATGTGAACTCCTTAGAATCAGGCATCTACACATTTGTGCTTTATTAACATTAATATTATATGTATTGCAAGATGATGGGTTGATGATCGCCAATACAAAATGAATTTAAACATGTAATTCAAATAATTTACTCCTACTTTACTGATGGGTATAATAATAATGCAAATTTTCTTAAACACCGTGTATAGCGAAATATATACCTTATGCTATGATTTCATTAAAATCTATTAAATAAATTCCACACAGACAAAATTTAACACATGATATTGTGAACGACATAGATAATGACAGTAATTAGTTATTGCACGTACTATTAACTAGTGGGTTCGATACACCGGGACACACAGACATACGGTGGACGCGACGCACCTCACCTGTACAGTGTAACAACAACATTATACATGGAATATCAAACTGTATGTAACATAGATAGGAAAACATACCACACACCTAAGCGAATCAATGGGCCGGTGAATACTCTACACAACTGTTGGACATTTAGGACATTTACACATTTCAATTTACTAGATAAAACATTTACTGTAATGATAAAATGAGACACAAATTACTTTTGTGTAATTCAAGTCAACAAGGATATTTATTATCAATGTGGAAAACATGAACAGAAATGTACCGGTTTTCAGACTGATGGACTAAATACACATACCTCACAACACATTTCACAATTCACAAATAGAAAAGGCAGTTTAAGTAAGTTAAACACGAGATTAACATTTAGTTGTTAGTGAGAACGAGTTTAAAATATTTCCTGTTGATGTTTTGTATGAAATAGGCACTTGAAGTGAGAATCGTCATCGTAAATCGATGAAATGATAAAATCAAAATACAGATTTATAACAAAATTAAAATCATTTAAATCGTCAACTGGCAAAGAAGGAATGTATTAGCTACTTCAACCAAACGCCTTTTTGGTTATTTGACTGTTAACGGAAGCAGCAAAGCAGAGGCCGAGACATAGTAACACCGGACGGCAACGATCGCATCGCAACCGTTGGACCGTACAAGTCGTGTCACTGTTCTAACAGTGGTAGGTCATAATAAAAATAAAATCATTAAAATTCAATTAATCGGTTAAAATTATTTTAAATAAAAAGATAAAATCTTCTATGGCAGCTGAAATAAATTTGTACATTTTTGTACATGGCGTCAAAACGTTACACCTCACCCCTCAGGATTTGACTATACTCCATTAAATTTCCTAATCTACTAATATTTTTAATTACAATAAGAAAATGACAAAAAACTAACTACTACATAGTAAATATAGACTTAAATATTTAGCTCTACACATGATCTTTACGCATTCACCTACTTTGGCTGGGTTCACAAACAAAGGTTGTAGATTTTTCTAATTTAAATAATACTGGGAAGTTCTACCTGAGGGTTAAGCGAATGCGGGAGCCGGCAGGCAGCCGCAGGCGCGTCGGCGGAGCTATGCGATCGCTATCCAAACGTCCAACACACCTCAGATCTATCATGTAATAGTAAAAGCAAACAAAACAATAGGAACTCTCTACAACAGAAAAAGCTTTCAAACGTAAAATAATTAAAAGATAACACAAAAAATATTTTCCATTTCCTTAACAAAATTACTATGAAACATTCGTTAAAAAATATTCTCTGCAAAAATTAAATACATTAAATAGTAATAAAACAACTCCCCGATGGTTCGACACGACCTCAGCGCGTCGACTTGGACTTGCCCGTGCGACTCTTGTAACTTCGCAACGTCCTGTATGTAACATTACATAACGTAACTACCATTAATTTGGCATTCCAAATCTGCTTCACACGTAACATCTCAAATTCTCCATATACATAAAATCGATATAAGTAATTAATTGCGTTTAAATAAATAAATAAAAATTCAGGTGAGTAGATTTAATCTAGTCACGGAAATAAGACTACATAGTTTACCTACAAGGTATATAAAATGTTGTATTGTTCAGAAAGCCTGTGTCAGTGAAATATCTTAAAGTTAAGAAATAGCGACAGCCGTTGAGAATATCCCGTGACGCGTGCTCAATAACATTGCATCGCCACCTCCACTACTACGACATTTCTATGGTAATTTTTTATGACTAATGCCTTTACCCTCATTCCGTAAAATTCGTTACTAAATCGTCGAATGTTTGCGACGGCCGCACGAAACCGAGCGAGGCAAATGTTCGTGTATGAATTTCATGTCCTGCAAGTTCGGTTAAAATAAATTAACAGTTCATTATGGCACATTGTATGAGCGAAGTTGAAATCGGTTTCTTGGAACCTGTTTCGTGCTAGCGGTCCGCTCGTGACGCCGCCACGCGTATATTTACATTTCTATTAAGGCATTTATCTATCTAATATAAGCGTATATTCGTACCAATGCAATATTATTGGGCGCTCGTTCAATATTTGACCTTCCTTTCGACGCGTAATCTGAGATACAACTACACTAAACATTAAATTATGTGATAAATTATCCACATGGCACTGTTTGATAAAGGTCGTAAACCAATAGCGGTACTAGATCGCACCGTTGCTGTTTCAATTAGTAGACATGAAGCCAAGTCAAAATAAATTAGAATTTAGTAAGCGCTTAGGTAGCTTGAGCGTAAAACATGTTTAGTAAACTTCAGGAGATTATGCTGTTTGTGTATTAGTTTAGTACAGACAACAGTTACTATTCACAAAGTTAAAAATAACTTCGAGAAAATTTGAACTTAAAGTTTAACATGAAGAGTTTAATATAGATTGAGAATATTTTAGGTTTTGCGGCAGGTACAATGTTGACTGTACATTGAATACATTTTATTAACGGTTATAAATATATTAGCTGACAAATAATTACTCATTGAGTTTATTTAACCGGTCAACCGTTATTGCACAACTTAGAATTATTAATTACAATAACAGTTTTAACAATTTAAAAACTTAAACTGCCTATTTCACTAAAATAGCATGAACACAATACGTATATGTAATAAATAAATAGAACATTTGAAATGACAATATCCAATGTATGGTCATGTGAATTGTTCAGTGTTAAATTTTGTTCTTTGCTAGTTCATGCAATTTCAGTCTCAGGCTGGAATATCCACCAGCATAATCTCAATTCGAAGTCAAGGAAGAAACACAATAAAATAAGCTGAGTTTCCATTAGGCAACTATTTTGTGTGTTTTGCGACACTTTTGATGTTGTTAAATTGTTGTACGATACGACGCGAGCAACTAGCGCGCAACATTATCTTGGAAATATATTTAACGATAAACACTGCAACAAAAATACGAACGACTAGTCATCTATTATTAAATAAAATAGTAATATCATAGACTTTCTTCAGCCATTACACAAGAGTACATTTATGAAGGTCGTACTTTTGTATGTAGTAGTACATAGTAAAGGAAACAAGTATTTCTTGAATTTCTGTTCCGTCACAGCGCCTCTAGCGGGAGAAGTTGTCATTACGACGGTATTTTTGACCGATGTCGGCGACAGGGCGGTAGCAAGAGTGGGTGATACATAAAACATTCATTTAGATGGTGACTTCCTATAACTACAGTCAGGGATTTCATGGTAACTACTAATCACTCCGCTGTCACCTCCGCCCTCGCTCCGCTCTCCGCTGTAGGATCATCATGTAAAATATTTAGGAACGACGCTTTTCATTTGGACTGCCAATTAAAAATAAGACGGCTTATTGCAATCGTTTATACAAAACCAGATTTCTAATACAAATAAATATGTTTTACAATCTTTTCTCGGTTTATACCCAACGAAAACGAAACTTAAAAGTTTATAGAGTAAAGGAAGGCAGCCCAAGAATAAGGCATTGTCCGACGTGAGCTACAAACACAGCACGTTAATCGCGTCGCGTCGCAACCATCGTTGCCTACAACAACGACTGCATTCGATGGTAGGTAAAAAAACCCTTTTTGTGTAATATTTGTAACTATTATATTTGGTCAGATTCGTGCTAATCTTGCTTTTAGTGCAATTCGGAATGCGGCCAACATATCGCGTAGATCGAGTCACAAACTGACGTAATAAACAGTTCGCACCGCGTCGCATCGCAACTCCCTAACCAACAAGATCCAAAAGTTTGCCTGAGGGTCTAGTGCGAGTGCAACAAAATGGTCGCGTCGCTTACTTTTTTCGAAAAGTCAATGTTAATTTGTATTACTTTTCGATCAATAGGTGACTTGGTTGTGTGCAACTTGCACAAAGGCACCCGGAGGCCTAGCTCGAAAATGTATCTTTCGTTCGGACGTATAAACCTAACAAATAAAAATAACCAGTCTCATGTGTCAATCCTTTGATGAAATATGACCAAATCTATCTAGCCGTGTAAAAAATCCGACCTCTTTTAATTTGTTCACAAATTATCAAACCTTTGATACACAAGTGAATGGATATTATAATAATACGACCGATTGAACGATACGCTTTCGTATTAGGCCTGCTATACACAAATAGTTGCCTAAGAGGATTTTAGTAGAGTAAAAGAAATAAGATTACTGGTCGCGGAAGGGCGCGGCGCGTGTGTGCGTGTGGGCGCTCATCGCACGTCGGTGAGGTTGCTCTTGTCGCCGAACAGCTTCACGAGCTGCTCCTCGTAGTCGTCGATGTTGCGCTTCATGATCTCCATACATGGCCCGAGGAGGCGCTCGAACGTTTCCACGTCGAGGACTGTTGGCAATCAACAAAATGTTATGTTGACAACTGCTGTGCTCGTCTTTTGTCTTTGTTTTCAATTCATGCAGTAAGATGAGTGTTTTTATTTAATATCTTTTAATATAGTGTTACTCAGTATAAGTCAGTGTCTCATAATTAGGGTTCCGTACCCAAAGGGTAAAACGGGACCCTATTACTAAGGCTCCGCTGTCCGTCTGTATCTGGCTGTATCTAATAAACCGTGATAGCTAGAGTTGAAATTTTCACAGATGATGTATTTCTGTTACCGCTATAACAACAAATACTAAAAAACAGAATACAATAAATACCCAAAGCTCCACGTCTGGATTTCACTAAGTAAAATCCACATCAATCAATCAGCATGACCAACAAAACACGATATGATATGATATATAACGATTTATCGACACCCAACTGTCAAATTACGATATACCTACATAGCCGCCATCTTGAACTTTTATCGAAACAACGAGCATGTATATCATATCGTGTTTTGTTGGTAACGCTAGAGGGGTAGTCAATAAGTGAGTTACACGATCATACAGCAACATTATGACCGTACTGATGAGCATGTAACTTTTTTCCTTTAGACAAACATTGTTTAATGATAGATCTAGCAGATGGTGCTGGCCTCTTTGATGTTGCCAAAGGAGACCAAGTAATCGGGAAGGAAAGAATATCCTGATGTTCTTTATAATTTTAAATTGAGCTCTGAAGCTTAGTTTTAGTGCCCAAGCTAAGGTTTCGTCAGGTTGTGGTGACGCTAGGGAAGTATTTAAATAATAAAATGATAAATGCTATGACTAGTCCGACTTTAAAGGTTGCAATTTAAGAACATGACTTAAGATACTAAGTACTCAAAACGAGTATTATGTGAATTCGAAGCCACATTGCCCTTTTAACCCGATAGGTGTTGCATTGTGTTTGATTAAAAAGAAAATAGAATGTGCTTTATCATACAGTAACAATGTTTGGTTAACTTACATGCGGCTTTGGTAGGTCCCACGGCGTAAGCTGAAGCCGCGCGAGGCTTGTGGGTGACGAGCGCTAGCTCTCCGAAATAGCCTCCTTTGCCTAGATAACAAACAAATTACGCTAGTATTAACAACTGCTTTCGCCCAACGATATATTCAAAGTACTGTACACTATTTGGCAGCAAATAAATAAAAAACTACATAATAATATTTCACTCCCATGTACATTCAGAAGAATACTGATAGTCTGCCGTCTCGACGAAGTACATGCCGTCGGCGGTGTGTCCCTACTCAATGACACCTCGCTGTATGGCTGTAAGGATCTATCTGCTAGCGCTCACCGAGCCGCTTGATCTCGTGCTCGTTGCCGTCGTCGCGCGTGATGCGGATGCTGACGGAGCCGTCCTCGACGAAGTACATGCCGTCGGCGGTGTCTCCCTGCCGGATGATCAGTTCACCGTCGATCAGCGTACGCGGGACTAGAGCATCGGCTAAGTTGGCGCGCTCGTATGGCTGTAACAATTGGTTTTTATTACTTTAACTGCATCAATTATGGAATTACAGCACAATTACAGTCTAGAAGTGTCTTTAAGAAAATAGGGTGTAAACTAAAGCATAGAGAAAAAAATATACTACGTAAAACAGAGAGTCAGTCTCGGTACTTTGAAAATTTCCACCTTAACTCGCGCGAAAGATAGCGAAGGTGGTGAGTAAATGGAACTAAAACTTACCTACGCCAGCGTTTGTTTCATTCTCTGACTAGATGGCGCTATCTGCGCAGTGATAGATAACTTGCACATAATTAATAGAGCATAATTTATTTACATTAATTTCTGCTTCGTTCCGTCAGAGAATGACAAACCACCATAAGGTTTACAATTGTTTGCACCCTTCTGTCAAAAAAATATAAACTAACACTTGACAAATTTCGAAAATCGTTCTAACGTCCTCGTAGCTTAGTTGGAAAGGCACTCGCTCGAAGTGTAATGAGCCGTGTGGGTTCGGATTCCGCCTGTTGCGGTCTTTTTTTTTCTAGTGGTTACATTATCTTGAATAACTTTTTGTGCGTATCCATAACTTTTTAAAGATATTATGTACTATTTTTATTTTTATTTTAGTCAGTTTCTGATTTCTCTAGAGTATGATCCTAATTTTTATGAAAACTGATGATGGCGTGCTTTGACCCATTTTCTATTTGTTATTTATTTTGTGAATATTATGTAAAGAAATATATGCAAAAGTTTAGTACTAAGTTTAGTAATTAAAAATTGTTTTAAATGTAAATAAACAATTTTATATCAAAATATTTTAAATTTTGCCGCCGACCAAGATTCGAAGTCGCGCCCCATGGAATATTATCCCGAATTAGCATTTTGGGCATCGATACTTGACAGTCAATAACGAAATTCCTAATGAGGTTTTAACTTGAAACGACCGTTTATGACATATTTACGTCATTTAGACTTGACCTTTGGACCTGAAACACAAATGAAATGCCTTCAAATAAAATTCATTGTTAATCAAAGTTGATGAAAAAAATTGGAATCATGAATAGGGTTACCAAATTGTCTTTTTTAGATTGACCGTAAAAATTTATTTCAAAATTATTGCTTTCGGAAACAAATCTCTCTCTCGATCAAAGCAAAACTATCTTAAAGCCCTTTCAACCATTTTTTAACCGACTTCAAAAAAAAGGAGGAGGTTCTCAATTCGTCTGAATGTTGTTTTTTTTTTTTTTGTATGTATGTTACGCGATTACGCCGTCAATTATGGACCGATTTCAAAATTTATTTTTTACTTTGAAAGGGTATACTCCCGAGGTGGTCCCATTTCCACCAAGTCAGATTCTGATGATGGGATCCCTGGGAAATCGAGGGCGACCCTCAATTTTTATAGGCACCCATAATGTTTTGCATATATTTTCTGACTCGATGCTGATTTTTGGGTCTGGTAATCATCATGTCATGTTGCTGACCTGATGATGGAAGCCACAGAACTCCTTAACGGATAGGAGTTAGGAGGGAAAAAATAGAGGACTTAACACTTAAAATTGTAAAATAAAAAAAGTTTAATAAAAAACTAAAAACCGACTTCAAAATGAAACTAAAAAGCGAAAAATAATATTGACTAAAACATACCTAATCAGTTCTTTTTAGAGTCGGTGCCAGCCATCGAGAGTTAAAATGTGTTCATTCGCACCGACTCCAAAAAGAACTGATTAGGTATGTTTTAGTCAATATTATTTTTCGCTTTTTAGTTTCATTTTGAAGTCGGTTTTTAGTTTTTTATTAAACTTTTTTTTACCTGTAAATTATTTTTCCAAGGTAAAACAAACGTCGATGCAGCATAATAATTTCAATGTTTGAGCGTAAGCATGCAAATCGTATGCCATGCAATATTTTGCAAAGAGTAAGTTGTGCCAAATGAAACATCTGTCTGATTAAATGAAACATGACCAAACAATTATTTGTTAAACAATAATATCCGAAAAAAGAGATTTTATAACTAAAAAATTGCTATAAGTTGAAAATGCAAATAATTGCCAATGTTGTTTTGATAAATGTTTTTTTTGCCAAATGCGTAAAATAGTTGGGTTGTGATATTTTGGGAAACGTTTTCTAGCTAAACATTAGTAATCCATACTTTTCTCCTAAAAATTGATTTTTTAAATCACTTCCCAAATATTAAAACAAATCCCCATATTATAAAACTACAATGCTCCAACTGGTAGCCCTAGCTACGAACAAATATTTGACGGCTGTTCAAAACCTACATTATTTTGAAGCTTCTTGCTTTTGACCGTTAATTACCAGAGAGTATATCTGGTGTAAAAAAAGGCTTCACCAAGCCGAATACCACATATTCTACGTATTATTACGATCATTTTTTTCTTTTACACTATACCTGGGAAATGACGGGTTACAGAGTTATTGACAGACAAAGTTAAAAAATTTTTTCAAAGATTTTTACAAAATTGACTTCTGTTTGATAATGCTAAACTTTGTTACAAAGAAACATGATAAAAAATTTCAGTCCTTCTTTCATAAAAGGCCTTTAAAGGGCACAGCCGGCAATGAATCGTGCGCATTGCTCTCGCGCCACCCGCTCGCCCGCCGACCGCTTACACACACAGGCATAGTCTGTGGCGTGCGCGCTATACATTGCGGGTTAGAAATAAGTTATGTTTTTTGATACTCAAAAATTAAAGTCATTTCCCAGCAATTATTTTTTTGCATTCTACTTGGTTTTATGTATAGAATTCATGGTTTAAGGCTTCGTTAAGCCTTTTTTACACCCTGTATAATTACTCATTTAAGAAAAAACTTATATTTTAAAATTTAGATTTCCTTTATATATTTTTATAAATTATTCGATAAAATAATGCGAAATGCATATTACCTCTATAATCAACATAAATGCCGTGTTTAGTTTTTATCAATCCAATAGCTGACGTTGCGTTTCCATAAAAGATAGTTTAGGTTAAAACCGATAGATGGCATTATACAGTAAATGTTTTAAATTTTAGTTAAAATGATTTGTTTTGAAATAAATGTTAAAATTCTATAAACATGTTATCTAAAAAAAACAAAAGTGATAAAAAAGTGTTTTGATAACGTTTTTATCAAGAGTTATCGTTCATTGAAATCAACCCCAATCCTAATGAGCCTTGTAGTGACATCTTTTCGTTTTTAATATGTACTAAACCTACGACATATGGCGTTGACCAGACATGACTAAAGGGTGAAATAGAATTTAATCGGTAAATTTTTGGGAGGGTTTTACTTATTATTTTTAATAACTTTTACTTAGACCCTAACATTTAGCATTTTAACTAGATAGATACCTCTAACCCTGAAAAGTACCCTGAAAGACGAACAACTAATAATTCGATAAGTGTTTTAAGGATGCGAAAGAATTAAAAGTACGTATTGTACTAGTTCAATGTATGACTCTTTGTGTCTATTTTTGTTCGTATCATATTGCTTTTGACTCAGTAAAAAGAGGAATGTGAACCAATTAACAGCTACGTATGAAATTCAGTTAATTAAATCCTGGGGTAACGTAGATTTTAATTAATAAATGCCACGATGACTGCATGCGTTTGTGACGTATTTAAAGGTCGCTTGATAACTTCGCTTTTCTGAAGCATTCTGCCCAGCAAAGTTGATAAAACAACTTTGTGCAACTCTTATTAGTTGATGAAAGTTAGAGGATTTAGATAGAACGTTTAAATTTGTAGCACAGAAAAATAAAAAAGGACTAAAAAAAAAATACCTTGCAAGGTTATTGTATGTTTTTTTCAATTTTGCAATACAAAAGAAAAGCGGCCAGAGGAATGCTTTATTTTTAGAATTTTTACTAGACCGTTAATAAGTATAATTATTACTAGAATGCCTGTTGAGACGAGGAACTTTTGTTCATGGCTGGACGACAATTGCATTCGAAAAGTCAGCGTAGGACTTGTCATGGACTCAAAGCACGTGGTTGATGTGCGATCATTTGGCGGCCAGAAATTTATTAAAACGGACGATATGGAGGCTTTTTCATTGAAAATATTACGATTTAAAATGTATTGTAATATACTTAAAGCATGCAAGAGATGCTTTTTTGCGATCATGTCGTTCGATGTCCTGAGTGGCCCGGAGGACTTTTGCACGCAGTACTTTTAGTCTCTCGTGACTTAGCAGATGCAGTGTTGAGCGACCTATTTTGAGAAACAAAAAAGTACTTCGAGGACTGTCCTTCGATAAACCCTTAAAAGATACCTAATAATTTATAATTCAGGTACAAACGCTCACGACGACACTATAGCAATAGATATGAGTTATGACGTTTACACTTTCAGATAAAATCTTATAATCGAGAGTCCGGACTCTAGCCATAGAGAGTTCCGTACCACAATCGTAAATACAGTGTATTTTTGTTGGTTTTGAAGCCGCAAAATGCTGGCAGGAGAAGAACTTACAACTTTGCACTTAAGTATTCTGGTATAATTTAGTGCAAATTAAAATCTACTAAATATGTTGTTTTAAGATAGAAATATTATTTAAGTACTTCAGTATGTTAGAGTGATTTCAGTATTATAAATAAATAACCATCAAAGCATGCTGGCTGGCAGGCTTTGCTGTTATCTTTTGTCAAACCACACCACTGCGTGACACGAGTCTTATCGTCAGCAATTTTTTTTACAACTGCTGCCACCACTTGCTTTGCACTATCTTCCGGCATGCATCCTAAAACTACTTTTAACTTGCTAAGTTGCGTTTCCTATGAATTAAAGAATCCGTTGACAATTTAATTCTTGTTGAACACAATGTTTTTTCCTAAATAGCAAAATTAATAAACCCCATGACAAAACCATCGTGATCATTTATTTTTTGAATCATAATTTTGACGTTATCAATGACGTATTTAATATGGATTCACATTATCAATGCCTTATCACGGCGCGTTTCTTGTACATTTGATTGTTATCTGAATAAAAATTATTTATGTATTGCCATTACGAAAGACTATAGTATTAAAAAGCGTCACAATCTTATCATTAGTGATTGTATCTCAATGTTACTAGCCGCGAATGGTAATCAAATTCTTACTAGTTATAGAAGAGTTATTGTATTCAGAAAGCATGCAATGATCATGGCAAATGCACGGTATGTAGATTTAATAATGTAGTTCTTGGATGACATAATTGTCTATTGTTTCAAACAAGTTCAGTGTGAACTGAACTTTAGTTTTTTTTGTTTAAAAATACATTCAAAAGAATGTAGTTATATTTACTGAATGATTGTAGTTCACGTCATCTGTTCGTTGGTGGTATAGGCTAAATATTTTAGTCATGATAAACATGATATAAAACGTCATGATACCTAATTTGATTTGATTTTAAATCTTTATTAATATACCTAAGTATTAATAGTTAAACCGTGTTTACTCGCTTTCTGACAAGTTCATTTAGTATACGATAGTTAAAAATCTTAACACTAATTTTGAAATATCGTTGTTATGCGATGTGTATTTAAATTGTATATGGTACCACCTACATTAGTACGTTAGATCTGATCAGAAATAATTACTACAACAGTAGCGAGTCAAATTTAATTTGTGCGAATTGGACAATTCACAAAGTTAATATTAGAACTAGATTTTAAAGTATTTGAATATTTCAGACTACAAGCAGGTAAACTCGTATTATATTCCAACACACTTCACTATCCACGGTTATTACACCGCGTTGCTTGTGGGTATTGATTGTTTTAAGTTCGGTAAAATTTTCGGGACGTTGAGCATTAGGGCCATTCAGTCATGTATGCAAAAGTTGGGGGAGTGGGGATTAAGATAGGTGCGTCACTTCCTGCAGTCGTGATATAGATATTGTTAAAAAAATAATTTTTAAAATGTATTCGACAAGACAAACTTCATTTATGTAAGATTAAAATACATAAAGTTAAATTGAAAAGGAAAAATTAACACAAAATATTATACTAGTGACATTTGAGTTGTTGGATCTTCAACTGTTTTTTTTTTTGCAATTTTGGCCGTCGGATTTATCTAAACTAAAACTTTTAAAAATGAGACGTGGTATAAACTGACTTGGTTACGGGTTTCGATGAACAAAAATAAATAATATTTTTTTCAAATACAGATACGTATGATTTCAATTGATCGTTCATCGAGGCGATCTAAATTCCGTTAACGATAGGTACGTTAAAGATTCTTTCCTTGGCACATAATCGACAGCTTTACCAAGGTAATATTGCTATACGAAACCACGTTTCGTATTGTCAAAGGGTAATTTTACAGTAATTACAGTCAACCATGTTGAGTGCAAAACATAAATAGTAAAATAATAATCTCATTAACGTTGGTTTTGTATTTGTTTTTGTTCTGCATTTTAACATAAATAATAAAAGAAGTGAAGAAGTGATTGTGAAAAATCAATGCCCATTTGACAGGTAATTCAGATAAAACAATCTTATGTACGTAATCTGTTATGATGCTCTTATGATAAGTGAATATGCACTTTACTACTGAAAGAATGGTTTGACGTTTGGGATGTACATATAGTCCTGGTATTAATAGTTAAAATGCCCTTGTACTTTTACTGAATTTTACTATAGCGACTACATAAATATATAAACTATAGTTCTCACAAAAATAGGTAAATACTTCTTCTTTATGGGTTCGTCAATGATGACGATCGCGACCACACATAGTGTTCTACCATAGGCTGCACATAGGCTCTGTTCACAGCATGATACACGTTTTCGCCCACCGTGCGACTATTTCGTGAGTGACTTAGCCCGAGCACAACCATCATACTCCCAAAATTACATTATGCTACGTAACTACCGAACTTTTGGTCCGTAAATCGTAGCATGGTGCTTGCTATACAAAATAAATGGAATAAGACGAGACGAAAGGTAAGGCACTACAACGAATGCTACAAAATGTCTGTGGCTGTGTTAAAGGTTAGGTTTAAAAACACCACGAGCGTATTTAGCCGAACATTTCGGTATTAAAGGGTCACACCCACACTAGCGTCTTTCGAGTGTCGACGTCGTTGCAGCATCCAATCATTGTTGACAAACGCTTGCGCAGCAGCATTTACTTAACGCTGATTGGACACTGCCACTGCGCTGTAAGGGACGCCTAAATACGCTCGATCAACTCGACCCACTGGTGGGTCGCGAGTCGCGACCGCGAGCGAATATTTAGTGGGCCCAGAAACATACGTAAGATAAACCGAACTATCGGGCTAATAGCCAAGTCAAAATATTTTATGCGCTTTTTTAAGGCAGTCAAGAAGTGGGTCCCGAATTTGGCAGTTTTTGTTAAGGGGGTCGGAACCCAATCAAGTTTGGGAACCAGTGTGCTACACAGAACGTTACATACTATGTACTTAGCAAATTGAGATTTCTAATATTATATTTTGCTTCCTTTCCTAAAGGTTCAGCGATATACGTTTTGCTTGCTATAAACGGTTTGTAAACAAACACAATATTTATATGTTTTGGAGCGAGTCCAGATATTCAAAAAGTAAAATATCTACATGTCATAGCCGGTGTATGATGTGGTTATGTAATGTTCCTAATTTATCCAAGTATTAATGAAACCTATCTTGGCGTTCTCATGACTTTTTTTTGAACTTTTCACTGGGGCATGGACTCTTGTCAGTTAAATTTGTCTACTTTATAATGCACTAGCTGACCCGGCGAACTTTGTACCGCCTAACAGCAAATTTTTTTTCGTCAGCTTTACCAATTTTTAATTATTTATTTTGCTATTCGGGCCGGAGACAAATCTAACATCTAACAAAGCCGTTCTCGAGTTATAAGTGTTGTAACAAACCAGACTTTTTATATATTAAGATAAATTTTGCGGACCCCTAATAACGCCCAACTGCATTATACAATGTGATATGGGCGGTTCTTCTAACCCGTAAAGGCTAAGTGCGATATCTAATTTTATAGAAAAAAATAATAATTTGGGGGGTCACAACCTCACCCCCTAGGAATAGCGGCCATTTTGTTTTTTTTAACACTTTAGGCAATAACGTAGGTTTTATGTGTCGTAGAAACATGAAAGAAATACCACAAGATAGCTAAAAGAAAAGAGTAACTGACCATAAACTTCATTTCTGGTGATTAGAGTTCCCTTGAATAGGAAAAAAATAATTCATTAAATTACTTTTTTTGCAGCTTTTTTTTAACCCCAAATTACCTTTTCTGTAAATAAAATTAGGTACCGAACTTAGCCTTAACGGGTTAGAAGTACCGCTCATATCACATTGTATACGCTCTTCTAACTTTAATTTTTATCTGTCTTCCTGGTTTAGGACGGCGGACCACAATTTGAGCAACACTGATCTCGACCACATTGGCATGTAACCCTGTAATACATGAAAACGGCCGTTTGAGTTTGTCATAGGATTGATAAAGAGATGGTAATTTTAATCTGTTAGGCTTTTACGTCCGAAGTTCCGAACGAAAGAAACATTTTCGTAGTAGATCTTCAGAGACGCGTGTGCGCTGAGAAAGCAACCAATCACAGCTGGCGGTGCGGACGCGTCGCACGACTAGCCAATCACGTAATCGTGATGGTCACCTGTTTATCTTTCGCCCAGCGCTCAAGTTCCGTGCAGCTCGTTGTATGTTAAGGTTAAGAATAATGTATAACAGTCACATACCTGCAGCGCCTTCAGCATGGGCACCTTGTCTAACAACTCTTCGTACAGCTTGCGCTTCTTGAAGGCGCTCTTGAGCAGAATACGGCGGAAGGTGTGTCGGTCCATGGCCCACAGCGCGCCCGGCGTCTGCGCGCGCACCGACGCCGCGCGCGGCATGTTGTACATGAGAGCCAGCTCGCCGAACGAACCCGACCCTTCGTATGTGTGCACCACCTGTTCAGAGACCAAGTTGGAATGATATACTCTCACTCTTACACACAAACAAATTATGACGGCCCCTGGCCCACAGGGTGCCCGGCAACCGCGCGCCACATGTTGTACATAAGATCTAGCTCGCCGAACGAGCCCGACCCTTGTATGTGTGGACCACCTGTTCAGAGACCAAGTCTTGAATGATATACTGTCACTCTCGCATACACACAGACAGACACACACACAAACAAGTATGACGGCTCCTGGCCCACAGCGCAACCAGCGTCCGCGCGCGGCATGTTATACATGAGCGCTAGGTCGCCGTACGAGCTGGACCCTTCGGATGCATGGACCACCTGTTCCGAGATATCTAGTGAAATAGTCGCGAATAAAAAACTATCAACAGGCTGCAGTACTCGGTCGATCTATGCAAGTAAACTTGTTGGCTTTTCGATTAGACAACGCGCTAGCAGCAACAGCTAACGCAAACAGTACCAAAGCCAAATAGAAATCGCCTAATCTCTAGAATACTCAGAGTACTTTCTTTTACGGCGTGTGTCACGTTGTCTACTTCATTTATCTGTCCAAAAGCGGAACTCACGCGGAAATACACTCGTAAATCGATTTACCGTCCTTAGTGAAGCGGAAGTACCAAACGGCGACTATTACGGTTAGGAAACAATGTAGGATAAAAAAGGTAATGAGAAACAATCTATTTCACACAATTCACAAAGGACGACACTCGCCAGACTAGTTACAAGTTGATTACTTGTCAACTTGTCAATGCCGGCTTACTAAACTTTCTACCTAAAGCGTCCAGTCAGAAACGTCGAGAATTAGTGTAATCCGGTCGAATGGAATATGTAATGCACAAGAATGGAATAACCAATTTTACTTGGTAACGTCGTAACGGGTATTAGAAAGTATGACGTAAGTGTATAAATGAGTAGTAATGATCATCACTGAATTAATAGATTACAGATAATAGTCGTAAATCTTTCACATTGACGACCGTCTGGTGTAGTGGTTCGTGCTCTGGATTATTAAGATAGCGGACGCGGGTTCGAATCCCGCAAGGGAAATTGTTTGTGTGATAAGCTCGATTTGAAAATGGATTAGAATAGTTTGTTACGAGATTGCTACCATGTACCTTATTTTTGAGTTCCCGATATTTCGCCACTGTTGCAAGCGCCATGATCACTGAGTAACTCAAAAATAAGGTACATGGTAGCAATCTCGTAACAAACTATTCTAATGTTAGTGACCATGAAAGTTTAAAACAATATATTGAAAATGGATATCATAAAATATATTGAAATATGTCTATCCGTTACCTATTCACCATGATATATGATATATGTGATTTTAAAAATAAAGTTTACTTAACCGTCATATACTAGACAAATGGAAGTATTCTGCAAGAATAACAAACCAATGAATGTTAAAATAATTGCTTCATTCATGGTGAAATGTATTTGTCAATGCAGCGGAGCTACGCTACTCGACTTGAACGTCGCCGTTGTATGAAAATGGGTCAGAGAGAGTAATGTCATTAAACGACGCATCCGTGCACAGACTGCGTGTGTAGGTTACTCTATCGTGGGCAACGTCTCGGCTTAGTTATAATATGGAAACATGGAAATCGGCAATTTAAAAAAACCTTGTTAGTTTTTTTAATTGGGTAGAGCGATTTCTGTGTTGGCTCTTAAGACTAAAGAGTATTGTTCGCAATCAATAGCAACTGCGAATAGTTGTGCCATGATTTCATGTCACCACTATATTAGGCTTACAAAGAGTTGATTCGAAGACCTGTTATACAAACGTCTACCAGTTTTTCTCTTCTCTGGTGTATTTAGAGTCATCTTGATCGCTATAAAAATCAATACATAGCGGAACGATAATTGGGGTAGCTCAATGAAAAAAACGTCCTTTGGGAACGGAGAAAAAACTAATGAAACGTAAATCAAAAAGAGTTCGATCTGTTGCAACAAGTGTGCCTGTCGACCAAGTCTATATTACACATACATAATGGAGTAGAAATGTGTTTCATTCTTCGTTTTTTACTGCCAACTAAAACCTGTATCTGTACTATTTTAGTATTTCCGAGAGTTGACAGGACTTGTCATTACATACATACAAATGAAAAATCACTATCTGGCTACGGAGAAATATGGCCTGTATTGCTGCTCCGGTATGTGCTCGATACCAATTCCCGTGGGCCACAGTTTCCTCAAACCAAATGCGCCCCTACTACGGGGTCGTCCCCAGTGACAAGCATGTCGTCGAACAGTCGAAGACACCGTTTTCGATGACGTGGAAATGTTTTGGTATACATACCAGTGTTTTTTTGTCATGTGTTTGGAGTCTACATCATGCATGACCGCTAACAAAATTAATACAAAGATGAACGGTTACTAGGTCATGTATTTTAGGACTAGCAAATATACTCATCAAACCGAAATTGCTAGAGTTCGATATGTTGCCATATTGATCAAGTCCTTTCATTTTAGTTTTGTAATATTGTTGTGTGTCTCTAATAAAAACTTTCTCTCTCTCGCTCTCACTAGAACCAAATGCGCTAACCTTCTCTACACGATCGTCCCCAGTGACGAGCACGTCGAAGACGCCGTTCTCGATGACGTAGAAGTTGTCGCCGTCGTCGCCTTGCCGGATCACGTACTCGCCGGGTTCTGCACGCTTCTCAAACATGGCGTCCAGCACCTGTATAAATACAATATTGTTATTCATGTGTCCAATATGTCAGGACACAAGTTTTAATTTGTTCAAAATGTAGGTAATAATATAATGTATGTCTTAATTTGTGACTGTGGGTTTATTAGTTACGCGTTGATAGTATTATTTTTTCATTTTAGAAGCGATTAAAGCTAAATAAATATTATGGTACATCCAGATCTGGCGAATAGCGCAGCTCGCGAACCGCACACCGTTACTGCAATCGTTTGGTGCGCTTCTCTAGCACTCATGCTCATGCAGCAGGTACAGTGCGCGCGTTGTGCAGTCCCAGTTCACTTTCCAGGAAGTGGTGTAGCTCTCAGGTCACGGCGAACGCGGCTCTTGCGCGTGTGCGGCTCGCGCGCGGCGCACCATCATAAAATACGAACTGCGAATTCGCCAGGTCTTGACGTTAGCCTTAAAAAAGTAAAATGAACGTGTTTTGGGAACAGTAGGATATCCGGACTATCCGGAGCAGCATGAGGTATTGGTAACGGCCAGGGAAACGTCCAATTAGGGGAACACCGCGGGCGCCCTTTACTGCCGGCGTTCTCTCACCTGCTGCATCTGCTGTGTGTCGAGCGAGCGGAACAGCAGGATGTCCCGCACCGCCTCGGCGAGCCGGGCCCACTGCGCGTCCGACTTGGGGAACACCTCGGGCGCCTCCTCGTCAGAGTCATTGTAGCTACAGTTACTGCCGCCGTTCTCTCACCTGCTGCATCTGCTGAGCGTCGAGCGAGCGGAACAGCAGGATGCCCCGCACCGCCTCGGCGAGCCGGGCACGCTGCGCGTCCGACTTGGGGAACACCGCGGGCGTCCCTTCGTCCGAGTCATCTTCCTCCGGATCATAAGTCTCCGCGAAGACAGACTTACGACGGTTGTTGAAGCGCGCCACTGGCGGCTCTGTTGACACATATTTTAATAAGGTAATTGCTGCATGGTAAAAAGTAACTACAAACAAAAAAAAAGTTCTATAGTATCAAACTACAGCTTCCTAAGGTTGAACTAAATCATCTATTAGAACTAGCTGATTGTAAGGGCGAGAATGAATGGATTTCCTACCTAAATCTGTTTGCACCAATTTCATATCTAGAAAGAACCAGGCCAAGAAACAAGATTTGTACCATGAATTTGGATATGAAGATTCGTCAGAATATAATTGTTTAACCAATCGTTCAGATTGCAATCCGGAGCATGCCACGCATGTTGGAGACGTGTCTTGGTTGGCAATTGGCATGTTGGATACTGAAATGACGTCTGTCAGTGGCCAAGCCGCGAATAGATTTTTAGACTTTCAAGTGGGCAATGCTACGTTTAAGGACGTCAACAGACGGATGGCTATGACGAGAATACCCGAACTTCACGTTAACGTGAGCGTGGAACCCATTTACCTAGAGGTAGCTTTTGACATAAATTTCTCCTAAAGGTAAGTGATGATAAAGATAAATGTGGAACACACTCAGTAAAACAACTGCCTATTTTCTGTCTTTTTTCGGGACATTCACAGTTATCAAGTAAAGCTCACATTATGCTCAGAGTAAACTGTATACCTAATGAGGTTTATGTAAGTAGCTGCCTACTTTACCCAACACCTAAAATAACATTTTTAAACTACACATCACGTCATCTTCTTCCAGACGCTCCTTTAGCGGAATGTTTATTTTACCAAAGTAAATTATCCCTTTAACTCTACATGTGGATATTAAGCAGCACATTGAATAAGTCCAAACCTACTTATCTTCGCAATTAATAGATATACCCAAGGGCAATAAAATCTAATCAATAGCGTATTAGCAGACGCCTTAAACACTAACAATAATCAATAAGGGTCTAGCTAGCTAGCTAGATATTCGTTCTTAAAAAGGATGCAGCATTAAAACCACGAGTGCCACCTTAATGTCTTTAATACTACATAAGAGTTTGTAATGTGGGGCTTGATTAAGTTATTAAAGAGTCTCTTGAAGTTTATTACGTGATCATAACTTCGTTGTTTGATGTTAACGTAATCATATTTCAGATTATAAATGATTTGACTTCTCAATTTTTTTTTAATAAAAAGGCTCGAAAATTATCTGATAATCATTGACGAGCGTAAAACGAATGACGTACCTTAAGTAATTTTCTCCTCATCCGAACAAAATAGCAGGTGTATAATATTTAGATATTTAACTAAAGAAAAACATCTACTTTACCCACGTTCACCCCCAGGAGATAAGGTAGTAATCGTAGTAATAAGATCTGTGTAGGTCATTTACAACGATCGCTACGCTCTTGCTTACGAGGTTCAAGGCCGGTACGCAACTTAACTCAGTCCTACATCTTTGATCATAATAATACATACAAGTACATAAGACTGTTATTAGTGTTATTACTGAGCTTTTCGCGCAGACTAAGACGACTGCACATGATGAGCTATCGCCTATCTCGGAAAATTAAAAGTCAGATAGTAGAACAGTAAGATCGACCGAATTCAATCATTTTGACATTCATTGTAAGTCATGTGTGAAATAAATAAACAGCATCAGAAGTAGATACAAGAAATAATCTTAACTAATTAGAAACCAACATACCTACACATTACTCAAGGTTTTAGTAGAGTTCATTGAATGGTGGTAATCTATCAATGGTCATGGGTAACTGCTTTTACTTCACATTAGACAAGAACAGTTCACACGGACCAATAGGAGCATTATGTTTTATGTCATTGCAATAAAGGTTACACAAACTCATACAGGATATTAAGTCGTTTTAGTACCAAGTCTACATACTTGGTATGTGTTACACAAACCTAAAACTTCGTAGTTTTTGTTTTATATCACTTTAATAATAATAATAAAACTTTAGCAATAAACTAAAACCTGTTTAGCAATAAATGTCAGTTTAAACTAACACTTGTTTAGCAATTAATGTCAGTTGTTTTTGTTTAATGTTCTTTTTTATTCTTATATTAGTCCCATACCTCATACACCTCCCTCAGGTCTGTGAGGTAAAATAATGTCCTACTTTTAACATGAAGAAACCCTGTACCTAATTCATTAACTTGCATTCTAGAAAAAGGCTGGTTTTTCAATATAAATAAAGTACTTACAAGAAATGAGAATATACTGTGCTACCATAAAAAAAAATGGTTTATTTACAAAGCATTACCAAGATTAATTACACAAATTATTTATTTTAGTATTGCATAATGTTTTAGAAAATAAAGTTTTATTTATAGCTTGTATAGTGTTTACTTTCTTCTAAAGTTTAGTGTGATATCACTTACTAATCTCAACTGTTATGATAAATTCATATAATCTATTTTAAATCTGTGCAAGCCACTGAATGTAAGCATGTATATTATATGAAATCACATAATCAACAGATGTTTGTAGCTAACTGCTTTAACACTTAGAATATGGTAGGTACCTAACTATTGTTTCCTTACATAAGAAAAACAATTTCATGAAGAAAAAACAAAGACATTTCACAAAATGAGTCATTAACCAGTAAATGTGTGGTATAATGATCATCTTACTCCCAGTAAGTACATACTCTAACAATGAAACAGAACGTCTCTTGCGCAAACAGAACTCAAGGCCTGGTTAGCACCTGTACATTTTATTGTACAGACACTTTGCAAGCTGTCATTACGTATTTCTATCTAATTTTATGTAACACATGCATAAAAAAGGCCAACATCTGGTTCCGTTCACAATGTTAGTCAGTCGCGGACATAGGAAAAATAAGCCAATCTCATCATCACAAAACTTCAAAGCATTAAAAACAAATGCGCAAATGGGATCAGTGTGTAGTAAACACTGAAAATTTATGCCTCTCCAAACAAGTTCAGTCAAAACCTTACATTCTCTTAGAAGCATGTTAGTATCATTTCAACTATGATTTGAAATTGTATGAAAAAGGAAGTTGTGCTCAAATAAACTTGTCATTTGAGTAACATTAGTTTTATCCCTAAACTAACAATAACTGTCCTATTCAATTTATTTATCACTTGGCAACAGCCAACAATATTCTGTAAAAACATGTATAATAACGTAAATAAAGTTATATCATTGAAACTGTAATGGCAGTGAGCCAAACATTGAAAGATTACTACTGCTGGCTATAGTAGAGAGAGTATTTATAAATATTTTTATCAAGCTTATAATCTGTTGCTACTTTAAATAGTGGAATTGTTACTATAGATTAATAATTCTGTACTCTTAACATGTATAATATTTAGAAATTTTAGAAACCTATGAAGTTTTAGAGACATTTTCATGATTAAGAGAAAACAGCCATTTGACATTATTATACTATATTACATATTTGGTATCCAAGTTATTTGTTAATCATAGACCAGTTGTGCCGACAAATGTGAAAATTAGGTCAACAGTATCTAATAAAACTGTTTGAAATAGCTAAGGTTTGCTCATTGCTATAAAATATAATTTGGCTCTCAATAATCAATTACTTAAATGTATTATTCAAATGGAATTTAGGTTCATTGATGTAGGTAATTTAAAGAATGTACTCATTTTGTTTGGACCAAATACTAACAGGTCCAAATTGTAGAGTTCAACTTTATAAATATAAATAAATTAAAAATTAAAGTATTATAGCCTGAATTTGGTGCAATTTTAAGGCATGCAAGTCACGCATGAACTATGAAACTAGTTGCTCATGGACATTGGTCAATCACATGAAAATGATGTCGCCCTAGCACTACGGGCCAGCTAAACCCACCTTTGGAATCCTGACAACATTCTCGTGACTGTTACTGTTTGTTTAACTAATATGTGTAAAGTAGTACCTTCTTCATCTGATATTATGGACTCATCGGGCGTGCCGGCGGCGGGGCCTCTCACAATGGTAGTCGTCCTGTTGTTCTGTAACCTTGTGAAGAACTCGACCGCGTAGTTGATCACGTCTCCCGGTTGCTCCAGAAGATAACTTATGGTGAACTCCAGTAGTATCTCTCTAAGGTCATCCGGGACTTGTATGCGTCCGCCTTGAGGCCTGCTCATTTCTAACGGCGTCGCCTCACTTTCTCGATATTATCCGAATCGGAGTACGTCAAAGCGACACGTTAGATTACAATTTCAGTATCATAGCCATCGAATTAGCTAAAGCGACACACCAACGAGCAACCTTACGAGATGGGGAAGTAGCACTACATACAAACGTTAGTAAGAAATAAAACCACACTATTATACTAAGACTTTTTTAAATAATAATCCCGGCTACGAGAAATTAAATAAAATGACACACTTTTTTCAAAATATTCTTCGTCCTCCAGCCTGACAATTATAAAATCTTCCTTCACAAAAGTAAAAATGGCGAATTTTGGATTGTCGTACGTCGCCTCACTTCACACACGTTTGAAATTCTTGCAATATAAAAAAAACCACGACTACCAAATAAATGACAATCGATCGCTGGTGTTGCTGTGTTTCGTTGTTGGTTGCCTGATCAAATAATTTGTTGTGTTTCGCTTCGATCGATCGATGCTGTTTTTTGGAAACAAAAAACATTAGTTTTTTGCTATTTATAATCAAATATATTGTATTGTTAAAGTGCAATATCTTTGTTCATTAGTGATTCAAAAAGGTAATTTCAGGCCGTCGACATACCAAACAATCGCAATTTTAGTATTTTTAGTATGTATTTATGAAATTACTTTGTCCTATCATTGAGATATAAAAATACCCTATCATAATAAAATGACAATTGATTCCTTGGGCTTACTAGTTCCATGATTACTATTAAATTTAGACGTATTATAATAATTATGTTTAGTGTTGGTAACATTGTAAAGTTTCTTTGACTAATCTGTAGAAGTTTGTCATCGTCGCGCCAATTTTGGATAATTATTGTTTGAGTTGTTTGCGATTTATTTGAAAAAATTATTAAATTTCGTGCCAATCAATACAAAATGGGAAAGTCTTTACGAAAATGTGAAGTTTGTGGGATCAGACGCGTTAATAAAAGTGCTTGTAATATATTTATGGCCAGATTTCCACTATATGAGATATTTTAAAATATTTCTTATCCTTTGAGCTTATGTATTGTTTTGACCGTGTTAATAGCAATTTGAAACGACATAATGCACTCCTAGATCTGATATTTTCTCATAAATCTGCATTAATCGTGCCTTATTATTGAAACGATAGTGATGAAATTAAATTATCGATAAATGAAATTTATTTTGTAAGTACACCAATACATTTACTTAATTTGACGATACAAGATATTTACTATTTATTTTAGATGCCGTTTATGGGTAAAATTAACTGGAAACGAAGATGTTGCCTATTTACCTATACAAAAGTTAAATGATTTTTTTTTGTGTGGAAACCACTTTTTAAGCGCCTTTAATAAACAAGGCAATCGATTAAAAAGGAATGCCGTACCTTCCTTGCAATTGAACATGCCACCACTACCTGATCAAACCATTCCCATTTTTGTTTTACCTGATAAAACCAAAAAAGGTAATTTATTTAATTTTATGTTTGTTTTTTAGGGTTCCGTACCCAAAGGGTAAAACGAGACCCTATTACTAAGGCTCCGCTGTCCGTCTGTCTGTTTGTCTTTCTGTCTGTCCATCTGTCACCTGGCTGTATCTCATGAACCGTGATAGAAAGTTTAAATTTTCACAGATGATGTCCCTAAATTAAGAAACGGAAAAACTCAAGGATAAAAATGCTGGATAATGGGTTGTTTTATACAAGCTAACTTTAACGGACTTATCTATTTTTCAGTTTTAAAGTCAACCAAATATAATTATACACTTACAACAATAGTTGTACTATGTCAATATTAAACTGCAATTTCTGATAACTGCGGTCCATACGAAAGCAGAATATGTGTATAGTGTTTGGGAAATCTCCACTAATAATAAGAGGTAAGAGTTTGTAACTTTCCAAGTGAGGGATATATTGTACTCAAGGATAAAAATGCAGGATGATGTTTTGTACAAGCTTCCTTAAGAGGACTATCTATTTTTCAGTTTTAAGGTCAACCAAATATGGGATTAGAAAGAAATCAAGCTCCCCACTCTCTCCCTCCCCCAAACCAGCCGCGCTTTTGCCCCGACAGCGATTTTTTACAACGAGTGAACTTCACGGCTTACGTGGCATGCGCCGAAGATACAGCATTCATTAGAGTAATAATAACTCATAATAATGTAAAAAAAATAGCTTTGGTATGTTTTGTATTACATAATGTAATAAATACGTTTAATTTAATTGTTGTTTTTAGTTTAGTACATACAACTGACATATCTTAATGGTAAAAAGTACCCACCCGACCTA
The DNA here is from genome assembly GCA_950371115.1 of Anania fuscalis. Taxonomy (NCBI): domain Eukaryota; kingdom Metazoa; phylum Arthropoda; class Insecta; order Lepidoptera; family Crambidae; genus Anania; species Anania fuscalis. The sequence goes on along the minus strand of OX493343.1, from coordinate 10,093,297 downwards.
CCGATTGATTGCGGATTTATCGATATCGATAGATAAGAACGATACAGCTTGGTTAAGCCCTATTTGTCAATTAGTGTGACAGTTGTGTTTTTAAATGTTGGTACAATTTCAAATTACCAGTGCGGTACAATTTTCTTCCATAAATCGGTTCAGTGGCTACTACTAGAATGCCGACTCTGATTACGTAGTATTTAAATCCTCATTGGGTAATTTAGCGAGTGTAATAAACACTGATCAAATAAAGTAATAAAGATAAACGCTCAAAATTACTAATCATTAAACTCTTAGAGCATTCAAAAGAATAAACTACGTAGACTCAACATTTGCGGCCAGTGTTTTTTCCTGCAATTTCTGACAGTATGTAGGCAGTTTTCAACGAAGTAGTTAGTGATAGATAGCCAGTATTATTTGATCAGTGGTGGTGATCAAATAAACTGATAGCCACTTGGATTTCATTTGAAAAAAAAAACATGAACTTCATTAAGGAGATTACGGTATGGTATGGGCATAAAGGTACCTACGTAGGTATCATACTATTACGTAGTATTTAAATCCTCTTTGGGGTGACGGGGTGGCTTTGTATGAGAATAAACGTGGATTGTATTTGAAAATATGGTTTGTTGTACCACTAGGCAGTGCCACCCTGATTAGTTCAATGTGTTCACCCAAATTCACAATAATAGGAAAAATCTATTTAAAAGTTTAAAAACCATAGGCTTTTGGCAAAAAGATCAAGGTACTACCTACTTACCTCAGGCGCGCGCCAAGCTACGTATCCGTACTTGCGATCAAACCGTCCCGATCCCGATCGCAGGGAGCACTCGACTAAAATATGAATTCGACTATTGGTTGCACTATCGTGACTCAGGGTTAAGTTTCAGACTAGTCTCGAACGCTGACCAGTCCTAGCGGGCTTCATCCTATTAGGCCCGGCAGAATAGACCTCAAGAGAGCCTTTATAAGCTCTGACGTCATATTTAAAAGTTGCCAAGATCTAAGTAGTCTCGATCCCGTCCCAGTAACTAAATCTAAAGCAGGCTTTGGCTACTTATTGCAGCGCTATAAGGTCAGCCAGGAAAGAGCCAGAAGGATAGAGGGCAATGTCGTCCACGAGTAAACTTGAAGATGAAATGAATGAATATTGATAACAAAAGCAAGGAGCAGAGTACGAAGCCCTGGAGGAGTCCAGCTCAAATGGGGTGGGAAAATACGTCCCTTATGTGATGACGAAAGGTGAGATTTGACAGAGTGAGTTCCGAAACATTCGCAAGACTATGAGACATTTATACTTTGTTTATCATGTTGATCAAACTGCTATAAGTAACTACTTTGTCAAATGCCTGCGCTAAGTATCTCAAAGAAGATCGCGTAGGTACTCACGAAACTCACTCAGGTTTGGGTCAGTACATACTGGATGTTAAGCGCACTTTTTCGATTTTTAAAAGGCTCTCAAGTCAAACTGTTCGTCGATTTAAAGCCTGCGCAGACGAGGGATAGTTTTCGGAGTATATTTTGGTTTGTCAAAATAGGGCTAACGCACCCGAGAGACTAAAAGTACCGCGTACTAAAGTCCTCCGGACAACCGATATCGACCGACATGACCGCAAAAACCGGCTAAGTGCGTGTCGTGCCACGCGCAGTATAGGGTTCCGTAGTTGCCAGTCGTTACCACAATATATTTCAGCAATTACTTCATATAAATCACTTTTTCCTCTAAAAAGCACTATTGTCATGATTTTTTCCAGATTTTTCAAGCCAATAGCTTTGTTTTAGAGGGGGGGGGGGGGGTACGCCCACACGATGCGTTTGAAAAGATCATGCCTAAGTTACATGTATGGGAGCTACCCTGAAAAAAAAATATCTACATTTTATTCTACCATTATGTCGGCGAGATTGCTGTACATGTCTCCACCAAATTACAACTCTCCATGGTCAAAAGTCTCCAAGCAAAACCTCGGACCATGGACTATAGTCCTCGTCGAGATTATTCGAAATCATAATCTCTTAGCTTATAGCTAATACGAAAATGCGCTCGTAGATCATGCCGTCTTTAAGCGACTAGAAACCTATTATCTTCCCTTTCTTCAAGGGCCTATTTTATTTTACTTTAACGAGATTGTTAGGCATAAACTTTGGGGTGCTTATTTTTGATAACGTTGAAGTTGAAATTGCTATTTACTACAGATACTCAATAATTTATTGAACCATAATGTGCATAAGGTGTTATTAGTACAATTTTAGTCCAGTGTTATGGGCCCTGTCGGGCACGCAATATGAATTAGGAGAGAGGAAGCGCTTTAAATTAAAATAAAAAATCGATTTATTATCTACTAGAATGTTCATTTTTTGTAACCTCTCCGAGATAGATCTCCGAGGATAGTTGTTTATTTATAGTGTATAGAAGTCCCTGCCAATCATATTTTTCTCAGCTGCTGGGGAAACAAATGCAGATTATAAATTTTTGTTTTTAGCAATTCCATGCAATTTAAAGCACTCGCCCGGCATGCGATGGGACGTGGGTTCGAGTCCCATCTGAGGTCGATGATTTTTTTCTAGTGTTCTTTATCTTCAAATGCAGATTAAAAGAAACTAGATATGTAATCATAATTTAATTATATTTTTCCTCTTTTTATGGTTGTTTTACATCATCTATATTTGTATATACATTAGGCCAGCTAGTTTTTGAAATTATAAAATAGATGTATTGTTACAACTTATCTAACATCATTCTTCTTAAATAAGAAAATTTGCTGATACAGTCCCTTACAGGTATGGCGATAATATTTTTTGGGGACTCGTATTCATTGTAATCACTCATTTCAGTAACGACATCATCCTCATCTGAGAATAAACTTGGTTCCTTCAGTTTCAAACAATGTAGAGTAACACAATCGCACTTTTGCAAGACTTCACATACATCTTGGGCAGCTCTAGCTGTTAAAAATTCACAGTTCTCTGATATATATGCCACGGAACAGCCAGGACATTCAAACACTTTGTTTAGAACCACTCCAGCCCATTGGAAGAATATTTCACTTCTTACTTTAGATTCGAGAGTCACCCAGGGAATGGGTATTATTAAACCATTTTTCACTTTCATGGACCAATTCTTGGCGTAATCTATATGGACTACGATATTTTCGTAGAAACCTACTCGCCTGATACTGTTTTTAGCTTCCAGTTCGGTTAGTTTTTTGATAAGTGTTTTTCTGTCGTATTTAAAAAACTCCTGCAAGAAAAAAAAATCAATTCCACCAATTAACCAGATCTACACAATTAAAAAAAATAATTAAATAAGTACCTGCAGCTCATCAAATCTAGCGCCCGTTTCGCCTTTTTGAATTAGGTACAAGACAATTTCGTTATTCTTAAATTTACTCGGCATATCCTTTTCGCATATAATACAGCGCCTGGAAATATTAAAACGTTATTCATAATACGAAAATAATATTAGCATTTTATAAAATCTGAACACAAACCTTGCGAGATTTTCCAATGCAATTTCAATTTGTATATCCTTGTACAGCCTTCCCAGAGTAGAAACATTGCTCTTATTTTTCCAACCTAACTTCCCAGATTTCAATTTATAATTAGTTTCAATGTCGAAAACGTTTAACTGCTCGTCCTGCATTATAGATCCCGACGATCCAGTGATGACTGGCACCGTTATAGCGAATAATTCCAACGCTCCTATAGAATGTAGCTCGAAGCAAAAACAATTGGTATCACTACCAACTTTTATAGCGTTCTCACTTTCATTTTGGTTAAGGCAATCGACCAAACAATATGCGAATTCAGAGTTCAATCTACAAGCCCACTTGCGTTGATAGTTCGCAGATACTTTATAAGAACACTGCGTTATATCATCTAAATCCACAATATGCATTTGGCTGTTCAATATTTTATCTTTAGCGGCAATCGCACCACATTTTCGGATGGGCTCGACAGCTGATCTCAAAACTAGTTCTGGGAACTGTTGAAAATAAATATAAATAATTTCAGCATTGTCCTTCTTCATGGCGTTGTTGTAAGACAGCATCACTGTCAACATGACTGCTTCTTTCAATGTAGAAAGGACAATTTCGGTGTGAGGTGTTCGGTACACGTTTAAATGACGGTTAGCAGATGCTGGGATTATATTAAACTTCTGATGGAAGTCGTAATAATTCATAGCTACGCATGGAATTTCCTGTTTTTGCGCCATATGTTTCAACAAGTGATAGATTATCCAAACCAGCTCCATCATGGGTACCCGTGCTTCGTTTATACTTTTGGACATATTTGTCGGGTGAATAGTTCGAAGTTTCTTTAGCAGTCCCTCGTACTTAGAAAGCAAACTATCGTTTCTCCGTAATTCATTCAATATCCAGTTTCTTTCGTGTATTAGGGTTGAATTAGATTCTATGACTACTGCACGACTGTGACAGGTCTTTATTGTTTTTTTCGGGTCTGTAATTGTTAGGATATCCTTTGCTACTAGGTTTCTGACTTGAAGGCACCCAGGCTGCGATACAGGGCTTAGTATGGTTAATGCAGCTTTGCATATCATCAATAGTCTATCCTCTTCCAATGTCCACACTGTTCCTTCAGTTACTTTCTTTCTTCTAAATCTTGGTAATGGTCTTCCTTCAACGATTATGGGTGGTTTCGGTTTTTTAACTTGTACTTTTTTAATGGGCTTTTTCTTAACTATTTTGGGTTTCTTAGTCCTTTCCAATTTGGGAATTATCACTTTTTTGGTTTGTCGTTTTACTTGTCTTGTTGTGGATCGAACACAGAAAGCTCTCCAAAGCCTTTGCATATCCATATAATAACTTGAATCGTAGCCACAAGGACCGAAACCGTCACCGTATCTTAACCCAATATCGAATTGTACCACTTGTTCCTTCCTTCGAGTGGGTGTCTTGACAAAAACGGCTTTTTTTCTGCCAGGCAATTCTATCGATGTGTTTATGCTAACATTGTAAACGGTGCTCCAAAATTGTTGTACATCTTCAAAACTTTGAAAATTGAATTCTTTTTCCTCATTTTCTGTACCTTCCCTGGGCCATATTCCTGTTGTATCAATTATTTTGGCAGTTTTATTTAGATAGTATAAGCTAACTGTTAAATTACTGTCAGAGATTCTTGACGCTTCAGGTACGTCTGCGACAAACTGAACGAGTCCAAAAGTTGATAGTATTTTTAAACTTGTGCGTAGTGAACTTATCAAATTGCTAGAGCACGCCAAGGATCTTTGTAATTCTGTTGGTGCTTCACTGACTTTCTTATCGTACATGCTGTTATCAATAGTAAATTTGGCAATGTCAATAACACCTTCACTGGATATGTGACCTAAAACAACGCCAACCGTCAACGATAACATTAAACTGTCCAAAGTAAAGAAGCCTTGAGTCGAGTCTGTAGGTTCAGACTTGATGTCACCGAAATATATGATCTTCATCAAAGATTCGTGCAACTTTTGTACTTTTACATATCGCGGGAAAGCATATAGTGATATTGATCTATTATCAGACAACTTCTTCTGCGACAATTCATTATTAAATCGGGCCCTTGATTCTGTATCTCTGTATTTCGCTCGTAGTATCGGATCAGTCTTTTGAACATGTGGAGCACAGATTATGATTGAATATTGATTCCGGAGACGTGGTAATTTCATTTTAAATACTTTTATGTGTCCCTCAGATATCATATTTTGTAGAAAATACTTAATTGCTTTGGTGTCCATGGGTGGTTCATTGACTTCTTTGGAGACTAGATTACTTAAAGCCTGATACCCAGCAACGAAAGTTCTTTCATTGAGAACTTTGACTATTCCACTTGCAAATTTTATATGCCTAAGGGATGTTGGCTTACTTTTATGTTTTTTGACATAACCTTCAACAATTTCATTAACTTCTATGATATTTTCCAAAGCATGGTCAGTTGGATCAACTTCATTATTATCAAGTTTCCTTTTTTTCTTCTGAGACAGGGGTTCCGAATCTGAGCTGGCCTTACGTTTCTCAGATGTGCTTTTTCCCTCATCAAGATATTTCTGGAGTTTCTCTTTTTCTTCTGCTAATGTGTTTACCATTTTTGATGTAGCAGCAATAGCAATATACCTTGAATCAATTAAAAGAAATAAGTACTTATATAATCTTCTTTCTAAAGCAACAGGAAAATCTGATAGACAAAGTAAACCCTTCCCGATGGAATAGAATACCCTAGGTGTAAGTATAATAATACATTACCTTGCAAATCTTTGTTTTCCTTTATACTCAAAAAATTCTCTGACAATGTTTTTTCGTTTAAAAACCCTGCAAATAGATCTGCTAACATAGAACTCTACGCCTAAAAGTTGTGCAAGGTCATTTTGTGTCAGTCCATTTCTTCCTGCTTCTAGGAATCTTTCGTATGCCTGCCTCATAAGATTTACACCAATTTTGTACTGGCATTTTAGTGGAGCCACTTCATCGTCTTCGGATTGAGAAGACTCATCACTGTTTGCGACCAAGGACATGTACCGCCGTCTGTGCAGCTTGGGTTTGGCTTTAGGATTTGTTGATTCACCAAGTGTCACTAGTTTATCGGCCTGAGAAATGATAAATATATAAATAAATATAATATATATAATATATATAATATTGGACAACTTCGCAAACATTGCTCTGATTCTAAGGTAAGAAGCTTAAGCACTTGTGTTATAGAAATCAGGAATAACGACGGTACTACAACACCTAGACCCGAGACAATAAAGAAAAGTATGTTTTCTACATTGATCCGACCGGGGATCGAATCTGGAATTTTAGAGATGGCGACGCAATAAGTCTGACATGCTCGCCTTACGGCTACGGAGGTCGTCAAATAAATAAATGGATCAGGTTACCGTCAAAAGTAAAATATTGTAATAACAATATTTATGTTTTTGTGATCTCTATGAGTTCCTGTACCATTACTATTAACCGTTTTTGAATTTAATGAAAGACTACTCTAAAAAAATCAACAACAGATACATAGTTTAAAATAAAATATGCTAAAACATTCACCATCATCATCATTATTTCAGCCACAGGACGTCCACTCCCTCAGTGACTTTTAAATCGGCCACTTGGAAGCGGCCTGCATCACATAATCAAAAACATTAAACTTTACTTGATAATTAAAGTCTTTACTGGTCCGCAAGATTTGACGCCTTCCATCCTCCGGAGCAGGCTGGGTTTCGTAAAGGCTATAGTCCCTACCGTAGACCATATCCATACAGTAAGGCAGATTATACAGAAGTCAGAGGAGTATAATCAGCCATTGTGCCTAGCCTTTGTGAACTACGAGAAAGCCTTCGATTCCATCGAGACCTGGGCTGTTCTGGAGTATTTACAGCGATGCCAGGTTGATTGGCGATATGTAGAGGTGCTGAGTAGCCTGTACAAAATGGCATTGATGACTGTTTAAGTCCAAAACCACAGAACATGACTATCCAGCTGCTCAGGGGCGTGAGACAAGGAGATGTTATATCCCCGAAGTTGTTCACGAACGCACTGGAAGGCGTCTTTAAGACACTGGATTGGAAAGGAACGAGCATCAATGTCAACGGCGAACATATCACGCACCTCCGTTTTGCCGGTGATATTGTCATTATGACGGAATCGCTGGAGGATTTGCAAAAAATGCTGCATAGTCTCAGCGGATGAACTTGTACAAGACCAAAGTTATGTTATGACCAAAGTTGTTCAATGACCATGCCATCCCCGGACCGGTCTCTATCGAAAGCATGACTGAAATAAGCTGAATAGATAGATAGACTACAGTACTAATACTTACAAATTGAAACATATTTACTTTCTTCTGAAATCTTTTATATTGCGATGGTGTCATAAGGTTCTGTCTCATAATATTCTCAGCCGGTTCACAGTAATTCGGTCGCTCCTTTAGATAGTCCACAAGATCTCGTAATATACCAGTCTTAGGTACATTTAATACAATCGGTTTATAAAATCGCCTCAATCTAAGTAACAGACCTTTCACAGCTTTACCTGTGGTGATCAGAGTGATGTAGCTCACCCTGATTAATCCCAGATCTTGTAGAAATTTACGGTAGTAAAATAGTATTTTTGGATCCTTGACCATTTTTACTAAGTTTGTTTTTCCTGATGTCATTTGGCCCTGGAATTATTTAAAAAAACCATAAAAATTCTTAATCAAAATGAATTTATTCAGTATTAGGGTTGCAACACACATATTCATGTATTCATAGTATGTAATGCAGTTAATGCTTTGGATCGGCTTTGTTGTTCGACAGAAACTGCCAAACCGACAAGCTAGTCTTATTAACAGGAAGCTCATTTTCTCTATGTTTAAAAATAAAAGGAGCATTCAGATGGCCTCTAAATAATGAGACATACTTCGCTACACATTCCATTTATTTCTATGATATGAAAGCAGTGTATTTACACAGATAAAATGTGTTTTTTTTCTTATAACAAGAATATAAATCTAATTTAAGAATATTTGTTTGCACTCACATTTTCTCTACCTCTCCCAATAAGTTCCAACAAACAATAGTTAACTTGTGGCACTTGAGCAATGTATGACATAGGTAAATGAGGTGCCAATGCTTTCCATCGTTCTTCTAATGATGCTACCAGAACCAAATGGTTAACGTATTTGGCTGAAATTGTTTTATATGGTAATGTTTTTATTTCTTCTGTAATCAATTTTCTTGTATTGTAATGTGCGCATGATCCATTCTCATTCTCAATCGGATTAAATTCAAATTCACCATCAAAGTAAAAGTCCTGTAAATTGAATGCAATTAAAGTTTGATAGAAAATCATATAAGAAATTGTATTGGCTTATGGTTATAGAAATATATTATATTCTTCATTTATTTGAACTAATCCATTTTCTTTATAATTTTTATGATTATTACAATGGTTTTAAATAGTTTTTTGGCAAGATGGAAACATTGATTAGCAACTGTGTTAACTATTTAATCAACCAGTTACTATGGCTGGTATTTTAAATAAATAAAGCGAATGTAAGAAAATGCTGATTTCTAGGTAATATTCAGTACTTACCGGATCCACAATGTAACCAGTTTCTTGGTCAACTATTGAAAGCCTGTCGACAATATTGATAGGTGGCACTGGTACAGGCATTTCATAAATCGAAATACTTTTACAATTAATTATAAAATTCCACCATTTTTCTTGCATTTTCTCCGAAAAAGGGGATGAAGTACGCGCTTCTAGTCTTCTCCATAGCGAATTAATTCCAATGCCTTCAAGTCCTTCTAAAGCAATTTCGTCAATTATAAATTCTTTTAAATTAAATGTAAAGTGGCTTAGTGTTTCAACCATCGTTCTAAATTAAATGAAAAAATAAGATTAAGAAGTTTATCATTTTCCGCACGTTTTTCAATAAAAAAACACCAACCAATGTCTCGGTGTCTCCCACAATGTCACCAAATACACCACACTTAGTGTTGCCACTCGATAGTTGGCTATCGATAGTCTATCGATAGACTATCGATAGTTGGCCAAAAACGATAGTATTGATAGCTCAGTTTGCCATAATAGTATCGGTATAAAGCAATACTATCGATATATCGATTGTTATTACAATAGTCAAAGCCGATAGTATCGATACTATCGAAAGTGCATCCGATATTGAGCTTCGATAGTATCGATACAATCGATAGTATTGCTTTATACCGATACTATTATGCCAAACTTAGCTATCGATACTATCGATAGGCCTATCGATATTATAGATGATTTCCGAGGTCAACTATCGATAGTTCGGCAACACTCACCACACTAATTGTATGTACTGACTGACCTATATCTATTCTTCTTCTTCTTTTGGATTATGGCGATGAACTTTAAAACGATTGGTTGCTATTTGTCATTATGACACTGACACAAGGCTCCTACTATGGTCGCGTTCCGATATAGGCAATAAGCAGTGTCAGCACGAATGACGAATCCCACCAAATATTCTCATGATATTCTTACACCCTCCATCCCATGAAAATAGGGTTTTTTACCTACCTACTGCATTTATATGAATTAGTGAAAGAATTTATGCTATTTTAGTGCGCAATTCGATACGAAGGTCCCGAGGCCGAAGGCCCTACATATAAAACGATCCCAAAGTTATAAGAACTTATTTTAATTGGCAATATGATGATCGTAGTCGATTCTTTTTGCGACTTTCGTTTATTAAACACAAAAGCTGATGGGTTTTTGGCGGGAAATTGAAAGCGCTACTTTTTAAATTAGAATCATACATACCCAAATAAAACAAAGTCGGGTTTGTTACATGTGTTACAACACTCATAACTAACACTTGGACGTAGTTTAACTTAAAGGACTCAACCCACACGAAGTCACTTTTAGGATATGATTTTTTAAAGTTCAGATGTGTATTCCTCTGTGATAAAGCAAGTAATCATTTGAAAGTTACATTAAATTAAAGGAAAAAAATACAAACTTTTATGGATTAACTTTATAGAATCGTTTCGTACATAGTTTGTTAGATATTTCATGAAATATGGGTTTGAGTCCTTTCGGCTAATTGAATTTTTGCATGAAGTGACCCTTATTTACGTTTCGCTGAAATGACTCAGATTTGGAAACTTCTTAAAATAAACGATAAAATTATATAAAATGAAAAAATATATAAGAAATAATAATAATAAGGATCAGTAGCCCGCTTGCCGCGCTTTCCCCGGTGGGCTCTTGAGTGGGTTTTGATAATAAGTCAGCCAAATGTACAGCCATAGTCGCGGCCTGGAACTAAAGTTTTTCTGTGGCCCTAATGTCGACTAGGCAGCCCTCTATTTTCGGAAGTTGCTATCTGCAGTCTGCGATGCGGCGATGCCACTTATTGGTGGCACTCTTTAAAAGAAAGCAATGTATTGGTGATCCTGCAAAATATCGGTTTTTCGTTCCGCCTGCTTGCAAGCTCGCTGAGAGTATCTTCGGCAACGTGGTAAGCGTTCCTCCCTAGTTGTAGATGAGGGAGTAGAGATACACCTCCTTGAAGTATACTTCTAGGCTACAAAAACCTTATAAACCCACAATTCACAAGGCAAAAAGCCAGACCTGGGAGAATTTCATAGGTGACCTTAATTGTGACCCATGTGGATGCCCATGCTGAGTCGTGCGCAAGAAGATGTTAATATGTTACCATATTCTTAGAAATAAATGAATTTGATTTTGATTCGGTTTGATTTGATAAGCTGTGTACTCCCAATTCTCAGATTCTTTCCGGTATTGTAGCTGGTCTATTCCCAGAGTGAGAGTCCTCCCACTAGTTTCATTAGACTTCATCTGTACAGAATGGGCTAGTCCAAAATATCTTTCCAACTACAGGGTAGGAACTAGGCGGCATAATACTGCGCCCTCAGGCCAAAAAGACTCAAATGGTGTCCCTGGTTGTATGTTAGCGTTAGCGTCAGACTCAAAACCCCTTAGAAATCACCTGATAGGAATGTTTCATGAGTGTTTTAAATCTGGTCGCTTTCTTTAAATCTGAAAGGATGGTCAGTTAGTTTTTCTCTGTAAAGAAGGGAGACCAGCGGACACTCCAGACTCCAGATATCGCCCGATTGTCTTACTCGATGAGATAGCTAAGATATTTAAAAGAGTTTCAGCCCATCCTTGAAGAATGGGTAAACCGCTGCCACAGGCAGAATAAACATTGCCTTGCCAGCATTTAACCTTTTTCGTCGCTTTTATTTTCTTTGGATTCTGTCGCCAATTTTACTTGATGTAACCTGCACAAGCACTCGTGATAAATACACTCGCTACTGTGGCTTAGATGACTAACTTTATAAACTCCAAAGATAAAGGGTTGCTTCTTCATAAAATGTATAATAGCCTCAAATAAAATAGGAACGGCTCTCCTATAATGGAACCTGAGAACGGCTGAACCAGTGTTCATGGTTTATTTTCGAATTCGTCTCCACCCTGAATAGTAGAATAAATAAATAAATATTGGAAAGCCTGCCGAAAAAAAATTGGCGGTTAGAAGTTCGCCGGGTCAGCTAGTTGATTATATTTCGTACAGCCAATATACAAATTTGTTTTTTGATAGTTAGTTTATAATCGTTATTTTAAAAATTATTAATATTTACCACAAACAAAATACATAATAAACTAAGTCTGAATTCTTTTTCTGAATAATTATATGTCTCTCGTTATTTTAAATTTAATTTAACTGAAATGATAGATTGTATGGTTTTTTTAAGTTAAATAATAATGCGGAGTCTTTAATACATAATCATTTTATCAGAACTGACCCAGGCAGTTTGAGTCTTTACAGCTGAATAAAAGTACGGAGCTTTTAATAGATGATCATTTTATCAGAAGCGACTCAGGCAGTTTGAGTCCTTTTAGCTAAATAAGTATGATGCTTCCTCCTTAAGAATTATATTTATCTAAAACGACTTAGATGGTTTGAGGCTATTAAGCTGTATTAAAATGACATGTCTTCAAACATGTGGGTTGAGTCCATGTATTTAAAAAATATACTTATAGTGTGTTTATTGCTATGATTTTTTCTGGTATGAAAGACCTACACAAAGATTATTCTGGCATGCATAACTTATTTTTGACCAAAATGTGGATTGAGTCCTTTCTGCTAAACTACGTCCACTTGTGGTCGTGGCTCGCTGTTTTGTAAAATGCCGAAGGCATATTGTAAAATGCCTCGTCACTTTGTAATAATTCGTTTAACCACCTTATCGATTCAATCGCCGTTTACAAAATGTTGCGGCACATCGTATTTACTAGTTTTATTTTCTACTACTCGTGACGCTAGTAGCGCCATAAGTGTTAAATCTATAAAAATGGCGTCGCGTATCGAAAATAAAAGTAAAAACAAGTGCTTAAGGTAAGAAACATGTGACTTAAAAGCTATTTAGTATAGATAATTATATACATTTTACAAATCTTACACAGGAGCAATACAAAAGCCTTGCAAAATGAAAAGTTATTAGGGTCAAAGTCAATTTAAACTTTCAAAACAAAAACTTTCTGTTCAAAATATCATAATTTTGTTAAATACTTTTATAATAATATGTAAGAACTTTTATTATTATTTATGATCCTTATTATTCATAAAAAAACCGGCCAAGTGCGAGTCGGACTCGCGCATGAAGGGTTCCGTACCATTGAAATAAAATGTAATGAAATTCTTTATTCTGTATATAGGTCCTCTTTCGGGCACTTATACACGTCCCAACATATAACTTAGCCCTACCACCGCTTCGGGACAACATATGGGCTGGTGATGAGAAGAAGCGGCGCAACAAACTCAGTCACCTTTGTCAGCCTGATTTTATTACAGCAAACACAATTACAAGATAGTGTAAGTGCGAGCTAGGCAGGCTATTAAGTCCATGCACTTTTGTCGTTCAAGTAATCTTCAACTTTGTAGTATCCTTTTTCCAGAAGGATTTTTTAATGTGGTTTTTGAACTCATAAACAAGTAAGTCAACAAGAGTTTGTGGTACTTTATTGAAGATTTTTATACATTTCCCCAAAAATGAATTACCCACTTTCTTTACTCAGAAGCTCGGAACGGCAAGTTTATTTTTATTTCTAGTATTATAATGATGTGAATCACATTTAAGGCTAAACGAACTTAGGTTTTTTCTAACATACATAATATTGTCAAAAATGCATTGTGACGCTACTGTTATATTTTAATATCTTTAAAGACCTCCCTCAGAGAGTCGCGAGGCCCAAGATAGCACGTACAGCTCTTTTCTGCAACACAAAGATTGACTCAATATCAGCAGCTGAGCCCCATAGCAATAGACCATACGATAACAAGCTATGAAATTAACTAAAGTATACTAGTCTTGCCGTTTCGACATCAGTTAAAAGCCTTATTTTCCTCACAACATAAGCCGCCGAACTGAGCCTTCCTGACAATTATATGGGGACCCCATTGCAGTCGGGAGTCTATTGTAATTCCCAAAAAGGTTGTAGAATTGACTGCATCTATATGATCGTCTGACATTTTAATATGCGTACTGACCTGCCTCACATTGGGCATAGTAAATTTGATAAGCTTGGTTTTTTTTGCATTTGTTACTGATTGTTAGCAGTAAACCATCGTACTACTTGAGAGAGAGAGCATCATTCACATCGTCAAAGGCAGCTTTACCTCAGTCAGTTTTAAAAATCAATGATGTATCATCTGCAAACAATACTATTTCACAAAGGTCTTTAGTAAAGTAAGGAAGGGCATTTATATATATCAGGAATAATAAAGGTCCCAATATAGAGCCATGGGGCACTCCCATGCGTAATGGGGCCCCGGAAGAGTCAGTTCCATTGACATTAACTGTTTGCGTTCTATTTGTGAGGTATGACTCTAACATTTTTTTTGATTCATTTGAGACACCATAATGCCGTAATTTCATTAATAACGTTTTGTGATCTTCACAATCGAAAGCCTTAGACAAATCACTAAAAACCCCTAGAGCATCTTGCTTATTTTCAAACGCATCGAAGATATGCTTAATAATAATAATAATAATAATAAATCCATTTATTGCAGACTTTAAAAATCCATATAAAAGTGTTAGTAACATGATAATCTTATTCTAGTGTTAGTAATTACAATAATGCAGTAAAAAAAAAAAAAAAAACATTATAATGGCTTCTGTCTGACGGGGCTCCCGTGCTATAGGCACTCATATCGAGTGACAGGGGCATGAGTCTGTATCCAACGGCGCAGCAGAGGGGAGTCCCACCGGTCAGCCAGCGCGTTCAGGATGCTGTTCGAGCTGCCACGTACGCGCGCCCACAGCGACGCGCAGCGCTTTCTTAGGATCGTGTAGAAACAGTCAGTACGCGCCTCGGCGAACATGGATGACGCGCTACAGTGGCGCGGCAGGCCGAACAACATCCTAAACGCGTTATTGTATTGAACGCGTAGTGCGCTATACGTCCGCTGCGTAAAGTTTACCCACAGACCGCACGTGTAGAACGATTGACAGTATGCTTTGAAAAGCGTCAGCTTAACTGGTTTACTACATCGCGCAAATCTGCGAGCCAACATATTACAACGAACACACAGCGCCCTACGCTCCCTCTCGACATCTACTGAGTCTGACAAGTTTTCAGTGACCCAGTGGCCCAGATATTTGAATCTGTCAACTCTCTTTAATGTTGTGTCCCCAAGAGTAACAGAGGGTACACTCCGGTAACTTCCGGCCGCCCCAGCCTGAAATACCATAAACTCACTTTTGAGCGAGTTGTATCTGAGCCCGTGAGCCACTGCATACCTTTCACATATGAGAAGTAGTCTTCTCAATGCTCCAATCGATAGGCTCAGCAGCACCATATCGTCAGCGTAACTAATATTATTTATACACACCCCGCCTACGTGGCATCCTATATAGGTGCTGCCGAGCTCCCCGATCAGTCCGTTTATGTACAGGTTGAAGAGCTTAGGCGAGCTCAGCCCCCCCTGTCTCACCCCACACTGCAACCTGTACACATCCGACAACGAGCCAGACCACCTCACACAGTTCCTCTGATTATCATACCAATATTTAAATACAGATATTATTTCAGGGGGCAGACTAGTTTCGAAATGCAACTTTTTCCACAATAGGCTGTACGATACTAAATCGAATGCCTTTGACAGGTCCAAAAAGCAAGCATAAACCGGGGTTTTTCTAGCTGTGTAGTACTGGACAGTCTGCTTAAGACAGAAGATGGCACTCTCTGTGGACAGACCCGGTTTGAACCCAAACTGTGCATCATGAGGCTTAATGTGCTCACCTAATCTTCTATCAAGCAAACTATCCAGCACTTTAGCTATAACCGTAGCTAAAGATATAGGTCTATAGTTGGACAAGTCAGAGGCATCCCCCGTTTTATTTTTTATAATAGGCACAACAACAGTGTACATTAATTCATCTGGTAAGTAACAGTGACTCATACATAGATTAAAAAACAACGAAAGAACTCGTGGCAAGTGTACCCCCGCGTACTTCAGATGCTCGATGCTGAGATCATCGTGACCGGGAGACTTACCTCTGACCATGTTCTTAATTATAGAGGCGACCTCTTTCGCAGAAAACCTGACCGTCATATCCCCACCACGACACCCAGCATCGAACACCTGCGCCTCCCTTGGGAGGGGGGACTCCACCCGGAAGTGCCTTCTGAAGGCATTTGCTATATCGGTTGGTTCGAACATACCGGCTACGCTCGCAGGAGGACTCGGTTTTGGATTCAGTTTATTGGTGTTATTCCAAAATTTGTTGAACTTTTTGTCACTATGATTCTGAGCGATGATATCCAATTTAATTTGTTTCTCATTGTTTTGGCAGTATTTTAATTTAGCTTTAAAGTTCCTTTTAGAGTTGCGCATACCTTCATAAACAAAACCAAAATTTGGTTTACCATATTGTAACCAGGACTGGTACCAAAACCGAGCCTCCCCGTGAGCGACACTCACGTGCTTATTCCAACCAGTTATACATTTATGTCGTTTATGCCTTTTCTGATTATAGCTACTTTCAGCTGATTCTTTAAGAACACATACAATATATGAGTGCCACTCCCGCATCAGTTGTGCTTCTACCCTTGGTAAAACCAAACTGATTCTCATGCAATAGTTTGTTCATTCTTAAGTGTGATAAGAGTTGATTAAACACAATTTTTTCAAATATTTTATTAAGAACTGTTAGTATTGATATCGGTCTATAGTTAGAGGGACCACTTTTATCTCCAGATTTAAATATGGGTATTATTTTGCTGTATTTCATTAAATTAGGAAATAAACCTTTATCAATACACTGATTAAATATACAAGCAAGATGCGTTGCTATACTATCAATTATATGGTTGATTATATTAATTAAATGCCCCATAAATCTTCCGTTTTTTTTTCAAATTTAGCTCTCTAAAAGTTTTAACAATAATTTCGGGATTTATTTGCCTGAAATTTAGAATAGAACTGCATTCCTCGATATTTGATTTCAAAAAAGTTTCTGCAAGACCTTGTGAATAGTTTAATTTACAAGTTGTAGCAATGGGTATATTAGAAAAAAAATCCTTAAACGCGTTTGCTACCTCGTTGTCGGATTGAATAAGTAGTTTAGTTTTGCATGGTTCTCTATTAATAATGTTTCAAGTGGCTTTTATTTTATTTTTGGAGCTAGTAATAGTATGACGAATGTAATTTGATTTGGCCACTAAACATAATTTTTTAAAGATTTTAGAGTATGTTTTGACATGTTCAATAATTTTAGGGTCTTGAGTTTGCGCTTACAATTCATATAATTTTCTCCTACTTTTATGAATTCCAGCCGTAGCCCAGTCACTGAATTTACATTTATTTGTATTTATTTTAAGGTGTTTTTGCTTAAATATATCGTTAAACTCATCTTTAATCAACCCAAACAAATTTTCATACGACACATCCGTAGTGTCACTGTTGAATGGTAATACATTTATTCCATAATCAATATTTTTCTTAAATCTATCTAATTGATTGGCAGTGACTGGCCTACAAATAATATCCACCATTGGTGAAACATGATGGTGCTCAAATGTGGCTATTTGTCTACTATGATCTGATCTTAGGCAGTTTATAATTGATTTTTAACTTCACAATTACAGAAAATATTATCTAAGCAAGTAGCTATTGTAGGAGTGATTCGAGTAGGTTCATTAAAAAGGTTAATTAAACTATCGTTCGTTCGTTATTCATTTATTAATCATTATTCATAAAAACACCAAAAAAACATGTCTGTTGTATGGGAGCTCCCATAATTATTTGTTTAATTCTTTTTTTTAGTATTTGTTGTTATAGCGGCAATAGAAATACATCATCTGTGAAAATTTCAACTGTTTAACTATCACGGTTCACGAGATACAGCCTGGTGACAGACGGACAGACGGACGGACAAACAGACAGACAGATAGACAAACAGACAGACGGACAATGGAGCCTCAGTAGAAATAGGGTCCCGTTTTACCCTTTGGGTACGGAACCCTAAAAAATAAGTCTGATTAGCAAAAGTAAGCTTTAAATAAATAAATTGTTTCCACAATCACACCAATTATCCAGCCCCAAATTAAGCAAAGCTTTTGCTATGGCGACTAGATAACGGATAAACATACTTAAATACGTTTATAAACATCCATGACTTAGGTGCAAATGATGGGCTCAGCATTGAACACCTGAAGCACGCTGGCGTCCACCTGCCACGTGTCCTGTCCATGTTCTACTCAATGTGTATTAGTCACGCGTACTTACCTCCAAACTTAATGAGGACCATTGTAGTTCCCATTGTGAAGAACAGGACAGGAGACATCTCTGACAAAGGTAACTACCGCCCCATTTCCCTGGCGACTATCATGGCTAAGGTGTTGGACAGGTGCTTGATACAATTTTGAATGACTACATACAACTACATAATGCACAGTTCGGGTTTCGACCCGGACTATCTACTGAAAGTGCCATTTTGAGTTTGAAGCACACTGTTCAATACTACATAGATCGCAGTACGCCAGTATACGCCTGTTTTCTCGATCTATCCAGGGCTTTTGATCTTGTCTCGTACAAAGTGCTCTGGAAGAAGGTGGAAGACTGGGGTGTACCTTCGGAGATATGTGGTCTGTTAGAATACTGGTACGCCAATCAAACAAACCACGTGTAGTGGGACGGTACACTAAGTGAACCATATGGGCTGGAGTGCGGGGTGAGACAGGGGGGTCTAACGTCTCCCAGGCTCTTCAACCTATACGTAGACGCCCTTATACGTGAGCTCAGCTGCAAGCGTGTCGGATGCAGTGTTGGTGGGGTTAGTGTTAATAACATCAGCTATGCAGATGACATGGTGCTGCTGGGTCCGTCGGTGGGGGCAGTCAGAGAGCTATTAAAGGTGTGTGAAGCCTATGCTGCCTCGCATGGTTTGACATATAATGTCAAAAAATGTGAATGCATGGTCTTTGGGGTCAGCGGCAAGAATCGGGAAGATGGACCTGATTTATTTTTAAATGGGACGAAGATAAAACAAGTGTCCTCGTTTAAATACCTAGGTCATTATCTTGCCGATGTCGAAAAGGGCTCTGGCGGTTAGGAGTAATATGCTGGCCCGCAAATTTGCTCGGTGTACGGACCAAGTCAAAATTGCCCTATTCAAAGCATACTGCCAGAGTCTGTACACGGGCAATCTCTGGGTCAGCTATACCAAAAAATCGCTGGATGTCCTGCGCGTCCAATACAATAATGCTTTTAGGATGCTGTTGAGACTGCCTCGTTACTGCAGTGCGTCAGAAATGTTTACGCAAGCACACACGGACGGCTTTTACGCAATTCTACGTAAAAAAAACAGCTTTACTGCTAAGAAGAGTTAGAGACAGTCAAAACAGCGTCCTAAAAACAGTGGAGAACTACCAATCTCCAATCATTAAAAAATGGTCCGAACTTTAATGTATGTTTACTAACACTAGTTTTATAAGTCTTTTTTATTTGTTTTACTAACACTACTGGATCATGGATTCAATTTTGGTCCGAAATAAACATATTTATTTTATTTATTATTTATTTATTCATCTTATTGAGGCTGCCTTTTAGTCATAGTATCTGGGAAGTTTATTTTTGTTAACAAATAATAAATAATAAATATCTGTAATGTCTGTTTAACTGCATCTACATTATGTATAGATAAATACATCTTAAGACCTACGACGTATTTAATTTGTCCTTATATCATGTTTACCCTATCATGAGAACCTTGACGAAACGTTTACGATTAAAAGCATCATCACAGATTAATATACAGGGTGCTGATTTTAATCCTCGTCATATTTATTGAGGTGACCTATTATGACTTATATAAACGAGTTATCCACCAAAAATTATAATTATTTATCGTAAAATAAGTCAGAAAGGAGATACATATTGCCAAAAAACTGCTGTAAAAATACGATGTGGCAAAGTAAAAATTCGGAAAGAGCACACTAAATGTCTTTAAAATCAGAGATTTTCAATACTCACGGAAAAAAAACAGGTAAAACTACCAAATGACTGTACTTGTATACGTAGGAAGGTGTATATCGAGTGGGATAATTCTTAGTTAAATTGGATAAACTAAAGACCACGCGAGCGAAGCACAGTATTTTTGAATCATGCGAATTCCAATTCGAATACGAAATGGCAAGATTCGCATGCATTTGACTAAAATCGCTATTTTTGAAAATTCATTCTGTGAATTCTGCAACGAGTGGTCCGACCCACTCGTATTTCGATTCTACTAGTAGAAAGTTTAGAAGTATGACTTTAACAAGTAAACATATGGTTCACAGATTAAAAACTTTTTTTTCCGTTCCGTTCCATGCGATTCATTGCCGGTTTTTGAAATCAATAAGTTTTTGCATTCCGGTTTTAAATATTTTTTGCGTGAAACGAAAATAGTTAAAGAATTTTACCATAATAGGAACACAGAATTCGAGTGATTCAAAAATGCGTAAAATCGGGAGTGATAGAAATAGAATTCGCACACGAATCGTATTCGTGTTCGAATTCAAGATTCATTTCGAATGCTTCAAAAATACGTCTCAGATTAATATGGAGCCTTGGCTCCATATCATTAAGATGAGATGATATCTTTTGTAATATCAAATAAAATGGTAAGTAATTTAAATTTGGACTTAACTATATTTTTTTATTGCAACATTGCATTTATTTAAAATAAAACAACGCAGATAAAGTTTCAATATTTTATTTACTAAAGAAAAGGAATACATTTTATCCTTTGCTAAAATATTTAGCATATAATTAATAATATTTTTATGAAAAAATGATCATAACATTTTGAACAATGGTGAGCAAACCACAAAAATCATTTGACTGAGGTCACTGTTTTTTGTATTTTGCTGATCATAGTTCAGCATTCTATTTGTTTCTAAGTAGTCATAAAAAAATTGCACTCTATAAACACGGGCAGCGATTTACATGTGGTTTCTATCACTGCTTTTGCGCTTTTGAATCATTATTATTATCATAAATCCTACTTAATCCTATGGAGTGTCTAAAAGCAAAATGAATGCGGTTCCAACAAGGTATCGAAAGTTGATGTAGGTACGTTAAGTGGTAGGATAGGTATTGTTTAGTCAAGGGGAAGGTATCTGATGACATTAGTATATTTAATTCAGTTGTAGATGGAATTGGAATGATTAACAATGTTGGCCTGACTGACTTATCATGCCAGGCCAGCCAGTATCATTAACAACCTTAATATTATTAAAAAAAAAACTTTATAAAAAGTTCGTGGGCACTGTTTCTAATAAATGGAGAAACATAGAGTTTGTTTTAGGTGACAAGCTAAGTTGTTTAGTTTTATTTTAGTTTAGTTCCTCACTTTTCATCGTCTATTAAAGCTAAATAAAAAAAAACTTAAAGAACACGGCATGGCAAGATAGGTTAGCGCAATTTCCCGAAAATACACAAATTATTCCAATTCCATCCCTCGAGTTTCTAGAGGGCGGTTTCTAGTTACAAATACTAAAGGCACACTATAGAAACTCACTTGACTTCAACTGCTTCGAGCTGACGTTCGATTCGGTCAGCCGACGAGGCTACAACACATCGAAAAAGTCTGCCGACAACATAATTATAACAACAGAAGTGTCGGACGATATCTATCAGCTGAACGAACCGAATGCCATTAGGGTCTGCCCCTCTAGTATGACCAACAAAATACGATATGATATGGTATGATATAGCGATTTATCGACACCCAACTGTCAAAATATGAACTTTTATTGAAACAGCGAGCATTACCGTGACGCCAACGGCACGAAAATGATTTCTGTTTCGATAAAAGTTCAAGATGGCGGCTATTTTATCATATTTTGTCAGTTGGGTGTCGATAAATTGCTATATCATATCATAGCGTATTTGGTCGGTCATGCAGCATGCTAGCTAGGCTGGGTCTGGCGTAGGTAAACAAGGGTGGATCCAGAATTCTTCCACGATATTATTATACATTTCATATATTTTAAAATTGTTAACGTAGGCAAAGTAGGCAAAATTTCTCAATGTGTTAATAGCTGGTGTTTGTGTTGCTCAATTTGTTTTTAATATTTTGAGTTGAGAAATAATGATGTTCCAATTTTAGCAGTGTAACATAATTTTGTAGTCTGAATTGCTAATTAAAACGTAGACCGTATTTCTGGATCAGCCCTTGCAGGCAGGTCGGCAGTAGGGTTACCATCTGATCGGATTTCAGTTTTCAATTTTTAAAAATATTGGATTTTGATTAAGGTGAAAAATTTTGATAATTGTATTTTGTAGCCCGGTAACCATGTAAAACGTGGGAGTGTTTTTTTGTTGATATTGTTAATGATCTAAAATATCTGGACTGTTTTATAAAATATCCGGCTTTTTGTTAGTCTGATTCAAAATGGTAACCCTATCTGGGAGTCAACGTCTGTCACTACAGATGCAAGATAATAGTTAGGCACTTCCCAATGTTTCTGATCCTCTGCGATCAGGGGTCCAATCCTGCTAAAGTAAGCGTCTAGAAGCTTTACCTAGATCTCCAAATTGTTAAAAAATGTAAGCGCTGAATAGTTATAAACATTTGACTTTGAAAAATCTTGAAGGTAGTTCCTTCCATAAGTGAACGACTACTCGTAATAAGTTCTAAAACTTGTCTATGGTTTACCAGAATTGGACCCCTGAGTAACACCTCCATAGTCCTTAACGTGATAGCAAACAAATGAACAGTTTCGAAGATCTGCCTCAGTTAATTCTAACTTTACTTATTAGTAAAAATATAATTTTCTATATTTGTCTTTTATTTAATACCAACAGTTAATAGTCCAATCCGCGTTTTTTTTGAACTGATACAAAGAGAGCAGCTGCTATAAAATAGATAATATTTTATCAACTTACTTAGATGTATTTTAATAAACTACAACGGGCACTTAAATAAACACATAACTAAATGACTTAAGTATGATGAAATTAAATTTTACTTAGCGCGAGCAAATTATTGTTAGGTACACGTTAGGTACAATTTAATTTTAACAGTTTTACAATTTTATTTTCAAAATATGATAAAGTTGATGGTTATTCACAGAAGTGAGGTGACACATAAAATAACCTTTGCAAGTCATTATACTTTTTAGTATCATGACTAGGATTTATGCGGCCGGTGCCAGATTCTATAACTGCGTCTACGCATGACCCAAAATATGGTCTGATCTTGTTATTTCTGGGTCCCTTTAGAATCTGCGTCCTGTGCTTGAAAACCGTTCTCAACCCCCTAGTTACGTCACCGTACCTTTGTGTAGCCAAACCAAAGTAGATATTACAAATTTTAAAGTCAGTTAACTGAGAACTATCTCCAAAAGTCTAAGACCAGCCGTGTTTACTTGTAAATACGTTTGAATTTCAAAGAAAACCGGCCAAGTACGAGTCGGATACCACTTTTATTCATTTGGTTCGAGATCCTAAAAGCGAGCACAACTCACATTGGACTCGTTTTTGTTGTATTGTTGTGTAATATACCAAGTTTGACGCGTATATATTTCCATTTGTGCAGTAGGTAACTACGTTACGTTACGAAAATATTTTTTGTCATACAATTGCAATTTTTCTTTCTTTCTTTGACCTTCCTTCTGTTTTAAAAGGTAAGGAAGTTATTAAAGACCGTATAATGTAATTGTGTTTTAAAAGTTTTTTTGAGGAAGCGTAAAGTTTAGTATTTATTTGATACCTACGTATCATGAGCAAGGTGTACAGATGGACAGACGAAAAACAAAGTAATCTTTCAACTTGTAAAGCGGTTAAAAAAATGTATCTCGATTCGCTGGGGCTGAGGTTAAGGGTTCTATTTTACTTGTGAGGTTTAGAACCTTAGAGCATTTGAATGCTCCAAGTTCAGAACCCTTGAAATAAAACGTTAAAATTTGAAATTCGAACGCGCTTTTAGAAGTAGAAAAATATTGCACACGCACTAAACCGACTCTCCGTCAGTAAACCAAATCAGTCCCAATATTTACATTATTATAATATATTTTTCGGGTATGTGATAGTTTAAGAATAATGTGACGTAAACGAGCTATACCAGAAACGTTATTTTAATGAAAGTTGCGGATCTCTTAGTAAATTCAATCCTCTGTAAATCTTAGTTCTTTATTTCAATAAAAGTCTTCAATTTCTAACACTAAGGCTTCGAGTTTCAAACAAAATTAAGCGGTCTATTATAAACTACGGTACGATACGTTCTATATAATTCTCAATATATTATAAATAAATAATTTTACGCTTATTACAAGAGACTTTCTAGGCATGTTTAAGTTTACAATTAAGTTTACGAGTATAAAAAGATGGTTCAGTAATTTAAACGTAGAAATGGTTATTGTACATTTCATCAATATTTTTAATTAATACAAAAACAATTCTTAACAATTCACCTTCAAAAATGTTTGCGCTTACACTCTAACGCTTACTTTAAAATTACTCGACGTTTCTAATTACATTACAGAACTCGCTATTTACAAGAACTAGCCTCTCTTACGTATGTTTAATTTTGTATGTGCAGACCGCAAAAATGATAACCTTTTGTTCAACAAACAATAACCAAGCGTAGGGTACTTTCAGTCTTATGTGATTATAACCTGACGACTTTAATGACACCGCCCGGGCCCGTATCTCGGGTCGATCATTATTACTATCCAAAGTCAAAGCATTCGCAAAACTCTATACAGAAGGTGTAAAATACTATCTTAGTTTATACTTATCAGGTTACCATTTTCAAGGTCCACATAATATTTTCCAAAGAAGACTGGCCGTGTTTAATAAGCGTCACTCACCGCACGGATTAACATACGAAATAAACAATAAATGTGCGTATAAATCGGTATTTATTATAGTAATTATACGAATTGGCAGTTACATTCGTAATTAAAGTAACAATTAACTCGATTAAGTATTAGCAACTACTACTAGATAAATAAATAATTTACATTACAAAATCATGGCATCTTTGGTATGTAATTAATATACATGTAATGTGAAATAATTGTGAGTATTACGAAGGCAATATTGAGAATGCCCTTATTTATTATGGCGTATAAAAATTATCTGTGCAGGCTACACGACAGTTTTAATGAGTTTTGAATACCATTATCTAAAACAAACGTATCTTTATTGTTAGATTTAGATAAAGCTCATTAAAGATGTCGGATAGCAGCTGTATTTCAACATTTGTCGTCTACTGTAATCTCTACACTAATGGCGTTCTATAGTCCGCGCTAACATCAGTCCCAAACAAAAACTGAGTCATTGTAATGTACAAATTACAATCCTGCCACACATACTTAGGCACTAAGTCATTATTACAAATAGAATTGACATTTTCTTTACACACATCCAATTGTCAACAATGAGCGAAGATGAGTTTGAACACTATACGTCACACGGGGTGAAATAAGAACTAGCAAATAACAAAATATATCGAAAAGCGAGTATCAATAGGAAAACATGACTTCCTATACAATTACAAAATAGCAACAGGAACATGTCTTGAAAAGGATTATTAACGTTTGGCCCACTTTTCTGGAAATGTAAATTTAGAAATGACAGTAGACTAAAAAGATGTCTTTAGTGTTACAGAATGTATGTACACAATGATCACAGTTACAAACCGTAACTATACAATGGCGCACCAACAATCTAAATTGGCAATGTGGCATCACAGTGCCCTCTTAAACTATTTATCTATGTTTACATAATCGCTAAATCTATAACATTATCGAATAATTATCAAAACGATCCCCTAATAATCTAGATACACCCATAAGAAGCACTTTTTTAATGAATGAATAAGTATCAGAACTTTACATATCATTTATACATGGTAAATATAATTTATATTATATTTTGTGTTTCATAATGTCATTGGTTTCAACTATAATGTTTATAATAATCGTTTAATCTAGTATGACTGACATATCTTAACGAAGCGCTGATAGTTACACTTCTTGTCCAGAAAGTGGAAAAGATGTGTAAATAGAAGTGCTCTCATTATTGTCGTCGAATCATAATAACGCTAGAACTTTAGAATGAGAGAGTCCTCCCTATAATTAATGACGTAATGCTACAAGTAGTAGGTATGTAAAAAAGCGATTTGTGAAACCATTGCAGTCTTTAACCAATTGTATGCGTTGCACCAGTAACCACTTCTATAGATAAACGACAGAATATATCGCCGACTAAAAACTGCAACGCCACTCACAATTTCACATTAACTAGTCATCAACATGTTACCAACAAAAACTTATATTTTTCCCCTAAATTATTTTGTAAACTATGTATAGTCTAAACAATCTACAATTTGTTACATTATTCACCTCACATACGTCAATCGATAATATTGTTCCGTCTTTTAAAAAAAATACATGATTTTGTCAAATTATCCTCTGACCGCAGAGATACGACATTTGTTAGATAATCACCAGTACGTATATATTATTCCATGGAAGAAAACTCTCATCACATTCTCGTGAAATATATTTTAATACACGTCGTGTTAAATTTCGTGACGCATCGTAACAATTAGAATCACAAGCGTTTAAACAGTTTCGATTACCATATCGCACTCAACAGGTCTTTAACAGACGGATCATAACAAAGTTTTTCCACGTTCAACGATCACTGAATTTGAATTTGGAATGTCACATTTGGAGTCCGTTGGGTTCTCGTTAGATCGAGAGGGCGAGTGCCTCGGTGAGAGGGTGCGGGGCGGCGCGCTAGTTGCGGTAGATGTACGCGCAGGGCTGCGGGGCGGGCGGCGGCGGCGTGGGGGGCCGCTCGCCCGAGGGGGAGGGGGAGGACGACGGCGGCGACGGTGACGACGACGAACCGCCGCCACTCGCCGAGCCGGACCCCGACCCGCTGCTGCGCTGCGACACTATACAACAAACATTTAGTTATAGCTTGCCACTACAGTCTGTGAGACAATCCCTGAACGCTTGCTGATATTTTGAGTACTAACACCGAATAAAGGGTTCTCTTTAAAGTGATATTTGGCTTTACTTTCACAAATATCCGCGCTGTTAGGCGATGTCATCTGTCGATTAGGTATTATGTAAGCATTAAACTAAAATCCAGGATCAAACTTGCTTAAGTAGGCAGATGTTTTCTTATTGTTATGCCGTATAGTTATACTGACTATTTTAGATTTTCGAGTTACAGTTTTGGTGATATTCAATGTTATAGATAAACCATTCTATAACATTGCGATGTAAAAACGTTTCGATCTAGTTCGTTAAAGCTATTCCCTAACGTTTAAATCATTGATTGAAAAGAAGCTATTTTTTATTGTATCTTTTGATGCAAAACAATCTTTTTGTGTCTAGCAGTAAGCCAGCAACAGTTTAATATGAAATTGAATTTATTAAAAGTAGCACTCACCCAACGTATGGTGGTGGTGCGTATTATGCTTATGATGGTGCATTTGATCGCGCGAGTCCGCCCCGCTTGTTTCTCAGAGGTACACTTTCTTCACTGAGCGCGTTGTCGAGAAGCCGTTGTCGTTACCGCGCCGGTACCCATCGCCCTGCGGTCCGAATATTCCTGCGTTAACTGACATGCCGCGGTGAAGGCGTGCGTGAGTTAATGGAGCCAATGAAAGGTTATAATAGAATTCAAGTGTCTGTGAGTTTCAACTACTGTCATGATTTTATTAACTGAATAAGTATATTAAGTATTAAATTAATATGCCCAATGGACCTGATGAATAAACCTTTATTAACAGGCATGAAATTAAACCAATTTAAGGTTATTATATCATATACTGGTAGTTAGTTAGATCTGATTTACTTTGATGAATATGTTTTATTTGATGGTTATTTCGAAACTCGCAGCTACTTTGATGGTAATGGTTAGATGGTTAAAAATGACATAAATTTATAAAAAAGCAGTGTGATGAAACATTGAATGATGGTAATTTCGATAAAACAGGTAAATAATTTTAGTTTAAAATACATGCAAAAGTGATTTATTAAACGGTTAAAGCTAATCGTGGTAACGTTTTATTATAAATTAAACTGTGCTTCACGATTGAACATGCTTGAAAATTAAAACTTTCTTGATAACATTGATGATTAAGAACTGGTGTTTGTTACTTACTGAGATATTTCACTTTCGATTATTCTAAATAAGGTCTAACTGTTGTCTTTTAGTTACGCGAAAGCGATACATTTAAATGAAACTACTTTTACGGATTATTTCAAACTTTTTAAAAATTATATAACTACCGTAAAAAATTATATACTGAGTGACGGTAGTTATATATTTTTTCAAAATATTGTAAAGACGAATAACACCTTAGTATACCTGTGACCACGAACGCTGTAAAGTGTTCGAAACGTCAGGTTAAATAAAATGTTAATAAATCGCGAAATAATCCGTAAAGTAGTTTCATTTAAAAGGTCTAACGGGCTGTAAAATTCTTGTAATAAAATTGTATGATCAATATAAAGGACTTGTATTTTAACAGCCAATTAAACTAAGGAAAACCATGCAAAAGAAGAAAATGGAGCACAACTGACATTGACCTGATGAGAGCGGAGAGTTCCGAAGTTGTCGCGGCGATAGGCGTCCGGTTGGAACTGGAACAGCGTTTCATGGTGGGGATGGTACGGGGGGTGTTTGCGGAGTGTCGCCCGGGGAGACGCTGGTTTAGGCTGTGGAGCTAACACTGGCTCGGCGTATGTTACTTCTTCTACTTGCTGGAGTAGTTTCGGCTCAGCTTGAATCCTAAAACAGGAGACAATTTGATAAAGTTTTAAGATGTTTATCATGAATTAGAAAAACAAATAACATTAAGAACAGGCCAAAAATGTTAACAAGATGGGTTTGATCGTGATGAAACCACGAATGGAGCCAATGATGATGACTGATGTGACTAGGTGTCTAAATTTCCTACCAACCTGTTAATATTCTGTCTCTGTTCGAAGTACTCATACTCAGTGTCAGGGTACGGCATGTTGTCGTCGTCGTCCTTCTTACACCGCCTTCCGCAGATGTAGCCAGCAGCGAAGCCGGCTCCTAGAGCTGCTAAGGCTCCCGCTGCAACTGCAAGCGCCAGCGTCTCCACTGAGTACGCGGCTGGTGGAGGATCAGCAGCTAACACTTCAGGACCTAAAATTGTATAGTTTGGATAAGTATTTTTATTTAATTACTGACTAATCATTTTATTTGTACTATAAAAAACACTATTGTAACTCTAATCGATAATGTCGATAAAAAGGATGGAAACCTGGTGATGACATACTGAAAAGTTAAGCATTGATTTTGGTGTGTATTGAGGTAGCGTGATTTGTGCTTTGTAGGCCATGGATTTATATACATGCTCAAAATTTACCTTCATTGCTGTTGCTGCCCCCTTTTCCATCTTTATCTTGTACTATGTTGATGACTTCTCCTTTAGTTTCCCCGCGCGCATCATCATACAGGCCTGAGCTCAGTCCACCGACAGCGCCTGCGTCTTTACCTAGAACATCAGATTGCACATTTAATATTGTAATCAGTTTAGCAGAGTGAAAAAAAACTTTACAACAATTTAAATGAATTGGACTCGTGAAAGCAAGTTAAATCAGTTCAAACTCAAGAGTTTTATCAGTAGCCATTAAAAATTCAAAAGAGACTATCTACATCCTGGCTACCTACTGGCACCCTATCAGCTCGATCTTACAATCCAAATTATTGTATCGTCACCCGAATGGCTGATGCTTGCAAAGTTTTAAATCGATACAGCTGTATGATAAAAGGTTATGAACGACTTCCAAAATTTGATGTCATAGTAGTCAGATATAAGTTAGTTATAAGTAAAGCTAATAAAAGGATGTGACAGTAAAAGTGTACTTACTGTGAGGACAAGCAGCATGGCTTCCAGTGCTGACACTTTGGTAGAAGGAATTCTCGTCCAGCCATCGACTGACTCCATGGGAGTAGGCACGACACCGACCAGCTTGTTTGTCCCACGCGCAGTATGGGTCTTGAAGTGCCACGCACTCTCTGTAAAGACAATGAGTATTGACTATTGTTGACTATTGAGCTGTCACATGAGACCCCGTGACTATAAAATCTCAAATCGTGTCTCGTTTTGCTAGACTGAGAGATAATGAGGGATATTAAGTTTCTAACTGTTTCAAAGTAGCCGTATTAAGTACCTACTTAAGAATTACATGCTAGATCAGTACCTACACTATAAACTTTATAAACTGAATTCTTAAAATAATATCTTCTTGGTGCTATAAAGCGCTACTTCTGGATTTGAAGATTTTAGATTAACTTAATGATATTTTACTAGAAAAAAATTGTCTGCCTCCGGTGTAATTTGAACACGTGTCCATGTTTTTTCCTTACCGCTTATAAGGATTCAATGTGGAAAAAAATGTTTCATGTAGCTAAGTTAGAGTAAGGGTTAATATCCGTCTGGTTAGGTTTAAAAGAGGTAGTTTTAATTCCTACCTGAGGCAGGTGAATTTTCCCAACTAAAATATCACCTTAAATATTAATAACATACATATAATATTGTAAATGGGAAGTAAATACTACATTTAAATTTAATAGACCTTAATGGACACCAAGTTTACTCACGAGCACGAGCTGATCTTGTCACTGGAGCATCTATGGAGCCTCAAACTCAGGACTTCTCTATCCGACACTGCGATGAGTCTAGCCGCGTCTCTGCCTGCCCGGGCTACCCTTAATGCCCTGACCGGAGAGCCAGCTGCGAAGGCCTGTAGCTCTTCAATGACGACGGGCACCGCCCGCT
Organism: Anania fuscalis; assembly: GCA_950371115.1. NCBI lineage: Eukaryota > Metazoa > Arthropoda > Insecta > Lepidoptera > Crambidae > Anania > Anania fuscalis. Next base: position 10,062,477 of record OX493343.1, on the reverse strand, counting down.
TGTTCGAGTCGTATGATACTGCGTTGATCGCTTTGATGATTTTGCCGTTGTCTGCAATGGCATAAATACGGTAAGAACACACCTAAAGACAACTAAACAAAAAAATAAAAATATGATTAATTGATTTAACCTATGGTCGGAAAAGAATAATGCCACGTGGCGTTAAGTACACCTTTTAATGTTTTATATAACTGTGAAATAAAATAAAAAGTCAATTTGATAAACGGTACAGGTTAAAAAAAATGAAGTAAATTTACCTGTTCCAATAAATAAGACATCGTATGCTTTGCCACCAGGAGTTTTGACTTGCGGGTCAACGGCTATTTGCGTGAACCGATAGCTGTAAACAACGAAATTAATTTGTAAGTAATTTTTCATTGTAAAAGGTGGTTTTCCAACACTTGATACGTTCCTAACAGATGCGTATGAAACCCACCAACTATTAAGTAGTGGTTGCTTGATATGCTTTGGCGAAAAGGAGTTTAGCGAAACTAAGTTTGTTTCATAGATACTTGTTGAAGCAATGGATACTTGTTAAGGTGGGAGCTAGACATGCGTGAGTGATGTAGCTATCTGAAGTAGAATAATATCGCTTAGTTCATCATGATCATAATCAGCCTTTCAAAATCTACAGGGAAATAGGGTTCCCCATAGACGCCAGTAAGCGGCTCTGGGCCGTTTACATTAGGCTTCCCGCAACCTTGACTAGATCATCAGTCCACTAAGTCGGAGGTGGAGGCCTGCCCACTTAGCTTAGCTCACTTAGCTCGCGTCACACATTATACTCGCTCCACTATATGACTACCACCACTAGTTTCGTAACTTAGCTTTTATCAGGTCAGCACATCGTCGCTTGTATCAGGTGGAATGCCAGCCTAATACTTGATAACAGAAATCCAACTATAACAAATATAACACGTTCGAAACTCACTGAAAACTAGTCCTAATGACGATAGGCTCCCCAAAGAAGGCTGGCACTGATTCGTCCATGAGTGCATGAGTCTTGATGAAGTTGAGCGTCTGGTCAGGCAGCTGCCTGGAGTCATTGTTACACGTCCCTGGTCGTGGTTCTGGCACCTGTACAAAATAATATAACAATGTTTTTTCTGTACATTTTAACAACAATCATACCAATTTCATATAACCCTAAATTAAGCATGGCTTCTTAGTACTATGATGACTATATAGCAGATAGGCTTATTTACATGCATCATATGACATCCTCAGATTATCAGGGATGATTGTTGCTGCTTATCATAAAAGTTTACCCCTAACGGGAAATAAATCCCAGTCCGCTGGCCTTGTAGTTCGGCGATAAACTAATTTAAGTATTTATTGATTGCTATTGCCGCATACTTACATACAATCAAATCATAATAACGCCGTAGATTACGTTTCAGGAGAAAGTTTGTGTATAGAAGTTTCAGATTTTGTGCTAGAAACAGATTTTCCAACACAAAATTTGCCATCAACAAAACCTGATCTCAAAAGGTCAATTAACCAAACGCATACCTTAGCACTATTCACCGGCAGCCAATTGGAGTTGATAGCGCTCTGTTCCTTGAACGTCCCTTCGAAAGTGTCAGCAATGTCTTGCATACTAAACGCGCAGACAGCACTTCCCGATATGCTGTTAGGGGGCGTGGTGAACGTGCCGTATATCAGTTGGGCACTGAGACCACCGTACACGCCTTCTATTAACTCTGTGGTTGATTCTGAAATGAAAATGGGTTTGGGTGAATTAAAATGGCTAGAAAACTTGAGGGAAATAGACAAGGGTAACGATGCTAAAAAGTGCAGAAGTATGACATCCCAAGGAGCCAAGATATTAAGAAAAAGAACTGAAAATAGACATTTACGCTAAACATACAAACATAACTCATCCTGGATCAAATGGAGCCGCCTTTAGACTGTTTAGATTAAATTGTCAGTCAAAATGATCATTAAAAGATGGTTGACTCGAAGCGTAGCGAGTCTTACTTGTTCTGTGGTTGACTCTATCAACGTTGAAAAGCTGCACTGTCTGCTGCAATGTGTTTAAGTAGTTTTTCGTCGATTTACAAGAATGAATGGTATTAATTTCAACATTTTACTTTTACTTTACTTTGTCTCTCCTTTTTAAAAAGGAAACAAAAGAACTCAAAGTAAAGGTGCCATTGCTTGGTTGCTGTAGTTTTGGTAAAATCATAAGACGTTTTCTGTAAACCAAGCTAACTAGAATCAGTAAGCTATAAATATGTATGGACCTAGCATAGTAACTAGGTGACTTTGGTAGCTATGTTGTGGGCTTCTTGATCTAAATCTTATTAGGTATTTACCTAGTTTTACTTTTGTACACAACATAGAACATTTTTAGAAGTAAGTAATTACACTAACTGCCTTTCCATTTGAAGCGATTTCGCAAAAATAAATGGTGTTTTTTCAGTGAAAATATTTTCAGTCAGTGTTTTTGTGATTTCTTTTAATTACTTAAAACAGGGATCTAGATTAATTATTGTAAACAAGCAGTCGTCGGGCGATTAATTTTCGCTTTTTCTGATCGCCTTAGAAAGATTAGCAATTAAGTAAAAGCAAAAGATGGTGCTAGTGATTGATTGATCGCAACTGGATTTAGTGTAAAGGTTTCTTTTCATTGAGAATGAATGAAGCTGAAAAGATTTACATAAAGAAAGAAGTAACATAAAATACCTAGCTGACTAAAAGTAATACAGTTTCCTAAGCTACACAGGAGCTTTTGAGTCTTAAGTCACTAAGTATATAGGTACATATAAGTAATATAACCTTTTAAGAACTCTGTATTTACTAACGTAGCTAGTCATACCTACTAACAACTTATATGGATATGTGTGTCTAAAATAAGCAATTCATTTTAATAAAAAAAAAAAACTGCGATAATTTTGCTTTCAAATTTAGGAATTAACATCCTTTTTTAACGAGGTTCCATACAATGAATATCTACGAGCCTCTTCCAGCGCGCCTAGACTCGAGACAATTTAGAAAAGGCGTAATTATCAATTAACTCGATTTTAGGACCCTTTGCGTTTAAGGCGAGCCAGGTACCACTCCGCAGTGTTAAATAATGAAGGAAAACTTACGGATCTCATTGAAGTAGAAAGGGAAGTCCCCAGCGACTGAGCAGTTGAGCCTCGACTTCAGAAAAGAGGTCCACCGCTGCTTGAACCGGTGCGGCCCTCCTCTGTCGTCGCGGCACACCCGTGCAACGCGGGAGAATACCGCCTGGAAATGGAATAATTTGTAATCTCCTTGGAAATTATCTTTCATCATCATCATCATTTCAGCATAAGGCCGTCCACTGCTGAACATAGCCCTCCCCGAAGGACTTTTAGATTGGCCGGTTGGAAGCGTATGCTTAGAGTTCGTAGACTATGAGAAGCTAAGAATTGTGATTCCCTTAAGCTTAATTTAGACATTCTTTGTATGTCCAGTGCAAGTGAATCTCTATTGTTTGATTTCTCCCTTAAATTAGTTAAGGGAGAAAGTAGTCGTTGGAGTTCCACTATCCAACTTCTAACCCCATCATCAAATCAGCACGATGGTGTCAAATTATGGTATTGCCATCCGAATATCACTCAAAGTTTGCCAACCGAATGTCACATGGCAACCTAGAATGTTACAAAAGTATAAATATGTAAAATTAAAGCCAATATTTTAATTAATTAATATTCACCTTTCCACAGTTAATATATTCCACTGCTGTTTCTCGGAAGAAGAAATAAACGAAGTTTCCATGTACCAGGGAATTCACGAAATCGGGCGCTGAAATAATACATTTTAATGAATTACTGCTAAATGATGCTGAAAATATTTAAAAATAAATCTGTTAGTATTATATGTGGTGCTTGTTGCTCAGCTTTTTAGTGCTACCAAAAGTTATGCGACTCACGCCCATTTCAAACGTATTTAGTGACCTTTTCATAAACAACTCCGAACTTCTGGAAGTACGTTAAAAATTCTCGGCTGAAATCGTTCCGTAATAGTCGTGAAGCCTAGTCGTAACGGTCGTATCATTATTCCATTGCTTGAAACACTCAGCGGCTTGATAACTTATGTCATTGGCCTTACAACACCTCTTGTGTGAGGGTATAAGCACCTCATAAGTAGTTGATGAGGCATGTGGCTTACAGTAAAATTTTGTCAATTTAGTATTTATGTACCATCTTTATCCTATAACTTTTTAAACTATCTTGTTGCATTATTAAACATAATCATTACACTCTAATGGGATTTCATGCAACTACATATCATCTTTATCCTTTTTTTTTTACAAAATTATCCTTTTAACTTTTAATGAATCGCATAGGAATTGCTAAGAATGCAGACTATTTTTTTATTCGGCTATGAATTTGTTTGTAATGTTGCGCTTCACCGGCATGAACCAACAGGTCATCATTTCTGTTTCAGTATTTTGGAGCAAACATTATTGACGTGAAAGTTTATTATGTCTACAATACAAATTTAATTGCGATCATTGCGAATTAGATGTTGACAGTTTTATAAAAAATAAAAAATGAGAGATTTTCAGGTTAAAAACCAATGTTTATATTTAGGTTTAGTAAAATGAATATGTCTACAATATCTATTTGTTGTTGCGTGTAGTTAATTGCTTTTTACATTTGCGGGTGGTTTATAATAGGGCGGACAACGCTATAATTTAGTTATCTTAAAATTTACTTCCAAATGAGGATAAGAGTTATGTGTCTCAATTAAAGAATATTTCAGTAATCCCGTTAACGTCGGCTGCCTTAACAGTTTCCACCTTCACCTAGAAGCCAGTTACAGCGTTACAGGGGGCCTAGCGCGAAAGTGTATCGTTCGGTCGGTCGTATTAACCGATCAAATAAAAACATCCATTCCCCCGTATCAAGGTTTGACAATAAATGAACAATGAAAACAGTCAGGTTTTTTACACGGATAAATTGAGTTGGTCATATTTTATCAAAGGATTGACTCATGAGCCTGGCTATTTTATTTTTTTAGGTTTATACGACCGAACGAAAGATACACTTTGGCGCTAGGCCCCCAACGCTAGGTTACCTTACCTTATCCCCGTTGGTTGTAATCACGTAACTCAATTAACGCCAGGCTGATTACCGAATAACCGTAATCACGTATCGTATCGGTTGCGTCGTAATGAGGATCTATTAAGTAACTTGTTAATTAATAGCAATATACGCTGCTAAGTTAAAGTTAGGCTGTTTATTGATATGGGAGATGCGTTATGAAGAATCAGTGAATTAGTTTTAATGTTTCACTTAAAAGAGTAAGACTGTATGGATTGATGAAAACAATGCAACTTTTATTTGATAAACAAGCATTTATTTTTTCTTATCGTAGATCAGAATCCTGTTTAAAACGCAAAATGTGGTCATAGTAAACGATTACTTTCTGAGAAAAAGCAATCCTCTTTAGCTTTGGAAAAGTCCGACTTGTATGGCATCATGAAAAAGGGTAGCTTTAAAATAGCGTATTATTACTCCATAATACTATTATGTATTAATCTGATTGCACCGAGCTTAATAAAGGCCTTAACACGTTAGAATGACGCGTCACGGCCATACAATTATGCGCGTGCGCGTCGGATGACCTCTAAAAATCTAAAAAACTTATTATAATGAAATTAATGCCAATAAAAGAATATTCAAATAAAACTCTCAATTCAAAACATGTATATTTCCACAACCTTGTTTTGTGTGAAAACAGTAACGAAATAGCTTGAGCCGTTTGACAGAATGGAAATTTATGAAAAAAAATTTCACTTTTTTGTGTTTGTTTTAATTCAAGGGAGTTAAAAAAAAACAAAATGATTGAAGTCAAGATGTTAATGAAATACTCTTCTAGCATATAGTATTTTTTGTTTTTAGATTCATGATCGTGATAATTGGATTTGTTGCTTATAATCTGTGGCTCTGGATAAGACCAGGAACGAGTTTCGGTACTATTAAGTCCTTGTTTGGGCTACGATTTGTAATATGCAAAAATTTTAGTACTGTAATAAGCCTTAGTACCGTAATAAGCCTAGACTTTTAAGTCCTGGCTCAAACCCGGTACTAACGTATTTTTTTGTAATAAGAGGGTAAACGTCTAACGCATAATTGTAAAAAAATTGTCGCATCAATTTCATTTTATTACTTATAACGATATGTTAACAGACATCGTGTAACCCTATCGCTGCCGCCTATAATTCTAATTCGATCCTAATCCGATTTCCCGATTGTTGACGCGTCAGATGTCACTCGTGACAGCGAGCTCCGAGCGCGTTCCAAATTCAATTAAATTGACGGATGTATGTTTGACAGTATTCGGGAGCAATCGACGGTGACGGACGTGTAAACAGCGATAGTTTAAATTAGGGTGGCCAGGCGTTGATAGGTCCATTGTACGTGGCCACCTGAGCCTTCAGATGATATTGTACATCTTGGCATGTGAATGATACTGATTAGCGTTATGTGTACTATAATTTAAGGTAATTGCAAGTAATGGCTGAATTGTAGGTGTTAGCCAGTTAGGAACATACTAGTGTAACACATTATTTTAACTACTTTATTGGACTAACTTTTTATTGTCGCTAATAGCATATCAATTACTACGTAATTACTGTAGGAACCGTTGTGTGGAGGCCCATTTGCCTTGTATACCAGAGGGCTATTAAAAACTTTCCCAGCCAAACATGAAAAGGACTGTCTTCTGAAACCACTAACGAATATACGCTCTATTTTGTAAATAAACATACCTATTCCAGGATGTCACATTTAATGCTATCGATGTAATCATTTAGATACCACCATGTACATGGGAATTATGTAGAATAAGCCCTTTAATAAGATTTGCCTTATTAAAGTTACACTTAGTATATTTAAACTCGGTTCTATTATAATTAGATTTATCTGGCAGTCAAGTTTTGGACAGCAGCCTCGCGCTAATGGAGGGTTAATTTGGAAAATTAAGTTTTACTACTCGTACTATCGTAATGGCCCATGCAATTCGAGGTTGTTTAGTTTTATGGCTATATCTGTATGGTATTGTTATGGTGATTTCACACTGAGTGTGTCAAGCAATGGAATAATGTTACGACCGTTTTCATTCAGTTCAAGCATGTGATAATATCCAATGGGCTCATCTATATGCAAATAAACGTTGTGTTTGATTAATAACGCCGGCCCTTTGTATATTATGTAGAACAATGGCGTTTAGAGCTGACCTAACACGTCATAGAATGTATGTGGGAATGGTATTATATTAGAACGTATGAAAGGTTTATTTGTCGATATGAGTTTGATTTGATGAGCCTCACAGGCTTCTGTAATCATTTTGGATAGAAATTAGCAGGTGATTTCACCCGCAGTGTTACCACATGAGTAAAGAAACGGAACAGAGACAAAGCTTCTAAAGAGCTAGCAAAATTTATACCTATTTTGGTAGGGTTGGCACAATCAGGGGCGTGTGGTGCATATAGGGAATTAGGCAGTGCCTACCTGATAATTGAAATGAGGTACTTACAAATGTGGATTATTGATGAAAACCACTGATTTTTATCAATAAAACACATAATTAGTGCCTACGGCCTACCTCGAAATAAAACCAATGCTATCCACTGGGCACAATTGAATAAATTTAAAATATAAATGTTCTTTTTTTTCACATTTTTTATTAAAATAGGTTATTTTTTTACAAATTACATACTCTAAATATATTTTTTTATTACTTTTGGTTTTTAATAATTTGTTGTGTCTTTTAATCGAATGAAAAATTCTAAATCTAATACAAAGTTTTTTCAAATAATCCAATGGGAAATAATCACATGGCATATGAAATGTACAATCTTGCAAACGTGCTAATATGTCATTACCAATATTAACAATTTGTACATGAAGATAAAAATATTCGCGAAATTTTTGCTCAAGCAATTCAACAAATGCAATAAAATTGTCAGGAGGTATTATCACACACAGTACGCTGTACAACCATATTTACAACACTTTTAAAATACTAAAACAAAAATATTAGTACGTATTATGTGAGAAACTCGATAACAAAAACACACACGCGTTGCACTTGTAGTGATGTACCTATCACAGCGCATTCGTATGTAGCTTTGTCTCTGTTCCGTTTCTTTACTCATGTGGTGTTACTCTAGCTTAGAACAGTAGGGTTACTGTTATAGACTCATATTTATGATAATACAGCATACAAAAAGCATTAACATCGTGTAATATATAATAATCCCACCACCTCTCTCAGAACAATCTGTTAAATCCTCTTCAATCTGGTTTTCGCCATGCCCACAGTACTACCACTGCTCTTCTCAAGGTAACAGAAGACGTGTCACGTGACGTCCTCGGTAGCTTAGTGGTCAAAGCACTCGCCCAGTATGCGATGGGACGTGGGTTCGAGTCCCGCCTGAGGTCGATGATTTTTTTCAAGTGTTATTTATCTTCAATTAAAACTTGCATGAAATTGCTAAAAACAAAAATTTACAAGGTAACAGAACATATCAGGGAAGCAATGGATTCCTCTAAAGTTACTCTGTTTGTTCTCATAGACTTCTTTAATGCTTTCAACACTGTGGACTACGATCTCCTCCTTGCTGTTCTTTCCCATCTTAACGTGTCTTCTTCAACCATAAATTGGTTCTCGTCATACCTGCGTGGTCGCCGGCAATCAATCAAAACTCGGGATTCCAACTCCGACTGGTTCAATTTGCCTTCCGGCGTACCGCAGGGTGGCATACTTTCTCCCATGTTATTCTCCATTTTTATAAACCTAATAACCCTTAACCTCCGCTACTCTTATCATCTCTATGCCGACGATTTACAACTATATGTGCACTCGAATGTCGCTCAGATATCATCTACTATTGGCTTGATGAATGATAGCTTGAACGAAATAGCCTCTTGTTCTCGTAATTTTGGTGTTTCTGTAAACCCTGCTAAGTGTCAAGCTATCATTGTGGGTAGTTCTGGTCTGATGTCTAAAATTAGGCTTGATTATCTCGAACCAGTTGCGTACGAAGGGAACTTAATTCCGTACTGTTCCAGTGTGAAGAATTTAGGCCTCATGATCGACTCGACGCTTAGCTGGACTGTTCACGTTGCTGAAATTAGCCGGAAGGTAACCACTTGCCTGAGGAGTCTTTACCGTTTCAAATTCTTGCTTCCGTTTAAGACCAAACTTATGCTTGTTCAAGCTCTAGTGATCCCTATTATTGACTACGCTGACTCCTGTTGTTCAAACCTCTCTGAGGCTCTCACTGATAAGCTCGAACGTCTCCTAAACAGCTGCATTAGATTTGTATTCGGCCTCCGCAAGTATGATCATGTTTCCAGCTATAGGTCTCAGCTTAAATGGCTCCCTATCTGTCAGCGTAGGAATTCTCGAATTCTGAGCATTGTATACGGCGCCCTTAATAATCCCTCCTCACCGTCATATCTTAAGAATATGTTTTCGTATCTTTGTCAATCTCATGATCGCTCTCTCCGTTCTTCTGACAATCTTCGACTGGGTACGCCTGCTCATCGTTCCACTTTCGTAGCAAAATCTTTCTCTCTAAGAGCGACACGACTTTGGAACTCACTTCCCCTTGATATTAAAAGTTCGGATTCTAGAATGGTTTTCAAGAAAAAAGTACGCCAATTGTTAAAATAGATAAATTGCACTATATATTTGTATGTAAGTATATACATTTATAGCATATTTGTATATATTAGTATGTATTTATTAATATTTTGTTGTGTATCTATATTATTTATTAAAGTATATGTATAACATATTATATATAGGTATTTAGCTATAATAAGTTTGTGGAATTATTGTTGCCTTAATTAACTTTTTTTTCTATAATTTTATCTTACCGCACCATTTGCAAGCTTTCTGCATGACCCAATGGTTGACTGGCAGAGAATGCTTTTAGCATTAAGTCCACCATTTGTACACTTATTGTAAGTTTGTGCAATAAAGTTTTAAATAAATAAAATAAAATAAAAATATACAGGTATTGACAACGTTTAATATTAAGGTTCAGTCTTACTTATGGTTATGCCTCTTGTTGATATATGAAACTAAACAACTTTATTTTATTTATTTAGGATAACAAACAGCTGTCACAATTTTACTTAGTAACTAGCGTAAAAATTCAAAGTTTTGCTTATAGTGAAGTCCACACCGCTATCCTCGGTGGGTATAACTTTATAAAAAAAACATGGGCTACCTTTAAAAAAACAATCAGTTGATTGTGCAGTTTGTATGAGAGGGCTATTTTTTTTAAATTTATCTCTCGCCGGTCCTTTTCCTTGGCAAACTGTTTTTTTTACCTATTTTATAGGCACAGTCATATCCTAAAACTTTCTGAAACTTTATTACATGTAGCAATCGTAAAACTTACCATTTAGTGTCATGGAGTCGTATGGTTCTGTCTGCAGCGGTTCTCGGTAGATGATAGGCTCCATGCCACTGAAATCTGCCACTGTCCCCGAGTAAAGCTCTCCGTCTGGAACAGAAACAAACATATAACGTTAACTATCTTTTTCTTCTTTACTTAGTTGAGACCGTGATTGGGCAAACGCAGCGTAAGGCCCCTGGCAAAGTGGAGCGATATTACACAAAGTTGTTGGCAGCGAATGGAAAGAATAGCCCAAGGAACAGGATCAGTTGTATTGTTTTGAGAGGCCTTTGTCCAGCAGTAGACTATTTATGACGATATTTTTTTATGTGTTCTTCTTAAACCTATTAGTAAATAGCTTTTTGCACTTCAAGATTAGATATGATTGTATATTGTAAGCTAATTACAAATTAACAAATAATATCTTTCAACTGTTTATTATCAAGAGTAAGGAACCCTAAAAGGGTTAAATTGTGAGGAAATTTCCATCCATTTTATTTTATTTTAACAAGCCTTATTTCTTTATTTTTATTCCTACATCTTTCCAGCTAACGCAACAAATCCCATTTCAATTCACCAAATAAATCAGTCCCTACTAGTTTCCAAGTTGATTCCTAAATTAACCGTATTAAGTACTTCGGCGCCCTTCCTAGTTTGGGTCTATAACTCAATAGCCGATCACTAACACTGTGCGTAACATGCCATTGGTGTACGTGACCAGACTGGGCCTCACTCGGTTGAATTAATTACCGAACTGTGCCTAATGATGGAACTGTGTTCAGAGTGAGGTTGCCAGATTTACCCCCATTCAGTGCAGTCAAATCAAAGTGACACCCGTTACCCGGCCGCGGCGGGTAATTTGATAGCTCTGTAAAATATAAATCGGCGTAGGTACGAGAAAATTGGGAGTGTATCTTCGTTTTCTGGACATTATATTATGTATCTGACTGGCTCCATGTTGACAGATAGAGAATGCTTTTGGCATTAAATCCGACATTTACAATCCGCCAAATAATAAAAAAACTATTATAAAACGTAATAAATACTTCAGTAAGGTCTGGTCTACCACGTTTCGCCAATGGACAGGAGAAAAAAAAGGAAACAAAAGAACAATGCATTAGTTAACAGACACAGTATACTGTTTTATGAATAAATTAGGTATTGCACTAAAAGGGAAGAAGAGAGATAAGTAACAAAGCTTCATCCACATTAAAACCATTACGGGCTTAAAAATATTAAAAAACTAGAAAGATTATCGATTTGATCGAGTGACAGTTAACATGCTTTTAAGGACGATTCTACCGCTTAAATTTTACTACTTTTACTAGGAAACCAACACTTAAGTCGCAAAAAGAACACTTTCCTGTGCTAAATAGCCGACCAGCTTTGATGGATTGGATGGGAAAACTGACTTATTTTATACAATTACAATGTCTGGTCTTATAGTACAAATTGTTTTACTAAACAGTACACAATAATCTAAAAAAATATTTTGATAATAGGTCTTTATAGAAAAATACAGACCTATTTCAAAAATATTGGATGACGAAAATGTTTAGACAACATATTTCCAAGCATGTACATAATTAGTCGGGTATCTGGGAACTCCAATTTCGATGTCCTTGAAGCTAGTTATCCCAATTACTTCAATTGACATTTATTACCGATATTACGTCGACGCGTAACCGATTGTTGTATTATTCGAAGTAATTTGAGTAAGTTACTATAATTGCTTATTTAGTTAGGAAACTATTGACATGGTAAAAGATAACAATGATTTCTGTAAAGTCAATTTGTGTACAACATGGTTGATGGAATTAGATTGTAGCCATCGCGTTGCTATGTTTTTAACTTTCAACTTTTGTATTCTTTGTTATGTATATCGTTTTTAAGGTTCCGTACCCAAAGGTTAAAACGAGACCCTATTACTAAGGCTCCGCTGTCCGTCTGTCTGTCTGTCTGTCTGTCTGTCACCAGGTTGTATCTTATGAACCGTTATAGCTAGAGAGTTGAAATTTGCACAGATGATGTATTTCTATTGCCGCTATAACAACAAATACTATAATAGAAAACAATAAATATTAAGGGGGCTCCCATACAATAAACTTGATTTTTTTTGCCGTTTTTATAGAAAATGGTACGGAACCCTTCGTGCGCGAGTCCGAGTCGCACTTGACCGGTTTTTTGATATTGAAATTGATATTAGGGTATTTTAGTTAAGTTAATAAATAAGATCCAGTAACAACTATCCCATTACGTGAAAAAACTTGGTTTGAAATGTAGAGTTTCTAAAATATAATTGATTTTTCAATCGGATATTTTAAAATTTAAACAGTATGCATATAACGTACTATATTGTTAGTTTAATTACATTTTCCGTACCAAATAGCCGATGTAATAGAATGTATCAATGCTCACGTTTCGTAAGCCATGAGCGCTGATTGGGTGATATGAACGTTGCTCACTGACAGATGCGCTGATTGGTTAGCGGTTACATTCTTTCGTTTAATGTTGAGTTTTTTTTAAAAGTTTTTTTGATTGTATTTTGCGTTTATAAAGGGTGTATAGGGCAGCATGTAGGTAAATTAAAGTCAAGGTAAAATGAGAAGTCTAGATAATAGATAAAAATATTTCACTGAATAAATTTAGACATGTATGAAATTATCACATCGGGAACCATTCGGCAAAACGACCGAAACTCATGGGTACAACGTTAGCCGAGCCGTTATGTTTATTAATTGGTTGTAATTGTATGGTACGCCGAAAGACGAAAACGGCTACGTGCGCCATAACCAAAATTGAAGATAAATGTGGATAGTCTCATGAAAATACAAGTACGGTAAGGTACGGTTTTTTTTATTGATTCATCAGAAAAAGAATCAGAATCGTTTACTGAGCTATCTCCTTAATTTACCTACGCGCTGCCACTTACATATTGGAAATGTGAACCACTGAGTATTTACGTTAATTTAACATTAAATTTGACCAGTGCACTTCTTTAATTTTCTATCTCTATAGTTATAAATATGAAGAGCCATGTTCTGACCAACCAGAATACAGATGTTTTAATTCGACTCACGTATTAGCCAATCAGCGTTCGAATTTTCAATCTTCCTAAACGAACTAGGATTTTTGCAATGATCCTGAAAATAGCTTGGATAATTACGAAATTCATTTTTAGATTCCAATTATCCGGTTTCTTGCAATCGTCCTAGGATTTTAGCGATAAGCCGATTATTCAAACTATCCTACGACATATTAATGCAATAGAATAACCCCTAAAAGTAGTAAGCTTTTAAATTAGAACACTTTTTTTGTTACTTTAACCAAAAATACACTGCAAGGGTGTGAATTGTGACATGAGATAAGCAATTAAGCAGAGCACTATTAATGAATGGTCAGATTATGAGCAGTCGGCAGTACCTACTGCGCTCCCCAGGCGGTGCACTTAATTGGAACAGATCAATAGGAGATAACTAACCGTGTCCGCAGCAGCAAGAGCATAGCTACACATACATACATACTATGCTTTAAACATTCGATGCCCCTGACAGATTGTATGGCAACTTACAAGTGAAATAGCTGAACTAAATGTGATCAAGACTTTAATCTTCAAATATGTGCAAGACATTAGCTACGTGGTATCTAATTGCTGATTTAAAACAAAGTCCTATAATACTCATTTAAATGCTGGTTTCCACCGCTTTAAAGATTTCATATTGCCAGTTAAAGAGAAGAATAAACGGCGCAAGTAATCAAGTAACTTAGTCACATTTATCAGCTTTTTAACCGGCTTAAAAAGCAGGTTCTCAGTTTTACCTGTATGTTTGTATGTATTTTTACAAAAGGTACATGTGGTATGGTAAATGCGAGGAAGATAATAAGGCCTATCTAAATTCACCAAACCGTACCTTAACCGGTAAGCTAAGCTGTTTCTAGAATCGTAAGTAGCTAAAACCATAACAAAACCTCAGCATTTTTAACGCTGCATTTTACGTAGCACGTAGCTACACCAATATACGACTTCAGCACTTAATTGAACCAGATCAATAGGAGATAGCTAACCGTGTCTATCCGCAGTACTCAACTCCGATGTAATGGACTGCGTCTGTGTGTTTAGTTTTATTGGTCAGTGACGTCATGTGAGTCGCATAGATTCAACTGTTAATGTAAATTGGTTGGGACTTGAGAGAGTGTTTACGAAAACAGAAAGTATATTATTATCATCAGCTGTTTTCTTAAACTAAATAAAGATTTATTCGAACCGAGCCCGTGGCTCTTTCCATTCAGATGCAAAAATTGATTCGACATAAAAAAGTGTTATACTCGTACAAAAAATTGTTGTAATTTATATTCATCCCAGCTAATCATTTCCGATCGTCATTTTGAAATTGATAAACTTTATGCTAGAACAAATTGCATTACAATTTAGTACCAAAATGGTTAAATGCTTTTACAATAGTGCTCGTTATAGGCATGTGGCTATATTTTCAAATATTTTAACATTAAGTACAGTTAGATGTTTCTGTACTTTGATGGCTGACATACTTACTACCTTGGCCATTCAGAGTGGTGATCAGGGTATCTTTAACTTATCTGTGGGAATGGATGATGTTAAGCTTTTGTTACTTTCATTTAAAATGTACGTTTTGTAATTAAAACTCAGTTCTTTAACCTGTCAGGCGAAGGTCAAAAGACACAATGAAAATTTTATTGTTACTGAGCGGCCGGACGGTCTTGCCGCTCGATAGGTTAATTATTAGTATATGGTTCTATACTTAAGTATATATTTTTAATATTTCAGTAAACAAAAGCCTTTAATAGCATAAACCGCATACAGTTTCGTGTGAAAAACGCAAAGACAAACACTCCCTCCGAAGGAGATACATCGTCTACCTACTCTTTTGCGTCAAAACGCGCGTGATAAATGAAAGCGGAACGCAAGGGCTGATGCGTTAATGCAAAGAAAATTGCACAAAGGGACTACGTGACGGTAATTGATGCACTGACAGTGGCGTTGGGAGCTGTCGGTGTTGCGTTGTCGATAGTTAACCGAGTTAATTAGTTGGCAAACCAAAACCATGTGATGACAATTGGGATTATATCGATAGTGGTAATGAGTACATATTTGTACAGTTAATACCTTCATTCACCAATCCAACCATCGGTTGTCGTGGTTTTCTGAGCTCCGGACAAAGCGAGGCGGTTGAAGCTTCGAATATCGCAAGAGGCAAAAAAAACATGATGATCACGAGCACTCGTACCTAAGTCATGGATGTTTATAAATTATTATTATCCGTTATCTAGTCGCCATTGTACTTTACTTAGTTTGAAGCTAGATAATTTGTGTGATAGTTGAAAAATAATATAACGATGACAGTCGACATATAATAATATCGATAATGAAAATGAGTACCTACATATTAGCTTCTGAGTAGTATTATGTAACTTAACTCTTCAGCTTAGCAAAATAAGACATAATTACATTACATTGTGATGCGAACGTTTGGGGTTTCACGAAGTAATATCATTCGATTAAAACACAACTTCTATGACTTGATAGTAGAGCTACACTGTTACTCGACTAGTACTCGTAGAATATAGAAAGTATCGACTATCGACAGTTTAATTTCTAGCAACACTAACTGACGCTATTTGGGGACGCACCCAAAGCTTTAAAGGAAGGCGTTATTCGTTATTTATACGGATCCATTTGTTAAATGCAATTTACTTAATGATACTCAAATATTTAACAGCTTTTGAATGAGCGAAATTGCCCTTAGTTATGCTTTGTTTGGTGTAATTTGTAGTTTCTGTGTTTTTACTGAGGTGTTGTGAGCAATTATACTTATGCTGCTAGAGAAGCAACTTGGCAAAGTTTCGTTGTGGTACCAAGCTAGTACGAGTATTAACAGATATTGAACTGTTTTACTTCATACTAAATGTACACATAAATACTAATATGGGGAAGACATTATTTTGGTTTCGATTTTGGTTGAAGACAAATACATAGTGTTTTGTCTGAACACCGTGCCGATATTGTGCGGTAGTTTAGTTAGTATGCCAGCAAACTTACCCTGAAGGATAAATTGTTTAACTATATTTTGGACTTAAGTGGCTAAGTATACCTAAGTAAGTGATACTTAAAACAAAAGACTATGAATATCAATAAAATTACATGTTACATCATTTATTGATTTTTGATATATTTGTGCTGGTATTTTTAAATCTTCACTCCACCAAAACTTATTTATCTCGCTATGACAAGTCAAATTACCTGGTAAGTCTATGTTTTCTATTAAATCGAAGCGAATTTTGAAGCTACGATTTATAATTGTGATTTAAGACTGATGAGTAAAGCTATCATATTATCAGATATAAATTGATATTGCCTACCCCGCCCAAAAATCAATGCATACTTCTGAAATATACACTTCTCGAGTATATAGGTCAAACGTTTTTGTAAACTTTGACTATAGATATGTTAGCTATACAAGTTTCTTAGTCACCCATCTGTACACGCATTTCGATTGCCTTCCAATTCACGGTCCTTGCTCCAATCGCCGGGGGCATCGGCCCTGATCGAGTCATTAAGGCGGCACCAAATTAAAGCTCGCTAGTGCACCGGACATTAACAAAAGGTGACAATATATTGGACCAGCTGTGCCTGTGTGTGCGCTATGCTTTGGATTTGTGCCGGCATTTGTTTTTACCTAGTTAAACTAAATTTTAACTAAAAAAAACACTTTTGTGTGATTCGTTAAAACGAATCATGAGCCTAACTAAACTAATAGTTTACTTCTCCTCCTGGTTTCATCGTCAGATCATTTTGGATAAAAATGATGCTTTGTTATATAGATTTCACATAATTACATATATTAGAAAACAATATCATAATAAAAATATGTGTAAAATTGAGATCAAAGATTAGATAGAGTTAGATTCATCAATAAAGTATTAAAACATTATTCAATTTATCAAAGTTGCTTAATTTAAAAAAACAGTTTAAATAAATAAATTAACCACTTTCAACTGGCTAATCTGGAAATTATTGGAGGAGGCCTTATATTCAGTGGAAGTCTAAAATGATGATGATGAAAATTATTAAAAAATATATTTCCACCAACTTGGAAAATCTACATTCCTATTCTGATCAAATCATTAAGTTGGCGCTAAATTAAAGCTCACTGGCGCACCGAGCGCAGTTGACAAAAGGTGCCAATTATTGGTGCAACTATCCCACCTGTGCCTATCGGGTACTTAGCTAGTTCATATTAAACCCTGCTATGGGTTTTAAGTTTAATTCAGTTCCATCTAATATATTAAATGTGCTCGTTATCGTTAGCTGATTTAAACTCTATCTATAGGATAGTTGATAACATCACCAATCAATTGACACACTTTTTATAAGCTGTCGAAAAGCATTCATCCATGGACATAGTATGGCAATAGCAAGCAAAGCAATGACATCGTTCAAGACACTATTTATTGATTAAAAAGCTAAAAATCTAAAACAAATATTTCGAAATGATAATTTATAATTTTTTTATTAATATAACTAATGTGGTATCACAATAGCATATTATTAACAGCAATGAGACAGATCTTCCTGAAGTGAAAACGCGCCAAGAAAATGAACTCCCGGATCCTTACACAACACTTTTATAGTCACAGAATTAAAAGTAATGTCAGGGATTAGTTTAAGAATACTTTATCCTATCCCTTGCAGCGAGCAGGGTGACAAAAGGTGCCAATTATAGGTGCAGCTGGGAGCAGTAAGGTCACCTGGGTCGTGCCCCGATAATGGTGTTACCGTAAATCGATTCCAAGATTCTAAGGTAGACTTGCAAGACTCAGGATTAGAGAATTTTATGCTGAACTATTTGAATGTGAATTTAACACTAAGGGCTCTTTGAAATAAGACATTTTCAAGCAAGAGTAAAGTCGTGCGTTTGCAGGACCAGATACAGAAAGAAAATATGTTAATTTCGTTGGAAAAAAATATAACAGCAACCAATAGAGCGTTCTGCTCAAAACGTCTTGTTTGCAAGAGCCCCACGGTAAAAACATAATTCTTTGTCCTTCAGTGTGTATGGCGTGAATAGAGATAGATGGAGGAATTTACATAGAAAATTTCATTCATCATTTTTTGTGTTAAATAAAACCTTAAATAAAATTAATGGTTATAGCGCGCAAGAAATATAGGTACACGATCTAAAGAAATTTGGAATCTTGTATGTTAAGTTAATGTATAGAGCCTTTTAAAAACAATAGTATCCTATAAGAAGAAAAACCAATCTCAGTTGATGATAATTTATTACTACTTATTTCACATTTACATTTGATCTGTACTTTTACATTATTCGTGAGGATTGCCTTGTCTACAGATCACGATCTCTTTCATAGTCGACAATAACCACTTTTAATCGTAAGGTCATTTGAAAAGACATCACCCCCCTTTCTGCGGTTGGGTAAAAGATAAAATATAAATCCGGGATGCTCATGAAAGCGAGCGCTGCCCACTCCTTACTTTTCATATTCGGGCGGAGAAAAAATTAAATGCTTCCTTTTATCCGGGTTCTAAAAAAGGGAATTACGTCTGTTGGTTCGGGATAATCCGCGTACTTCGCGACTTGTTTACAGGAGTAAAGTAATGCAGGTACCGCTGACCTGGAAACCGGGAAACATAGATATTTTACGTTCGGCGAATTGGACAGTGATTTGCGAAATAATATTTGGTTAGACATCATAACACACTTTTGTGAATCTCCACGCATTTGAAGCTGTCGTTATTGTTTTGGTATTTTAGCAATAGTTGTTGATCATCGATATAAACATATAGAGCAGCCATAAGGATTGATCATTTATCTCCGAAACTTCATGGTGGTTTTCCACTTAATTTTAGCATGAAATTACAAAGTTCCGCCAACTCTCGCTCATACTACAACAGTACACAGTAAAAGTCCAACTACATCTACCTAACTTTAGTGAATACTGAAAGTCACCTAACCTTTAGACGGTTTATCATCGGTGCTAGCACGGATTTTAATCGGATCCATGTCAGTTTACTTATAGGAAAATTTCCAAATATTTCTTATTTTATTAAAATATCAACAAACACGTTTTGCCATAGTCACAGAAATAGTCGTACATTCTACACTTTAGTCCCGTAAAACTTGCTCGATCCATTGTAAAACGTAGATTTACATTCATACGTATTATAATATGTGTGTATACATAATAGCTGTATAAAACGACGCTCAGCCGCTCTTTTGCAGGCAACAATGACGAGCATTGTGTGCCACTAGACTGTGAAAGTGGGTTCAATCGATATCAAAAAGATTTTCCTTTCCCTAATTTCCCGACAAAAGAGCGAAGCTATAGAGTGCCGAGCCGACGCATATGTGCCCCGAAAAAGGTTTCGAATAAGTTTTTTATAGGTACTGCCTTCTATCCAATGGTATACGATACGAAAACTATAATTAGTGTCTATCAATCTGTAATGTCATGGGTAATGTTTAGCCATTGTGTTTCGTTTTCGTTTAGTGTTGAATTCAAAAATACCCGTGTCACAAAGACACGACTCAGCCATTCAAAGCTTAAACAAACATTAGGTTGATATTTTATTCATAATGATTCATGTCGGTCCCATGTCAGACAATAGTTTTTATCGGGCGTCCTCCAGACAATCTAATTATTCGTAATATTATTGGATAACATCTCCAACTCATCGCTTGTTTACGTAAACTTAGACAGGCTATATTATTTTCGTCTAACTTTAAGAAATAATACTCTTGATAAGTCAAAAGTATTCCTGTAAGTGGTATTACGGTTTATTTGGAATTAATCGACAAAAGTAGACACAATGTAAGTGTAGGGCGTTTGTTAACAAGACAGTCTATACGGCTCGGTGTTAGACCGGTAATAATAATAATAAATTGTTTCCACAATCACACCAATTATCTAGCCCCAAACTAAGCAAAGCTTGTGCTATGGCGACTAGATAACGGATAAATATACTTAAATACGTTTATAAACATCCATGACTTAGGTGCAAATGCTCGTGCTCATCACACTAACATTTGCACCTCGCGGGATTCGAACCCGCAACCGTCAGGAATTGTAGTCCGGAGCGCGAACCATTACACCAGACGGTCGTCAGTCGGTGCCAGTCTAGCTTTTTTACGAGCACGATATTTACCAAATAATCACCCAAAACGTCATTGGTATGTCCTATCTGGCCTGGCCCCATGCCAGTACCTGGTCAAAAACTGTGCGTATCGCCAACAAAAATCGTCCGTGAAGTCCGTACAGTTCTTGCATTGGTTGATTACCTAGGGCCTGAAAAGCGTCTGTGACAGGACCTAATATCTACGATTCTTATGACATAAACAATGTTAACACTAGCACGATAATGATGATGATCATCATCACGTCAGTCCACTCCTGGAGATAGTCCTCTTCCAATTCACGCCTCTGAGCCGAATCCTCAGTATTTTTTTTCACCTACTGCCACGTTCTGACTAGGCAACGTGGAGCGACAAGGTGGAGCAACGATAATAATATACTTTAAGGATTGCTGTTTGTAATTTAAACTTGAACAAACATTATCGGCGACGCTAAACTTACCAGCATAAACAGCAGTGGAGTTGTGCTCAGGGTCATACGGGCAGACTGCTTGGCCGGACTTCTCCCGCTCCATGTGGTAGGAGTCGCGTTGCACGCTGTACTCCCTGCAGAAGGGCTTGAAGCTGTTGGTGCCGCACACCAATAGCCGGCCAGAGCCGAGGGATACCAGCACGCGGATGTAGTTCTGGCAGCTCTCCTGGAAGAGAAAAGAAGTTAGAAGGACGAAACAGGTTTTCCTTGAGGGTTTGTTACTTAAACATTTATGAACAACGCTTGTTAATATAGAATTTGGCAAAAAAGTTCATTCCTTTGCGGCGTGTATCGTGACGTGGGTTCGATTTCCACTTGAGGCAGCAGTGTGATGTGATTACGCACACATATGTAGTTAACACTTGCTCCACTAAAATACTACTCGTAGACAACACATTATGAATTATGTATGTACTTCATAAACTTATAAACGAGCAAAAAACACGTTTGTTATATGGGAGCCCCCTTAAATATTTAATTTATTCTGGTTTTTATTTGTTTGTATTTGTTGTTATAGCGGCAACATAATACATAATCTGTGAAAATTTTAACTGCTGGATAGACAGACGGACAGCGAAGTCTTAGTTATAGGGTCCCGTTTTACCCTTTGGGTACGGACCCTAAGGATGAGCATTTTTATATGATCATGAATAAATTCTTGTTTCATGATGGAGTAAAATATATTTCATAGAAAATACAAAAGGCTAAGGAGAAGATAACGTGCTTTAAAGGCTACGATTGTATCATAGTACAAACTGGTAATTGTTTAATAAATACCTAATTAAATTACCAAGTAAAGTGATTATAAAATTGCTTTGTAGTCAAGTCAATAGTTGATGTTTTGCCAACAGACTAGAATACATAATTTGCATAGTTCTACCTCAAAATTGGTTCTGACAATAGCCGATATCGAAATTAATTCACAAAGCGGACGAAATAGGTCGGTTTGTTAGGTAAGCCTTTAAACTACAATATTCGGTTTTTGCGTGAATTGGAATCAGCATGTTCATAGTACCTGAAGCCACAATTGAGCTAGACAAGTAGCCTCTATCAAGAGTGTTTTGAGAGTCTTCCTCGATGGATTTTGATGAGAGAGACGCGGCTTTGAGTGAAAAAATACGACGCTGTTGATGTGCCGCTAGGTGAAATCTATAGCGTTAACCTGTCGATCGTGTTAATGCATAGACAAGAAATAAGGCTTTGTAAATTGTAACCGACTCCACATATAAAATTTAAATAAATTATTTTTTCATAAACCAATTTATGAAAAATTTGCAGCTCTATTAAACACGAAAGGTTTATTAAAAATATAATTCTGATTTTAGCAGCAGGCGATATTCAGTCCTATGTTTACCAGTACTGTTGCGAGTTTGCGACCCCAATATTTTGATGCTGCACGTTCAATTCCAAATAAGCTCACTGTTTTAACTTATATTATGGCACCACACATGGATGAGCAGTATTTCCAGATATAAAGAACAGGATAATTCAGCTGTGAAATTTCTTGAACGCTGCCAAAAGGTAACAGAGCCAAAAATGTTTTTGAACTATAAGTTTTACCTGTCTTATTTTAGAAATAACATTTTATTTTCGACTAGTTTTTGCCTAGCTGATTTTTTGTTATGCATCTTACAAAGCCAAAGAAATCATACTGAGAAAGTATTCGATTGCCAGAAATTTGTGACTCTCTATCATTTATTTATTTACGACTCATTTAGTTTTGACTTCAATCTTATCAAGTATGATATCGGTGATGAAGTTTGGTGACGTTGGTACCATGATAAGCAATTTTTGTGCTCCTCTCATATCCTCCTTCTCCTCCAATATATTTAAAGACAAACCAATAATTTTCCAATTTAGAATTCTATTTCTGCAGATTCCACGCAACTCCTGTGTCCTTTAGTTTAGATATAAAAACAATTAAGAAACGTATTTAGCATGAAATACATCGTACCAACAAACTAACAGATATAACTAGGTACACTGAACAAAGCGTACAAAATCTGCTCCCAAATCTCATTAACTTGAACAATATTGGCAAATTTGCCATAGATAAACCTGATGAATTGGTAAACCAATAAATTGGATACGCAGCAATCCATTAAGCTTGCATGTTGTGGGTCTCAAGGTAATAACCTGAACACGTCGGGTTAGGCGTCCCCGTACACGGATCATAAGATTGCATTAACATATTAGGCTTAGACAAATAGAATATTCCAAAATGCTATAGATCACCTACTTCCCCAGTAGTATATTATTAACCATTATAAACCATAAAGTGCTTGATAGTCAAAGTTTCATTTTCGCATCTCATGGTTAGCGAGGATAATTCCGAATTATTCACTAACGACATTAAACATCTGTATAACCACAGTGAAACGAACTCAATGGAATTTTTATTATTTCATGGCCTCATGCGTCTGCTTTGAATTTTACTATCAAACCTTGAACTTGATATTTAACTGATTTTTATCTGATATTAAACTCTCTTTGTTGTTATTAAGGCTGAAATTTTATAAATGTCATTTTTCATTTAGCTTGATAAGCTGTTAACGTTCTACATTTCAAACTAAATGCTTTCTCCCACACTGGTAATTTACTAATATAACCTCTCTACTATCCAAAGATCATCATCAACATTATCATTTCAGCCATGGAACATCCACTGCTGAACGTAGGCCCAATGACTTCCAGAATGGCCGGTTGGAAGCGGCGTATAACCAGTGTGGCTTCATGAAACCTTTACAAGTACTTCTATGCTTGCCGGTAAGGGGCCACAATCCTAAATTTTATCCAAAGGTATAACAAGGTGTTACAGGGACACTATAGTGCAGGTATGGCCAACCGGTCGATCGCGGCTGTTAGTCCAGTCGATCGTGGCAAGAGGTACCTATGTAATTAGTAAATCTCGCAGGGTTTCTTCAGTAAACAGTAGATCTTGGGTCTAATCAAGTTGGCCACCCCTGCTTTAGTGATATTGTATTGTAAGTGCCTTACAATATCACTATAGTGTCCCTGTGACATTCCAATGACACTGGAACCAAACCCTTAAAATTATTGTAAGACATAAAGCTGATTGACAATCTACCGTTAAATTATAATATCACTACTGAAATTGTAATATCACGGCTATGATAGCTTGGCGGGTATATTATGCCACAGAAGCATACCTATAGTTCGCTAGAACCCCGAGCACGTTACACGTACTTAGGTACATACATAGATCATGAGATGGCATTAGCCTCGCCTGGAACTCTGTAACCACTGAGAAATCTCTTAATCCCATTGCATGTGGATTCAAGAAACACTGATCTTTCATATTAAGTGAACATGCGATAACTTATAAAGGTAGTTATTATAATGTAAGAGCCAGTTTTAGTACAGGATGAAATGGTAGCACCAAGGAAAAAAGTTGCTGTTTTATGTTAAAGTGAAATGCTACTCGACCAAAATTTATTAAACTGAATATAATATATTAACAGAATATTTTAAACAAGATTATTTTGTTTAATAGAGTTTGACTATTACACAACACTGCTTAGGTACTGTTAGATTTCATGGTTAGGCCCTTAGTCAGTTAAACGATTTAGTATAGAATATCGAACCAAATGTATTTTTCATAGTACCTACGGCCTATGTTTCTTGCAATATTTTTTAGTCTCTGAAGACATCAATATCTTTAAAATATTGATGTTACACATTTTGATCTTGTTCCATCCACATGTTCTTTCTAATTGAAGTTGTTATTTAAACAAATTGCTGAATCGTCTTTACTAAAGTTATTTGTAAATGTTTGTAAATCCGCTTCTAAAACATAACTCGTTCAACTAACTCTGTAACAAAAGAGGATCCAACACCAGCTGATGGGAAGGTTCACATCTGCACGTTGGCAGCTCTGAAACGTCCATCAAGGCTGACACCTTAAGGACGTTAATCCGCCACAATGCAGACGTCCACGGTATATTAAATTGAAATAATAGCGGCACAAATAAGATTATATAGAAGGCTCGCTAGTGTTTTAGTCAAGTCTGACCTACCAGTGAGCAATTTATATCTTTTTAAGACCATGATGCTATACTGGCCACCTAGTAGTTTTAACTGTTATCCTTGTCATAGGTCGAAATCCAATAAAAAGCTTAACATGCCATTTTGTGTTTTAACATGTTACAATGCCTGTGTACAGCCTGTGGTAAACATGTATGTATGTGGGATAGATTTGAAAATCAATTATAGTTGACTATACGGTTTCTGGACGATAAGTGTGTAAGAAGGAAAGGTGTGTTAGCAAGAAGAACGGTCGTTCTAAGATAGTCGTGCCGCTGTGAAGACGCTCTTCATTTTTTTCCAAGAATAAAACAATTTCAGTTGAATCGAATCCATCTTTAACTAAAACCTCGACCCAACATGTATACTAAGTAAGAGTGAGTTCTTCTGGAGAAGTATTGGGTAAAAAGCAGGCTTACTGATCTTGCTTGTACTGTGGTAGCGATTAGGAGCGGTTCGCAGCGCGCCACGTCAACATGTGTTGGAACAATAGCTATTCAATTAGCTTAGTCTAGCTTAAGAAGTTATTGGCTTGTGTCTAAGTAATGGATATCTGTTACTTGACGAGTATACAATGGTATAGTCTCTACTTAATTTCTTACGGCATCTTGGCTCTACACAATATGATCAAGTTCTGTCAATTTATGTGGTTAGTTGGAAAATTTGTTAAATAAAGTTTCATATCCGTTATTTGAGCCATAATATCTATCAGTAGAAATCATACAACTGCTTCTTTTTCCAGAAAAAAAGTGCCTAAAAATTATGTTTCACAAAATTGAACTACAGTTATTGTAAACCCCCATATCATTAAAATTTTGTGTAGACTGCTATAAATGATAAAGTCGTGCTTGGTGCAGCTCACCAGCAGGATATGTCCAGTAAAACGTTTACCAGACGCCAAACTATCGTCGGTCTTACAACCCGCTCTCAATTTTGTATCCATGTAAAACAGGGTAAGCCTTTAGGCTTTTAATAGTGAATCGATGTCGAGGCCGTCAGCTGGTGCAGCGGCCATTACGCTTGTCTAGGGCCACAGTTCGGCTCGTTACTGCTCGATACGCTCCGCTTCGCTCCAGTTCGGTTTAATTAAGTTATGCCTTGTAAATTTAGATTTTAAACCTCCTGACCTACCTGTACCGAATTACCTTAGTATTCTGAAGGATTAAACTAATTTTTCCTTATCATAAAATAAAGAGAATAAAGAAACAGTGTGCGAATCGTATAGAGTTCGGAACTACGAGATGTGTCTTAATCAGTACGGTTCAATTAGGAGATAGTGTTTCTACAGCTTTTATTATTATTATAGGAGTAATTATCGTTTAGGCGTTATTAGACATATTGATTTTTAAAATCTGAGTTTTATAAAATATCGAATAAGCATTTTAATCGATTCACTGTCAGGTAGATTGAGTCTTAAATAACGTTCGTCGCTAACCCCGGTAAAGATACATCATCTGTGAAAATTGCAACTCTCTAACTATCACGGTTCATGAGATACAGCCTGGTGACGGACAGACAGACAGACAGACGGACAGCGGAACACTAAAAAAAAATACAAATTTTATAAGTTATTTTGCATTTAACCACGCTGTATAACGAAATAGCGATAGAGCGCCAAGCTGTTATTTCTTTTAAAGGTGCTATAATGAGGAAACGCTATTAAATATAGCACCTATAAATGTAATACTTCTTCTCGGCGCTAGCCCAAAATTGTCCCGAAGTAGTAGTAGGGAAAAAAATATTGGTACGTGTAAAAGCGCTTAGTTTAAGCCTATTTACAGAAATAAATTGGTTTTAATGGTTTAATGGTTTTAATAACAAAATAGAATCTAGACTTTAGGCTTCAAATAGCAAATCGATGTCCAAACAAGAACCATTACGCTCCATTGCAACCACAATCCGGCCCATTACAGCTCCATACGTTCCGGTGAGCTCCGTTTCGGATACTCTTATCTCTCGACGCGAGAATATACAGAGAAGCGTTTCCTTTGCATAAAATACCGCGTCGCTCGATGTAAGGTAAATGGTTACAATCAGGGCGGTGCCACCGGTAATGTTTTCGTCGTTTCAGTCTTCAGATTTCAGAATTTTGTAGAAACCTAGATAAGCATTTAAGTTTTCACTTTATGTTCCTATTTCACAATAATAAAGTGTCACCACTTGGTGAGTTTTAACGTTAAGTATTATAATAGACTTAGAGAGTCGGTAGAAAGAGAGTGGCATGGATGGATAGCATCGATGAACGGAAAGGAGTTGAAAATGCGGGTAGACGTCTGCACTTGGCAACGGACCATCAACGCTTTGCAGTATTAGTAGCTGAACTTCACTAGTTGATGAGGAACTCTCAGAAAGAGAAGAAGTATAATAATATTTGCGTCATTACAAAGAACAGATAAGGCAACATTATTAATATTGTAATATTAGTATCACAATATTTCAATTTCATTTCCTAAAAGCACGAAAGGTAAGCACCTGCTAACTATATTATTCTCGCCCGCTATCCCTAGAAAATGTCACTCACTGCGTCCCGATTTCCCGAACAACGCTACTTGACCAAATGTGTCGAAACTTTCGGATTCACGTTCGGCACGACGAATTCCGAATATACCTACTTCGATATTTCGGACAAAGTCCGAATTTAGAGAGCATTAGGTATCTCGTACTTCGTTCTGCAACATCACATTTGCAAGTGCTAAGTTGTGTAGTACAGTCACTACGAAATTGGAACTTCCTGAGTATAATTATATTGAATTTTTTTTTGTTGTATATAATGAGTTAATCATTATAAGTTTGTCTTTGTATTCTTTTCTGTGCGATCTAAATGTCTCTCACTTTTGGGCAGACACAGATAGTTGAAAACATTATTAATTTATGATTTAGGTTCTATTAAATTTAATCATTTATCTCCGGTAGTCATTTATCTATTTTAGGAATATACGAGTTGCAAAGACAAATGATTAATGAATGGAGAGACTCTGTACCATTAGGAGATTGAATACATCATATCTTTTGTAAAACAATACGACATACACAGCACAGATACGTCATCACACCATACTGGATGGATACTATCTGTATATAGATAAGATACGCGAAGCTAAACGGGATAAGCCAGTTGACGCGTTTTAATTTAATCCCGGTAGGCAGATCTAGGCTTTGTCATTGCCAACAAAGAACATACCGGAACCGGTTTAAGCCGGTTTAAACCGAACAAATCTGTTTAGGAGGCGGGGCGCAGTCGCGGCACGTCTACAGCTGCTTAGGGCGAGGTAAAATGGCATGTACGACGGTCCAGGCTGTCTGCAATTGAAGCATGAATTTCCGAGCGTCCCACGAGCACGGAGCAATCAGAGGCGAAGCCGGGGGACCCAAAGGGAGCGTACCGTTCTGTGTGCGATGCGATGGAGTGCAAATGCATTTGTTTTTGGCTAGTTTGACGTTTTGATTCTTCGGTCTTTCGAATGTTTTTAGTGGAGTTTGGTTTGCAAGCGGGTAGGTAGGTAAAACAATGCCGTTTTGGTCACATTGTCGAAGGTATAACAGAAAGATTTTATATTTTCAATTGTGATCCATCCTTGGTAATGTTCTTGACGTGCATACGTTTTGTGTATTTAGATATAAGTTAAGTGAGTTTCTTATTTTATTTTAAAATTGCTTCATATTATTATAAGCATATTTTATAAAACTTTTACAGCTTGAAATACAATGAAATCCAATTTTAATTTTCAAGTTTACGTAACAAGGTGTTTAATTGTCTGTAAGCGAGAAATATAACAGTCAAGGAAACAGAGCTTTGACTAGTTTACGATTTTCCTCGTGCCATACTTTCACCTAACAGAGATAGAATACAGTAGGTCTTCATTGGGATTATAAGATGTCAAGTCTCGGTGCCACTGATATAGCGCTGAAGTTCTTTATAAGGCAGGCAAGATGACGCTAAAGAATACAGCAAAGCAAAGCTGTTTGGCGAAGGAAAAAGTAAAGATGAGTATCTTACCGACTGCATGTGTATGCAAGCGACCACACACAAAGCTCTACCACATTTCGATGCACTTTGTACACACCGTGTGACTTGCAGTTTTTTAATACATTTTTAAGCCCCTTACAACCCCAAGACTTATAGAACTACAGAGAAATATAATTATGTCGTGTTGCACGCTTATCGCATTTTGTCAGGCATTGGGCCTACGCTACCTTCCTTTATTGTGGACTACAGTGTTGCCAACTATTTAACACTTAGTCGTCAGAAGAATGTAATTACTTGCATACGAAGATATAACAAATATATCGATGTTTATTTTGGAACAGTTAACTGCCTCATTATTTTTGTTGTTTGTTTTATCTTGTTTGCATTACATTCCGAGAAATGTTAAAAGCATCTCAGATTTAATTACAAGAAAAAAGTCAGGGGAAAAATACAGTCTGAAATTAATTGGGGATATTTATAGCAATTATTTTATGTCTAGTTTTGAACAACATCACATCACATATTATAATGCCCCGATCATAAGGTAAGCCTGTGTTATAAATGAGAAACAACGAGACAAAAAAACCCGATACAATATAGAAAAGCTTGTTTTCTACATTGTCTCGACCGGGAATCGAACCCGGGATATCAGGGATGCCGAAACCAAGTCTAGCGCACTCGCCTCTCGGCTACGAACGTTGCTTGAAATTTTAAATAACAAATGCAGACATTTAACTGGCACAATATATTTTAGAAAACAATGTAAATGAATGTGAACAAAATGAATTCTCGAGAAATTTCATTTCTCCAGAACTGTGGATAGGTGTTTAAGGAACTACGTAGCACCTAGAGGGTTCACCCTCATTTTCATATTCAACCATATTCAACTCATTAGGTCTTATTACCAAAGGACAACATGAACAGCAAGTTTTGTGCAGAATTGCACGAGCTTACATCAGCTAGTTGTGGACAATTCCTGATGATAGTAGTTGTTTGAAGCTTAATGCATACCTTTATCATAAATCTAATAGCAAAATAACCGTTTTCGCTAACATTTTTTATGAGAAAAAAAGAGCTGTACATGGTCATGGTACAATGTTTAAACTTAGATTAAAGGTGCCAAACATTACAAAATTAAAGAGTACGTATCAAAATAAAGATTTTTTCGCATCGAATTTCGTTTCACAGGAAAATGTTCCCCGTTTTTAATATATTATTTTGAAAAGATTAATCGAATGGTTAATCATCACAGTTTCATATCATCGAATAATGTTTTATGAAAACTTTTCGTATTTTGCTTTTGCTAACCGAACAACTGTTCATCAAATGTTAATTTAATATAACAATCATTTCATTAATGAAACTAGCATGATTTTTATCATATTTCATAATTTTAATTGTCATGCTAAACTCATTAAAACAAATGCTAAATAAACTATAATAGGGCTCAATACTTAGTCTGATAGTTGAAATAATTTATTAATAATATTTATTTTTCAATAAATTAATTAATGTTATTTGCCTATTCAGTGGGTAAACTCTTCTGTCCGAGCTGTGATTTAACTAAACCGCTATTACAGTGAGCTCGGTGTACTGGCGCTACTTCCGCGAATTTGCGCTCAATCGACGTTTTAATTTGCACGTATTCGGTACGTTTAGGGTACGGGTACGGAATACGAACCATTGGGGATAAAGTCTATTTCTCACTGTACAGCCGTTTTTACTCCACGACGAAAATATTATTTTTAACAGTGTTTCTTTATTGGTCATACACCGATAGTGGAATACAATAGCCTATTCAATTCAATTCAATTCAATTCAATTCAATTTATTTATTTAAGACTACAAGGTCCATTTTGTTAGTAGACAATAAACTTAAAACCTATGTTAGTACTTAATTTTTAACAAGGATTTAGTACGGTTGGCTAGCGCCCAGACAAGCGGGCTGTCTAGCCGGTCGGCTATCGCACGCAGCATGATGTTGGGGCTGCCGCGCAGCCTGCGCAGAAGTGAGCCCGATTTTTTACGCCAGGTGGCGTCAAAACCGTCCGTGTGAGCCTCGGCGAACATAGACGACGCACTGCAAAATCGCGGCAGCCGCAACAACGCCCTGAATGCGTTGTTGTATTGGACCCGCAGAGCATTGTAAGACCTTTGGGTATATCTGAACCACAGGGCCCCCGAGTATAACGAGGTACAGTACGCTTTGAACAGCGTTATTTTGACTGCTACTGTGCATCGTGAGAACCTGTGTATCAGCATGTTCGCCCGGACTGACAATGCTCTGCGTTCCCTGTCCATATCTACATCGTCTTTCAAGTCGTCCGTTACCAAGTGACCCAGATATTTAAAAGTGTAAGCCCTGTGTATGGGCTTGTTGTTCAAAAATAACGGTGGTATACTGATAGGGCACTTGGTACCCGCCCTGAAGACCATGTACTCAGTTTTCTTAACATTATAAATTAGGCCATGTGATGCAGCATACGACTCGCACACCCCAAGCAGCTTACGGAGTGCACTAACCGAGGGGGCCAGCAGCACTAAATCATCCGCGTAACTTATGTTGTTGAAACACACTCCGTCAACGTAACCTATGAGATAAGCAAAGCGTTAGGCTAGAAATACCAACATGCCTATTTTATAAGCCAAGCTTTAAGCTTATACTTCATCTGTGGCCAATAAAAATAAAGTAAACATAAAAATATACATGTTCGTTCTATTACATACTATAAACCGACGTAATGCGTGTACCTACCGTGTACGGATGATAGCAACAAAAATGCAATTTTAAAAAAGAAAGAAAGGAACTGAAAGTCCACATTTAATACGAACGTTAATTTATTATTTTTTTAGACTTTTAAAAGGTTTTATTTTATTAATTTTGTTAACCATCTTAATTAATTATTCTTAAATAAAACTTTTTCTATAGAATCAACATCGAAATCGCAATAAAAATACCAGCCATGAGAAGCAGGCCTTATGTTCTGAATTCAATTACCCAAGATGGCGCGAGGTAACAATTATATTGCATTCGCCGCAGTGTGTGGACTTGGGATTTTATTTTTTGAGTCGATCGCTATGAGTTCTCTTTATTGATTCAGTAAAACTGCAGTATTCCTTTGCTGGAAATAAAGGTTATTGCTTTCTTTTACTTAACTTTATTGGGTTGTTTGTTTTGATCGAATTTGAAGTATCTGCATACCTATTCTAGTTTTATAGCCTAAATAAAATTTCAGCTTTTGTATTAATCAACTCTCTTTTAGAGAGTGATTCTACTAATAAACTTTCATCGAAAAAAAGTTTCATTTACCCGAAAAAATTAACCCATGCCATGTCATCGGCTAGTTGGTGGTATGAGAAAGTATAACCCGTTTGTAAACCGACAAAAGTGTTCTTATAATTTGAACCTGGAAATATAGATTTTGAAGTGGAGATCAAATAGGTGTTAGAGGTAAACCACGAATGTAATCATCGGTCGAATTCTGGTGCAATCAACCACCACCGCGCGTCCTAATCAAGTCTGCTGCTTGCCTACTGCATGAGAGCTAGATACTGTACGGTGAGAGATCATGTGACATTCTTCGTCTAATAATTAGTCAATTGAATTTTATTCCCATGGTACCTTTTTAGTTGAGAAATTAGAACTATAATAAGTGTTAATGCAGAGTCAGAATTATTGAAGTGCAATTCGGACTTGCACTCTGCAGTAAAAATACTCATGAATCTTGAAAAAATTTTCACTTATAACCACTTCACATAATTAATAATGCACACTGAGGGTTTCGTACCAGCGTATTGTCTTTCACCCTAGTGGTCTTAACTTGAGTCCGACTCTTAAAAGAACGTAAGTGATATTGCAACATTTGAGTAAGTGATATTGCATCAACATTGCAATAGTGTCGAAATATCGGGAACTCAAAAATAAGTTACATGGTATCAATTCGTAACAAACTATTCTAACGTAAATGATAGTTCCATAGTGTATAGTGCGCCACAGAAGGCACGCAATTCTGGCCTACAATTTCGTATTTTTTTAATGAATCATTTGTGTCTAATAAGCATTCCTAATACATTCTACATTAAATGATCTTACCTCGTCTTTCCCTTTGACGACGCACATCTTGACGTCATTTTCAGGCGAGTACCACACCAGGCGCCGCTGCTCATTCAGGTCTGTCAGGCTGAGGTTGTACACCACATTTCTGGAACAATTAATAGTGGATCAGCTTTAGATTAGCTAAACATACATTTAGTTTGCTAGATTCTAACACAAGAAAATTAATCCTTAGGCTTTATAGACGGACTGGACAGATGTTTGAAGTATGTTAACACTCACACACAAGAGACTATGATAGAGAGTGTGTCAGTTTAAGTATATAATTAAATACGAAATTCAGGCATACAACGAACGGATGCCTGATTTACTTTATTTTTTAGAAATCTTGTGTTTTGTTTGAGGCATTTGAGTCTAAAGACGCTGCACCAACTCCGGTTCCAACTGGCCAATCTGGAAATCATTGGACGATACCTACCTTTAGCAGTGGACGTCTTATGGCTAAAGTGATGATGATTGTTCAGTGTTATCAATGTTTATAAGGTTTTAAAAGTCACGGATTTACGCACTGTTTCGGATTAAATGCGAAAGTAAACGCAAATAACAAAACACGATTTTTTTATTGCAGTCCTTTACACGGTGCTCAATTTATAGCTGGTTCCATAACACAAACACCAAACTACGAAGCGTATCAAAAACAGCACTTTGACAAAGCCGAGTTTTGCCCACGACTCACGACTGGCTGACCACTATGCACTTGTTTGGTCATTTATACTGCTGTTAGTCCAATTTTAACCCAAATCGTATAATAGCAAAAGCCATTTTGGTATGTACCGGTTTCACGTTGTTAGCTGGATGTTGGTTGCGGTTTCATTACGGAGTTCAAATTCAGGTATTTTAGTGGCTGTGTTACAGATATATGTGGGTTTATTATGGGATGTAACTGGAAAAACTGAATTATCCGTAACTCGACCTAAAGAAAAGCTTAAGTATTTCACAATTTAAGACATCTGCCATTAGAACATAAAAATTTTAGTTGCATCACTAAAATATGCTTTCTCTCTAGTCATCATCGCGTTTATAACTATAATAAGCCCCTTAAACATTTTCATTAGATACAGATTTCAATATTACCTACATGTCATGCATTGACTTACAAAATAATGATAATGTTCAAAAGTGAGGAAACAGAAATCAGTGCGAGTCCTACACAAAGTTGGTGCAATTTACACTGAACCATTACGACAGCTGCATAAATTTGCTGATTTGCTGTACATAAGTTACATAAGTGCATAAAACTGGATTAGATACATAGGTACCTATAGACTACCATACTTTATCGTAGTTTAAAATAGAAATAGAAAATTATTTATTTAATACAAGTTTAGTACGAAATGTACATCAAAAATATTTTAGGGCATGTGTCAAAAAGAGCCCCTTAACTCAGCGTTTGTCGTGACAGCCAGGTCAGCGAAAAAAACAATAAATTCTGCACACACAAGGTTCGTTTCGATGGCCTCTTGGCGACATTTTTTAGTTATTTATAATCTTTATTTATTCATACCAGTCTATGGTGTCTAACTTTTAACGTGAGACGAAGATGCTTATCATAAATCTTACTAAATATGGTCCAAATGGTCACTCATCTACTGACAACTGCAACCTTTGGTAATATACCAAAACGCTGCCGCTACTGAGCTAGAAGCACTTCAATTAATCGTAAAGAGAATAAACGCAAGTGCGATAAATAACAAAGGTTATCTCCTTTCTTTAGAGATTATGCCATCGCGACATAATTGCTAAAGTCCCCAACCCTTAATTAAGGTATTTGGCACGAAATTTCATAAAGAAATTATGATGTAAACTTTCCCAATTATAAGACAGGATGGCCGGTGTGACTTACATATTTCCAGGATTTACCACCGAACCCGAATTCCTTGCTAAGGTAATTTGATTTATAAAGGGTTCATTAAGTTAATTTAATCATTCACTTAAATACACCTCAAGTGGTTTTGGGATATTGTCCGATCAACCGTATGTCTTATGGTGAGTCTTTTTTTATAAGATTCAAGTAATAAGGTTGTTAACTTTAAATAACTATATCAGGCTGGTGCACATTATTGTCGCAATGAACACATTGCATTAACTCACTGACATATCATTTGTTTTTCTAAAAAAATAACCGTGACAAGTTTTTTTTGATGCATTACGTGATGCGGTCAGTTTTGATGTACGCAAGGCCACAAATTTTTGTGGTAAGGCTTTAAGGTTGTATTTTATTAGTAAACTTAGGTAAGTCACAGGCTTTTTGGTTGCTGCTTAGAGACTACATTAGGGTGGACTTTTGACATTAAATTGGCTGAATGATATGATGACACTTAGAAAAGACCCATTGTTGTGTAATACTTGAAAGTTAGTTTAATGTAAATAATTAAATATCAAGACCGACAGACGTTTTTTGGCGCAACTTCCTTTATGAGGCTTTAACATCTAAATCTTCAAAACAAGTTCAATGCATACAACATACACAGCTTCAGCTTCGTTTTTAGTATGGGGAGGGGATATTTTTTGCGATTTCGATTTTGGTCGCATAGTACTAGTTTTTGTTAAACGGAAGTTATCTCCAATAATACTATACTATTATTACTTATTTTCTGCTAGAGTGAAGAAAGTGATAATGGTACATCGCTACAGAGAACTGACGCAGATTTCGATTAGCCTATTCTGGCTTCAAGCAACTTCAAGTAAGTACTTAAAGTGAAGGCTCTCTCCCGACTTTATGTGAAACCTATTCCTCGAATAAAGCCATAAAACGAAATAAACCAGACCTAAGCATCTCAGAATTTCAAACACTTGAAAAATCCACTAAATCACACGACTTATCTTTATGTCTTTTAAAATGAAATTCTCAAGCGCCATTATCTTGTAAATAAGGCATTCGTATTGATGTCTTGCAACCGAATAATGCATTTCTGTACCTCGAGGGTAGAAACGCTATAATTTGTAGAATTTAGGGTAGTGTTTCCCAATCTTCGGGCCACAGATTTTGTACAAGAACGCGAAGTGATTAGTAGTTATTAAAATGTTTAGAATGTTTTTATTATTTTTCAGTGGAGTTTAAAAATAAGATAAACTAAAGTCATGGCGATTTATTCATAAGTGTATTTACCGATTATAATTAGATGCTGTTGCTTCAATTAGCTAACATTAACATATTTTCATACATTAATGTATGTGATGTCGATTTTTATTATTATTTTATTCTTAGTCTAGTAGTTTTCGAAAAGGTTGGCATCCACTGATTTAGGGGAACCAATTTGTGGGACCCGTATATTTTATACGGAACAGTTTTTTGTCGGGAGACGGAGTGCCGTGACGCAATCAAGCCAGCAGACAGTAATAAGGTTATTTTATTGTTAGTTGTGTGGTAGAGGTCGGAATTGGGTAGGAGAAGGAGAACTGAGAAGTTTGGAATTGGATGTTTTTAATGGAAACAAGAAGGTGTTATATTTAGGTAGATTTGTCTATTACCTTATTTATTTAAACATTTCGATATTATGGTCATTGTTTCTAGTGTACCTATGTTTATGGAATTTGTGGTTAGTTTAGGATATTCCATTCAACACTCTACGGACGACCAGATGGTCTAATGATCCTAGGTCCATCGTTGATGATAAGTGCACCTAGGTCGTAAATGTTTATTAATGTATTTAAGTACCTATGTTTATCCGTTATCTAGTGGTCATAGTACAGGCTCTACTTAATTAGACTATATGATTAGTGTATTTGTTGAATTTATACATTTTCATCTTTTTAAATAGTCATTGGCAGTGTAATAAGACGATTATGTAAAAACATATCTACGAAAATATTAATAAGGCTTAAGCTTTAATAAATTCATTTCATGGAATGAACGCGTCGAAGCTGCCAATCAGAGTGACACTCATCAATAAACATAGTGTGGCCGATGATCGAAACCAAATGGAAACATCAAATACGGTACAGTTTTAAATTGGGATTTACATAGCAAATAATATGGGCTTTTTTCCAATGACGTGGATGTCTGTTTCCCATGACTGCCAGGCGGTCAGATGATATTATCGACAGAGGTGAATAAAAAAGAAATAGCTTTATTATCTGCTAAATTCCCGTTCTTATCTGGGTGGCCAATTAAAAGTCCAATCAGGTACATTCAAATCGCAGAAACTTTATGTGGTGAGGCAACATGGGACATTTAAAAGTAACATTGAGGATGTTTCCAGTAACATTTGTAAACGATGCGCATAATAAAGTAACTGGGCGGTAACCACAAACTCTTAAAACAATCTCAAATCTGTCAAACATTATCAAATCTGTCAAATTTTGTATATAATGACGTACCAAAATTGACAGATTTGACAGCTTTGAGATTGTTTTAAGAGTTCATGGTTACCCCGCTGGACCATAGACGGGCGAATGATTCACTAAAGTAAAGCGTTAACATAGGTACAGTATGGAATCATACCGTAAGTTGTGATTGTATGTACATTGTTACAATTACCTATTATGAGCATGGTTTAGTTTAACAAATGGATCTTGTTTAATCTTATAGTACAAGTTGATTCAAATTCTTTTGTACTATTATAAAAGCTTTAAAATACTTTGCAAAAATACAACACAGCATAAATAATTTAGACTTTACTATAAACATAAAACATTCATTGACTAGATGGTAAAAGCTCAAGAGTTCGTTACCTTTAGAGTCAAAAATAAATACTTACAACAAAGAAATCAAATAAAGAAATACAATACGTAAAGAGAATAAAGAAAACAAATAAATAATTCACAACTAAGAGTGCAAATACAGGAATTTATTTATTTCTGTTGTTCGCTTGGAATCTGCTTGTATGTGAGGAGACGACGCCAGGGGATCAGCAGGGGTCCATAAAATGCGTCTTAACTAGACGTACCTAGTAAAACAAGCAAAGAAAACATTGGGGAGACAGCCTACCGTTGAAAGAATAAATTATAGATAGTGCAACCAAGTGACTTTATCACGGAAACACTCCCCTCAAATTGTAACCATTTGTAATCCGCAAAAAACTGAAGATAAAACGATGCGATTATCCTGGTAGATTCAGTGATTCGCTTTTGTCTTAATGCAGTAATTTATTGCATTTGATTTTCGGCTAACTACACAGTAATAAAGGAAAGTAGTTTTGGACATCATGTGTTATTAGCGTATTATAAACTGACTTCGAACCCACAAGGGTATTAATTTGACGAGAATAAATAATGCAAATTCCTTAATTTTTGTGTATCGATTTCAGGTTGCGATTGAAATTAATATAAATTACAACTTTACATGGTTTGCTTGCTACAATCTAGCAATATTACTTAAAAAGAAATACAAAAAATCAGGTTGGTATTGTTTTGATACAGACACACTGATGTTTTTTTTTCTGAATCCTATTCTGTTACAACAAAAAGGCAAACCGTGTCACCCAAAACGCAACGCCCAAAAAAATCGGTGCAATCTGAAAAAGAGAACACTGCTGCGTAAGCCAATATCGTAGAAATGGCTAGTTTGGGTTGGGTACGGCGCATGAACAGCGTTCATACTTGATCGGTTTTTTAATCGGACCTTTGTCAAAAATTTCAAATTTCGCGCCGGAAAAGAGGAATTCGGCTATCGGCAGATGCAATTTGTTTGCATGCACTCGACACAGTCGCGATATTGGAAAAGTTTACGAGTTCCGTTTAGAACAATATCAATAGGACATCGGGCACGTGCGCCGTATATTGACTCACTATACATTCGACGCCGGCTGCTAACAGAAACACGATCCATTTCACTTTAAAAACAATACAATTTTATTACTTTTTAAACATAAAGAAAATCGAAGCGCGGGCCGGTTCAATAAAAATAACAACAAAAACCTATCTTCTAGAAGTATACTATGAGGTTAGAAGATTCAATAAAGAATAAAATAAGAAAATGCAATGTAACTTGTATTTACTTTTGGCCAACATAAGGGTAATCTAAAATACACCTACCAACACTATTCGCAAAGACCCTTAAATCCGCGAAGACGGCATGTGTCATCAGCATTTGACAGTCAAATAGGCACTCAGGTGGATTGGCTGGCGTCGGCGGCGGCGGCCATCTTGGCGTTTTTCCATGGACGCGTCAATATTGCAAAACTTTGGCGCCACAGGCGGCGAACGATTCACATGTTTGAGATTTATTGCAATTGTTTCTCAACAACATTCATCGTTTATTTCATCGGTTCCATGACGTTTTCTCGCTGGTTATTGTGATCCGTAATTTAACTTTCCGTGCATTTCGCGTGATCGATGATGTATTTTGTTTCAGTGGCGTAATTTGCTGCTGGTTCTTTGTTGCATATTAGAACCTTATAGCCATCATTATACTGTAATTGACGATATCATAATGGAGCATTTTGGTATTAAGTGTTTAATTATCTTGTCTAAAACACGTACAGAGTGTAGGGTGTGATTCCCGATTTGTTCGATTTGAATCAACTCTAAAAACGATTTTCGCAAATTGGCCAGTGTCTGGTGTGCTAAGAGACGCTCTGACAAAATAATTGTCCGGCACTTCGCAACACATGCTAGTTAATAGTTTGGTGTGTTGTCTGGTGCATATTTATCATATTATGTTTTGGCTAAATCTAATATCTTACTTCAGGGTAAAAGCCTCTCACTTTTTCCACCCTTTATACTTAAATTTCTACGTCAAACCAGCTCAAAGGCTATTCAGTTCATTATGCTATCGTTGTTTTGTTTGTCACTTGATTGTCTTTCATGCATGACAGTGAGGATACTGTATTGCTAATTTCTATTCTTACCTAAAAGCCCAGAGCTTATTTAACATGCGGGTAGATAACAATTCTACTACTATGCGCCTAACTAATAACCTAGTCAGAGAAGAGCAAACTGAAAAAAAACCGATAGGCGTCAATTGTAGGTATGTGCTTCTCTTTTTCAATTGCAAATTCCGTTCGTTTTTAGCAATTTAGTTTAAATTAAAAAGTTGCACACAAAATAATGTACCTAGATTTTAACGTACCGTTTTCAAATCGAGTTAACGAACCGAAATGAATGCAAAACTGGACATCTCGTGATATGTACTCTTATTTCGCAAAAATTGCTGTGTTTACACATGTAAATTAAATAAATACGGAGCTCGGTCAGTTAATAAAGTATTATTGGTTTTATAAAAGGCTTTACAGATTTCAATGTTTGAATTATTTGTAATATTTCAATGTGCTGTGATTGTAAAACACCTACTCGTTTTTGATGTGGCTAAAGTTTTCTGTTTTTAGTGTCAAAAATAAAAGACATTGTAATTGTGATGTATAAAAACATCAAAATTAGTTATGTCAGTTTCAAAAACATGACTTATGTGTTTCAATGTGTGATTTACTAAGTATGCACCTACATCACTGTTCACTTGAGATCTGGCAGCAATAGCTTATGGACTATTTATAAAAGATACCACATTCTAATAAAAATCCTTCAGTATTCAGCAAAAATATAGACCTCATTACAGTGGTCGCCAACCACAACCGCATACATAATACAAATTCTTCACATTTTAATTAAAAGCGTTCAAAATGCGGCCCGCACTGGGCTGCTATTGTTGTCCTGCTCTGACACCCTTTGATTTATGATGGGCGAATGGAAAGGGTTGTTTTACCACTTAGTAGAAATTCGCGAAATTAAACTTGTCATTTTTGTGGTGAAACAAAAGGGTAAAACCGGTTATTAGCAATTATTAAAAAATCGTGTCATCTGTGAGTTATTAGGCTACAGAAGTGTACCATTTGTATACTTTTTTATTGTTGTCTACGCCAAATAGATGGGTTTGAAAAACAATTTAATAGTTATCTATGATCTGTTCGCTGAATTTTACATAGGATTTTCAGAATTTATATAACCTGAAGGCTTTTATGGTACGAGTGAATATATTATTTGTGGCACGCTATTAAGCACGCTCTATTATATTATTATAACACATCTACTCACACCCTAGAGTAATTTTTTATCAAGGGACTAATGTATCAGAATTGTAATAAATTCAAACGTTGAGAAAATTTATTAGTAGCAATTTGAAGGATTAAGAGGTACAGAAATAACTAGCAATTATGAAATAAAAATTGCCCTCGTGGTAGAGTGCCTAGATGCTTAAGTACAATGCTCAATAAAGTCGCTGAGCGACTAGCCGCGTAGCTGCTAGCACGTTGGTCACTGACTATGCGTATGCTAGTGTGATGACAATGGTATCACTAAACGTTTGCCAAACCCTACAATTAAACTTGACATTGTGCACATACCCAAAAACAAATGCACTATTCTATATAAACCCGAGGTTCAATTGACATAATACCTACTATATTTCTTACCTTGTTCTTAGCATGGCAGTAGACACAGACCACACGTACCTACCAGCAATAGCAAATTATGTTACAAAAAGAAATACATATATTCTTTCTGTCAAAAAAGTTTCGGGAATTGATGATTTGTTTATGGTTCTAAATTCAAAATTATATTTTTGATGTTGTTGTTAGATTGGAACAACTGTTTTCCATTTTGGCGCAGAGTTTGAGTTACATCGGATAATTATATTAAATACAGTATTGTTTTCAGTTATACCATATCTAGTGTGTATTGCGAATTTCATAATGGACAAAAACATCGAACAAAGAGTTTGTCTTTAATTTTGCATCGCCAGTAGAATTTCGTGTTCGGAGTCTCTGAAAATGTTACAAAAGTCTTACGGTGAATCGACTTTATAAAAAACACGTGTTTATGAGTGGTACTAAGCGTTCAAAAGCGGTCGAGATGTGATGGAAGATTTGCTTCGCTCTGGTAGGCCATCAACGTCTGCTACTGAAGATAACATCGCAAAAGTGAAGGAAATAGTGACTGAAAATCCTCAATCAAGTTTGAGAGAGCTAGCCGTCGAACTTTCTGTGTCACA
This sequence comes from Anania fuscalis, assembly GCA_950371115.1. Taxonomy (NCBI): domain Eukaryota; kingdom Metazoa; phylum Arthropoda; class Insecta; order Lepidoptera; family Crambidae; genus Anania; species Anania fuscalis. The sequence continues at coordinate 10,020,371 of OX493343.1, read as the reverse complement.
CGAGTCGATTCGTACCATTTTAAATAATCAATTGGGTATGAAACATGTTGCCGCTCGGTTAGTCCCAAGAGACCTGAATTTTCTCCAAAAACTCAATCGCAAAAGAGTCGCTGAGGACATGCTAGAACGAGTCAATTCCTACCCAACATTCATGAAACGTATTGTTACTGGTGACGAGACGTGGGTTTACGAGTTTGACATGCAAACTAGTCAACAAGCTTCGGAGTGGCGCCTTCCAACTGAACCGAAACCGAAAGAACCGCGCCAAACTCGATCGAAGGTCAAAGTCATGTTGACTGTTTTCTTTGACTGTCGCGGTGTTGTGCACTCAGAATTCTTGCCAGAAGGTCAAACGATAAAAAGAGTATTATTTAAGCACTAAGCGGCGATTGAGAGAGCAAATTAGACGAAAAGGCCAGATTTGTGGAATGAAAATTCTTGGATTTTGCACCACGATAATGCGCTTTCCCACAAGGCCATCATTGTGAATGAATTTTTGACCAAACACTCAACAAATACCATCGAGCAGCCACCTTATTCACAAGATATGGCTCCAGCAAACTTCTTCCTTTTTCCTGAACTCAAATTACCACTTCGTGGCACCCGGTTTCATTCGGTAGAAGACATAAAGGAGAATTCGCGGCGAGAACTGAACTCGATTCCGGAAAAAGCGTTTAAAAATGTTTTGATGATTGGATTATTCGTTGGCGTAAGTGTATCGCTTCTGAAGGAGCATACTTTAAAGGTGATAAAATAAATTTGGATGAATAACTAACATTCTGTGTATTATTAATCTTTTCCCGGTACTTTCTTGACATAGTAGTACATTATCTTAGGTAGAATGTACTAGGTGTAAAAACAGAAATTACAATTGTTTACCTAAAGCTTAGTGTTTTATCCAAACAAAGATTTAGGGTGGCTACAAAGTAGTAAATTAGACTCCTCACTTGGCTAAAGTGATCGTGTAGCTAACCATAAATAACTGTTTATGACTAAAAGAATCCATTAGTACTTTGTTGTTGTGCCGCATACTGATTACGAGACATATTTAGGGATCACAGGATAATATTGTTGCTTAATTTTACTATTTTTACCTGAAATTTGCAACTTGTTCTTACTTCTACGAGATTTAATTACCTTCATACAAGCAGCTAATAAAAGCGAGTTAAATGAGAAGAATAAAAAATAAGAAGAAAAAAAAAGTTTTTCCAGATCAAATGTTCAATATCGATTTTTTTATTATTTTTGTATTGATTTGAAACTTTGTAAGTATTTGACCTCCGGGTGATTGAGTTGATCCAATAAGCTGAGCTAATACAAAAAGCATCTGAAATGGACAATGTGCAGGGATTACGCGATGCCATATTTACTCTGCGCACCTATTTTACATATTTACTTAATCTATTTAAAAATAAACTATGGGTATGATGAAAATTAGATCGACATTAACTAATTTTGTTATAAAAAGCAAGCTCGCAGGCGCGTTGGCAGTCCTATCCGTCTCAATCGCTCCTTGCATCACTCCCTAGGGTCCTGCGAAACGGTTTATGGCCGCTGATTGAGGCTCAGTCCAATCGTTTGTGATTCCATCACTTAGAATGAAGGCAAGTAATACATTAAGTTCCCGATTCATACAGAATAAATCTTCAAGGGGACATTGATTTATTGGTAGTCACAAAAAAAAAACATTGAATTCGATCTAGGATTATAACAATAACCATTAGCTTTAGCTATATTTTGACCTCTTTTTAATTTCGAGGGTGATACCTACTTTCGAGATAAAGGCAAGGGGACTAACCATCAGCGTTTAATGCAGTATTACCACAGAATAAATTATTGATTTAACTTCAACCTTCTTTGTTTTTATTTTATTTAATGTAGTTTCTGCTTGGGTAACTAATACAGTTCATGGTGAACACTCAATGTTCAGGATATTATGTTCTTGAAAAAACGATTGAATAGGAGCTTATTTTTCGTCAATTTTCTCTAAAAAAGGTATGTGGTACCGTTTGTAGTTCCTGCGAAAACGAAGCAGATACTGCACTACACAAAACCACGCGTATATTACCGATAGATAGGCTTTGATCTCATCTGATATTAACCTCTCTGTATTAGATTACAGCCACCTGGTACCTGCCGTCGAGATTTGGCTCTTTGCCGCTTCAATATTTAATGACAAACACGTCACTCGGTTATCGAATTACCAAGTGCTGGAGCGAGTTATAAATACGGCTTTTTAGGAGACAATATGATCTTATTACAATGCTGCTTTATATTAGTCGTTTTTGAAAACTTGAAGTCAAATCTGCGAAATAAAGATTGGCTAGAACTACGACCTTATTCTCAAGTCTGTTTTGCACATTTATCGTAAGTATTTAACTTCTTTTTGTAGTTTTTACTTTCTGTGACAGAAACCCACAAACCAACTTGTACGATAAAATAAATGATTTCCGTAATAATCCACATTCCACCATTTTATAATAATTAATAGACGGTATAATACATAACGGAATCGTGGTTGTGATGAGAGTACAGCATTGGCTCGCCCAACATTGTAGGTAAGTGTGCAAACACACTACATTATTATTTGGCCCATATGTTTCCCCAGCGTTCTTTTGATTAAACAATACAAGAGTTACGGAATCCGGGTTGAAGGGAGTTCTTGGGCTATTTGTTGTGCCTAAACAAATAAAGTAGTTTTGGGTAGATCAGCTAACTAGTTAAGTGGGGCGCCACCTCGGGTCTGGATGTTATAAATATCAGACTGTGGGAAATATCGGTATAGGACAAGATTGGTTTGGAAGCACAATGAATCATGATAATAGATTTCAAATTTATTATTAAGTACGCGTATATTTTGACTTCAATATTCACACAGGATTGGGAGGGTGAACTTTGGTATAGTCATGCTATGTGTTTAATTGCGATGCTGGCTCTATCCCGATCTTTCTCTAGATAGATCTCTTTAACTATTCCGTGGATCTCACCGAGAAGACGAAATGCGAGGGATCATTGCCCTTACTAATCCAACAAATTGATTAAGAGAAGTGATACTCATTTTCAGACAGAGATTTTCTCAATACGTGTAGCGAAGTCATTGGCGTCTCATTTAAAATATTTTAAAAAACAAGGCTTAGTAGGAAATAAAAAGATTTTGAATCTTTTTGTATCAATCTCTGGTCGTGTGGCTAACTGCATGTGCGCCTTGTTTTATATAGAAAATCTCTAGAACTTTAGTAAATTGTAATTTGTTATCATCATCAAATCATGTTATTTATTGAACTTGATTGATATCGTAGTTATTATCGTACACTCCTCTCTAATTTCTAACTAATCAACGTATCATTTCGAACTCAAGAGCTTTGTTTTTATTACGTTCAAATCTTTCAACCTTAACGGAACAAAACAATGCATACGTTTGTAGAACTCTTAAGCAATTTCGTGAATAGAAATTGGGTTGATTTATTTTACTTAGGAGTTCCCATATAACCCCTTATTTAGTTATTTCTAATTGAAGGGCGCGGGGTTTCGCCCCGTTCGGGAATTTACACCCTTTCGTTGTTTGTGTGATAAAGTTATTTAAGTGCATACACATTTTGGATATCTGCGGACTGGGGGAAATTGCTGCTGATAAACGACGCGACTGTAAAGTGAAAATTAGTGCAAATATATAGCTTATGGACGGTAAGTCGCCTTGGGCAAGATGGAAGACGCTAAGGCCTGTTTGGATTCAGCTTGCCCGCTATTTGAAGAAAGTGTAAGAGGTCAAAGAGTCTGATCGGAGTGTGGTTTTGAACAGTAGCCTAATAGAAGATGGGGGAATGTGTTCGTCAATACAAATTTCTTCTATGAGGTTAACATTAAGATCGCATTTTTTGTGTCTACAAGAAAAGCAACACTCTACTGCAATGACAATGTATGGAACAGCATTAAAAAAATGATTTGGCTGATTTCACAGAGCTCATAGTAAAAGTGTCTTGTATTGATCAACCCATTAGCCTCCTTAAATTTGGCTTCTGTTCAAAACCGTGTGGTTTTGACACACATACAGGATGTCCTGTATATGTTCACACAAAATATTACGCTTATTAAATTTGATGTTATTCTGAAAAAAGTGGAACTTAGTTTTTAAACCCTTGTATTTCTCTTATAAGGGAATTTAATTCTTTTAGAGAAATAAATGTCTGAAACCGTAACTTGTCAAGTTTATTTCTCTATAAGAATTAAATTCACTTATAAGAGAAATACAAGGGAATTATAAAACTAAAACAACTAAGTGACTAGAAGTAAAATAACTATATAGAAAAGAAAATACAGTATTTGTGGGTATTTTCACAGGACAGTTACATTTAAACATTTCCCATCATAAAGCAGACAGACCACAAAACAAACGAGGTTTCGTCGATTTACCGATTTTAATAAACAAATCAATGTTAATTGATTAAATATTCGATAATGACTTTTTGATACTTAACTTCAACTCATCAAAGACAACCCATTCAATTTAGACAAACATTTTGTTGTTGCTTATTTTCTAGAAACAAATAAGGCTCGACGGATGCGGTTTCAGCTAATACATAATAGTAAACGCACGATTAACTGCACGGTATCCAGGCCAGAATATCGGAGTAGGTATTGTCCTATCCTCAAATAGTGTTTCCGAGAATACCTGGTCAGTGTTCTAACATAAATCATAACTATCTCTAGGGAGTTGAGCGAAGCATAGACAACAGCTCTCTGCAGAGTTTCTGTCGAAGTTGCTAAAGAATTTGCTTTACCTATCTTTAGTTTCCTTCCAGCAATGTTGTTGAAAGCTAAATTATTACTATTGTTAAGCAGACCATTTAAACAGCTGGGTTTATGCTATGAGGTATCAAATGTTTGTTTTAAGCAAGAAAATTATGATACGTTCCAGAAAATTAAGAGTCAAATATTCACAATCAATCCATTTATTTAAAAGGTGAAAATCTTTCTATAAATATTGTCGGCATAGCAAACAATTTTTAAAACATATGGCGTTCGTTATGTAGGTTGGCCTGTTTATAATAGGCTACATTTTTTTTGTTTATTTACAATAGCCTCTACTAAAAAAGATTGAACAATCGTCGGTGGTAACAATCGGTCTTACTAAAGTTAAATACTTTACTTGTTATGCAAAATAAGTCTTCTAATATAGTAACCAAGTTTTTGGTTCAACTTAAGTTAAGTGAGGCGAACGATAGCCACTATAACTTGGCGTTAATACAATTTTAACGCCTCTGTCACAAAATCCGCAAAAACGTTCACACTTAATAGATATTATAAGCAAACAATGAAGTGGAGCTACGAAAAGAGCGAATAACTTCTTTTGAGCAAACTGATGATGAAAAGAAAAAAGAGTCTAAAATAAATTAACTTTCTTAGTCTAAAATAAATTAACATTATTGTCTATTTTGGGACTTAGATTTGAGCTGAATTAGTACTACTTAGGTTTAACAACCCAAAAGGACGTTATCTTAGGAACGTGTTTAATGTATTGCCTCTCCAATCATGCTTTTGGGCAGGCCACGTTCAAGTTATAAATTTACATTACATTTAGCCGCCGCCTACACACACGTCGATATGTAATGGTCTATTTGTAAGACATGATAAATTGTGGTCAGTATTATACAAATAGATCACTGTTACTGTAACCCAAACCAATTAGTTGATAATGTAAAGGCCGATTGAAGCTCGTGATATTGTAAAATTTTATGTGTGATGACGGAGTGATTTCAATAACGGTAAATGCGTGACTATTCTCATTTCTTGATATAATTTCTTATCACATTAGACAACTTAACCGCGCAATCAGTTGTTATAAAATGCTTAAAGAGTTCCAAAGCTTATAATATTTTTGGGGAACTCTACTAGTTGACGTAATTTTCCAGCAATTTTTACTTAGTCCGGGCAAGAAAATACACAGAACGAGTACTCTTAGCTGAAACAGGGATAAAATACCGTCAGTCAATGCGCGGGTCGCAGCAGTCCAGCAGCAATACTTGTGACCTGAACGGCTCTTAAGCGGCTTAACGCTTGCATGTCTGCAGTCTGCACATAGCCTAAACACGACGGCCAACGGGTCTAGTGGTTCGCGCTACGGACTACAAAGCCAGGCGGTTGCAAGTTCAAACCAAAATGTGTGATGTATACTAGCATTTTTCTAAGTCATGGATGTTTATGTATTTATGTGTGTATTATCAAGTCGCCATTGTACAAAATTCGCTTAGTTTGGGGCTAGGTGTGATTAGGAAAGTGATTTATTACTTTCAAACTTTCATGGTCACTAACATTAGAATAGTTTGTCAGTTACTCCGTGATCATGGCGCTTGCAACAGTGCCGAAATATCGGGAACTCAAAAATAAGGTACATGGTAGCAATCTCGTAACAAACTATTCTAATGATTTATTACTTGTTAAAAACACTATGCCTCGTAGTTAACTTATTTTTTCTACTTTAATCGCTGATCGTGTGGCCCAACTCTTAATTCTATAAGGTCGCTTACCGTGCGGAAACGTTATTCGGCCCGCGTCCCATGTAATGTTATTCTGCTACAGAGGGTGTGAGCTCTTTTGTGCCCTTTTAACGAAATTAACGTTGTTTCGCCCAGCGGCCGTACGATATTATCAAAGTGTATCATTTGCCTTCGTAAACACCTCGCCAGTACGGCGGCGTTCCAGTACCTAGTTTCCTGTTTTCACTTCGCAAATTACGTGTATTTTGTGGGTTTTCATATTTTACGGTAGTTTCGTTGTGGCTGATAAGCGAGGCTTAGTCAAGGATTTGTTTTTGTTATACCATTTAATAATATTACTTTATGTTAATGCTAATAATATGGTTATTAGAGTTTTTCGGTTCAATTACACCTGCCTGAATGTCTACAAGATAAGAATACGATGTGTACTTAGTTACTAAACATGCACAGTATGTTATACTTCATTATTGCTAAGCTAACTATGTAAGTTAGAGCGTTTGCGTTCATCCGATCTAATTCCGAGAAAAATGAGACCTAGAACTCGAATCTAGTGTGCAACTTCTCATACGAAGTACTACCGCAGTTTTGTAAACTTCGGTCCGACAATTCTCGGACTCGGATCGGATGTAGTGCGCAAACGCTCGCGCCCAGCCACAATACCAGTTAAGTTAATAGTTTTTGTAATTTGTGAATTAACCTCACGTTTTCTTGTATGTTGGTGTGCGTCCTTACTAGTAGCATAGAACATAAATATAAATAATAAATAAATATTGGAAAACATCACATACATTGCTCTGATCCTAAGGTAAGTAGCTAAAGCACTTGTGTTATAGAAATCAGAAACAACGATGGTACCACACCACCCAGACCCGAGACAATATAGAAAAGTTCGTTTTCCACATTGATCCGACCGGGATCGAACCCGGAACCTCAGAGATGGCGGCGCCATATACAGTCCGGTGTGCTCGCCTCTCGGCTACGGAGGTCGTCAGTACATATATCTATATATATACTGTGCTAGTAGTGACGTAAGCCGTAAGGTGTCAAACGACATTGGAATAATTATAAAGTTTAAAAAACTATAATCCAACTTCGTAAAAAAGTTTAAAAACGTACGACCGCATTTTAAAGATATATTTTAACTTAAACAATACAAATTATATCGATATTTGTAATGTGCTCGCCAAGACCTTTCTTTTGATACCAAACACGTGGTGATTATCTTAGTTTTATTTTTTTCGAGGTTAGAATCTGAGATTTGAGATTTGCATGGAATTGCTAAAAACAAAAATTTACAATTATGTAAGTAGGTATGTAAATATCAACCTACGATTGGCTGGGTGCAGAATACCGACCAGTTTTATATAATATAGAGGTAATTATTAGTTTTATATTATGTCAGCGCAGTTTTCGAAATAATTGAAATTCGTTTTTGGACTTGCGAATAAACCCTTTAATTAGTGAGTTATGATCTATATTGAGAAAATAAGTATATTCTTACACCAATCACACTAATATCTATATAATGATTATACTATGGTGACTAGACAATGGATAAACAATCATAAATACGTATATGGACAATCATGACTTAGGTACAAATGCTCTTGCTCATCACGCAAATAGTAACCTCTTGCGGGATTCGAAACCCGTTATCCGAATTTCAGAATTTCGATAATTATTTTGAGTTCATAAAAACATAAGTAAACATTTGACGTCTTGTCGAATGCTTTTATGACTAAGGTAAGTCTTACTCTTTCTACTGTTTATTTTTAGTTTGAATTGCCTTTCGGTCATTTTTGTGAAACATACCTTACCTAAGTTTTCTAATGAAAACAAAAATATACAACTTACTTGAATGCTTTTATCAAACTTACAGACACATTTAAATGCTCTTCGCAATGCAAGCATAACCTCTTACGGACGGACATTTAATAAGGGTTAAGATGTCTGGACGAGGTATTTAAAACCCTCGAATACCTACTTTTCTGAGAGTCTAGAGTCTAGACCACTTGTCCTGGGAATTCATATTTGTAGGTTCGATATCCTTCGGTAAATGGTTAAAAGATATTTTTTGCTATCTAATTGAAGTACTTATTCGAATATTAAAACCGATCAAAAGTATCTTTTTATTTTTACGAACTTATACTTTCGACAGTATTTGCCTCACATGTATTTATATTTTACAGAAAAGTAAAGTTTTTAAACAGTGTTTCAAAGCCAAAAAACATTTTTACTACGGGCACAATAATAAAAAAACCAAACTCGACCACCGAGGGTCGTACATTTGTAGGTACATATTAATTATCAAAAATAGTTCCTTGCATAACCTTTTGAGGCTTGGAACCCTAAAAACACTGATTTCGTACTCCTATTTTTACCTTCTAAGATTTTTATCCTCCAAAAGCGCATCTGAAATACTATTTTTCTACAACCCTCCCAATTCCTCCCATAGAGGTTTTTATTACCGCCTCTTGCTCTGCAGTCTATGGCCGTGACCATTGTCATGTAAATGTGATTTGGAAAGAAACGCAAACTTTGCCGGAATGAATATTTCAAATTACTTGAGTTTACAGCATTGTTGGAGTATTGCGGTGCTTATACACCGTTTTACGACCAAGAGGCAAGTCAGGTTGCAAAGCGCTAATAAGCTGCGCATTTTTTAAAATGAATTGCTCTGATCCTAAATAGGTAGCAAAACCACTCGTGTTATAGAAATTAGAAACCACGACGGTACCACACCACCCAGATCCGAGACAATAGAGAAAAGTTCGTTTTCTTCAATGACCAATCGAATGTTATCTTATTCTGCACCTCAATTACAATAACTGCATCAACATCTGTTTTCAAGTGACGAAAATCAAGAACCTTTGAAAAAACACATACCTACTACCAAACTGGCTAATAACCGATTAAACGAATTTGTGATACAAACCAGTAATAATACTACGTAGTGTTTTTTACACCCGCTACTAATGTTCTCTACCTCTAGATTAAATAAAAATATATTAAATTGGCTACTAGATATACTCAAAAAGTTTACAAACTGTAGTATGAAACTAATTGCCCTTGCATTATGTACATGTTTGACCTGACTTACTCGTACTGGTATACGTGTGTTCTAAATTACCATATATATACCTAAGAATAAAATACCCTCAAATATATCTTCAAGTAAAAAGCTTAAGAGCTATAATACAACCTAGGTAATTTTTGATACTATTGTTACTTGCTAATGTTATCTCGCTCGAAACCACAAAAATGATAAAGTCTTACATCAAGGTACATTTACAAATATGTAGGTATATCGTATCCTGTAGGGCAGTAAGTACAGGATCCTGTGCCACCACATCAGAACAGGTGACATTTAGGGCCAAGAATGGTATGTATTTCTGTGGTAAATGTAATAGTGCTGTATGCAGAAATAACGTCGGTTGGGCAGATGTGTCGCGGGCGGCGTACCACTTTCGTAGTGCAGGGACATGGATTTGAAAAAAGTATCGATATTGTTATGGAAAAACAAGCAGCGTTATATCGATATTTTTTCTATCATGTTTTATCGATTCGACTAAAATGTAAAAAAGTTGTCCTAAAAGGACAATCATAAAGTTTTCCTCAGTCATAGATTTTTTATATTTTTGTTCTTGTTAAATTTGCTCATTTTAAGTATTTTTTCGAGCAAACAATAAAAGTTTTGTGAGGATTTTCGTCCATGATATGTAATTTTTTTGGGTTTCAAAACTTAGCCATAAAACCATGATATTTTTTCAGGAGTACAAAACAGAGATGCTATGGAGGTGGTTTATTGACTTGTAATATTATTTATTTCTTGTCCTATGAGCCTATCATTTGACCGATAACAATACAGACTGTGGAACCTATTTCGATAGATTACAATGTAGCAGGCAGGAATAGGCATAATTATTTGCCTTTTCCATTTCAACAGTAACTTTACTGTTTTCAATCTTATAAGATGACCATTGTCTTTACGTATTTTAATTTGTCTTTATTTAAATTATCTCAAATTAGAAATGGAAAAAGACCTGAAGTATATAATGACATACAGATATGATTAGTGTGAAAAGCATTAATAAGTAAGAAGCGCTTAAGATTTATATCACTCGATATATCGACAGCATCCCCTCACGCGGGCGTAATAAAATGGCGACTGTAGGCCGGCGGGCGCGAGGGGTGTTTTTAAGTCGTCTTGCCTCCATCCAAACACAAGCCAAAAATCTTTATAAATGCAAACGAGACCGAGCTATAGCATAAGCCACAAGTGCAAAAGAGACCGAAGTAGGTGCATTCGAGTTAGCTCTGCGGTCTCGGGGTAGATACAGCACGTTCATACTCAGACTGTGGTTAAGAGTACCTACCCTAACTTTGCTACGAATTGGAGTGGAGTTGAAAAACAAATAACTAAGTATCTCATTTAAATGTATAACTTTAGTCTTTTAAAACGAAATAGGTGTTAGCACGTATAATCTCCGGGTATTTTTGTTAACGGCCTGCAGAGAAAAAAGTAAAAAACAGGAATGTATTCCGAAGTTAATAGGATTTAAATTACCGAGACACTGATGTACTGCGCTTTTCTCGGGAAATACTTTGGGGCCGTCGGGGGCAAATAATAAACAGTCATTTTTTGAGAATTATGGCGGCGTTTAGACATTACTGCAGCTGGTAAACTTTTTACGATACGCAGTTTAAGGGTTAACGTTTTTAGAGGTTCTTTGTTTGTATTCGTTAGATTAGACACTTCACGTTGATTACTTTTTGATTGAAGTCTATTTGGGTTTCTGTTATGAGCCAATAACTCAAATTAAATTTTGATTGTTTTAGATAAAAAGTGAAATAAAGCGTAATGCTAAACTTTATGCCGAAACAGTTACAAGTTAGATCAGGCAAATCGATTGCGGTTATCTAAAAATATCAAATCTGTTTAAGCTAACTTTTCTTATCTCACTGAATATCCACTGAAAATACAAAGCGAAAATATTTGTTCAAAACATTCACTGAGGCACTTTGAATTGCGTTTAAAACTTGTGTTATTGTAATAAAATTGAATAAAGATAAAATGAACTATGGGAGATAAATTTGAGTTCATGAGAAAAGAAGGCGAGTTTCAAGTTTTAGGTCAATCTATTCAGCTGGATATTTTTTTGCAATTATTTACTTGTTATTCTTATACTCAAACTTATAAAATACATATCAAAATTGATTACCTACATTCAGTTAATTAGGTATGAAGCGTAGGTATAATTATAAATGTACAAAGTTGATAAAGAATTCTCGTACTAAAAGTTAATATAACTGGGCCCTAACCATGAACTGTTAAAACAATCACAAATCTGTCAAACATTATCATTTCTGTCAAATTTTGTATGAAATGACGTACCAAAATTGACAGATTTGACAACTTTGAGATTGTTTTTAGAGTTCATGGTTAGGGGGCTGATATAACGTACGTATTAACTTTATTATTTTGCATATTTAGTTTTTGTTTTGTATTGACAACACACAGTTGATGAGTTTAATCGAGGTAAGCTTGGTGTTTCTTTTGAGGAACATCTATTTTTGTATAATTTTAGACAGACAATGTGTTGGAAAAACACTTTCCGCTTTTTTAAATATCTTTTTTATCCTGTAGGTAATTCCTTCACTAAAATATTTTTTCCAGTATACTTGACCTTCGTTATTACGCCTAAGCGACTACATTTTCTACCCGAACCTCTAGGGGAAGTAATAATTTCAATCTAGAAGTCCCCGGAGGTATTTCCTGAGCATCAATATTTATGGCAGTAACGAGGTACTCACCTGGAGGAGGAATAATTTTCCTCTTTAGGAATATAATTTAACATTAAATATTCACACTATTTCTTTTTGAAAACATTCGTTTTAGGTATTTACTTTGATGGAAGTATGTCATTATGCTTGTACCCGCGGCTCCATTCGACTAGGCTCTAGTTGTTCAAAGAAAAAGACATTTACATCACAAAAACGTGTTATGTCTCAATTTCTAATGTTTCAATCCTAAACTGATCAGCGTCCTAAACATAGACTAACTATGTGCTAAATTACATACAAATCCGTTCAGTCATCTATATATATAAAAATGAAACCCGTTTTCCGTTGTCACGGCATCACGCGTGAACGGCTGGACCGATTTCGCTCATTCTTTTTTTGTTGTGTTTGTCATTGACAGGAGAAGGTTCTTATAAAATAAAAATATAAGAAAAAGGCGCGGAAATTAAAAAAAAAAATACAAATCTAAAGACAACGGGAACGAAGTCGCGGGGAACAGCTAGTTTACTTATAAATTAGCACTTTCCGGCATACAACCATATATTTTGTTGTATGTAGGTGTGATAACTATCCCAGAAACTGTTAATAATAATATAATTAGTAGGAGATACGAAGGATAAAAATAACTCACCTGCCACCCACTAGAAGATAATTCCCATCTCGTAATAATAATCTGAAGTAATCTGTGTGTGTGTCGTTTCCCGTAAACTTGTGCGTGTCATCTACTCCTGAAACAACGGAAAAACACATTTATATAGGTTATACTAATTTATATTTATAGCACAGCTGAGTAAAATTGGTGGGCTTTATGTTATACAGATTTTTCTCAATTGACTCGGAATTGCTCGACGACCTCCGTAGCCGAGAGAAGAGTACACCGGACTACTTGGCGTTTCCATCTCTGAGGTTCCGGGTTCGATCCCCGGTCGAGTCAGTGTGGAAAACGAACTTTTGTCTATTGTCTCGTGTCTGGGTATTTTGGTAACGTCGTTTTTTCTGATTTATATAACACAAGTGCTTTAGCTACTTACCTTAGGATCAGAGCAATGATGGGCTAATATTTAAAAAAAAATTCTAGGAACTCCAAAAAAATATTTAGATTTCCTTGTACTAATTGCACTGTAACCTTAAGCTTAACCTGTAACATTAGTGACAATCTTAAGTATAAACATCCACTTAAAATTACAAAAATAATATATAAGCCGTTTAAAATACACTCAATTATAAGTACATTTATGCGTAAATTTTGAGCAAAAGCTTTTGTAACCTAGTAATTGAGGCACGAGACCGAGCCTAGCTACAACTCAACTTAGCTTATTTGAATATGAATTGAGTTTGGATGGTTATTAGACTATAAAAATAATATTATCTATAGAGAATGTTCGTTAAGTATTTTTCACTTAAAAGTGGGAAAATAAAAAGTAAGTGTTATTACGACAAAACAGCCGCGGCTAATTATGTTATATAAAGGCGAAGGTATACAGGGTTACATTGAAAGGTAGTGCCAAATTTTCCACTCAGAATCAGTAGGTAACTAAATCGATCTATAGTCCGTTTTTTCTTGACTGGCGGAAAACGTAAACAAACATGTTGTAGTGATTACTTGATCAGTGGGTTTGACAACAAGGAATTTTTGTTCTCAATCAATAGTGTTACCAAAAACTAGAACAATTACTCAATGTTTAGATTCAATTGAATATATTGAACCAATGAATATATAATTACAAAACTAATTTCGTGCAAAAAAGTTAGTACTTATTATCATAAAATCGCGTCATGAACTTAATGTTGTTCAATGTTGTAAAAACAACAGTTTTTTTTTCTAACCTGGTTTTTACAACCAAATGCCAAGGGAAATAGGGATTCTATACAAATATACAATAATGTGCAAGTAGCTGCCATATCCATTTTCATTTCCAACCCCAGCTTTTTTTCGCAACATAAGGTAGCCCAATCCTTTCCCAAGATCTAACCCGATAGATAGACTTATTTTCAAATTTATCATATATAGAATATGAATTGAATTGCACAATTGAATAGCATCACTATCCCATCTCTAAAATTCAAAAGACAACACAACTGACTCGCACAGATTATTGTATGTCTAAGGGCTGACTTGTGTCATAATTTTTCATTCAACTAAAAGTAATTTTTAAATTTTAATAATTATACGTGCGTAAACGTACATTTTTCATTATTATTTTTGTGAAGTGGTTATAAGTGAATGTTTTTTCAAGATTCATGAGTATTTTTATTGAAGTATGTTGCGAAATTCGTAAGTTACACCAAGATCAATGGTATGCTCAGGTTTGTTTACGTTTTCCGCCAGTCAAGAAAAAACGGACTATACGATATACTTAAACGAAGTAAAAATGTTTTTTTTTAAATTTTTATTACTATCCCCTGTTTTAAAATGGTACGCGTGGATAATCTTGTCTCATTTATAAAAAATACACACTACTATCTCTGTGCAACCTAGAACTGCCTAGTTCAATGCAATAATAGTCACAAAGGCGCGCGAAAACAAACCTTAGCCGTTTCGATGCAAGGAATATTTCTAACAGCAGGAGCGCCCGCGCATATCAGTGGTTCAAATTGACAAGTGCATCTCTAGATCTTATTTTTAAAAAGAGATGTCCCGTTTTCGGCAATATGGCGTCAATATTGGCGTCACACGATAAAAAAAAGAACCATAAACCAAATGTGCAACCAAGTTACTTTGTATCCAGAAGTAATAAAAATTATTTTATTTTAAACTTTCATGGTCACTAACATTAGAATAGTTTGTTACGGGATTGCTACCATGTACCTTATTTTTGAGTTCCCGATATTTCGGCACTGTTGCAAGCGCCATGATCACGGAGTAACTAAATATCGAAATATCGGGAACTCAAAAATAAGGTACATGGTAGCAATCCCGTAACAAACTATTCTAATAAAAATTAACTTTGAAGTTTTGAAGTAAGCGACGCGACAATATTGTTTTGTTGCACTCGCACTAGGCCCTCTGTCAATGTCGGTCGCTGTCAGATTTTACTTGTCAGTCTATACAATAAACGTCATCAAAATGTCATCATCTTCCGCCATGATGGTTGAGTATTGCTATTCTATTGTTTTTGACGTGACAACGTCTTATAAATTGGTTTGCCGGGTGACACTTCAAGAAATTGATCGATACTATTAGCTGTTCAATGTCTACACCTAATTAGGCTAAAAACGACTGAAGTTCATTTTATCATGTGAAGTTACGATAGAACAATTTACATATCCATTAAAATGTCAGGACGTATTATTGTTTTACAAATTCATGCTTGTATTAATCTTTTGAGGACTTAATAACATTATGCTACAAAAAAGAAAGTCTTGTGTTTATCAAGATGTTACACGTACCATAGTAACTTTCACTTGAAAATTAATAGTCTTAATAATAGCATTTTCTATGTTGCCAAAATCAAACAATAAAAATAAATTGTCATCCTTTATTATTTAATCAACGTGTAGCTTTATAATTATAACACAAACTTAATTAACTTATACAAGTAAAAATTAAATAAATACGGTGTAACTCTTAGGGGTTGATTCTGATTCTCAAATACAAACGCTTTATATGGGATCAACACCAAAAAAATAATTACTTTACCATAACAAATACTGATGTCACTGGTCGGCAGTATAGTATGGATGGAGAAGTGTTTTAAAAAAAAATCTGTATCTAAACAGTAGGTACAGTCAACAGCACGTCGACCTACCCCAAAAGTCCAAAATTCTCCAATAGATTTTCAACTTTAAGCCTGACATATAGAGTTCATTTTCAAATAAGAAAATTTGACATTTTGTGGTAGGTCGACATGCTGTTGTCCGTACCTATAATCAAAATAAGGACCTTAGGTATATGTTTAGTATCATGAAAAAGATCAATAACATGTCATAAACAATGCTTAAATTAAACGCCAATGCATGATGTACTATTTAGAAAAATAAAATCGAGCATTAACTTAACGAGCAAAAAAAATAAAACAAATCCATTTCTGTTAAATAAAATAAAACAGTTTTGATAAATACGACGAATATTGTTCATCAATATTTGTGTTTACTTACCTTTCCACAATTCGTTCGGTAAATTAAACGAGTTTTTGACCGATTCGTTCAATTGACCCTTCAAAAGGGAAAGGGCTTAAACTTCAGTCTAAATGAGGTCTGAAATACGGGTGTTGCCCTCATTAAATCCCTTTTGTGAGTTAGTCTTTTGACATTTGACTCCTATTTTTCCCACCAAACAAATGTACACTTTGCACCCTTGATCTAAGGTGTGTTTTTGTCTGTGAACCAAAAAACGCTTTGAGATAAGATAACAACGTTTTTGCTTAGAAATCGTGTGTTTTGTTGGACGAGTCTATTTCAATTGTTAAGTCTATTGTCGTCGCGATCGAAGAATTAGAATACTTATTTTGTTGGAAGTTCCTGAGGATTTACATGAAGTTGTCTTCTTTGCAAAGCACTTAGCTTTAGCTATTAAAGCATAGTCCTTAAACAATATTGGGCCGGCCAGTTCAAGTTTTTTTAATATGCATATTAAGGGCTTTGTAATATTAGAAAAACTTAATTAAAAGTTAAAAATAAAGGCTTGATTAGAAAATTAGTCTAGTAAGACTAGGTAAAAGTTTTAACGAAAGTCATTTATTTTTATAATATGTCAATATAGTTTATATATTTAAAGATGACATGAATCATTTTTGTGTCGGTGCAAACCATACAACAGAAAGTTTAGTTTTCTTCAAGATAATCTAGGCTTCAAAAATATCCATTGCAGTGTAAATTGAGTACATTTTCTTACTACAGTTCGTTAGTATGAGTTAGCTGGATTTCTTTAGCTGTCTCAACTAAACTCTTAAACACACTATCGACTTTTTGGCTTGCTTTTACTAATGGCGTGTCTAGACGTGCGGACTGGGTAATCTAATTGTGATTTCCAGTGTTCTTGCAGTTTACTTAAATACTTCGTTTTTCGTTTTGCGTCGCATTAAGATACTGTTGTTTTACTTTAAAGACGGTCGCTAAGAAAATATCAACTAAGTGACTAAGATAATGAAGTTGCTGTGATGGTTATAAGGGCCAACAATAAAGGGACTATAAGGTATAGCAGGAAACTATGCAACTATACACCTATACTTATTCGATTAATATAATGTATTGGGCTGCGTGGTATTTATTTTGTCAAAGAAGAGCGAAATCGCACGTACGAGAATTGAGTATTTTATTAGAATAAAATCATGATAATAGTTTATAGACTAATCGGCGAACCAATGTTGGGATAATTCACAGCATTATTTCACAACATGCACTTGTGAATTTACGATAATATTAAAAAATATAGAATCGATGTAAAAAAATTTAGGTATAAAATTTTACCGCTTGTAATTCTTTCATGTTATTATTGATTAAAACAACGATAATATAGGCGTGCGCGCCAACACCAGTTATTACAAATAATACTTCGCTTAATAAAATGTGTAATGTCAATTGGACAATATCACATTGGACATACTATTGCGCGGAGCGTAGCGAGTCTTACTTGTTCTGTGATTATTTTAGTCAATGCCGCAACCACAATGCGTAATAGGTTACGATTATATCATTATGGACATATTTGAACACCCTAAAACCACACATAGCGTTACTGATAAAAGAAATGGAACAAATAATTAGATAATAATTGGTGTGATTGTGTAAACAATTTATTATTATTATTTAAAAAATACGGGCATTATAAAATATGGATAATAAAGTTAAGTGGGTCTCCCTAATCGAGCCGGAGGAGGCATTAAAAAACTAATTAGCGTGACGTCATTAAAATGTATGCTGCGCTCCGCCACGAATTAACGGGGGACAATAGGTGGGTGGGGTTATGTTTAAATTGGCAAACAAAATTTTAAGCGTAGGTAATATTTGTCTACGTATTTGCCAATAGTCGTGTAAAGTCTACAATAATTTGCTTTTATTTGGTAGAGCAAGGTCTAAATTGTGTTTTGTTGTCAAAAGTTCTATTTTTATAAAGTTAATTAAGGTAGGATGTTCTGTAAAAAAATAAACTCAGTGTTTTGAAAGCACGTTTGCTAGTTTTATTATTTTTAATTTAATCCACTTTTGTAGTCACGTATAGTCGTATCGAATAGGTATTGAATATTTGTTTTATTCGTGGAATGAAAACATTGCCTAAGGGCGTTTACACACGTAATCGCGTCTTGACTACGTTTGCTAGCGTTCTTCAATCGTGCTTTTCACACGGTACCGCGGCAGAAAACACTACCAATATTATACTCTAGTTAACACTATTGTTAGTTAATATGAAAAAGAATTCACGTCATCACTATACGCAATATTAAAATGTAAGTTATTTAATAACTTTATTTGTGGTTAACTAACAAGTAAAGTGAAAATTTAGAGAGTCGTTTTTAATCAATTTGTCTTATCTTCAAAACTTTGTAAGAATCTAACTTTGGGCACTACTTCGGATGCACTAAATGTTCGTCTGACTCATATTTTAATACAGTATTATAATGATCGTGAAACTCTTTAATAACTTGGTATATACTAGTAAAAAAAACTTGAGCCGGGGCTCATTCGCTTTGTTTTGACTAATACCGAACTCATATTAAAACGAGTATGTTGTACGTGTAAGTAGACAGGAAAAACCGAGTATTGGGCTATTAATACTAATATGACATTACTCTGATATCGCCCTTCACTAATCTAAACTTACACATGAAACATGGCGTCAATTTACATGCACCGTGCATTGTGCATAGTGGATACTGGTCCCGCCGGGGCCGTTCGGTCAGTGGGTACGCTGCACCCCGCTTTACGATTACATAAATCCACCCAAATGCTAATTAAAACGAGAATGCGTATGTAACACGTATTATGTTGTCAAAGCTAAATGGTAAACATTTGAGTTTTTAATTAAAACTGCGTTAGTGCGGATTAATGAAAATTAATAATTAAAAACTGTCAATGTAAATCTTACTTGACTGTTACGACTTTATATTATATAGTAAAGTATTATATCAATACCATAACTATCAGAATTAACTACATATTCAAAACATAGTCTATAAACTAAGATAAAAACTCATAAAAAGGTTTTCAACATAGGTTCTTTTTATATTTTTACTGTATTAGTAAAGAAGTCTTGAAATGTCTACTTGAATTTAAGTTTTTTTTTGTTATGGCATCGAAACAACAGTTTACGTCACGTTGTGATTTCTTTTAATTAGTTAATTATATTTGCTTATTAACACTGCAAGAATTTGTAGTAAAATAACGAATGCAAATGTAAAAATAATTCACTATGTTATTCATGTTCGCAAGTGACATTTTGTTTTATTGCAAAAAAAGAATCTTTAAACCTAAAATGGCGTACAATAGGATTTATTTATGCTATTTCAAGGACTACAATTGTTTGCGTGCAGTTTAAATTTATTGCCAAAGTACAAAACTACAGACATACCTAAACTACCCTTGACCTGAGCTAGTAGCGACCTCTGGCGACTCCCGTAATGAGAGTTCATAATTAGTTTCAAAATAACCTAAACTCTATTTGATAACTACGCGAAAGTTGCGGCGATAAAAGTTAACTTGCTTTTACTATGATTTACTTTTTGTAATCATAATAAAGTTGTCATTTGAAAATTAATTAATTTTCTGTAAATATGTAACCTCGATCGAAGCCAAAGCTTGTTATAGTTGACTTTCTGTTGTAGGTCAGACTACTAAACCAGTTTTGATGAAATAAACTTATTTCACAAAAGTTATAAGTTGTTTCTGAGTTATCGTTATTTTGGAAGCTATTTTCTTTTATTTTAACGATGTGTTTATGAAATAGGAATCTACCCTTCATAACGAAACGTGACTCGCTATTAGTGCAATGATTTAGGGTTTCTTGCCTAGTCGGGTCAATTAGAAAAATAGCTTTTGTAAGTATGTGGAGGCTGGGAGAAGACATTATTATGTTAATTCCTTACATCGTGATCATGATTAATGATGATTGGTGTGTTGTTTGGCGCATATTTATCGTTTTTAAGAGTTTATATCCCCAATACCTCTCCTCTCTTAGTGGCTAAAACCTAACAACTAGTAGGCGTAAGTGTGTTTACATGTGTTTCATAGAGTAACTTGACTTGTTTGAGTTCAGGCGTCATGTTTTATTTGTACGTTAGTGCTTAAATAACGCGGTCAGGCTCTCTCGGGGAGTACCTAAATTAGATCCCAGATAGTTGCCATGATGCACTTACACTTTATCTACGGAAATTAACTTCACTCACCCTGTATATGAGTTGAGATTAAGCGTGGGAGTTTTTTCTTGGAAGCGCATTCGCTTACACGTTTTCTGATGAAAATTTTGTGGAAAAATGTTTATATTAAAATCGCGTATTTTAAAAATGACATTGCAAGCTAAATGTTTTTCTAGGAAGAAAAATACAGGATAGTGAACTACATGTATTACTTGAAGATAAATAACACTTGAAAAAATCTTTTTTTTTTTCGCTGGTCCCAAATAATAAATGATAGAATAAACACTGTATAATAACACAGTACTTATATCTTATTTTCTAGTGAGCTTCTAGCATGTGTTTATAATTTAAAATATGGAAACTTTCTCTATCGCATAAAAGAACTCTTTCTCATAACCAAATCGCTAACTAGCTGGTACCAGTTTGTATTGAGAAGAGTTCAATTGAGATTTCGATATTGGCTTCAGAGTACAAGTTTAACTAATATAGTGGGAATACATGCTGCCTAGTCTTCAGAACATACCAAACTAGTTACTCTGCCCAAATTATTATCAATAAGAATTGCATTTGTAACAAAAAGCAAAAATAATGGGCGAATCGTTCGCAATTACTAACTCTGATCGCCAGGACGCGAGTTAAAAACTTTTTTTACTGTTCAAACTCAAGAAACACGCATTGCGAAGGAGAAAAGCTTTCTTCACAACTTCTTAGTCATACTTGGGAATGTTTTATGGGTGCTCAGGGCGGGGCAATGAGATTATTTTTGACGAAACTGAAAAGATAACTCGTTTTATGGCATCCGATATTGTTGCTGCTTAGATCACTATTATGTTGCTCAGTTCAGTCACTTACTACCCTATATTATATGGTTTAGTATAAGAGTCGATACAAATAGACAGGTGCAGTGTTTGTTGAGTAGGTACCGTAAGTAACGTCTGTTATAGTGCTACCCTGTCTTATTTTATTTTCGGTCTGTCCGTCCTACTATGAAAGGAATACTGGACCGTGATAGTTAGCCAAATGCGATTTTCAGAAAACATGTTTAATAAACTTCATCTGGTGGAACTTTTTCATCGATTTTTGTTTTGAATCTATTTCAAAAATGGCAACCCGTACAACCGCTACTTAGTGTTATTTATATTATTCCGAAATGTACGGAACGCTCCGTGCGCAAGTTCGAATTGCACTTGAAAGGTTTTTTTAATGTAAATTTAATAATTTTTAGATATATGGCCTTTCTCAGGAACTCAAGTTTTATGATAAATATTTTCATATCAAAATCAGGTAAACATCCCAGTTTTGTGTACCTCAGCGTTAGGTATGTTTATTTTGTATGTCGCAGGCTTTACTGACCCGTCGACATATCGACACAACTAATTAGGTGTCGCTAAACATGTTTGCACAATAATATCGGGTTACAAAGTTTGTTTACGAGCCGCTGAGCCCTTTGGTCAGCCTCGTGACTGCCCAAAAATAACATATTGGTTACAATACCCAATTTATGTAAGTATAGGGATTTATGTTAACAAGACTATTTTTATAATACATTATTTATGTTTGCCAGTGTTAACTTACTGTATCATCATCATAATCATCATTTCAGCCACAACGTCCACTGTTGAACATAGGCCTCTCCCAGTGTCTTTCGGATCGGCCGGTTGGAAGCGGCCTACATCCAGCGGCTTGCTGCAACCTTTACCAGGTCGTCTGTCCATCTTTTGGGTGGACGTCCCATGCTGCGCTTGGCGGTACGTAGCCTCCATTCCATTCCATTCCAGAACCTTTCGGCCGTTAGTTCTGCGTGCTAATATTATGTGCACTTATTGTATATGAATTACAATTTAATTGTTTTGTGCAATTTCAAGCGGTTTGACTCTGGCTTGCTGAGATAAAGAGTAGGTTATTCAGCCCACAACAGACGGTGTTGTCAAACGAAATTTGTGTATTAGCAAAAATGCTATATGAAATAAGACGTAATATTTTCTCGGATTCAAATGCTTTTCTTAGAATTTGAAATTTCATTATTTTTTTCTTACCATTGATATGGTAAAATTACGAAAATAACAAAGTTTATCAGCTCAACCGATTGAGCCGTTCTCAAGACATTACATGTGGCAATTGATTTTTATTAAAATAGACAAGGCACGTCATGTTTAACCATACATGTAACTACTTTTATTAAAAATAAACTAAACGCTAAGTATCGTGTTTGAAACTAGACTTAATTCTAATACGTATTAAAAAAGAAAACCACACGTCAACACACAAAAGCCAATAAGCCGATACGTTACCAAGCTGTCCCTACCACCCTCCACTAATTCCAAGACAAAGTTCCTCCTACGATCGCATTAAATCAGCTGCAAGCCTTAAATTTGAGGACACCTCGGCTTTTTCGGGATATTGTGTTGTAAAAAGGCGATAACGTACGAGAGTCGTTACCATGGGATCGCCATGAGCATTAAGCCTAACGAGGTCGGGGTACAAAGTGTCCTGTGCCGACAATAGGTGCCTTTACCTTTCAGAGAGCTAACATATTGTCCCTTTCAGATAATTTGTAGGTGAGTATCTTACTGTTACTCCCTTTTTGTAAGGTGAATGTACCCAAGGGTGCTTCTATAAAGAAGTGGTTTTTTAACCTGAAGTTTTTTTAGGTAAGATATACCTTTGGTTTAAATGAGAGAGTGTAACATCAAAAACCTTGAAGCATGGTAGTTTTTTACTTTTTAGAAATTTCCTAAGTTGACAATTGATTAACGTAGATATTTCGCTTTGTTCTTTGCTTTATTCACGATTTAGAAAAAAAAAGATTGAAGCTTGAAAACTTGAAAGATTTCGTCGAGTTCACTAACGTCTCGGTAGCTTAGTGGTCAAAGCACTCGCCCGGTATGCGATGGACGTGGGTACGGATCCCAACTGAGGCGGACGATTTTCTTCAAGTATTAAAAATCTTAGATAAACCTAGCATGGTAATTGCTAAAAACAAAAATTAAAAAAAAGATTGCTTTCTAAACATGTTCAACTTTGGGTGTGCTAGATGCTCCCGGCAAAAATCTTTGTTTGATACTCCTTACACAATTCCATAATTTTAGAAAATGACAATAGATGTGTTTTCTGTCGTATATTAAATTTGTATTTACATTTAATGTAGTATCTAATGTTTTTGTTTGAAATGTAACAACACAGAGTAGTTTAAAGAAACATGTCTGAAACTGTTCCCTTGAGTAAAAGAAAATTGAAATTTAACTTTTACATCCAAACTAAACCGAAGCAATCTGAAAACATATTTAACAAATGCAACCGCGACCGCACACAGTCCTAATGAAGACAGATCCGGACTCTACTCGTTTCCCGTTTTTATATTGTTCCCTTCAAGAAACTACCCGGTCGCGTAACAAGATTTTAACGATAATATAGTGGGTTAGCTTTCTTTGCTATCTTGTTTGTGTTATATTAGTTTTTCCCAGCAATCTGCGCTATTAAACTTGTTTATGCTTTCTTTTGAGATGGATTCGGGGATTAAAATTATTTTTGGACAAGTAATCTGTTTATTTAGACGAAAAAACACGAAATTAAGGGTCTGTAAAATGTCGGAAGACTGAATTACGTAAGTAGGTACTTATCATTTCCGAATATAAACATGGATTTTACCCCGTAGCTATACTATATCTAAATTCGTCATCGCCTGTCAGATAACTATAACGTTGACAAGCTACCACGTGATTTGCCAATTTGATCATTTTCGAACTTAGTTATCGTTTGCAAATTGTTAATTTGGCGTATGTGTATAGTAGTAGTCACATCATTAGTAATTAGTGGGTACATTTCTATATCATGAAATACAGTCATCCCATGAAATATGTAGTCCCTACGACGTGATCAATTCCACGATCTGGCTACGAGACCTGCATTGCCGCCAGCAGTAATACTATATAGGGTTTTCTATATACATGCACAGAATTAAATGAAAATTGACATCCGGGACAATATAATTCGACAATGAGTAGTAAATTTAAAGCTCTAAATTTGGTATATAAAGCTCGATTAACTGTACTTGCCTGTACATATGTGGCATTGGAGAAGGAGGCACCTGTTTTGTACTTGCATGTATCTTGATACAGTTTATCCTGCCATTAGCAAAAGGTTTTGAGACACACTGGTTTGTTGTTCGGCGAATATGTAATACAAGTCTCTCAAGTCCTCTGGACAAAAGAAAAACATCAATGTTTGCTACAGAATCAATACTGTTCAGAAAATATATTTGCTAATTTAGTTTACTTTCATAATATTATACTAATTATGCTTTTTTAAACTCTTTCTTATTTGCACAAATTAAACATTTTATTATAAAATAATTCTTGTTTTGATCAAAGCTAAAATATTGGCTCTAACGTTCATTTTACGTATCAAGTGTTTAATAGATAGATCTTGTGAAGCTCCTACAGCTCGAAATTAAATTAAATTAAGCAACTAAATTATTAAACATAAGTGCTAAAGATATATTTTCATTTAACACATCTAACAAATTTTACATAAAAAAACTATGCTCCCTTTTTTTAAAACAACACACGTAGGTACTTATTTAAAAGCTAGCTGTTTATGTTGGCGAATCTACCTGGCAGTATTGTTCATTACTTAGATCTGGCGGTGCTCGTAGCTCGAGTTTAGACAGAGCCAATTATTAAACTTAAGTGCAGCTAAGGGTTTCAATTTACTTCTATCAGCTTACGGAATACTTCAGCTAAATTCTGTCTGTGCTGTTTCGTCACAGTGAGCGGTTCGGTAGGTAAGTTAATTAATAAATTAGCTTTGTTTTAACATTTCTATAGAATTTCGTTGCAGACTCATTGAAAATGTAACTAATCTAAGCTACTAAGCTATATGTCGATTTAAGGAGCCACCAGTTTTGTAAAGACTCCTTAAACAAGATAATTATTCAGTGAATGGGAAACCCGTCGTATATTATCAAAAGCTTCACATTTTGTAAGCTAAAAGCACCCAGGGAAGTACGGGCAATAGACCGTTACGATAAGCGCACAAAAGGGCCGATCGATGGATAAATTAATCTTAAAATATACTCAAACGTCTCCAGAGAAGCAGCCAGGGGAATTCTGATAGAATTTCCGAACAGTCCTTGAAAACAAACCACTTGTGAATGCGAATGTTGTACGGAATATTTATAAAATATGAGTTAATGAGGCTTTTAAAGAGCTCGGTACACATATTGACTCATTAAAAAGTATTATGCATAAACCTGTTTCATTGATGATGCGTTGAAAGAAAATTGTTCTGCATTAAATGTGATTTTTTAAGTGTCGTTGTTCTTAGATTATAGAGAGATAAGTTATTCTGCTGGATGTTTTTAACTCATTGGCTGCCGAGCGGTCGCATGAGACCGCGTTAAAGGGTTTATTCTGCGTGTGATGCTGATAAAATGCGTGTAATATGGTATTATAAAAGCAAGGTAGAACTGATTTATTTTCTGCTGTTGTTGACCATTGACGTAAATCACTTTCATTTGGACATTGTAAATCCAGAGCATTTCATTTATTTCACATTCACGCCTACACCGATTTGAACTTTGAATATTACTACTACTATTTTAAAATTATATTATAATAATGATATCATAAACAGCTTAATGGCTTTGATTTCTCGATCTATCATAGATCCATAATCACACATACATTTGTTTTAGACTTTGGGGCCCATGAAAAGCGTTTTTTTGATGTGAAAACACTAAACAAACAGAGTAATACTGTTCTAAATACTCATAGTTGGGTCCGGTCAAGAGCGGCTTTCTTTATCACGAAATAATGGCATTTTTTATAGTTGCTATTATATTTTGTCGCCTTAACAGTTTGACACCAATGGCAATAACTATTACCCGCTATTCAGTACTTATCTCGGACATATTTCTTCCGTTAAATCCTCGTACGAGTACGTGTGCGTTGCCAAGTGGCCTGATCTATCGCTGAGATTAATCGACGCTGGCCCACGCCTGGGCCGGCGAGACATCGATTCCCGTCGGCCGGCCAACCTATCGTATGTATACATTTGTATATGTTATTGGGATGACTGTCTTGCGAATATTAAGTATCGTTATCACGATAAAATATAAATTAACAACACCTCAAATTTCATGGTCTATGAGTAAATAATTACCGTCTATGGAACTCCTTACCCTTACGGAAATCCTAGTCAATTGCTGTTTTTAAAAGTCGGCTCAATGCGCATTTTGTTGCACTGTGAGAACAAATCGTTTTGTGGTTTGAGAATTGTTGATCCTAGAATATCACTGGTTGTTAGTCATGTTATTTCCTAGAATATTTTATTTAATGTGCATACATACTTAATTATAATACACAAATATTATATTTAAGTATGTATGCACAAATTACGTATAGCGGCGGTATGTATGTTTATTTTTAACTAAGCATTTATATTTTATGGGTATTTTTTGTACTTATGTGTATGTAGTTTATACTTATTGATATTGCCATTGTAGGTATATAATAGAAACTTCTTTGTTTGGTGTGCAATAAAAAGTATCTATCTATCTATCTATCAGTATGTTACGACACGAGGTGCTTACCGCGCCCAGAATCAAGCCAATTTAGATTCAGAATTGTTTGGTTTCGTCAGCAAGATTGTTACAGTTTTGATAAAATTACAAAGGTACAAATGTTCCATATTTTATTAAATAATAAGATGTACATTTAAGTTACAAACCCCAATTCAAGTTTAAAAATGAAATGGTATCTACAATTTAGGTATTACGACTAGCAATTTAATTGAAATACATTATCAGCTCATTCTAAATAGAACTTATCGTGCACGAACTGTGTTCAATGTTGAAAAAAAAAACATTTAGAGCTTAAGACAAAAAGAGGATCTTCAGATTCACCAAGAATTTTAAAAGTATTATTACGTGTAAGCCAGACTTCGCAAATAGGAATCTTTGTTCCGAATGAAACCAGCCGAAGTGGCACTAAGTTGAACTTGTTATAGCGATGAGATTCAAAATAAAACTTTCCTAAAAACGTGCCAATTTCAACTCGGAGCTTCCATTGAA
Source organism: Anania fuscalis (assembly GCA_950371115.1). NCBI lineage: Eukaryota > Metazoa > Arthropoda > Insecta > Lepidoptera > Crambidae > Anania > Anania fuscalis. Next base: position 9,992,712 of record OX493343.1, on the reverse strand, counting down.
AAATATTTGTCCAGCTCAGGGTTGCCCACTACGAGTACAGCTACTCTAATAACGACTACGATTTCCATATTCAAGATCATAAAATGTAAGAATTTGTGCTGATCATTAGAGAATCTCCAATAGTTTTTTTTATATAACGGATATTTATATATTATATATATTCGAATTGTCGTAGCGAATTTTTATATCACCTATATCGAAAACATTTTGGTCATATAGATCTCCACATAGACTTTTAACCTTATGATTTGTATAGTAAAAAAAAAAAATAGGTATTCTATTATAAAATGAAAAGGTATTTGTTAAAAGTAGGCCTATAAAATCGAATGTCATTAGTTTTTCCTAAATACTCAGCCCTAGTCGGACTACTGGAGATACTGGTATCACTTGAGGCTTAACAATTGGTTTATAGAGACTACATCAAGTTTCCGCATGGAATCTATTAAAATGCTATACTACAAACGCCGAAGTTCTCAATCGGATGGATTTAAAAGTTGAAGACTTGTGGATATCTGCAAGAAGAAAAACTTATTTGTAAGGAAAATGCATTGTGAGAGTATCGGGTGGTATAGTATAAAATGGCTTGGGGGAACTTGGTTTAGGCGCTGGCACAGTTAAATAGATGCTATCAGCCCCCTAACCATGAACTCTAAAAACAATCTCAAAGTTGTCAAATCTGTCAATTTTGGTACGTCATTTCATACAAAATTTGACAGAAATGATAATGTTTGACAGATTTTGGATTGTTTTAACAGTTCATGGTTAGGGCCCAGGATTTAAATGCTCCAGAAATCTTCACATATTTGCATATAACATGAATTCGTTAGTCGAATGGTGTAGGGGATTTCTAGCAACGGGTTTCAAAAAGATTATACGGTGTTATTGTTGAGTCCATAGATATAAAAGCGTAGCGAATCCTAAGTCTATGGTTGAGTCTGATGCCCGATTTCCATTTTGACAAGTGACGTGGCAAACACTTGACAAAACAATTAGATTACGGATGGAATTTCATGTTTGTAAAAATAGCCACAAAGGTATGTTCTAAAATTTTTAATAAGCCAACTTCAATCCACTGCAGAACAAAGGCCTAGAGAGGCGTTTATTACGCATTAAGAGTAATGCAGGCCACTAAACGCGATCTATGATTTTTTAAATCATCCGATAGAATCTGTTTGTATTTCATCTCTAGGTACATACAAGGAGGCCGTCCTACACTGTTATTAAGTCGCAGTCTCCACATAAGAAAACAGTATCTCACCGGTTTGAGTATTAATGTTTGGTAAATTACTTTAGTTTAACCAAGGTGTATTTAAGACCAATGCCTCCGAATTAATAATATAAGTTTGCAAAATGCTGCAGCAAGATAATGGTTTGTTTACGGACCAGCAATGTGTGAACAGTCAAAATTCAAAGCTATTAGAACATTTAGCAGTGTCCATAAACTATTGGATAGATGGTGTATCTATGGACGGAAGTACAAAATGGCGGCGAGTGGCCTGCATGGTCGCGCTTCCGCTGCAGTGCTGCCGCCTAGGGACAATTAATCTTGTGTGCTTACTTATTTTGCTGGGGGCAGACTAACTTCCGCGCCCCTATTCTGTCAGAGTGGTACTATAGCGCACTTGGATTTGGGCGGTGTAAAAGCTTATTTATTAGATTTTTATTATTCAAATAGAATATTAATTAAATTTTGTCTGAATAATTGTTTGACTTGAATATCATCGGATATGGTAATTGATGATGAAGTTTAATTAAGGTGGAGCACGTACTCAGTAAATATGATGGCCACTTTGCCGTAATATTTACGAAATGAGTACATCACAGAAGGCAGTCAGTAGTCGATATGAGCAGGAAGATGGTTTCCATGCAAGAAATTGGCTCTGCCGTACCGGTGGTGGAAAGACAGACAGGGAAACACCGCGTGCATTTATGGTATATATATAAGTATATATATATTTATATTATGTTTTAGATTTAATGATGAGTATCCCAAAGTCGATAAAATTTTATCTAAATAACGATATGAAAAAGAACTGACATCTAGAGAGACAAGACCAACTAAATTATGCTTTTTGACTTGAATGCTACAGTGGCCATCGGTTTCGTAGCAAACATGACCAGCTGCCATTGTCACGTTGCCGGGTTTAGAAATGAACATTAAATGTGTCTTTTAGGAAGTCATATTTATTGAAAAATTATAATATAACGATAGATTCTCAACGATATTCAGAGCAATCTCAATTCAGATATTTCTTTGCTCCGTGATAGGACTGCGTTGATTCGTTCGCCTCTTCGCTCGTTTTGTCTGCCCCTGATTGTTGCTTTATGATTCGAATCGCTTCTTCTTGCATTTGTAGACAACAAATAGACCGGGTATCTGTACATCTTTGTTTGAAATTAACTTTTAACTGTAAGAAATGAGGGTTTGGATTTGTTGTTTAAAAGGGATTTTATAGGGAATTTATATTAATTTAGTTATGAAAATGGACAGTTAAACTGTATGTATCATTAAATCTGTTGTTCTGTTTGTCAAGTGGTAAATACTTAATGCACGGAAATGTATTCTGAAGTTAAATAATATTGTATTCGAGTTGCTTTGATGACCAAGGTATTCTACTATCATCTATTAAAACACTCAATGAATTAAATTATTAATTAAATGTAATTATATTACATTGAAAATAGATGATGATATTCCAAAATCAGGTCATATATCTGAAAAAGCAAGTTTTTGTGAAAGCCCTATTTTGATATCATTATCCTCGTTCCATTCACATATTTATAATTCAGAGCCCAAAATCCCCAGCACTAGAATAGCGTCAGAACAAGCTGGTTTACTCGCCTCGTTCGCAAACACGGCTCACCTGAACTCTTGGAGTAGGCATTAAATATTCGACTACCCACGCCATATGTTGCCTGCGATACAAAACTACTTTGCTAAAGCCTGTACACCAGGGAAAGCAAGATAAATGTGCACCAGAAAACACTAGTTGTTATCTCGTAAGGAATTATAACATTCCTGTGTCAAGAGATACCTGACAATTAATTTTACGACTGGACTAGCTGACCAAGTGACGTCCAATCCTAATTATATAAAGTAATTTCATCCTCATTTTGTACTATGTACCTCTAGTCTATGCACCTTACAGCGCAGTAACATAATTTTAGCAGGGGCTCCCAATAGACACAGTCATGAGCTAAATTAGAATACATAGTTCGTTTTCTGACGGCCTGTACCAATCAGGACATCAAAAATGGAAATATAAAACAACACTAACTTGGTAGGTTTGTCAATTGAAAGTGGCAATTTGGCAGTTTACACGGCTTGCTGAAGCAACAACAGTTCGGGAAAATGAGTTCCTGAGTGGTGACCATGTATAGTGACCTAGCCATTAAATGTAAACAGTACTAAACCATTGTTATTTTAACTTCAAACTCGAGTTAAAGAAAAATGAAACAAGTTTAAAGTATATTATTGTTTTGAGAGCCACTATATAGAAGAGGTAGCGTGGGTAGCAAAACAAACCGCATATCCTAGAACCAACGCTTATTTTAAAGCAGCACTATTTAAATACGGTTATTTTAAATCTCGTATTGGGCTTCATCGGTTCCTAACGCATGCTTTCTTAGATAAATAAAGAGCATTTTCTATAGTGGAACGCAAACCTACACGTGCGAAATATATGGGGCTTCTAGAGATGCAGTTCCTGGATTATGCAAGTGTGGAAACGCCTTAATAAACCTCCAGAATGCTTAACTGCTTAAATATTACAAACGTGTGAGAGCACTAATTTAGTTTCTAATCTAGAATATTGTTCTAAACTTAATAATGGTTAAAACGGCAATTGCCGCTAGGTGTAAGTAAGGTTTAATTTTGTTGACACATTGGTCATGTTAATCTTAAGTTAAGTTTGTTAATCATCGGTTGATGTTAAGCTGGTTGTTATGATAAAACTTAAAACTACTTGTTATTATTATTGTAACTAACAAATTGGGCCTTTGGTTTGGGAATTTGGTTATTGTAACGAACAAATTGGGTCTTGTTTTTAAATAAAGACTTGAATTATTAATACTTGTTCTCCATTTTAGCAGAAAACTTGTTACCGATGTTGCAAACTATCAGATAAGTATGATAAAATTGTTTTTACCTACTTCGATATTCGACCTATAAACACAAATACGAGTTTCAAACAAAATCACCCCCCCTCCCTTTATTGCTTGGGAAGTTAAAAACGATGTCATTGTTAACCCATAACTTCTTTTTATAGGCAAGATTGCCGAATATCGCGCGTTTTATCGCGTGAACGCTATTAATGGTTTCCACTGAGGAATAAAGCCGGTGATTTTTAAATCATGATTTATTGTTTGCCGAACGCTGCACGGTTCGGTAAATATACCACCAATTTATGCGTCCGGGCGGCGCAAATGACGTACTAGACGATGAGCACAATTTTACACATCTAGCTGATTGTTGGTTTTAATCGTAGAACGGATAAGTTGTCACTTAAACAAAGGTTAAAGGTGTCCCTTTAAACATTGAACCGTGTAAATTTATTTATCAATACAAGGTCCGATTTTATTCGTTTACATCCTGTTAACCTCTGACTATATAGGTGAAAAGCAATCGTAAAAACCAATTTTCAAATGTGTACCATAAAAATCAAAATCAACAACATTGACTTCATATTGCATAAACTCGTCCTATCGTCTTATTCCTTTCCCTTGTCAGAGCGAGAAAGAGTTGAAGATAGGACGAGTTTATGCAATATGAAGTCGATGTTGCTATATTGTATTTTTATTTTTAAATTTTTTAGTTTTTTGATAGATATGAAAGATTTGAAAATTGGTTTTTACGATTGCTTTTAACTTATATGGTCACAGGTTAACAGGATGTAACTAATAAAATCGAACCTGATATAGAGACTGCCCCATCATAATCAGCCCACTTTAGTCTACTCCTAGACATAGGCCTCTCCCAATGCATGCTACTCAGCCTGATTGTCGATTTTTTTTTATTCGCTGCTAGCCGGCTTGCTTATATTATTGTCTCTAATTAAATGAAACTTAAATAAGAATTAGATTAATTATTATTTTTTTAACAACAAACATTGTCTGTTAATTAATACACACACCGAAGTATATACGCAAGTAGGATTTCTGTGATTTCTCAAAAGCAAAGTTAGTAAATAAATAATTTTCGTATTTATTATAGAGCTGGGATTAATTCGATTAACACAAAGATTTTGATACAATTTTTGTTTTAATATTTCAATAACAAATGAAATCCAATGTCATCAAGATATGACTGAAATGAAATTGCAGCAACGTTTTACGATTGCCGCGTTAATTTACCAAGAAAACTTGTGCAGGTAAGCGGCGTGTGAGTAATGGGAATCTCATTATTCGCAGCTGCCACCGATTTTAATTTCCTCCACGCGATCCTGGCTTGACGACAGGATTTATTTGTGTAAATAAATATTACCACGTTTACCCCGCTCACTCGCTTTAACCCCCCTCCCCCTCTTACCCTAACTCTAACATTAGTGGATGCTGGCACCTATTTCCTTATGGGATATAAGATTTGCAACATGTGCAGGAATTTAATACCACCATGATAATCTCTGCTGGTGATTGTTTAAAACATGAAAATGTAATCATTATATGCGAATTATCGATAAAGCTATCCAATTGGTCTAGTTGACATGACCATGGGCAGGCCACATCACTTGCAGAAATGAATAACATTGAGCGAGAATGGTTCTTGAATTGTGACACTAAGACGCAGCGCAAACAGACCTCCTGCCCGGAGGACTGACGATGTAGTTAACGCTAGTGGAAGCTATTAAAAGCACTAGAGCCACTTTCAGTGGTGTTCCATCCATAGAGCATATTCGCTAATGTCTTATTACAGTGATATGATTATGACTCGAATTTTATCAAGCTTCTTGTGTGCCTTGTAAATTAAAGACTCAATTGTCATTTTGTTTGCTTAGAATAGGGTTTAAGTGGTTTAGAGGGTACTGTTGGCATGTACCGACATAAAGTACGTTGAAAATAGCTGTGTCCGTCTGTTTTGTTACCTATTTCTTTCTTTTTTGCAGATTCCGTTGCAATAGTTAATCGCCGTGACGTCACAGTTGCAGATACGAGTATAATAGTTCCGACGGGTAAACCTTAGTCAGCTTTATTTTAATTCTAAGTACGATAACAGAAACAAGTTAACATAAAATTAAAACCCTTTTGGTTGGCAACATTGTCATTACAGGTGAACTCGGGAAGTTGCTGTGCGGAGACATCGCGACGTTATCGCTTCGAACTTCGATATCGGTCCAAAATTAGCTTCGTTCCAAATATGAATATTTATTCACCCGTGAAACTTGATTACGGGGCCAATTCTCATTTTGTTAGCGACCTCTTTTGTGGCGATAATGGGTACTTGCGTAGAGTGGGATGAGGACAGTCTTTTGTTTGTCGCCGCGCAAATATACTTTGGTAGAAAATTGATTATTTTATATCGATTTCAGATTCTGAAACCGTCTATCTGATTATCTTAACTACAAAAAAATGTGTTTATTTCAGAAATCCAACGTTTTTAGGTTTTTCAAAGTTTTTTTGAGCATCCTCAAAATAAGCCCAAATTAAAATACTGGTGTAATATTGTAGGAAGTAATGAAGACCTTAAAACACTAAACAGTTTGACGACTATCAGCCAAAAGACAGCCTGAATTAATAGATATCTTCCTATTAACTTTCGTTCGAAATAAACCTATTTACGTCAATGCGATACATTTCCATAAGACGATTCATCAGTTTCTGATAAAATAAAATGTTTTGAATTTTCACATCAAGGTGTCATGTGTTTTCTACATCATTATAAAATTAATAATGATTGTATAAATGTATAATGATGTAGAAAACACATGACACCTTGATGTGAAAATTCAAAACATTTTAATAATAAAGGGTGACATTATCCTAATTATCAAAAAATGTGTAAATAATCCGCAGCACCATAAAGTGTGTTTTGGTATTTAATAAAACCGTATCACATCACAGTATACACAAGTAGGAATTTTAGGTTACTGAAAAAATTGTTCAGTTCATTTTAATTATCCTCAACGAGCTTGTTAATTCAATTTTAGAGGTTGTGTCATTATTAGCTGTGAAAGCAGCCTATCTTTTCATTTACATTTTAATATCTCTGAAGTTAATGCAGGTATAATTGGATTAACTTTACAAGAATTTAATAAATGAACATTCTGAATATCGAGCATTGGTAATTAATTACCTCCAAGCAATGTATGCAAAGTTGGCAATGAGGCATGATAAAAATAATTACAAAATTATTACGGCTTAACTGAAAAACTTATATAAGTTGTTGTTATATTTAAAAAAAAACAGCTGCCTTATATAGAATTTTGTTTAAGTGTATTGTGAAAATGATAATGATAACTTGCACGTATAGCAAGACAAAAATAAAATGTAAAAAAAATAAAAATAGTTGCGTAACAATGTCTGCTTGAAAAAACTTAGGTTAAGACAGTAACAAACCACCAGTACAAAGGCTGACCATTCAATCATAGACATTTTGTTATCAGTAGTTTATTAAAGAAAAACATCAATATTACGTCTTTTTTTGAAGCTCTTTGTATTTTTAATTGAAAAAAAAACATACGAAATACTTTCTATTTCAAGGACGCATGCATGAAACGGATTTTAAATTTATAATGTAGGTTCATACCATGGACTAAGTATAGCCCACGGTTCATACGCAACTGTTTCTTAGAAGATAAATAATAAAACAGTTCTAAAAAAGTTTGACAGCCATGGAATACGTTCGTTTCTATGAACCATAATAAATTTAATAGCCCACAAAGTTTTGATTCAGTTCACTTTTGTAATATTATAAAGGAGAAATCGTTCGCAACAATGTTAGAGCGTAAAGTTCAATACAATTCCTGAGTGCCAATTTGAATATTCACTATCGACTATATTAAAAGCTGATGAAAGCCAGTTCCGAAGTTGGCCCGATATTGGAGAAACTTAGCCCTCAAGTGTTGTTGATTTGTGCGGAACTATTTTTAATTTCCCACAGGGCAACGTTCATTTATTAGTTTTGACCCGCGATGACCGACATCTGCGCGTACCTCCGACAGATGGCGCTGGATAAAACGGCCATCGCCAAAAAAATATGGCCGCGCCAGCAATCAAATATGGCGGCAATTTTTCCCGCGCTCGGCCGGTAATAAAAATCGTTCGATTTACGTGACGCGGATAAGTTACTGTTTCGCACTGAATGTTTATTGCGAGAAGCGGAATTTCGGCGTTGCATTGAATTGCAATAACGCGAGATATGGCATATTAAAGCTGGCCTGTGATACGGCATACGGACGGTTCATTAATGAACTGTGTATGCAACGAAGGAAAATAAATAAGTAATGTAAGTAATAAGTATTTTATAGGAATGGATTATTTTATTTAATCTTCATCATTTTACTGTGTAATGCTTTTCATTTCGGATTAAGTATTTTTTTTTTAAATGAGCCTTTTTTGATGAATAAAATCATACATACATACACATGTATGTTTAAATTCCACCGTTAGCTGTCTATGTTCGACGAAGCTCTTTTACTTGATCTCACCCATCTTCAAAACTACGTTTATCGCGTCCAAAATCACGATCCACTTGATAAACCCCTCGCACCCGCAACTTTGCCCGTCTACCGAAATCTAAACCGAAAGTAACTCGAAAAGGGCACTCACACACGATGCGTTTATTGCTGCATTGTTGATCCTAGCCACGTAGTGTCGTCATTCCCTGTTTCAATGCCCACGTGACCCGTTTCAGCCAAGTTGAAATTAATTCCTGTCAATCATGATGAAGCTGCAACGCCAGAGCTCGTATGTGATGTGCGCGAATGTGTTTTTAAATGGTTTAATTTATTTATCACTACAATGTTTTCAACTGAGTTTAAGTTTTTATTTAGGTCAGTAATTAATATATATTACATAAAATGGGTAAATAATAAAGAAGGTTGGGGCCTAGTACGAAACGCATGCCGATAAAAAAAGATGAAATAATACCCATGGTGTCGCCATCATACCTACTTGGCTAAGATTGACGATTTCCTCTTTGTGGTTCCATTCGGTTTTTTGTCTATAAATGTCGTAGTATAAATAATCAACTGTACGTAATATATCGCTATCAAAAACCGCAGTGTGTGTAATTACCCTAACCGCAGTAGCTAAGGCGCGGCGCATAACGAGTTTTGTTAGCCGCCAAAACAATTACCAACTTTTGTAATTTAATTCATGCTTATAATAGAGCGACATGTCGGAATGTGTGATGATATTAAAACTTCAAAACGACATTAGTTTAGGGAGAACTTCCATTCTTTCGGAGGAGAGATAATCCATTAGTGGTCTTAATAATAAGCAAGTTTGTAGTAAATAAGACGATGTTTGGTATTAACGAGCAGCTTTTAGCGGTAATTAATGAGATAAAGAGGTATATTCTTTGTTGTTTTTTTTTGGAGTTAGGTAGAAAGTTTAGTGGGTACCTACCTATGTATCCAGCGGTGTCAGTTTTGAATTTAAGCTACGATTAGTACCTAGATTTGAGGTCGCACTCGCATATTTTAGATGCATGTCTAAATATAGACTTTTTAACTTTCTCGCAAAGAAAACAAAGTAAGTAGTGAAAGAGACAACATACATGAATTTCCTAAATTCATGTATGTTGTCTCTTTCACTATAAGTAATAGTATCGGTACTTTGCTTAAGCTTCTTATTGCATTGATGTGTAAAAAGACAGGATTAGTTACTAAGCTATGAGGGTAGGTCGGGCGCCACGCCAAATGTTCCTCATTTGGGTCAATGCTATACCCCGATCAGCTGCAGGCACCATTTGGGAGGGAATGAGGAGGCTGTGCAGAAAATGCTATCACTTGCTTTGATGAGTGTTACAGAGTTGAGCTAAGAGACCAGAGCCCGTAGGCAAATGCAGTCGTGTCTCACGGGGTAAATCATCATAGTTATCTGACAAGAGATAAAGAGTTATATCGCTACAGAGCGATAGCCATTCGTCTAAGCCCCCTGGTGACCCGTTAAACAGATTTTTACCTGCCGAGCTCCTGTGATCCACAGCAATTTATGAAGATGCTAGCTTTACTCTGTATAATTTGAATGTGTTTCTTCGTAACACTTGCTATGTATTGGGTTTGTGATAAAAATAAAATCTTTTTATTGTTTAAACATTAGGAGTAGTTCTGCATTTAATGGTTATATTATTAAATGCAATCCACACCACAATGCATAAAATGCATTGTGGTGTGGATTGCATTTAATAGCACACACTTGGAATCCTTCTTTGATAAAAAAACATGGGTCATTTTAGTTGCAAATATTTTGCAAAGCATTATTTTCTTATATTTTACAGTAGGGCACAGTTGGTCAATTGTAGATTTTAGACATTTAATGATAACCTTAAACTGCACATGTTAAACATGTTGAGAGAAACTTAAAATAGTGTTCCCTTATTTAGCTTTAAATAGATGGAAGCGTCAAAACTTTGCTATCGGCAGGAATGTCAGGCAGAGCGGGCGGCTCGCCAAATGTACCTCATTTGGGTCAATGCGAGCGATGCTATCGGACCTGCAGCTGCCATTTTGTGATTGCGAAGAAAATTTGCTCTGCCGAAGAGTTTGATAGTTGGACGGATAAAATGATATGTCACAGTGGTCCATCAAATAAGTTCATTCCAATTCTGTAAAATTCCTATCCTGGTTATTACAAGGTTAAGGTTATAGCTACTTTATACTTCAGTACTCGTGCTGATAAGTTAAAATAAAGAAGTTGTTGTATGAAAAGATCTGTTTATTTACAATCGTATTACGAAAAACATAGAACGATTTAAAAAAAAATATTTTAATGGACCGTTTTATTATTGTATTTAGTTGCCGTGTGGTGCCGGCACGTTAAAAGAATTGCACCACCCCTTCTCTTCCTATGGGTGTCGTAAGAGGCGACTACAGGAGAACCGCAATAAGAAGACGGGCAGCAGCGTCTTCTCTCCACCATTGGCCAAACTGCTATCGCCAATCCGCCTGCCAAGCGATGTATTTAGTTGTACTTTATTTTAATACTGGTTGCTGTAAGAGAACATGATGAAGCAGATTTCTTTTTTTTTTGCGTTTTTGTATAAAGTAAAAACCACAACCCTTTCGTACTGTACTGTAAGGCACCCTAAAAATATAATGTTTATTCTCTAGGTCACACAGCAATTTAAAAAATCTACATCTAAAAGCAACTTTGAAATAATTGTTACATAAAGTTGTCCGTTATTTTGTCTGTTAAAATATGCGGGAGCAGCGTAGTTTGTTATCGCGCGCGTCAAGCTGGGCGGGCGGCTCGCCAAATGCCCTCATTTGGGTCAATGTGGGCGATACTATCTGTCCTCTGGCTGCCATTTTTGGCTGACGAATGTGGGCGTTTTTTTATTGTGCGTTTTATTACAACCATTTAAACGCATTTAATTGCACCGTTATTAACTACACTGAACTTTTATCCCGATAGATGTCGCTTTGTGTTTGGTCTTGCTTGTTATGAATATGATTTAGTGGTTCTGCCTCCGTTCAAATAATCACATGATAAAGATTCAGCTAATTCGTTAAGTTTGAGTTAAGTTGTTCGACATAAAATGTTATTCCGAGAGGGTTTTTAAACTGACACTTGATGAAAGAAAATCTTTTGTAAATGGTGGTAGTTCTAAAAAACGAAACGCAGTTCGTTCTCCGTGAATAAAAGTAAGAATAGCCGGACGAGATAGCGGTCATACGAGCCCTCGAATTGTTATTATTTGATAACGACCCTCAGTGTGCTCGGCCCTTATCCCATGCTCGTGTAAACCTAGGGCTATCAATAATATTTATTAAAAAATAAGTGAATCCAGTCTGTGCTTGAAATTATATTGACATTAGTCTAATAAGTTTACTTATGAAGGCAGAATCACGCATTACAAATATATAAAGACATATAAAATGTATACTAATTACTTAGAATAATTGTTTGCAATATAAACATGGTAAAAACTGAGTAAGGGTTAGAAACCCACCAGTCCATTAACTTTTTTGTATTAACTTAATTAATAAGGATGCGTTGTGCAAAAATTACATTCTTGGGTAAGATAAGCTGCTCCTGTATAATTGATTGAAGATTTTTGGCTGTTACTTTATAAAACCGCCAGTCACTTTGGCAAGACATGCCTCTAATTTACTATCATCTATTTCTTTATTCAATACTTTCCATTAAAAGTTGGCAGCCCTGGAACCGGCTCAAGCATCTCGGCTCCGGTTTCCGGGTCACGATCGCGCCGGATCGATTTTCTATTTGTAGAGCTCACCTGGATTCTTTTCAGCACTTTAAACAGCTCCAGTCTGTATTAATCGATCGAATATTCAATTATATGTATCGGAGTTTCTTGTGCACAATTTTATATGGAGGAAGCTGCATAAAAATGAGGTGCAGCGCGATAACTATGAGCGTTTGGTTTATTTTTATTTAGCTTTTTGCGGTTCTTTTTCTGAAACCCTTATTCTAGATGAAGAAGAAGTGTATTCCTAAATTTGTGTATCTTTTATGTAGTTTTTATTTTATAAAGATGTGTTGATTATGTAGTGCTAAAAAACTGTTTTTAGTTTGTTAATAAAATAAAAGTAGTCATTTTGACTTTCAAAATCAATATCTCTTTTAACTATTCTTAGATGTAGTGTGAAAATTTTACCAAGTCTCAAAAATGAAATCGAAAACTAATGCGTCTGTTTAGCTGTTCATCGTTACTAAGTTTATAAGTTTTGTCGACACAACAAGTATGAGACAAAATTTTGGCTGCTGTTTGTATTTACTACACCAAACAGGAAATATGAATTCCAAGTGTGTGCTACGAAAAATACAGCACGCGAATGTCACGTTCAGAAACATACTGATGTCGCGAAAAGGGGTGCGGTGCATTTCAGCGTCAAAAGCTCTTGCAATTCCTTGTGGAGCGTAGCTTTACATATTAAAAGGTACGTAACAAAAAATCTGAATCGGGAATCGATATGATATGTGTGGATGCAGAGGGAAGGGGGGGAGGCGGATACGGATGTGGCGCCATAAATCCGGTGTTCCAGGCCGCCCAGTGAACTTCCGGGCGGAAAGCGCCCTACCGATGCGGTTTTTATAACCACTCGAGTTTCGCGTGCTTTTTGCGAAAATCATCATTATGCATGACTTCATAAATGATGAAGTGTTAATAGGCATCCGCACTTTTAGCTTTCACATCAGCTTTTACTTTGGTAGGCATTTTGTTAACAGAAAAAGTAGTAAACTGTTTTTAATTTTTGTTATTTCGGTTTTGTAATGAAAGTTTGCGACTGGTGTTGTATAGGGGAGGTATATACCTCATCTTCTGGAAGTCCATTGATAGACATAGGTTCAGCAGTGGACTTATAAATATTGATGATGGAATAGAGTCTTAACTATTTGCATTTTTCTTGATTTTTTATTTAGATTATGAATAATAAGGTTTGGAGTTTCTGAACTATTTTCCTTTTCTGTCAAGATTTATTCCCTCCAATCCAATTAACGCTGTAATCACTGTCACAGAACAAATCCTTGGGCCCTGCACTTCTTAATGCCCCAACTTTGTTCTGCTTCCGATAACGCCTCGAACGAAGATTGATTCGAGTTCCGCGTCATCCATCACTCGCTTCGTAAACACATCTCTAACTTGACAATGCCAATAAGTGTCAATGTATCTATAAGTAGCTGGTATGTCGCAGCCTTATGAAAGTTTCACGACGCGTGGTGAATGTGTGATGTCTACGTGCTAAAAAACTAGTTTCAGAATGGGCGGAGGGGTTTGGTTTTGATAGAAACATGACAAAAGGATATTGTCTTTTTGCCGTTTTTAGAAGCAAAAGAACAAAACTGGGGATGTCAAAGTTGTGCATAAACTGTCTCTATAAAAATTTTGATTACTAAGAGCTACAAAGAGGATCTACTTTACAAATGGGCTGTTCACATCAGTTAAAATGGGCAGTTTAACCTGTTCTACTATTAACGACATACATCTATCTTTGTCTACCTGTAGTACGTGTTTCATTGTCAAATGAGCAGAAATGGATTGCAAATTAGTATACATGTTCCATAAAAGTAGATTTTCATTTGTTTTTCATAGACAAATGAGCAGAAAAGGATTGCAAGTTAGGATACATATTCTATTAAAGTTGAATCTTATTTGTTTTTTATTGTCTAATGAGCAGATATGGTTTGCAAATTAGGATGCATATTCCATAAAAGTAGATTCTCATTTGTTTTTCATTGCCTAAAATCCCCCATTTATATTCATTACAATAAGTGTAAAGAGATAGAGATTGCACGTTATGCATATCTAATGTACCAATTCCAATATTCTTCCCAAATTGGAATCCCTATCCAGATCATAGCGAGATATTTTTTTCATATAACCTACTTGTGATTCAGACAACAGAGCCTTGCAATTTTGCGTTAGGCCTCTATCATGTTAAGCATTCGACAAGGGTTTAGACATAGCGTTAGCTTGGGTCTAATGGAAAGAGCAAAAGCTTTTTTCCGTGACGGGAGAGCAGAGAGGCAAAGGCGTGCGAACTAAATGTGTTCAAACATGTGTTCCTGTGCCTCGTTTGGTCGGCAGATGCTGACATTGAAATGATTTGACGAGTTGAGAATATGATCCTTAGATTATCCTGTGTTCAGATGAAAAAGTAATGACTCATCCGTTTTAGAGGATTCAGGGTTTGGATAAAGAGGATGTGTGAGCATTTAAACATATATTATAAATCATTTTTTTATCTTGTCGTTTCGACTTTAGAACGATGTTGATTTCTGTTTTTATGTCGATAGATAACTTTGCAGTAAATTGGTACGTAACTGTTCTTGAAAAACAAACAAGAGAATCATACCTATAATGATCCAATTATGTACAAAAAGGCGGTATCGCCAATTATCTTAAGACAGTTAATATTTAGTGGATTGGATTTACGAATTTTAATATTAAAAGTATGTAATGGACACGAAACTTATTAAAATGCATTATAAAACATACATTAATGAGTTTATTATTTAAAATGGGATACTACATAAACTTTGTAGGTATGTTAGGGATAGTTAAAATAAATTTTCCGTTCATTTTTTAATCGCTCAAGTAACCTTTCCCTATGTACAAAAGCTTAAGCCTAGGGCAGCCTGGTATCGGTGATTCCCATCTCCTAGTACAAAGCCCGTTGATTACGCCTGCCGCGGGCGAGGCGCAACGTGAACGCGCCCCAATGCGGTAGTGTGCGTGTGATTAGAGGCCGTGTATACTTGATAGTTTTAGCGACGATTGCTTTTCGTTAGTTGCATTTTAATGGTTTTTAGCACTGATATAGATGTAACATGTTCCAAGCATAGAACACAGTTTAAACTACTTCGTGTTGTGATAATATTACATTTGAAAAAATGTCTCTTCCTTTGTTAATTTAAATATGAAATGTTCATTTTATTCTGTTATAGGCAGCATAGATGTTATTAACGCATACGGCGTTCATAAAAAGTAAATTTTAATGAACATACATATTCTGCATCGGCTAACAAAAGTACGAAAAAATCCCACAAATTACGATTGAAAAAGTAGATACGTTTCTTTACTACTTAAGGTGTGTAAGTGCATTGCCATTCTGAATTTATCGAAAAAAATATTGTAGCCTTTAATCTTCGAAACGGAACATAGTCCCCACCACCACCATTAGGTAGACAAGGCATGTAGTGTGTCAGATCCTCAATGCATATTCTAGTGTGCGTCACATTGCCGTTGTCCCCGCTCGATGTTGGATTGTGGGTCGAAAAATGAAAGGAAACGCGTGACTAACTGAGTATTGCTGTCTTGTCATTAAAGTGCTATTAAGTTGGAGAGCCTGCACACGGTATAATTTTTATCAGCCGGTAAATTGGATATGTCTTTAAATCATTATGAATTCACTTGTGAATGCGCATATGAAACAATTTGTAATCGTTAGATATTCACAATAAGAAATTAAATTGAACACAGATAAAACTATCGCCTGATGAAAATGATGTAGTGTGAAAAGGCTTTTAGGGAGATGACGTTTTGTTTCAATAATATGCACTTTTAATTACAGTTTTACTGTTAATGGTTAAACTCTAACATCGCCAAATCCAAATCATCTTGGAAAAATCATATGGAAAACAAAAAATTAAAGCCGTCATCCTGTTTTAAAATTCATACGCACATTGAAAGTATCAAACATTAACTGAACTGAACTCTTTTGCCTGAGTTACAACGTAGATACATGTTTTTGCATGTGATTTTCCATCATTGTGCACACTAGACGGAGAACTGCCTTAAATCTCGGATATGAAAATCAAAGTATCAGAATACTGTAACTTGTATCCAAAAACTAAAAATATTGTAGAACTTAACAAACATTTTGATTTGAATATTTTCGTTCTCCCTTGTATACAATGTATACTGTTTATTTTATCATAAATTGCAAACTTCTGAAACAGCACAAGCTCCTTCAAAATCCTCTTCATTGTAATTTTGGGTAATATAACACACATGAATATATAAACGTTTTTTACATGAAATGTACTAAGTTATTTCGTATGTAGAGGTCGCACAAGCCCTATAATCTCCCGCAACAAAGTCGTAGTGTGACAAAGGTCTTACCAAGCCATAGTGTGCACGGCTTTTATCCCCATCGATGTCAGATTGTGGCTTAAAAATGAGAGAGCAGCGTGAATAACAGAGTATCGCCATCTTGTCATTAGAGTGTTGTTGTTCATTTGTGTCGAGGTATCTTTGCGTTCGATGTGTACTTTTGACGGCAGATGTATGTTATGTACTAATTTAGGAGATCTATATTTACCTTGGAAGAATTTCCATCCTTGCAATTTGATATAAGTGTGGTACTCGGACTTGGTGTGACCACAACATCAGAAGAAAAAAATGGAGTATTTCTCAGCATTTCTAAGTTCCAGAGTCGTTTTTTTATTTTTATTTTATTTATTGGTTTTAGGAAGACTATCGACTATTACAATTTTAATAGTACATAAAAATTAAAACATTGGAAGTCATTTATAGGTCTACACTTATAGAGATAATATGATAATGTGTCGTTGCCTGTTAAACATTATATCGTAGCACCAAGTCCCATATTTTTGTCTTTCTTCGGCTGTGCCTTCTTAAGCTTTTATATAGCTACCTATTTCATGTATTGTTTTAGAAAATAGCATTATTTCATTTATTCATTTTATTACATACTGGATACACGCGTATTTTCACAACTTGTTTCTATTCAAGGCATGTCACAGTCATAGGTATTGTGCGAGTTAGCACTATCTGTGATGGATGCCGCGAATCAATCTTCGTCTTCCTTTGTTAAAGGTACGATGAAAATGGAATTTTAGAGGAAGCATTGTCAAGGACTAAGGTTTGTAAAAAATGTGTGTACATGCACGTTAAAGCAGCACTCTTTTAAAACCCGGGAAAAGTTTTTAGGACTTTTGCTTAGGCCATCAAAATTTTGTGTACTTACTATTCTGTGACAACACTATTAATGTATTGAAATTTACTTTTATTTATAACTGACTAATACTAGACTTATTTGGGCCGCGGGGCCTTTAACGTGTTAATAACTATAGATGCTCAGGTAGCAGTGGGTTTTAATCCCGCAAGGGGTTTATGTCTGTATGATAGGCATGAACACGAGTAGGTAATCGAACCTGAGTCATTGTCACAGATTAATATATGTCTAATATTTTTATTGTAATATTAAATAATTTAAGTATCCAAATTCGATATTTCGTCACCACAGTACAAGCTTTGCTTAGTTTAGGGCTGCATAATTTGTGTGATTATTAAAAAAAAAGAATTAATCCCGACAAAGCAAAATAAAGACATAATAACTTCACTCCAGGATGAATTGATTGGTTCTTAACAAGTTGTAGCTTGTATTTACTCTTTCTCTTAATAACAAAGAGATCTACTTAATCTAACCAGATGTATTTTCTCAACGCTTGAGTAACACTAATATTTATCTACAAGTAAGTATATTCAATTGCACACTCTACTAAAATTTGAATAGTAATGAATCTTAAGCAATGTTTATCCTTCGTTCATTTATTCATTATAAGTAATTGGGTTTTCGATCAGTGTAGTAATAATTTAATTCGTTAGCAAATTTACGTATTTAATACACAAGAGAAGAATGGAAAGGATAGCTATTATTGTAACTGATAATAACTAAATAATCGAATTGTCATCGTTTATTGGTTAATTCAGAGATTTAACAATAACTAAACTATCCCTGTTTAAGTAACTATTGCAAATAAAAAGTATATAAATTAACTTTCACTACAAATAACTACGGTGTAAATGCACTATAAATTTTGTCTATAGACATAATATGTTCTAACAACAAATTCTTAGAACTGTTAGTCGTGCTAGTATTTTCGTTTCTAAACGTAACAGTTTACAAATGTACAACAGCAACTATTCCAACCACGACACAACTCCGGCCCACCTGCAGGCAATATGCTAAGCTAAACATGGCCTAAAAGTAATAAATAAGACCTCACCGTCACCATATTTCAGAAGTTGCGACGACAAAATATCTGCAAGTCTAATGCCGCAGCGGATAGAGAAACTATTCTCGTACACTGGAAACGTTTGTCTCTCTCTCACAGCGTGTATTCTGTGGGGAGTGAGCAGCAAGGGCTACTTTTGAGTTTAACACAGGATGACAGAATCGAGAGCCATTACGAATGCAGAAAACTAGACGCAAGCGCGTCGCATTATGGCCGACGCGATTATTCCGACGAAAATTTCGCCTTTGCGAATTTTAAGTAGGCCCGATTAATGTTCGGCGGTGTCTTTTAAAAATTTTAGCGGTGCTGCAAGCGAATTTTAATAGGAAAATACTAAAAAAGTTTGCTTTGGTGTTTTATTATAAAATCTAATCATTCAAATTAATGAATCAATTAATACACACTGAGCATTGTAAAGTCTATTAACGGACCATTTTAAAATTATGAAAATATAAAGTGTAGAAATTGGTAGCTAAAACTCATTAGGTACTCAGTTTTTCACTGAAGTGCGAAGCTTAAGCGTAGTTCCGAATAGCCGAAGGCAACAGACATAGACGAGAGCCCGAGAACTGGTCATAAGCGGTCAGTTCGCAGGGCTGCCAATTTAATAAAATGTGTATTAATCATTTTATTTATACTTTATCGCTCCCACATCTAACTGGACTAAGAGCATCCGTCAAATCTGGCGAGCTGACGCTGTATGAGACATTCGATACGCAGAAAACTGAATTTGGTTGTTTTATTTTATTAATTCATGTGACATTTGGTTACAAAAATCTCGGTATGTAGATTTTTCGAAAAGAAATGACTCAGATTATCTAAAAATGACCCTCAAACTAATGGGATAAAGTAAAATTTATTATTATGCCATCATTACTTCGAAAAAATTACAGTCGGTGTAGACAACACTTTTATTTCTAGTTGAAACTCAATTATCAAACATTAAGGAAATGTACCTCAGCGAGACGGAGCTTCACTAATTTCAGTACTAGAATCTAGATTCGGCGTAATCTGCATCTGACCTGAATGTCCAGTCAATTGTGACTGAAAATGTCATGCACGGTTGACAACCCTAGTGCTGGACAAGAGACAAGTACGTGTCTGCCTGGGGCGTTCGCTCTGAGTGGGAACCCTTGTTTCACGCCCTCTGACGAAAACGCACTGTACGTCGAATTAAAACTATACTGCCTAAGCACTGGTAAACACTATCTGGCTCTCAATCTATATCGTTGAGAAATAAATTCTTTATCAATTGACCTAAGAAAAACAGTATCTGGCACTCATCCTATATTTGTATGAAATAAATACATTACTTATTGACTTGGAACAATGACCGTAAAATTTCTTTTATTCTATCTAATAGGTTAGAGTAAAAATATCCTTATTTTGTAACACGAAAATTCTGCCAAATCACCAACATGTTTTAGAGTTAGGTCAGTATTGCTGCTCTATAGGGTATGTACTAGACGATTTAGTCTAATCTTATATAAATACATTATTTTTTAAAATAATATTCTATTCTAACATTTGTATTAAACCTAAGTCTAATCTTATTGATAAGAACTTCAAAATGTTACTCGTAATCATAAAATAGTGTTGAATTATTTTCTAGTTTTTCAATTTTTTTACATTCAAAATTTACAAGAAACATTAATAAAGAGACTATTATTTTACTTGCTATTTTCTGGATTTACGCTTCAAAGCAGTCGTGAGAAAGCTCCATTTATCAACAAAGAGTGCTGCCTAAATCCATTGCTTCACCCTATCCAATACCTAAACACCAGAATACATGTCAACAGCCCAATAATGGTTCGAAAAAATCAACTCCTATCCACTCCGGAATATAAATCACAAGGCAACTGCAAACAAAAGAGTCTGTAAATGAATACTTTCCAATTAAACCGGGGCCTTTTTTTAATTAAACGAATGCTTGGGTTCGCTCACGGATCATAGGGCTCAATGAACCAATGTTAGGCGCCTTCCCTAATACCGATTGACATTTTAACAGCGCGCGAACGGTGAAAATATTTTATTGGCAGCCGTATCTTTGAATGGGGATTGAAGTGATTTTGGATGGCGCCTGATTAGGACATACAAATGGACGGTTAATAGGGATTCAAAAGTATTGAGCTGTCTCGGTTGCTGACCGTTGCTCATTTTTAGCGAGCTTTGCATCCTTTGGAGTTTTTTTAAATGGTACAGAATAAATAATCATTAAAAGGAGTAAAGGAGTTTAGGAAAAAACCGGCTTAAATAGTTTTGAAGATTTTTTTTAGTGAATAGACATGCATGTTTATTAAGTAGCATATGCTAAATAAGTAGATGACCTTATAATTGCAGGATTTGCAGCCCAATTTTTCATTGTAATGTACAAAATATTTTCTTTGATCATTTGCCGTAAGCAAGCACAAGCACACATCTGATGTGCTTTTGTTATTCTAAAATGTAGGATATTTTTTGTATATTTATTTAGGTACATGTGCGCTAAAATTCTATTTTTAGTCCCTTGCTTGCTTAATGTAGCAAGTGGAGTGTATGTAGCTAGAATGCGAACGCGTTACGGCTCGTAGCCGATTTGGGTAGCTCGTAGCATCGTAGATCCGTAGCCCGACTACGGCGTCTTTGTAATACGTAGCACGTATCGTCGGTAATTATTCGTAACGACGATCGTCGTGCTACGAGACTGCGTTACGAGCTACGAAGTGTATGTTAGTTCATTTTATTTTGAGTGTGAGTTTGTTAATATACTTTTTGGTTAGTTAAAAATGCAACAAGAAATTTTGAAAATATTAATATATGGAAATTATTTCATGATATAGTCTTTCAGGATGTTTTACCATTGTTGAAATATCTGTTTATAGTTCTAACACTAGTTCTATAAATGGCGTTCGTTTTTTTATGTCATTAGATATTTCACAATTAACAGAGAAAACTAAATACTTCAAAAAAGCCAAGAATTAAACGCTATAGGTAAACTGGTATTAAATGGTAGGCATAGCCAGTCATTTTTGTTTCGCGCTCAAGTGCGATTGGCTCATTGCACGTCGGCCACTTCAAATTAACGAACTCTTAAAAACTCGAAAGCTGTTCACGCCTACTCGAAAGAGTTCTCGTAATTGTTGTCTGTCGTGCTTTTGATCAATTAACAGTGACTTTCATATATTAAAAGGTCAAAATGGTTTTGAAAACGATTTTTTTTATCACTAGACTATAAAATGTTTCCTAGTATTTAAGATATAATAATGATTATGAATTATTTACTTTACAGGATGCAAACCGTTTACATAAAGAACAATATACAGATAAATATAACATTCAACCGGGATGATATGTGTGCAAAATTCCATCCAAATCCGTTCTTATGTTAACTCGTGATTGAGACACAAACATCCAAAAATCTTCACCAACTTTCGCATTTATAATATTAGTTGGATTTGCATAATTAGGTATATTTATTTGATCTTTAAATTTTCTAAGTAATAATTTCTACAGTTTTTTAGTGCTTTAATCACAATCATTAACCTTTTGAAGTCCACTGCTAAACATAGGCCCCTGTTCTATAGGGCACAGTATGGTCTCTGAGTTTGCTTTGCTTCTGCTTTATTTTAGTCTTAGATATAATGCGGTTGTTCCACTTTTTTTTTAATTTTTGTCAATTCTGGGCGGTAACCACGAACTCTTAAAACAATCTCAAATCTGTCAAATTTTGAATGTAATGACTTATCAAAATTGACAGATTTGACAGCTTTGAGATTGTTTTAAGAGTACATAGTTACCTTGCTGATATTTCATTTAATCCAATGCACTATTTCGCTAAGTGTCAGGTTAACGCTAACCATAAATTCTTATCTCAAATCTGTCAAATTGACAAGATTTGAGATTGTTTTCATGGTTACCCCGCAGGTGTCTACTTATGGACACCAAAGGGTAAGTGTTTCAAGTGAGATCATAAAATGTTATATGACATACTTAAATTGCATATTAGCTCTATATTTATTTACTTCAGTATACTTAAAACAGCAATTACGACTACATCAAATGATACGGCGCATTAGTACGTGTCTGTATTAATAAACTAAGTGCCGTTTACGCGTCTAAACGACCATTATACACTAAAATATTCAAGACAGGTCGCGACTGATACTAATATCATAATAGCCGCCATTTTGAGTATAGCCTGACCACAATTATGTCGTTAAAATTTTGAATTCAATAAAAAATCAACAAATACATGTAATATTAGCTGTTTGATATGAGTAAAAGAGATTATTTTTACATTGGCTCTTTATATTGAAGACCATCCTAACGTTGGCAGACCATCTACTTAATAGTTGTATTATATAAAATTAATTAAAATTTAGAAGCAAGTGTCCTTAACTTTAATAAATTAAACTTGCTGAGAAGAACTAAACTATAAGTCTTCTTCTCTGTGTCAATATGTCCGAGTTCGTGAAATAAAGGGATACTCTCTTTTATTTCCATCCTCTTTTTAACTAGAGTTACACGTACTCAGAGACAAAACCATGTATCCATATTACGTCCTCATACTAGGAGCTTAAGTATGAAAAATATATACATTGTATATTTCAGCTTCTAACTGTATACAGCTGAAAAAACATGGCGACGTGCTGACACAAGCCAAGAATAATTTTGCGTCGTATGAATTAATGAATGCATGGCTCGTGTATTTATCCGCATGAATTTAGGGAGAGCCATTTAAAATTTTAATTGGGTTTTTAAAACAAGGTAATATGATACTTTGCATTCTAATCTTGATATTGAGATGATATATTTTAAGAAGTAGTCTTAGTTGAAGATAAATAATACTTGAAAAAAAATCATCGACCTCAGGTGGGACCTCAGGTCGATGATTTTTTTCAAGTATTATTTATCTTCAATAAAACTTTGCATGGAATTGCTAAAAACAAAAATTTTCAAGTAGTCATAGTGTTTGACGCTTAAGTAAGTTGACTTGCCTTTTTCCATCATAATCAGAGATTTTAATATGCTTCATTTAAAGTATATCAATGAATATTAAAGAGAAATATAATATAATAAACCAATAATCGTACATTCCTGTGCTAAATACAATTTTCAAAGTAGTATTTCGCATAGGTTCGCATTCACAAGTCACCACAGCAGCGCTGCAAGCAACCAAATATTTTGGCAGTTCACATCAATGTGCTGCCATCTGGCGAGCGTTAGCCTTATTACCCGCAAGTTACACATTGTACATGTACGCAGTTTGTTTTCTGAATGGGTAGCGATTTAACTCCGGCAAGCATGTCAAGCGGCGACCGCAACTTGTTAGTCTAGCACTTGGCTTGACAATAAAGCGCTTCAGCCGCTGTGTGGGCAGTGCGCATGCGCGGTGGGCTCCCCTCGTGCCTCGGTAGTCAGCTGACGCCCACGTGTCAGGGCTTGTGGATAAGCGTGGAGGGCAACCGCTCAGCTTGTGAAAACAAGCTGGTTGGATGATTTAATTTAAATATATGTTTGGTGCACTCCACCTAACGTTATCTATCACCCTATGGCTCAGTGCCTGAAGAATTAAACTCAGTGGGTTCAAACTTTTAGTTCCGACTTCTACCGTGCTCGTCGTTGAAGCGCTTGTGTCGACTGCAGTAGCGAGTTTCAGCAAATACCAAATTGTAGCACAGCGCTGACGCAGTTACGGCTGTTGATTTTAGAAAATAGCATAGCTGGGCCATAACCATGAACTCTTAAAACAATCTCAAAGTTGTCAAATCTGACGTCATTTCATACAAAATTTGACAGAAATGATAATGTTTGACAGATTTGTGATTGTTTTAACAGTTCATGGTTAGGGCCCTGGTAAATATGGTTGAATCAAAGATTCCTACTGGGTTTATTATATTAATGGTTTTGATAGTATTTTGGTTTTAATATAAAACCTTGTGATAGGATATTAATACATATCAAGATTAGCACTGTAAATTAAATGTATCCGTGAAAAAGTCCTATTGATTTCGTTTTTGCAAAAATAAAGATATTGACCTGATTTTGAATCATACTACAGGAAACTAGCTGTTGTGCAGCTTGGCAGAGGCGAGCAGTTGATAAATGTATGTATCATCATTATCATCATCATCCGCCTGTTGCAGTCCACTGCTGGACATAGGCCTCCCCCAAGGAGCGCCACAGCGCACGATTTCCCGCCCTTTGCATCGCTGCCAGCTGCCTTCTTCAGGTCATCGATCCATCTAGCCGGGGGGCGTCCTACACTACGTTTGCCTAAGCGTGGTCTCCATTCGAGAACCATCCTGCTCCACCTCTCGTCGGTTCTGCGACAGACATGGCTAGCCCACTGCCACTTCAGCTTGCTTCATTTTTGGACAATATCAGTCACCTTAGTCTTATGTCGTATGACCTGGTTACGAATCTGATCCCTTAGTGAGATCCCCAACATTGACCTTTCCATAGCACGCTGAGTGACGTGTAGTCGGTGGGCCAACTTGACTGTAATGTTCCACGTTTCGGCTCCGTAGGTTAAAACTGGTAGGACGCATTGGTTAAACACCCGGCTTTTCAGGCACTGCGGCAGTGTCGACGTGAAGATATGACGCAATTTCCCAAATGCTGCCCAGCCAAGCTGCACTCTTCTGGCGATTTCCCGCTCGAAGTTTTCTCTACCGAGCTGTAGTACTTGTCCAAGGTAGACGTACTCTTGGACAACCTCGAGCGTAGTGCCCTCGACGGAAATTGACGAAATTGAATGTATGTATAAAAAATGTTTACTGTTGGTTATTTCTACTTTTTCACTATGTGTTATATTTATATCAAATGAATAATGTTAAATAAACGCTGTTGTTTTGTATATACCGTCAGGGGATAATTGTTCTAGCCCTCTCTCAACCAAACCGCATCCCCGTTTGTTCTTAATAGCTTGCGTACGTGTGTGCATGTGTGTGTGGCTTACCAGTGCGAGCCAAAGCGGGCTTTGTCACACGCTGCCATGAATGGGCCGAACCACGATCAATATTTTGAGGTTGCAGCTCGGCTTATGAAATTTTTAGTAGCCCCATAGCGCCTCGCTTTGTACTGCAATTAAGTCTTGACTGTTATGAGTACTTATATTTGAAATTCCATTTAGTTTAGGCGAGGTGGACGTGATTTTAGAGATGCGTGTCATCTTTTGGATATTATGACATTTTGTTATAAGTTTAGCATATTGAGAGACAATTTAACGTATGCCTAGCAGAGTTTAGACTGTTAGCATTGTAACTAATTTTAATATGGGATTCAATCAATATTTTTATATTGACATGATGTTATCATTGACCCAATTAAATGGTTGGTTCAAATCAACACAATTGGAAATGATGTATGATGGTCGTAAGTTCAAAGCGTGTTTTGTTTAAATAGCTTAATTTTGAAATTCGAAGTTATCTTAAGTTCTCCTCCTTTTGTAATGTTTATTTATACGCTGAGTCATATAACTGTAAAGGTGTTGTATGTTTTAATCTTTTGAATTTTTGTATTATTTATTAGCTAAATATTTTTAATCACGTAACCCTTTTTAGTACTAAAATGATAACATACACTGATGAAAAAATATTAACAGTAGCGTCACAATACATTTTTGACAATATTATGTATGTTAGAAAAAACCTAAGTTCATTTAGCCTTAAATGTCACATCATTATAATACTAGAAATAAAAATAAACTTGCCGTTCCGAGCTTCAGATTAAAGAAAGTGGGTAATTCATTTTTGGGGAAATGTATAAAAATCTTCAATAAAGTACCACAAACTCTTGTTGACTTGCCTGTTTATGAGTTCAAAAACCATATTAAAAAAATCCTTATGGAAAAAGGATACTACAAAGTTGAAGATTACTTGAACGACAAGAGTGCATGGACTTAATAGCCTGCCTAGCTCGCACTTACACTATCTTGTAATTGTATTTCCTGTAATAAAATCAGGCTGACAAAGGTGACTGAGTTTCTTGCGCCGTTTCTTCTCATCACCAGCCGATATGTTGTCCCGAAGCGGTGGTAGGGCTAAGTTATATGTTGGGACGTGTATAAGTGCCCGGAAGAGGGCCTATATACAGAATAAAGAATTTCATTTCATTTCATTTCATTTCATTTCATTTCAATGGTAAATTTAAAACAATGCAGTTGTGTCGTATGTCGTGTGTACTTGTTTTAAATCGACATCTGAAACGTCAAAAACACGTTTATATAAGTAATTAGTACTACTCTTTATTATACACATCAAACTATCTTTTTTCTACATGTACATGTACACATAGATGCAAAACAACTGCATATAAAATAAAAGGGGCAAATGAAACAGTGCAGGCAATGACAGAGATAGCTAGTATACGACAACACATATGAATGAAGCAGACAGAAATATAGTTCTAACAGCAAGAGATTTATAGTATATAGACAGATATCATAACATTATGGAACATTTAAGGCGAAAATAAAATTAAAACTAAAAAAAAAACGAAGTCCTCTGGAAATAGTGCGATTGTGACGGGTCCAAAATAATATATAAACACAGCAAATAAAATGACAGATTAAAATAATAAGAATGTAAAATGAAGAAATTTCGATGATTTGTTTCAATTTGGAGGGATGAGCTAAGCTCAATTTCATAAATTTTGGCTTTGAGCAGTTGGATTTCATTTGCAAATAAAAAATAACACCTTATTAAAATAACTGTTATTTTCAGATCATAACAGTAAAAATGAAATCCAACTATAACTTTCTCATACGCACCGTAAATTTTTCAGCCAATTGATAACTGAAAATAAATAACTCCAGAAATGAATTAATACAACAACCATTCTTATATTCTGATACTTGTGTACCTTCGAGTCCCTCGCCAAGAGGCTAGACTCACCTGAAACTGAAGAAATTTACTGTTAAACAATTTATGATATTCAACATAAGTGCTGCTTCAGTTAAACTGTTAGAAAACATACATCCAACTCGAATTGGTAATGGTAGAGAAGTATTCGAATAGTAAAAAGTTACGGACTTTTATTATACATTTTTGTTACATTTTCGATAATAAGTAATCTATTTATTATTCATAAGATCGAGAAAACTAAGCGTTGTTTTGGTACTACAAGTATAAGGTAATTTACTAAGTAATACAACCTTGGAAGTCGTTTGAAGCTACATCTGACTGTTATCAATTTAGTTGTGTAAATGTGTGCCTTCAGTAACATAAAGATAGTTTGTTACCATCAACCTGATCTGATGATGGAGCCAGAATATGTGTATAGATTTTCGAGCATAGGCTTTTTTGGATTTTGGAATTCAGGTTTTTTTATAGGCGTGAATTAAAGAATTTTTTAAACATAAAGTTGTTAAAACTATTCCTCTACTTACATTACTATTTTTCTACACTATTTGTTTAAGTTTTTCCTAGATTAAAAACAATAACAATGCACACACAACAGTTGAATCTCGGTCTCGTTATCGATTCGACACAAAAAAATACGGAAAAGTAGTAGGACATTGCCCCACATGTACAGTCACGAGCATAAATATAGAAACATCTTTATTCGAATTCAAACCTTGTTGCAACGAAATAAGTTACGAAATGTTACAATGTTACATTTCGTTGCTCGTGATTGTACATACACTTGACATAGACATGACTGACGTGTGTGCCATCCCCTAAGGCTGAGAGTGTGCACTTAAAGCGAATGCGAATTACCTATTCCAAGATATACTTACCCAAGGAAATTTTAACCACTTTATAGATCCTATCTGCGACTACGATCGTTACGAAAAAGACTACGAGCGTTACGAAAAAGACTACGAGAAACGGGTCGTAGCCCCGCCCGCGGGCGTCTGCTACGGCGTAGCCAATGGTACCAGTTACCGTAAAACCTTCTCTTTATGCCTTCTCCCTGGTATTTGCGCTATTTTGTGGCAACACGCACACAGTAACAAACACACAATCCGAGTAACAATCTCAACTTAAATAAATGTGATTGTAAAGATTTTTTCAGTCTGGATATTTTTCTGTCTAGTATAGACTTCGGGATTTGTTTGCAAAATGGGAGTTTAATATGAAACTATGTTTGTATGTATGTTTTAACTCGATGAAATAAGCATTATTTTAAGTAAGCTGCGATTAATCTCTTCAAATATATAAAAACGAGAGTCATACTAAAACAATTAGGTAATAAAACATTATAAAATCAGATAATGTATAGTAGCTCAACTATATGTATATTTTTATTAAAACTGAACGATTTTCATGAAAATTTATTCGTCGTTTGTTCTGCTATAGTTGGTGTATTTATTTAAATTTATCTTACTATATGTGATAAATGTTCGAATGTTAATAACGGGGCCTAATATTAAACCAACGTCATACGTTTTTCTATACACTTTAGTAATGTTAGCATAACACTTATCCTCTAATTTATTTAACAACACAAACAATAGCTTTAATTCCTACCAAACTAACTGAAGTTATAAAGAACTTTATGTCCATAGATCAAATATTACTCTAATAAAATATTTTAAAAATTGTTATAGATTAGGTATATGTATCAGCAGTTTTTTTTTAATTTGTATCTGAGCGAGATGTACCTAATGAATAATTTAAGAAGCGGCGTTTCACGTTCTAGTTTAAAAAAATCGTTTGATACTGTGAACGGTATTGTGATGAAGTTCAATGAATACTAACTCGATATCACAAAAACTTAAATATTAAACTTTCATTTGTTACGTACGTTGGCAACGCTAAAGTTTGTATTGCAAATGGAGACGAGACGACACCTGAACTTTTTTTTACAAAGTGTAGATATAGCCTATCCTAATAAAACTTGTATCATATATAACCATGTTTGATCTTTGCAGTTTACAGTTTTTACTCACAGAAACTGATTATTGATTACAACAGTAACAAAAAAAAGTAGATTAACCGAGATCAAATTGACTGTATTTGTATTGACTTTAGGATAACAGGTTTTTTTCTAGTTAGTTAAAGTTATTAAAGTCATTGAATGCGGCAGTAAGATGAGTAAAAGACTGTTAGAGTTGACCATACTCTTTAATAATGTAGTATCATACACGTATGATAATTTTGTGACTGTAAAATTCGCATTTCATTGTGAGAGTAGATTTGAAACAAAGTTGCTCAGTATTTTTTAGAATATCAAATTCTTTTACTGTGTAAACATATGTATTTATTCAAAAATCTGTTAAAAGAATGGAAATAAAATATCGTTCATTTACAAAATTTATAAAGGCGAAAGATAGAGTTACGATATTGGGCGTCGAAAAATATTTTTCTAAGTTCATAAAGTCAGAGTTTTAATTTAAAACTGAAAAAGACGTTAAATTCACAATTTGATAAAGCTGCAAAATAGAAAACTATTTTACTTGCACCAAAATCGGAATCACAAAAAAAATACAATTCTCCAATGATATTTTTTGAGTTGAAATACTATGGTTTCAATGTATGTAACGCTAGTAACCATAAGATGTATATGGTTTTATAATCATAGTTTATATAGGAACTACAAAATCACCCTCATAATTGAATGAAATTCTGTAGCTATAAACATAATTCAATTTTCTAGTGTAGCTATTAGCTAGGCTATTAAAACGTTTATTTATATGTTTCGGTTTTTAAAGAATATAAATATTTGTTTGGACTTATACCTATACCGGTATTCAAAATAGCACAGCTCAAGCTTGGATCATTCCGATCAAATCCTCGATCTGAATGTAGGGCAATAAGTCACAAATGAATCCGAAATGATACATGGCGCCGACACGAGGACTTCTTAACTAGGGCTGCCTATCACCAGACTTTATCTTTCTTTTTTGGTCATTTAATCAAATCCAAAAAGGTAGTAAATGGTAAACATGAGTTGGATTTCAGGGTATATACTTCAAAAAGTATTTGTCCACGCCATCATTTAGATTTTAAGAATTAACATCAAAAATTATTTTACTTAGTATGATGGTAGTATAATAACATATTGTTGGGTTTCTATATGTTTTAGAATAATGTCTGGTCAAACTGCGGTACGTTACGTGATGAGAATGCCAGACATAAAGTCTTCGTAGTATGTGTTAGTATAATAATAAAGGACATCGTTCCTCTCGCAGATAATAGCTAAATCTATAAGTCCAGTTCATTTCATGTGTTCAAGTTCATTACACGAAGTGCAAAGTTGGCGACCCTAATAGCAACACTTCGTACTGCCATATAAGATTTCTTGCGTGGATTTACCACCCCCAATGCAAATAGTCTCGGTGATGGATATTGCTGGGGAGAGGGTTTGCTGATGTCACGAAATTAATGTTTTTTCCACGAATAGAGTTTGTAAGTACGCGACTCATATTTCATATTAACTTTGCAATACCTTCGAGCAAATTGTGGACACGTCATAAATAGTGTGTAAGTGTGCCTATCACAATGAAGGTGCTATTTAAATGTACGAGCCCTAGGCTTCTTACGCACAAGTAAGCTCGTTACCAATATTACTCGTTTGTTATGTATGCCTACATTTTATTAATTTTTTACGAGCTTTTTCAGCCTACTTTAAAGAGAAAGACGTTTTCAATTCAACTTGTGTATTAACCTGTACAATCACACTACTGAGCCTTCTCCAAAATCTTTCAAAGATTTCTGTCTAGCGCCAAATTTTGCCAGTTCAGTGGTAAAGCAGGGACTCGTACTCTTTACTGGCTTTAATAATACTAGTTCTTGGTCCTCGTACCTAAATTGCGGTAGCTGTGTCATCGGACACTCGAGCCAATGTTCCGCAAACGAGCTCCACTGCAGATTGCCCCAGTTGCTGACCGAGCGCAACCAGAGCCCGAATTATTGCCATTATTGATTTTGGATTAATTAGAACGCAATCACGGGACCAATCTGGAAGCCATGGGCCTTGTTTGCTGACCAATGTTTAATACGACCAATAAAGTTGATGGAAAAAAATGTGAAGGTAAGTACGCATGAACGCTTTTGTAATTTGTCACTTATACATCACCTTACAAAGGGGTCATAATACAATCTCGTTTTGGCTTTTCAAAATACTGCTTATGTATACTGTTAAGAGTTCATGGTTAAACTCCCTGAGTCACCATGTGCATCGATTTACGTATTACGAAAAAGTGCTCGAATTCAAATGTTACTGCTCATAGTTTTCACGTGTACTAAAGTTTACTGGGTTTGTTGCAGTAAGTATTTTAAACACTAGCTTACAAATTAGTGGCAGGGATTTTTTTTTACATAGAATTCAAAGCTAGGCAAACCTAATCATTATCGGTTACTGCGACTGCAACGAGCGCCATTCTGCCCGATTAAATATCCTTCTTGTTTGACTTAAAACCGAAAAAGAGCAAACACACTCCGTTTAACGTTAAGCACAAAAAGAATGATTAAAAATTGCATTGAAACCGATAATGTAGCTTTGTATATATTTTAAGAACACATTTTTCATTGGAGCGTGCGACTCGTAACGTTTGGTCAATAAAAAATATAACTCAAATGGATGACGTTTTTTAAAATTACTGGTCAAAGTTGAATAAAATTTCCGAGCTTCATAAGAATTTGTAGCTGAATACAAATTGAAAAGCAATGCTTTGACAGTTAACCCAACATATGCGTATTGGATTCAAGGCGAATCGGCGAAAGGTTTCAAAATTCACTGAATGATTTCAAATAGGCATTTTTCTCTACATACGTATATTTTGGAATCAATTTAAACCTTTTGAATAAAATGAATAGGATCTGATACGAAAGGCCTCCCCTCGCAAAATGGTCGTTAATAGCCAATAACTGTGCGAATCTGAAATTTCTGTTTTTGCGTATCATTTTGCACGGACACATACAAACGGAAAATATTGATCATCAAATCGAATTTACATTTAGATCTACCATGTTTGTATAAATGTTTGTGCCAGCGAGGAAGAGAAACAGGGTTGGAACCAGGGCCTAATCATGAGCTCTTATAACAGCTTTTATTAAATCTTATTTTGTTATTCAGTATGGAGTTTGAAGATAAACATTGTGATCCTGTTGACCATTTATGGTTAGGGTAGAGTCATTGGAACGACTATATAAATGGTTTATCTTAAATAATAGTCTAACTTAAGCAGCTTTAACGAGAGATTTATCCTGTGTAGGTATTTTATTGAAACTAGTGGGAAAACGAAAGGTAAACGATGAATAATTATTTATCGTTTTCGTAATTGAAGATAATTATCTTCTTCAGATGCCGCAAAAAACAAAAAACGATGTATTAAATTCAGGGTCCCTGCTGAAAATCAGCGTGAACGTGTTAAAGTGCTAGCAACTCTACAGACGAAGTTGCAGATTAGAACTAACATGCCTGATTGTACATTGCCTTGTTGGTAAAGAACCTAGTAACTTTGATGCAGTGAAGCATCAAAAAGCTGAAGATTTATTGGTTTTTATTGGTACATTGCCTTGATGGTAAAAACTTTCTAAATTTTGATGCAAAAAAACAAATAGGAATGAAAAACTAAACATTTATTCACATAGATTGATATCCATGCGAACAAACGTTTAGTTTTTTAAATGCACAATTACATTAGAAGAGAATAACGTGTAACTCCTTCGGTATTGTGTTCATTATTCTTTTGAGACGCAGTGCAATTGTATTTTTCTCTTACAAAGAACGTCTTGCTCGTATGAGTTATTTTTTGTTATTCCTTTGAAACAAAGCAAGTAATACAAACTCAAATGCTTTTTTTTTTAATTGTCATTAAAATCTTCGCTGCTTTTTATGGATCTGTTTTAGAGATGTGAATAAATCTTTAATTGACTTTGAAGAATTTGGTTATTACTTTTTTTTCGTAAAAAACAAAATTAATAGCAACGTACGCAATGTAATGAAACGTTAAAAGTTATTACGTTATTAGTTTACGTTATTTACTATTTTGCCGTTAATGGTTAAAATAAAGAAATAATGCTTCGTCAGTACTAGAGTTGCTTATTTGTCGATTTGATATTTTCGTCATAGATATGGACATCAGGGCCATAACCATGAACTCTTAAAATAATCTCAAAGTTGTCAAATCTGAATTTTGGTACGTCATTTCATACAAATTTTGACAGAAATGATAATGTTTGACAGATTTGAGATTGTTTTAAGAGTTCGTGGTTACCGCCCAGAGAGCATATAGTGTCTTCTACGTTATACACTTTTCTATGTCATAAACTGCTGATTGCAACGAAAATTGTTAATTCACTATGCCATACTGCTTTATGAATATCCGTGGATAAAAAATAATCTCAACTATATATGACTTTTAATTTTCGATCGTTGTTCCCCAAAAATTGTCATAACTCAAAAACTCGGACGTCACGCGAAACATAAAGAACCACCGAGCGGCCATTTCCATTAATTATGAGAGGTGGCCCTCCTCTCAGTTTTGCCGAGCAATTTATTTCACACTGACTGAGAATTTTACTCACAAATCGCGGAATACGGTTTCAAAAATAAGAAACCGATCTTGTTTTGTTTTATAGTTAAAATAAATCCCGCAGGTTTATTTACCTTTAGGCCTTTTGGTCAGTGTAGAATTTTTCAACTTAATATTTTAACAGAAACACCAGCAAATACAATTTTGGTATGTATAGTCGTATTATTCTAAATCATTATTCTGATAACTTCTTGCATCAAGAAATGTCAATCGTGAGATGTAAAAACCATTAATTAAATAAGTTAGTATTATTATATTTCATCAATTTTTAGCTCAGCTCCAAGGTCGAAGAAAGGTGCAATGTTTTTGTCAAAAAATGAATTTACTTTCTAATTCCAAGCTAGCAAAGTCGTAAGCGCCTGCTAGTATTGAATATACGCACTATTCTTCGTAAAGCTATACACTAAACTAAAGGGACCGCCTGTAAAAAGTATGATTATTATTTTCTTCCCCTTGCCCTATTTATGCCTCTCGCGTTGTCAAGACTCCTCAAAATTGGAGCATTCGGTATCAATACAACAGCTGGTATTAATGAAACCGCGATGTTTATCTTCGGATCGTGTGAAGTGGGGGCTGTGTCACGAAATCGAAACTCATTATTGGTATCGATTTACTCATTTGCGTTACGTTGACGCAATTACTGTGATTTAGGTGTCAGCCATCTGTTACTTTTGTATGAGAATTTGTAAAAAAACTAGATGAAGACAAATTAAAATTTTCCAATTCCACACATAGGTCTAGTTATTGAACTGGATAATACCAAAAAAAAGAACATGAAAACGCTGGCGTTTATTCTTTTAATAAAGTTACAGTGTACATGGTAACATTTTGAATATAAGACGAAAGCAATTCGAGTAGGCTCAATCGTATTTGGAGGTTGCTCAATGGTTTTGTATATTTGACCTATTAATGAGTAGGTCAAATATACAAAGCTGCTGACAGTGGTTAAAAAAGAATAGCTAAGGAGCGGTGGTGTACTACATTGGGAGAGGCCTGTCCAGTAGTAGACTACCGTGGGCTGAAGGCCTGTTCAGAAGTGGACCGTGGGCTAGTAGTGATGAATCAAACACGTAGGTAATAGGTAATAGTATGCTTACGATGGAACTCTAAAAGGGCTGTTTAGATAGTACTTAATAAAAATAACACTTCTTTCCTTTTCAGATTAGCATGTTCCAACTTTCATCTGATACTTTTTAATAACAAAGTTTAATTAAACACTTTTAGGGCTTCTATTTTTAGATGGCTTTGAAAGTGAAAGTTAATTTTGGCAGATGAATTATTGGTGTTGAAATTTTTTACAGTTCTATTTCTTCAAGGGTCAGTCTCAATGACATCTAAATTAATGAAATTATCCAACTTTTACAAAAAGTAATAAGAAACGAAACAAAAATAAACCTTAACGAACGAATACCTACTATTATAATTTAATATATTTAACTATACTCTAACATGTCCATTTAAATCATTACAGGTTGATTTTGATAATTTTTTCGCGACTGACAATTTTTTTACCCATAAACACATAAAGTTAAGTACTTTGAATACCACTTTTTTTCTATAAATAAAACTTAGCTAGATCGATATATCGCTCCCGAAACCCCCTGCATACTAAATTTCATGAAAAATTGTTGTAGCCGTTTACAGCCGGGTACAAGAATTGCTCGTTTAAAGTTGATTTCGACCTGTTTTAACCAGCGATCATATCTATGTACCAATGTGCTTAGCATAAGGAAGACCTACTCTCTCTGTTCATATATTAGGTATGTATGTATTGTGGCAGTGGGCAAACAACTCCGTCGCCCCACGACCAAGCAAACGCATTTATATCTGATCTGTAGCTAAGCCTGGATTGGTAATGCAAATACATTCATCAGGGCTAATGCACAGAAGTAATCACTCGTCTACCCGACGATATAAATCAAACCGGATTAGAACCGGTTTAGACTCGATGATTGTAAGAATAAGGGTGTGATTAATACCCATTGGAAGTGCTTTCAGCGGATTATGTAAAGGCTGGAAAATGCACTATTATGTTCGAAGATAAGTTTGAATTTATGGGCTATTGGAACTAGAACTTTCTGTATTAAGAGTTCCGTGAGCGGTGTTTGAGAAAAATGGGAGAAATCAGGATGAGCAAATTGTCTGTTAGACACTGGGAAGATATTTTTATCGCGGATAATTTAAAATTCTTAGTTTTATAACTTTTTTTAACAATTAAGGAATTTTAAAGATGAGCTACCGGATCACAGAAGAATAAGTACCTACTACAGAATCGACCACTCACTACGGTCAGTGAGCATAACGTAACGGATAACGCAAAATGTAAATTAAATACAATAATTGTGAAAGCGAAAAATTGACATCAGTTCCCGTCAAATTTTTGGTACACATAATTGTATAAAAATTAATACTTACTCCCACCACCTGAGGTCGATGACTTTTTTCAAGTGTTATTTATCTTAATTTAATACTTACTATTAATGTTTTATTTAATAATTTAATAAAATAATAATATTTAATAAATATTGCCTGCTACAACAACAAACAGTATTGATGCTGCAAATAATTTATACACCTGATGAAAAGTCAGTTAGAAAAACGAATGCGTTGCATCTGTAGAAGTGTTAGTAGTGTCAGTGATTTCTCAGTTACATATCACATTAACTAATATTCTATTCAGAATACATCAAACTTGTTTACAAATAAACAACAAGTGCCCTTTAAGAACCCAGTAAACCTTGCGGTTTTTTCACAACCCTAACACCATTTCATGCTATAAGTTTTACGTAGTAAATTTTTTTCTCTATGCTATAAGTTTAACTACCGACATACCAGAAAATATATGTGTGTGTAACTGATGGTGCATTTCTGAATTTCAATTAAATCTAACTTCAAGATAAGCGAGTAAAAAACTAAATTTGATAACTTAGTAATACCATTTTGACTGACAAAAACGTAAATGAAAGTAAATGTCGAATGAAATATGCAGAAACATTTTTGTGGGTTCTTCATTTTGTAAGTAGAGATGACGCGAAAGATAAAGAAAAATCCTACAGTAGACAGAGGTTTTGGAGAATTTTTCAAGAAAATTTCTTTAGGGTTGACGACAGCTAAAAAGTTTACCCATATGGACGCAAAAAAGTTTATTTTAACAATTAAAAATCATGATCACATCAGTTTGTTATGACAACTTATTTATAGTTTAAATTAATTTATAAACCATACATGGAGTTACTTTGTTGTATTAGTCAATTATACTAGGTACCTTACTATTTACTTATGAGTACCTATTTTGATTGAAAAACTTGCGCAAAGATAACTTAAATTCATTTCACACCCTTTACCTTGAGGTAACAATTAAGGTGGCAACCCTGCATACTTTTGAGCTATAAATCTAAAAACAATATGAAACGCCTTCAAAGCTTGTTCAATAGATGTCGCCTGTAATCGTGCGACCGATCTTGTCAGACCCTTGGAACGCTTGCAAAGAAATATCAAGGTCTTAGATTCCATTGAGTTAGAAATATGTTATAACGCTATATAATTTTGTATACTTGCGTAGTAAATCTGTTTGGAAAATATTTTTTATGGATTAGTAACGTCAGGCAAAAAAGCTAACATTTTGTACCTAAATTATGATCGCTTTAATTCCCGTTTCATTGAGTTTAAATTATGCAACGAGAAAGTTTAAAAGTAATTATTAACGTAGTTAAAGAACATGTTCTGCAAGTTAGGTATTTGTTTTGGTCTGTGTAATATTAGAGACTTGAGAGACTTCGCGACTGCAGTGTGCTTTTGCGACTTTTTGATTTAGATTCCAGTTCCAGTGCTACCACTTAATTTTTTATCGCTGTTGCTGATATTTGCCATGTGTATTGTGGATAAACTTCAATGGACTCAACACCAATATCATTCCACCAACAACAACATCTAATAATTTTAAAAGGTCACTGTCCAAGAAGGTTTTGTTTGTGTAAAAAAAAAAACACTTACAATATAAGCTGCCAATTATTTTTTCCTACAGAAATAAAACTTGACTGAATGTAGCAAAAAAAAAATTAAGTTTTTCGAAACCAATTTGTACATTACCATAGAACATCCTTTATAAAAGTTTGAAATAATACTGCGGGCAGGAAATGACCAATAATAAATGCTATTTCAATAAAATTTGTAGTTGTGGTTTGCAGCATGTTATGCCAAAGCGATGTTACAAAACTGCATTGTAACTGTATCAGTATTATTGGCTTTATTTTGAGGGAAGTAGCTTGTTGGTGGCGATAACGATCGAAACGAATGAATGTTCACAATATTAAACATTTACAAGATAAATTTAATTTAATTTTTTTAACACAGAACTAAATATACTATATGCCTAATTACCAGTGATCGGATGTAAACTTGCCTAAACTTAATTTTTGGCTAGGCAATTATGGACGTGGCTTCTTAAAACATGTTTTTTTAAATATAAATTCTGACATTTCAGAAAATGCGGGAATACAAAACTAGTGGGTAACATGATGTGTAAACGTCGTCCTTAGTATATGGTATTTATTTTTTAAACCTGAGAATCTTATTATTATTCATTTGTATTTACTCGAAGTTAATATTTAGTTCACAATTAATTTATATGTAGAGTATAAGTCGAATAGTAGTGGGACGGTATTAGTTAAAAAAATACAATAATAC
The DNA here is from genome assembly GCA_950371115.1 of Anania fuscalis. Classification (NCBI taxonomy): domain Eukaryota; kingdom Metazoa; phylum Arthropoda; class Insecta; order Lepidoptera; family Crambidae; genus Anania; species Anania fuscalis. The sequence goes on along the minus strand of OX493343.1, from coordinate 9,953,891 downwards.
TTTATGGCACATAATTACAGGGTACAAAACATTTTTTTTAAATTAAGTACTGTAAATTTCCGTTATTCAAGTGTACAAAGGTGAGCTGATTTTTTATAGGCCTTTTCTGTTATTCTGATCGGTAATTCTGAAATCTTGGGATTTATTCGATACAAAAGAGCATTCCTTATCAGTCAACACTTCAACTTTAGGTAAATATGCATTCGATTATTTGATCACAGTTAACTACGCACAGTTTGGCAGATTTTAGCGATATAAAGTATATGAATACTTCTTATTTAAACAAAACATTCCATTAAACAAACGTACCTACTTACTTAATATTTATGTAGGTAAATTATTTTACCAAGGTAAATTATTTTACCAAGTACCTTTTGATGAGTTTCCGAAGTTTTGGCACTGTTGCAAGCGTCAAAATCTCGGATAAACTAAGTCGTTCCAATTTTATGTCATCCCAAAGTAACGGCTTCTATGTTATTGTTAGCGATTATGTATAGGTAATTTCACTTATTAAAGTTAATAATATTAACAATAATAAAGGTCAGACTTTACTTTGAAATCAAATGGCCCAATTATAACTATGGAAACGAAACAAGGGAATTTCTCTAAGCTTAATATTGGTTTTCTCAAATTTTCCGCGGTTCCATTGTATGAAATTCGGACTAAATATTATGCTATAGCAAGTTCAAAACTCTCGATACGAAAGGGCCACCAATTTACCTATGTTAATACTGATTAGTTTATTAGAGATCTTGGGCAAACTTAGAAACATCAAGCAATACTTTCTGTCGTAGACTTTAGTAAATTTGTTCTGAGAATAGTCGATAGACTAAGCTTTGAAATCAGAGTTATAATTTACTAGTCTGGTATATCTATGGTTGTCTAACTAATAACGACTTAAAACAAGCGTTTTAAATTTCATGAAATGGAAGACAGTTTCTTAGTTGTTGAAAAATATTTAGTTAATTTGTAATCAACGCTGTTTCCAAATGAGTTCATCGATAGGACCCAAAGATTTATGCAATAAATCTAAGTGTTTTAGAACAAGATAAGATTAATTTAAAGTCAAATGGTATACAAATACAATAAGAATTTTAGATCAGTCTGACAACAGCGTGATTATTTGACAGCGAACGCGTTTCGCCAAATTATTCGAGTTGGAAGCGTTAAATATTTCAACAATCAGTCGTCTGCGTTCCTTTAAGTGCGAACGCTAACTTCCATCAGACAATTAACGACATTTGCAATTCCAAATTCACCATCGTTAGCCGAAGAAAAAAATTACTCAACGAGAAATTAAGGGCTCACAGAAAAATAAACAAAAACCAAGCGGAGAAAAGATAACATAAACCTTCTACACCCTAAAGAAAAAAAGTACCTATCAAAATTAATTGCCAAGAAACTTAATTTTAAAGTATCTCTTTGTGCGTTTTCTTTTAATTTTGACATGCGCTGTTTTTTAGTTTATTCTAAGAACCTTTTTTTTTGTAGCTTGGGCGGGCTAACTAATAAAATCTTCTGTATTTTGATTTGCGTTTACCTACTTTTTCTAAGAAAATTTCTCTTAAGTTTTGATTACGGAGATGATGGAGTACCTGCAACAAAAAAAATACTTATTAGTTTTGTACACAAATAAACATTGAATTATAATGTACTAGCGTACAAATAAATTATTTTACAACAACAAAATCAACGGAAAGGCCATGCCAATAACAGTACCGGATCATAACAATATCATTTTGTCACGTGTCGTTTATTGTTATACAAAACCAGATAAAAAAACACTGAATGCAAACGTTTTATTTTACTAAAGTATAGAAATTCAAAATGTCCCCACAAAACCTGTGGCAACAATCCCGCTAAACAAATATTGGAGCGCATTTTTTTGTTCTGTAAACAGATCCAAATATCTCATAAAGTCGGCTGCAATGCGGTATCCCGCTGGGGGAGGCAGGGCAAGACGCAGCGAGGGACAGATTGAATGGGAAACGAATATTTTTCCTCCGTTGAAAATCTTCGATTGAAAATAATCGGCCCCTCCGCTTCTGTACACTTTATCACCGAATATTAAGATGAAAAATCTTCAGCCTTTTTTTTATTCTGAACGAAGTACCTGTGTACAAAAATATATACAAATCACATATGTAAATACATAATCAAACGTTTAAAATGATTGCTAATATCTCCGGAATTTTAATTGTGGTTAAAGAGCGTTAAGTACCTAAGAAAGTTTTTTTATAAAATAAGTGTTGCTAGAAAATATTTACTTCAAACCAAAGTAAATTATAATAATTTAATCAAGAAATACGTGTAAGAATTTAGCATCTTAACTCAAGAAGTGCTTTTATTTCGCACGAATAATTTCTAAAATCGGGGCAGATTAATTTACATTCAAATTTATTTATTCAAATGCTACAATGTAGGTAGGAATTGTAAATAAAATCGGCTCTCTTAATTGAGCCTTTTAGACTGTGCTTAAAGGCAGGCTAAATTTGCGAATATTGTCAAATAATTTATTCCAATAGAATTGGAAAAGCTCTTTAAAATATTTGCTTTGATTGGTGATTATTTTTTATTTGTGAAAATATTATTAAAAAATATCAAAATTCTTGTAATGGTAAAGTCAATAGGATCGCATTCGTTATTTTAACTACTGAGATAGTTTTGAGTGATGCTTTTTGCATTAACATTGTTTTTTATTATTCCGAAGTTATATTAGAAGTTAAATATTATATTAGAAAAAATATGTTTTTTTATCAAGCGCAATAGACTTATAAACTAATAAAACACTTACAAACAACTTAACTTAAAACACTAATAAACTAATTTAACACGGAAATCTTGTTTTCAACTCAGGTGAAATGGCGTTATCTTTGATAATAGACTGAATTGGGCGAGTCATATCGATTAGGAGATAGGAGACTAGTTGGTAAAAGATGGGGTCTCAATCCAAAAATCACACTTTGGCTATACACATCTGTTATCAGACCTTTTCTAACCTAAGGATCAGTTGTATGGTGGCCCAGAACACCACAGTAAAAACAAAACTCCAGAGTCTACAGCGCCTGGCGAGCGTAGCAACTACTGGATGTATGAAAACCACCCCATCAGCTGCGCTCGAGTTCCTCATAAACCTGAGACCACTAGATCTCATCATACAGGAAGAAGCACAGTCAGCCGCCTTGAGACTAAGAGCAAACGGACTATAGAAACAAAACATCGAAACAACACGCTCAAAAGTTCTGCAGGAGGTCCTGAAGGAATTACCACTCCTCGAGGCGCCCATGGACAGGATCCCGTGTCAACACATCTTCGATCGAAGATACGATATCCAACTAACAGAAGAACCAAAAGATAACTCTGGCATCGATGAAGTTAGGATATACACAGACGACGCTCTAAAACGGCACATGGCACCGGAGCCGGCATCTTCTCGAATGATTTAAACATACAAATTTCAACCACACTAGACAAGTTAAACACAATTTTTCCGGCGGAATGCATTGGTATCACCAAAGCGGCACAGGCGGTTGCAGCCAAAGACGTCCGAGATCTTAGCATTAAAATTGTCTCGGATAGTGCATCCGTACTCCAAGCCCTACAGAACAATGTTGTAACCTTCGTCCTTATACTGGAGTGTCACAATGCACTCCAATCCATTGCGAACACGAACAGAGTAGTTCTGCAATGGATCAAGGGACACAGTAACTCACTGGGCAATGACGCTGTAGACGAATTAGCTAAAAGAGGATCGAAGGCAGTAGTATATAGACCGGATCCACTACTGCCTATACCTCAGGCCCAAATTAAAACATGACTGTGCGAAAGCACCAGAGAAACACACCAAACAGAATGGATGAACAGTGTAGGATGCAGGCAAACAAAAGATGCAATTCCGGCAGCATTAAAAAAAGCAGGTAACCTTTTTTTTAATGCTGCCGCAACCTCATCAGACTAAAGAAGCATGCCCCATGCTTCGGTAGGTTATAGGTATTATAACCGGTCATTGTTCCCTAAACAGGCATCTATTTAACATAGGAGTAACAGACAGCCCCATATGTAGAGAATGCATGGAGGCAGAAGAAACGCCGCAGCACGTGCTCAGGGAGTGCGGGAGCGTGGCAGAACAACGGGCACGGATTCTTCAATCAACAGGATCACTCCCAGAGGCCTTTAGGAGCCTGAAAAGTCTACTAACCTTCTGAGATGACCTGGGCTGGTTGGAGTAGGGATAAAATGCAGCACGCACAATGGCCCATTCAAGAGGCTAACATTGTACATATACAGGATAGGACACTACAACCGACTATCCGTAAAAATAAAATACTCTCTATTTTTCTTAAAATAATTTGCAAAAACGATGTATGTATATATACTCTATCGTTCTACTTTTTCAGTTATAAATAGAAATAGACGCATATTGTACGTCAATTGACCCTATAAGGTTGTCGGGTTGACGATACTTGCCAGGAATCATAGGATTACTAATGTAATAAAAAAGGTATTAAATTAATGGTTGATATGAGATAGAAAATATTTATTTTAAGAATAATACCTGACGAAAAAAATTAGGTTGCTAACTATTACAAAATTTTTGCACGTGATCTAATAATGATGGCTGAGTCGGTCGTTCTGTCTCACTCGGTAAATATTTGTTTTACGTTCGCTATAAAGTTACATCTTAGAAAATACTGCAGCCAGAATTTATTACAGTCTTCCGCCACTTAAAATATTAAAAAACAAACGAAATGAATATTCATAGTCGTCGTCCACGGCATTAATTTCTAGAATCACCATTACGCCTTTTCAGTGTTCCGTTATTGCTTGCCCTCCCCCTTAATTAGTTAAAAGTTGAAAAATTGTAATCAACATGAAAACTAATTTACACTTTCTTGCTTAAAAAATAAGACTCAAATTACTTATCATGCCATATTTTTCGGGAATACTGCCAATCAAATTCGGGTTCCGCGAAAAGGATATTTGTTCGGTTATTATAAAGATAATTTTTGCTTGTGAATTCGTACTATGACCATTTGACAGTATTCAAATAAAATGGACATTAGCGGATTAAAAGCCCCATAGCCGGGGATTAATAGTCGAATGTCGTGTTGTAAATAAATTTAAGGTGCAGTATTTTAATTCACACATCTGTCGTATTTTGGGGTTGCTACCCCTTAATAAGGTCAGGGGGTTGAATGAATGGCCGTGTAAAGGCCAAAATGTCGTTTCTGTAATTTATTAGTACGATACAGACAATTTCTAAACATGTTCTGATTTTAATTGACTGAACAAGAGTTTATTTGATTTAAATCATTTGTTACGCGTCGTATTAAAAAATAGCTAGCTAGTTTTATGTTGATTTATTATTAACTAAACCTTGTTTAAACTCCTGTTGAGTACAAATGATATGTAAATATCGCTAAATATAAAAGTTGACAAAAATTATAAAATAATGAGACAAATTACCTAGAGTCACAATTATTATCATGTCCTTATCATCCATCTTCTACGCAATTAACAATAAGCAAAACGAAAACAACATTTACTTATTTTATAAGTCACTAGGTGGTATTTTTTACAATTTTTAGTTAATGACTCTTTAGCAGTAAGGGAACCATAAAAACACAAAAGAAACTTAAACGTTGAGAACCTGATAACTTCTGTCACTAGTTAACTCGGTAATGACCGTGTGTCTGCCAATCGAATCGAACTGCCAATCGCATGGTGTCATTACCACAGGTTATAACTGGATATTACCAGTTATTGCCGGTTGGCATTCATTAATGGCGCGTCGTCGCGGCTGTTGTATTAAACTATCATTTTGAATGAATCATCGATGCGATTACGAAAATTCAACTGAAAAGCAACGCTAATTTGTAGAGGATATCGGGAAAATCGGCCTCATTAAGGTTGCTCGGCGAGGTCAAATATAAAATAAACAATAACCCATGTATGTAACTTTTAACCACGACTTTACAAATCATGTAAGCTGTCACGAGTCCTTACTAAAGCATTATCACAAAATAAAGCTAGACTTACAAAAGGTTAACGGTAAGTACTATAAATGGACGGTATATCCAAAATAAACATTAATCAGCAAAGTTAACAAAAAAATCCTCCGTGTAATATTTTTGTTTTTTCTTTCCTGAATCCCTTTCGTCATTTCCTTAAATAATTTTGTTTCCTTGAAACTTGAAAATGAAGTTAGGGTACTGTTGATGTTGCTGTTGTGGATTAATAAATGGTACCAGTCCATTCTCAACCGTTTTATTACTTGACACCTCCTCATTTTGTAATGCTAACAAAGTTAATTAAGAAAACCTGCATCACACATGAGCAAAAAACCTAGCACTAATTCCATCCAATTCCAAAAACTAATTCTCATAAAGAGCAGACATTAAATTTTGCTCAGTTCCACGATATCCCCGTTGAAAATACTGCATTGTGCCGGCCGGCTAATTCAATAATGGCGTACGTACGTTTCTAAAACAGTATTTTCATGATTTTTAGACCGGCTTTCATGCCTGATGCAATTAACTGATACGATCCTGTGAGGCTGCCATTTGTTTCGTGTTTGGCTAGGAGATTAGCGATTGTGACGGCGAGGTGTGAAATGTGTGCATCTGAATTATTGTAGGAGATAGGGCACTTACTTTTGTTCAGTGTTATTTGAAATGAAAGCTTAAAGTTGGCCTAACGATAGCACCGTGTTTGAATTATTTTAACCAGAAAAAAAATAGGTCTATCATTAAATTTGTCGCTGACGCTAGTCTATCCTCTTGCGTGAAAAAATATTGTATGGGGTTACAATTAAAACCTCAAACCAGACTAGTTTTGACGTCAAATTCTGTACAAAAAGTTTAGGTAACGGAGCCTATTAGTTTTAGTGAAGTAGTGGTGAATATCTCCCATACTTACGGAAAAATCGCGGGATTTAACATTTGAACAAATTGTTGCTTAAAATAAAAGCTATAATTAAATTAGAAAGCGTCTGTAGTAGCTATTGGCTCGATGCCTAACCCCACATAAAAGCATAGGTAAATAAAGCGTGCTTAAACAGACAAACTCGTTGAATGTAATGAGATAGGATTTTAGTTTGCTGTTAAAATAGATTTCATAAAAAAAAGCTCAATAATTCGATGAAAATATAAATAAAATAACACTTTTAAACTTATTTTATGTATGATAACACCCAAAAGTTCGCAAAATGTTTACAACATTACCTCGATACAACTATGAAATTATTTTGACTAATAACATGGTTTATTTAGCAAATTTTATTTACTTTTGTAATGCAGCTTTAACAATATGCATTTTTAAGGGCGTTAAATTTTGAACATTGTTGCACGTGACTTATTGGTGCATCATAGAATTTTATAAAACAGAAAATTACTACATTGTGTGAGCAAATCCTGTATCGAGTAGGTTTTAATAACAAGGAATGCAAAGGCACTCAACTAAACAGCCTGGTATTAACAATTTGTGGTTATGTTTTTTATTTTCCCCAAAGCCAGGGAATTCGTATGCTAGTTCCAACTAAAGCCGTATACACACCGTATTACTGGCGTTGCCAACGGGGCGCCGGGCACTTTGCCAATTTGTCTAATACCTAGTTATGCCCCATTTACTGGCTGGATCAAGAGCCTACATTATACGAGCGGAATTCTGCGAGCGGAGACAAAGAATTTAACCATGTGACTGTAAGTATGGAATTTTCAATACAAGTTTGGTAGTGTCTTTTAAGTGGAATATTACGTAATGAGAGAATTTATTTACGTACAGTTGGATTATTTTAGTGCGAGTACCACACCATCTTCACGACTTTTTATAATAAGAGATTTTTTTAACTGTATTTTTAACAAAATAAAATTCAAAAGAAATGTTATATGACATATAAAATTTTGCTTTAATGTTACAGGAGACCTATCTATACACATCGTATTTCACAACAAGGATGTTTCGACTAAAGCAACGAAAAAAGAAATAATTTCAATCGGAACAACGCTTTGGGTTTCTAATGTTCTTATTTATTTATTATTGTAGCGACGACCGTACAACCTGTATTTCAAGCACTGTTCCAGACAGAGGACGTTACAGACATTCAGCAAATTCCCACCACGTACAGGGTAATTCAACGCGAAGAATAAGACGTGTAAATAGTAAATACGGGCGCCTTTAGGGACGCCTGGCACGAATTTGCATTAAGATTAACGACAGTTGGTCGCGTTGCTCTAGAGCGGTTGGCGGAGCCGAATCGCAACGATTACGTCGATGTCGACGTCGTCGTCAAAGAGATAAGTTACTTTTTAAGGTTTAACTACTATGTGTATCTAGCCCTGAACTTTGCGATAATAGATAAACATGCAGTACGTTCATAAACATTCAAGACTCTGGCATAAACATTCAAGACTCTGGCACAAACACTCGTGCTTATCATGCCAACATTCTTCTTGCGGGATTCGGGAAATTATTACTTTCTCTGACTTCCAATATTCGATAGCATAGAAAATTAGTTACAAAAACTAACAAAAGCGTTTTAAAAATAATTATAACATTTAACCCGACACACGCGGAAGCGATCATTGGTACTCTAATAAATGTCATTTATTTCCATTTGGTAAATATTTTAGTATTTGTTAGGTGCCGTGTGGTGCCGGCACTTTAAAAGAATTGCACCACCCCTTCTCTTCCTTTGGGTGTCGTAAGAGGCGACTACAGGAGAGCCGCCATAGGAAGACGGGCAGCAGCGTCTCCTCTCCACCATTGGCCGAACTGCGATCGCCAACCCGCCTGCCAAGCGTGGCGATTATGGCAAAATCCTCCTTTTGGAGAGGCCTGTGTCCAGCAGTGGACTGATATAGGCTGGTGATGAATATTTTAGTAAGCAGGTTCTAAATACAAACACCAGATTCTCGTTTAGAAGTACTTTACGTGCGTTGATTATCGAATAATCTTTTGCGACTCACTCAAAAGTGTCCTACCATTACATAGTCGTCGAGTTTGAGCAGTTCCGCGCCTTTATGGCATAACTTTAATTTGCATGATTCGATTTGAATTAACATTCCTCCCGGAGATCGCTTTCATTTTGATTGCACGTCCCAATTAGGGGTCGTGAAGGAATCCCTTGATTGAGTCACCAAACTAAATTATTAGTGAAAGTTAGTAAACTCGTAGTAAAAGAATTTTATGAATGAAATTATTTACTGCACACCATACAAGTGGGTTACATGTCTTTCTGTAAATATCAACTACAATTTCATTGCAGTGCGGTGTGCAATAAAGAGTGAGTACCTATCTATCATCCAGACTACCGCAAGGTAGAGAAGAGCTATATAGAAAGGGGAAAGTGGTGCAGGTGCTTGATGTGCAATTTAACATACCTGATAAATGAACACATTTAATTTAAAACGTAGGTATAACATACACATTTAAATACAGCGTACATGTACATCAATTGATACGAGTATAATAATGGATACATAGACAGGTAATTAAGATACTTATACGTACAAGAAATATAATATAAGTGTTTTGAATAATAAACTGTTAATTTAGACAATTTCAACATTTTTTATGGGGCCAACATCGAAGTTTCAAAATCATCATATTTTGACAAATCCGCTGAAAATCAGCGTCTTTATGGCTTTGGCTTTAACGACAAACCTTTTTGACACTCTTTGTTAATGTTTTTATTTGTTTTGTAATATTGTGCTTAATGTGTGTGTCAAATAAATGGTTTCCTGTTTTTCTAAATCTGCCTCGCAAACATCATTTTATCATTTTTTACACCAACAAAGAGTTATTTGTAATAAGCAGAAGGATTCCCATTCAACCGGGCCAAGTGCTTCTTGCATACATACATAATGCATATTACGTATGTGTTGTATGAGAGCTTTTAGACGTCTGCTATGATGTGTAATTTTTCACCAGGGCAATCAGCGGTTTCCCCTTTTTCCTTGTCAAGGCGAAAGGCTGTTTTTGGGGTTCCATTTAGGGAGGAAAAATCTTTTTCTGATGTAGGGTGCTGACTACTTTTGTTTGAGAGTGTTGTCACAGCAACTAAGTAATGATACATTTGAACATAATACACTCACAGCTATATGTTTCGCTTTTGTTGTGAATATTTACCAGATACCAGCATTAATTTATAATCCTACACTAAAAATATTTGATTTTAATACATATCCCATTATCCCACTAATATTAATAGATAAACATAATAATAATATAATAGTAACACTAATATTAAGTTTGTAAGGATGTTTTGATGTTTGTTACTCAATCACGCGTTAACGGCTAAACGGATTGGGATGAAATACGCACACATATAGAATATGATCTGGATTAACAACATATAGGATACTTTCTATCCCGATTGAATGTTCCTGTGGGATATTTTTCTTCTTTATTTGAACTGTTTGCGTTTTGTATCATACCAAACATCCTGTAGTAAACGCACGACGTTGCGGGCGCAGCTGTTTGTCATATACTCGTAAAAGCTGATTTTAAAAGCTTCGTGGCAGGAATTAATCCTCTATAGGTACAATAGATTCCATACTGTCAAACTCACATATTCTGTGTAATTTCTGTTAGTACTAGTTTTGTTTTATAACACCGATATTTTTTTAACACTAATAATATTATTTCTTGATTTTTCATAATAAATAAACCCAATCGTTTGTTTTATATTACGACCTTACATTGTGATAAAAAATAAATTGATGTATAATGTACTATTATACCTTAATGAAAAAATATTATGATTTCACCAAAATGGGTTCGAAATTCACAATTCACAAAGATGTTCGGAACCCGTTTCAACCATCTACACAACCTGTAGATAGACTTGTTTTTACGTTTTATTCATAAAAATCGCAATAAGTGCGCCCTCAGATTAATGTCTGGACGGATTTGTTGGCGAATGATTGCGAACGCGTCTGACGCCGGCTTAACATTCACGCTATTCGTCACCGTTCGATGTTTTCATGATATTTTTTACGTTTTAAATACCTTGCAAAAGTGTTAGTTACGTTGAAAATGTTGTTAAACGATTTTTTAATACAGAAGGAACTCTGAACACCATATTTGAGATGTAGAGACGTTACAGATGAACATATCGTAGTCGTACAAGCAGTACCTTATATTTTCATAAATTAGAATGCTGGCTTAACAGCCGTCCAATAATGACGCAAAGAGACAAAAATGCAAAATTAGAAAAAAGGAATCATTTATAGCTTTAGCTTTTGTTAAAATTCAACAAAGGATTATAAACAATTGACTGCAACATTCACATTGTTTCATCCTAACTTGAGTGATTTTTATTCAAGATGATATAAGGGTGCATTTAATTTAGATGCCTTGAAACGGACTGCTAACGTGCGTTTGCAGTCGCACACGGAAAATTTGAATGCTGGCAAAATTGTATGACAACTGCGCTGGAACGAAATATGACCAATATCAGCCGTGCGTTTGCAGGACCGCACACTTAACTGTTGAGTTAAGTGTGCGGTCCTGCAAACGCACGGCTGACGTCCGACTCAAAACGTCTTAATTGAAAGAGCGCTGATACTTTAAAAACGACCACCTCAGGTGAGACCCGAACCCACGACCATCACATACCGGGCGAGTGTTTTTCCAGCTAAGCAGTAGTGGGTTCCAGTCCCACCTGAGGCGGTTGATTTTTTTTCAAGTACCAACTTGAATAAACATAGCAAGTTATTGCCTAATTGCTAAAAATCTAAATTCAAATTGATTTTTATTCGACGTTGGATTGTTTATTGTCCAACCTAACCTAGTTTCTATAAAGCGGCCAGTATCTAAAGTAAATACTATAAGGTATTTTTCTCTTTCTTTTTTCTGCTTCCTATTTGGGCGTCAGTGTCTACAAACCGTATTTTCTTTTTTTTCTGCTCCCTATTTTCAAATTGTAATACGCAACGATCGATCGCGATAGCGTCTGTCACCGGCACGCTATTCATCGGCGTCGATGTTTTCACGCGACATTGCGTCGATGTGTTTTGATGATCTTTTCCTGAGCGTTTACAGAATCCTATGTTGGGGATGTTTCTGTTGTGACAGGTTTATGACGCTCACGTAATTTTTTTTTGCAATGCGAAATCAACGTGATGAATAATGGCTGTTCGATTTTTTGAAAGCGAGCTAGCCGTGTTGGGATCAAACGATTTTTACGAAACCATTGTGCCTTTATAAGAATGCATTTTTAAGCCATTTGAATTGAACATGTAGATAAATTATTGATTTGACTATTAATTTTGAAAGTTATTTACTAACTTTAAATAATGTTTTTAATGCTTAAGGAGTGAATTTTGATTTAAAAAAAAACTAGTATTTTTTATAAATGCATAAAAACCAAAAATTGTCTGCCATACATTTAATTGAATATTGTATTAACCACTTTTTATTAAAAATGGGCTCTATTTAAACCATGACAAGATTAACTTACCAATTAACCACAATCGCCATTTATTTTTAAAATGTTTTACCCAGACGAAACATGTTGGCATTAAAATTATTATTGTAACGTTTCTGTATTATGTTTCTACGCAAAAAATATATTTATTTCTTTCCATCGTTCTCTATTCAGTCACCATCATCAAAACGTGTCAAATTTAACAACAATTATTGAGTAATCCATAGATTAACATTTTATCCTCTAAATAACTTGTATTTAGAGGATACAATGAGTTTATTATTACAAAAGTTATTAATTAAAAAATACATTTTGGTAATTTTTAATATGTCATTTAAAAGATACGTTTATACGAGTAACAGCAAACATCTGCAACATAGACGGCATTAATGGCTAATAGCATTATACAAGTACAACTCGCAAAAAATCTTTCGCTCGTCCCTTAACAGAATAATGCACTTTTACGGTCTGCAAAAACATTGTGAATATGCAGTGGATATACGTAATTCGATTGCGGTCGCTAGCCCAGCTAGTATCGTGGACTCACTCACACCTAGTGATGTGCTGAATCCACTAAAAATAAGATCGGATTATGAGAAAAAAATATTTTTTTAGGCATTTGATCAAGGATAAACGAAGTTTAAAGTGATTAAACTTGAATTAATAAAATCTTAGATCTCAGTATGTAGTTGTTTGGTATTTTTATTGTATTGCATGTTGTAATCCCAAATGATGAAACAATAAGCAAAGCTCATAAATAATAATCAAAAGATTTTATATTTTTTTGACATTATCGACAATCCATTTTGTTTTCTGAATAAAAATACTTGAGTACTATCACCCTCGATTAAGCCGTTCATACACTACAAAAGGGAGTACTTGAAATAATCGATTCAGTACTCGAGTCATGATACTGGCACGTCGCTAGTCGTCCGCTTTTTGACAAGCCATCGTTAAGGGAATCTGTCGAATTATTCTCATGAATATTTATCCAGTCGTCTGGCCTGAGGCATCGAGTAATGGCTCTACAATCGTTCCTGCATTTCGATTTTCGGTACAGTGAGCACAGTCGGCTCTATGCTTCGAATAAGCCTAATTTGATCTTGTTATTTCAGCACTATACTATAGAGAACGTTATTAAATCAAATTATTGTAACGATGCTACTCTTGTATCGGTTTAAATTAGATTTATCAGTGTTCAAAGTGTATTTACTGTGATTATTTAATGTTAAGCTAAAAAGGACAATCGGATCATTCATAAATACGTAATGAAGAGTACCTTGTATTTAAGTACAAGTAAGTTTTTCTGTGTTCTATGTTTAAATGATGTTATGAAATAAACGAATAGGTTTATATGACTAGTTTGCTGTAAAAACAAAATAAAATAATCTATATTTGCATTAAAGAAAAACAAGATTTGTTTTACTCCAGAAATTCAGACATAACACAATAATATTTTATCTTATTCAGGTTCAAACAACGATATATTTAATTTTAATTGGGTATAGAAACTGAGAACATAAAAGTGATGATGCAAAACCATAGTTGTGCTGATTTCGTACCACTACAAAAACAATTAACTCTTCAGTCCTGCAAAACAAGACACAAAGGAAATTTTATTGTTATGCTATGCATGTTTTTGTAATGCGGTCATACAACCGTTCGGCAGCCGTAAATCTTGAAACACGGACAATTTTTGCTTCATTTAGATACTAGTTTCCAGTTATCTTTTATTGAATGCTTCTTTATGTGTATAATGTAAAAAATAAACATTCAAAAATCAATGGGATAATTTTATGATTGGTTTGGATGATTTTTTAAATATTTTGATTGTTTTGACAGAATACTAGAGTTTGAATAATGTAACTCCAGGTACACAACGGTAAATAGCTACACTAACAGCTTATGTACTTGCATGTCGTTACTGCTATCGGTACACATTAGACGTATCGGATCGATCGCACCGGTACGGGATCCCAGCGGATCGGGCGTACCAGCTCGACTAAAATCTTTAAGCGCATCACAGGTTTATCTGACAGCTCATTGTGTGTACGCGTGGAAGAATAGGGTACGTTGCAAAATGTGAATATAGAACTTGGTAACGCCTCTATTTATAGAGTGTACAAAAAAATAGGACACTCTTTAAAACCACGTGATAAGCTGCAGATATACAACAAATTTTTCTATGGAAGCAACATCGAAATCGTAGTTTTTTTAAGATAAACCATACATCATGTATGCATGTTTATATGTTACATCTAAAAAAATCAATGAACGTATTTTTACGAAGTGTCCTATTCTTTTGTATACCCTATAAACCACTATTTATACAAATTTCAATTAAAATAAAGTCAATAGCAAACATGCCCTATTAATTCAGGGTCTACACTGCCTATTTTGTATCATAATCAATATTAACTGTCACTAAAATGTTCAGAACTGAACCGTTCAGTCACGAAGCGTGATAACTGAGCTGGCGTTATCGTAGTTTCCAATACAAAGCTTCGGTACGATCAGTTTACAGCGCCACCTACCAGCCGCCCCGCTAAGATAACCCTAGTCGATCACTTTGGTAACCTGAAATCTGACAGCAGATATTCAAATGTTTCTCTTTAAGGTGTAGCTGAACTACACTACTTGTATAAGGCTGAGTTGCATCACCTTAACTATAACCGGTGTTTTTGTATGAAGTTTGACAGACTTTTGACGTGCGTTTAAGTTAAATAAAGATGGTGCAACCCAGCCTAAATTGTAGTGAAGCTATTAGAGCCATTCAAATTGACAAATGTTTAGCGTTCAACCCAATCTTGCCTTTCTGTCTTTTTCGACTCAGTTTGCGAACATATGGGTCATGGGTCCATTGTTATTCAAATATTATCTTTTTTTTCCGAGCATTACAGATTAAGGTGACGTGAGGCAAGATGTTTGGAACATGTGGCAACGTCTCGCTTAACATCATACCGATAAATATCACGGGATATTACAAAAGGACAAAACCTCCGCGAGTTCCCTTAGGATGCTATCAGTAAAACAAAGGACGATCGATTGTCAAATGCAGGCCAACATTAGCCCGAGCATCTTTCATCGACATCCAAGAAAAGCTGTTAACTTTTTAGCAATAAGCAAATAAATTATTGCCTAACAAAAGTACTAGTTAAAGTAAACAAAAGCACAAAAGGAAAGCGACATTGAAAAACTATCGTCGGAACCTAATCGTCATTACAGTAGTAGTGCCAGTCGAACGACAAAAGGGCATAAATCTAAATCATAATTTGGACGCGTCAGGCGCCGGGTCGCGGTCCCATGATTGATGGCCGTTGCTCGTGCGCTCATTCCAAATTCAAACCGGCCAACCGGCGCTCGCCATATCCACAGAGAAGGCAGAACAGCCTGTGGAACAGCTAAACTAAGGCTAAGAAATAGTAGTACCGAAGGTATACTTGTTATCACGTCATCCATAACCTTCTAAATTATGTGATGATTTCAACCGAGAGTCGTACTTTTGTGCCATATAAAATACCTATCAAACTATAGAATTTATAACTGCAGATATTTTTGACTGTATGTTTCGTGGCGAACTCCTACAGCTGGTATTGCTTAAGTAATGTTTGTATAATCTAATGTAGTTTGGCACACATACTTATGTGTTAGTTGGTTGGATTATATAAACATGAAAACTTACAAATCTAAGGGCCTATTTCACAATGTACGGATAAGCTATTATTTCAAGGATAAACACCATTTTTGACAAGATTTTCAAGCACTTGACATATTTTTATGTGTTACATAACTTTATCCGTACAACAGGCCCTAAGACATCTTTTTTATCTACGAAGCTATGTTATAAATATTAAAAATAAAATACAGATATTCTGGATTTTTTTTTTTATTTTGAGTCCGACGTGTTTAGTTTTAGAGGTTTCTATCAAATGCAAATAAAGTGGCTGGTCCATTGAACGTTTGTTTGAAGTGGGCTGTCTGTTCTATTTAAGCATGTACCATACCCTAAAATGGCTACGACGAAACTAAATTGATTAAAAATCTATTAGCTAGTTGATTCCCGGCTTATGACATCTCATTCAGTGAAAGTGACATTTATTAAATTGATTTCTAAATGCGACGAGTGTCAGAACGTTCACGAATTAAGTTACATCGTTTAACTGTGGAATTGTTTCATATAGCCAGTAGTGTGAAACTGTTACATATGAATTTCTTGTAATTTATTACTCAATTTTGTATTGGTTACAGGAATCAATTACAACCCACCACTGATCGTAACAAGACAAATCGAGTCATCCGTGGTTGAAGGATCTGTAAATTCAGATAACAAGACAAAACTGAAAATGCAACATTTGATCTATTGATTGAGTATTGACCGTTGCGTCATAGCAAACGCAGCGTAGGGTAAACTCGAACAAAGAGAGCAATGATAAACGCAAAGCTGCTGACTGTGAAATTCAGCAGAAAGGGCTCAGTATACCTAGCGGCACCGATGTTTAGCGCTGGGCGAAAGATGCGCAGAAGACCATTACGATTACATGGTTGGCTAGTCCTGCGACGCGTCTGCACTGCCGGCCGTGATTGGTTGTTAGCTACGCTCACACAAGTCTCTGATACGATGATCGTCTTGTAAGATGCGCAAAGCGATCCCTACTCTTTGGCCCAACGCCCAACATGGTGGCGGGTTCTGTAGCTTGCATTTGGAAGAGGCCTATGTCCAACAATCGACTGCCGTGGGCTGTTAAAAATGATGACGATGCAACTTTTTATCACAATTCCCTATTTATGACATCATACGAGTAATACCACAGAATATATATCTATACAGTAAAGAAACTACCTATAAACGGTCAAAATGACGTACTCACACATTTGCACGCCTCAACAAGAAATCTTAGTAAAATAAGTGTATGTACTGAAAGGCGTGGTTGCCGAATACTGCCAATATGAGACGAGATGCTGTCAGTTGTCGATGTAGAACGTACAAACGTAGTATTTAAATCCTCTTCGGTCAACGCTTTGTCTAAATTTCTATTGTTTTCAGTTCGCGTGCGTTTTAATCAACTTTATAGGACAACCCTAACGCTCAATTGACGTTTTTGACGTATCTCGATAATGATTAGGTTTTCTAACACCTAATCATGGAGTTTATACTACAAAGTTCATTTTGTCGAATTTCCACCCTTTTAGATAATGTACAATAGTTCTGGCACGTCGCTTTATCGACCACCATCCCTAAGGACGGACGCTCCTAATTTATTAATAGATTGTTTATAACATCGCTAGGGGTTCCTAATAAATAGATCACCCGTAAAATAATTTGGCATTCTCCCTGCATAAATTTTATAGGATAAAAGGGTGATGTATACGGTTTATGAAGCAATGGAAATTTCGGCAGTTATTTTTATGTGGACATCACTTTGGGACCGTTTTTATTCGAATGGCTTTATGGCCAGTGCAGGACAAACAAATTTTATGGCGAAATTTGATGCGTTTGCACTTTTAAATGATGCGTCAAATTGTTCGGTTTATGTTGTGCATTCATTTTAGTAATATTCAGTCTGGAATGGGTCTTTTACAGGTTTTAGAGTTAATAGAGCGTAAAATTGGCTAAATAATATTTATTTGCTCCTTATTTGATGGAAAATAGGGTCTGGTGCTCCATAATACTCGTAATACATTTGTCTTAGCGATAAAAACGCCTAGATTATACATCTTTCTGTAAATATCAACAGTGAATTCTTCAAAGTTAAGGCCTACCATTTATATCTAATCACGGATACTAGTACTATTAAATATTACTATTTCCAGACCATGACAATGGTGTGCAGTTGTTTAATATTAGTAGATATCCATTTTATTTAAATGTTTAAACTCGTCTAATGAATGAAGGACCCGTTTTTCTCAATAAATCATTTATGCCTAAGATATATTTCAGATACACTTTGAGCATTGTACATTGTTATTGTGTTTTTGAGACAAATAAATAGATATTATTATTTTAGGGCTTCAAGAAATTAATTCATTCTCACACAGGCATGGCAACTAGAGAAACAAGTGCGTTTTGGAAAACCACAAAAAGAAATCCATGAAAGATGTAAAAGCGTGTTAATGTAATTTTGGTTGTCTCAAGTTTAGGTGTAAAATGAAACTTAGGACTTAGCGCTACAAACACCAATTACTATAAGGAAGTTAGATCAAACACTCAGCCAGTATCCAATTCACACGTGAGCAGAATTTGTTGGTATTGGAAGTAAAGACGCGTCTAAACGTAAAGCTGGGTCTTCACTATCGGGTCGCAGGCGTATAAACACCACCTGTCCCCTTGAGAAGTCTATGATCATGAAAACCAATAAACCAATAAAACCAATTTATTTCCGTAAATAGGCTTAAACTAAGCGCTTTTACACGTCCCAATATTTTTTTCCCTACCACTACTTCGGGACAATTTTGGGCTAGCGCCGAGAAGAAGTAGCACAAGAAACTCGGTCACTATTGTCAGCCTCTTTTTAAATAGTATATAGTTTACATTACAAGATAAATGTACCTGTGCGAGCAGGGCAGTATTTATTTCCAAATATTTTTATCATTTATATAATCATTTACAGTATAATATCCTTTTTTCATTAAAGTTGTTTTAATATGCGATTTAAATTTTAACAGGGACAGTTCTACAATAGACGCTGGGCATTTGACATGCGCCGTCTAAGGAAATATTACGCAGGTAAAACAGTACAGTTTGATTATAGTGCTTCCATAGTTTTGCAACTATTAATAACCAAAAACAAGCTTAGTACGAGCATGAATACATAACAATACTTGTATTTGATTTTAGTGCTCAGTTGTTGTAGTGACTATAATGCATCTAGAAGCGCTCTTTTTTTGGGTCCAAGGAAGGTTTATTTATTTAAAAAATATTTTTTTTTTCTCTTAATGTTTAGTTTTAAGTTTAGCTTAGTTTTGTTTTATAAAATATAATTATAACGATATCTTTCAAAAAAAAACAAGGTATATTAAACTGACAGCTGACATTCTTCAAGGTTCTCTAGGCCTTAAAACGAATGCTCAGTAGTAGTAACGTAAACATAGCCTTAAATAAACCTTTATAGCGGGTACCCTTAATTTGGGCCCAATCTGTGATATGACATATCTTGACTTCATGAGTCTCCGTTAGAGTAGTCACTTTCAGCTATTTGTGTGATCTTACCTTAATATATTCTGAAGTTTGCGAGGGCGTGCGGACTGCATCCACCGATCGAACTGCGATTCAATATAAACTAAGTTCTGCCTGCCCTTATTGCTTTACGCAAAATGGCTTTATTGAGAAAGTTACTGTATATTTTAATACATTGTTATCTCATAGTGCTTTAAGTGTTTTTTATTTGAACTGTCAAATCTGACACTGTAAGAGGTATTAAGGCTTACCTTAATACCTCTTACAGCCCACATACTTTAATCGACCGATAGTTTGATAGATATTTTAATTACTATAAATACACAAGCGAATAATTACTTACACTGAAATGATTTGTAATCTGCTGTTATGTATAGTAATTCACACACAATCCAACTTTCGGCCGATCAAAAGCATGCAGTATGCGCGGGGTCCGATATTAGAGTATGTTATTATTATTATATTATTTGGATCTCTCCTGCGGGAAATCACGGCACGGAGGCCGGTCCTTTTGGAAGGCATTCGTGGGGATACAGATCTAACACGAAAAGGCCACTTTGAAATACGATACTGAGTTGGGATATGTACACCTAGCGGATACTATCTCTGCCTGCACTATTGAGAAGATACAGCCACAGACAGCACTTGCAAGGTGCAAGGACTATTGCAGATAAGATGGAAACTAAAGCGGGTATATGGAAAGACACTTGATGGACTCGTCGCTAGGATATTGATGAGACAACGGGACGCCTACCAAATCTATTAAACAACAATTGTGTAAAAAAAAGTTATAACAGCAATACGGGCTTTTTTCAATACAAGTGCATTTCAAGTTAGCAGATGTCTGAACATTAAGTATGTAAATAAGCATCTGATTTTCCAATTACTACTTACAATCCCTATCTAAAATTAGTATAGATAGTAAAAATAAGCCATGTTTTTCGTATACTCAAACTTGTCATTACGTCAAACCCTCTCTAATGACCTCAGCGTGAAGTAAGCTCAGTTATGTAAAGTTTTCATGCTCAAGTTCCTAAGTTCGAGTCTCACAACTTGAACAGTACTTCTCAAAGCGTCTTACGTCCTCAAATATGTATTTTGTAAGACAATAGTAGCTAGTTCATTTTCGTTTCTTAATGAAAACCATTTTGTAAATAATTGGGTACTACTTCATTAATTATTTTTAACATTCGCTTTTTATGTATTGGGATACAGAAAAGAAATAAAAGAAATATTATCATAAGTTTAATTATGTATTAAAATCACATTCTTACAAAAACAATAAAATAGTTTCAAATCTAACTATTAAGAGCCCTCGTGCATCACAGACCTTTTACTGGCCGATAGTCGGTCTTTTAATTTATTTAATTTGAATACAAGTGTGCTTTAATTCACTAAAACAAAGTAATAATAACTTTAAATTGTTAACGACAACTATCGGTTGATCAAAAGTCTGTAGTACCTATACGCAAGAAAAGATAGCGATGCATGTACGTACACTATCTGTCCATATTTTTTGGATGACAGCGAAACTTTTTAATAGGTAACCAAAACGGACGAAATTCATTTAACGCCATTACTATGGCACCTCAGATAAACAAACTTTGAGCGGGAATAAAACAAAATATAACGTCTCTTTTTAAAGAAATTTAACAAATCATCATTTTAATAATAAATCTGTGCAAAACGAACCTGTTTTAACTGCAAACGTTTCATGAACCCTTTGTTATTATGTGAAAAATGATAATTTCGAGGACATGACTCTGACGTTTGAAAAAACAGACGTAGCGCAAAAGATGAGGGGTTAAACAAATTATACTGTCCGTCTTTAACAATGTAAACGATCACTGGATTTAATTAATCACGAAATTATGTAACGAAAGGGTTTGGGTCCACGGATGCGCGATTGTGATAACAGACTAATGATTTGGCTCGAGTCACGAGCGGAACCGAATTTACTGTACTGACAACGGTAGGTTATATAGTTAACCTACCCAAAAAGTTAAAGATCATCCAACTGGTTTTTCACTTAATGTCTAACACGTAGGTTGACAAGCTGTTGCCTGTAAAACTAATCGGTGCAACAAGACTCTATAATTGTTACCTGCCTATGTAATAGACCGTTTTTAAACCCAATAAAACAGGGATTAACGCGATCATAATTTAGGTACAAAATGTTACCTCTTTTGCCTGACGTTTCGATCGGGTTACACTGGCCGTTTTTGTATAAAGAAGGCTGCTGGGGAGCTGGACAAAAAATGAAGGCTATCATAGAAAGAGACAAAAATCCGATTGTTGCAATAGCGAAGTAGCTCTGTAATCTTCTTTATGTTAAAAAACCGGCAGCTTGTTCCCGGTCGGGCAATTAACAAAATTATCCTTTACAATGATAGTAATTAAATCGTTTTCTTGTACCTATAACACAGGAAAGTTGATTCTTTATTGCGTAGTGTTTCACTTGAAAAGGTTTTTGTAAAGATTTTTATAATAAGGTACTGTGATTAAAAACTAAATCTATGTAGGCTTGTTACTTAGAGTATTTCAAATAAACGATGATTACAACCTACTGTCACTAAAATTTATGCACATAATAAGTGATCTGTTCCTGAGTCTTGGGCAATTGAGGATTATTTAACTTTTAACCTATGTTGACGACTTTATATAAAGATTACGCCTTTGGATTATTATAAAAGCATTCATATTTATTATTCATTTGTACCACACAAAAACCTAGTAGAGGTTAACGAGACGGCAAATTCTGAAAAACAAGCGACCTCGACAAGGGTCAGACAGTGAAGGTACAATTAAAAAGGCACTGTAAGCCTGGATTAACTGGTGGGGGTAATGAGACGATTCCCTGAATAATGAAGGGCGGTGCATACGCGATGTACCCTTATAATCCAGGGTATGATTCACATTCCGATTATCTTCTTCTGGTAATTTGTTTAAGTGCGCATCCAATGGTAAAGCCTTCTACCGATATTGTGTTGACCATCTGCCACTGTTTATTTTATGCTTTGTTAGTATTTTATATGTAATGCTACATTGAAAGCTCGCAAGCATATCTACACTACTCTTAATTTAATAAAATTATAGTATCAATTTTCAAGGATTTGAAGTAAAGAATTAACACCCTATCGTTAAGAAATACAAGACAAATTATTTTTTAGACAAAGGTTTTACGAATCAACCAAAATTTTGGCGATATCACACCAATTGGGTATTTGATTAATTTCAGAAACTGTTTTTTTTTGTTTTAACTCATGCTCTTTACACAAACATTGCGCTGAACATATTTTATCTGTATTTATCTTTTTAATAAAATGAATATCTAATATATTAGTTTAAACACGTTTTACTAAAGGGAATGTTGCAAACATAATCATTGTTGGAATTTCGAAATCGCATCGCGAGCGTCTTATTGCGAATCGGAATATTTAACGAACAACACAGACCAACAATTCAATAACTCACGCTTAATTGCAAACAGAACAATAGGATTCCAGCAGATAATAATAACAACATTCACACGTAGTTTCTGGTTTGTATAGAATTGTAAATTTTGCCTAACAAAGGCGAACTTAGTCAAATGTTGTCGGAAGTAATATCTGGCGACGCGCATCTGAGCGGCTTCATGACTATATAGACCAATTTATAAAATGGTTTTTAGAGAATTCTAATAGCAAATGAATAATAAACAAATCTCTAGATAAATTTATAACAAAACCTATATCTTTATAAATCGGTTACATTTGACGTATATTGAACATGCTTATCCAAAAATAACACAACATGTACACGTAGATTATCTGTCTCTCTACATTTATCTACTGTAAAATATTGAAGCTTAATGTGTTTAAGCGAGATTACTTACTGAAAGATGTAAGGTAAAATTGTAGCGGATATTTACTCAGCCTACCTCGAAACCTAAACAAACTAATAACATCGGCGTAAAACGTCTGATCGTGGCTAACAACGTAAAAATAAAAACTGAGTCACTCTTGGCCCGTTCAAGACTGGGACAGACATATCTCACTAGGATGCCATGGTGTTGTAAGCTCAAGGGGCGTTGTAGGTTTAACTACTCTAGATAACTTTTGAGATAACCTAAATAGTTTGAAATCACCGTGGAAGTGATAAATATGAACAATCTAGTCCAACAAGCAGAGGCCACAGTTCACGCATTACACATAAACAAATCTTAACAGAGATTCGATCAACTGTAGAGAATTATGGATGTCCTGTAAAAAAAACATTGGAAAAATATTGCTTTGTATATATTTATGTACTTTTGGGTTTATATCAAAATATTGTTACAGTTACAGAAATAGTGCATCGTTGAGATTGAGCTAATACTACTAAGATATATAGTAGATTTTAGCCCTTTACATGATTAGCCCGTTGTTGCAAACAAGAATAAATGTTTGTTGAATTGAATTTTTACATATTTTTTTAAAATCAGGTGTTTTGGAGACGAAACAAGCGACGTTGCTGTGGTATCCCAGTGAGACCGTGCTCCGTAAGTTTCCACAATAAGAAAACCGTCGATGGAGTAACAAGTCGGTGAATTTTCTCTGCTCGTTTTTCCCGGGAATCAGGTTGGAAATATCGACTTGAAAATTTCTAGTTTGTTAGTTCGAAATGACACCGCGGTTCGAATTGGATTATTTTCAGAATTGCAACTGCAGTCACAGCGACCTCGCATCTTTGGTTATATGAGCGCCGATTTTCTGATGCCTAATATGAATTTACTGGCCAAGCTGACGTTTTCCAATTTGGATTATCTATCGAACATATTTTTTGATATGACATTAATTTAAATAAGGATAGTAGGTAATTTTCAGAGTTAAAATGCAAATCTCTTGAGATTAAAACAATTTGGTCGAATATTTACAAAATAAAATGGTAAAAATAGTGTTTCAGAGACCCTTTGGGTACGGAACCCCAAAAATTGATATTCATAATGTTGTATGGCTTAAACTTTTCTCGCCAACTTTGCTGTATTCCGTGTACTTGTTGCTACATTACGATTTTTATTTAGTTTTGTATATGTATCAGATGAAAATTTGGGGCGGGGAGGTGGTTGATCATACTATAATAAAATAAATAAATATTAGACAAAACATCACATATACTTAGGATCAGAGCAATGTCATCATATATCACATATTTGCTCTGATCCTAAAAGCTAAATCAATTGTGTTATAGAAATCAGAAACAACGACGGTACCACAACACTCAGACCCAGGCCATACATAAACGTCCGTTTTCTACATTGATCGTGTTCGCCTCTCGGCTACGAAGGTCATCCAACCATAAAACGTGAAATTATTACATATACAAGAAAATATACTAACCATCTTTCTTTCCCTATAGATTGCGTAACTTTTCTAGTTACATAAGTTAATATTTTATGTTGCCATACGAGCTGTCTAGATTCTTTATGAAAAATGTTGGGCAGTGATTCAAGATCGCCTTACTATTTTACGACACAGGACGTCTACTACGAAAAACGAAATCCGTCAATACGATAATCGTTTTGCGGATTGCTTACTATGAAACGTTTCGGATCCGATATCGGCGACGACGTTCGTTGTTTGACGAAGACATTTGTTTTATTTTAACATTAAATAATCACAATAAATATCATAGAATCTTAAAAATTTGATGTATTGATCGTTTTAAGCAGTAAAATAAAAAAGCACGTTTATTGTTGCTTTTTTTTAAATGATTTCCGGTTTTTTTTTCTATAAGTTCGGTAAATAGCAACTTAGTCATTCGTTTCACGAAGTCATTCCGAAATGTGTCTATGGATCCGATCGAAGCATTGAAATCCGATAGTGTTTCGTAGTAGGCTTATCGTTTGCGTATCGTTCGTGTTTCGTTTCGTCCGAAACATCGTATATCGTTTTTCGTAGTAGACGTCCAGATAGCATACTGAATTTCATAGACAATAATACACTATGAGCTAGGAACAAAGATAACAGGTCTACATTAAGATTCAGAAACTTATTTTAGTGATTGCGTATATTGTAACAATATATTTTTTGTTATTTGCTTTTGATTTTAAAGCAGTAATGGAAACTTAAAGTTCAAAGTTGAAACTTGTCTATTTTATGTCTTAAGCTGGCTTTTTGATGAAATAAATGTTTTTTATTTGTACTGTTTGATCAATTTACTTTTTAAAGCAAATATTTCTTAATAATTTCACCTTAAATTAGACAGCGCAATAAATTGTTTACTTCATCAATACTTTCATTTCGGTATTTAAAAAACCCGTGTGTATTCGTTGTACAAAGAAAATACATTTGTAAATGCTGTCGTAGATTGCTTTTAATCCCAAGCCGAATAGGTAATTAATATCATTAGATTACTTAATTAAAATATAATAAGCCGCCTGACCGTATACTTATCTATAGCTTAGCATCTAAATTAACCGATCCGAAGGCAAACCAAAGTCACCGACGTAGCTCTCAGAATCGCAAACCTTAAGTGGCAGTGGGCGGGGCACATTGCTCGCAGGACTGATGGCCGTTGGGGCAGGAAGGCCCTTGAATGGCGGCCGCGGGCCGGAAGGCGTAGTGTTGGTAGGGCCCCCACAAGGTGGACCGACGATCTGGTGAAGGTCGCGGGAAGCCGCTGGATGCGGGTGGCATAGGACCGATCTTCGTGGAAATCCTTGGGGGAGGTCTAGTCCAGCAGTGGACGTCTTTCAGCTGATGGATGGATGGATGATCCAAATTACATAGAAAGATTAGAATAGTTTGTTACGGGATTGCTACCATGTACCTTATTTTTGTCTAGTTTTTGTATTCTGTACAAATTAATCAAAGTAATATCATGTTTCGTCAACGAAAATATAATTTTGGTTGTTTTTCTAATAGAAGTTGCAGTTATATTACGAAAACCACTAAAGCCTTAATTATAATATATAGTACTAAGCTAAGTAGTAATATGTATTATTTCATAATATCACATTTTCCACGATATACTTTATATGTAATATTTTACAAAATCATTATATTTTTAGTTTTTAGTTTATCATCATAGAATTCCGCGGAGTTTTGTTTGTCAAGCTGGACTAAACTTTATTTCTGGTTACTGGCACTTAAATGCAATAATTAATAAAATCCACTGCGCGACTACCAAGCCATAATGTCGATTAGATGGCAACAAATAGTCAAGCACAACATATATAAATAAAAACTTGTGAAAACGCTCGAGGAGTGGTTGAATGCTAAATACTGAGCGAGAGGCACGAATAGGGACACCACGAAGTCTCAAGACTTGGGAGCTAAGGGCGTACCACTACCTAGCGCAGACACTCAGTAAGATCGGAATCCGGAATCAATCCAGAATTCGGAATTAACTTACAAATGTATCGCGGGTGTCTTATACTATTGAAAGACCGTAGGTGTTTGCGCGGGTCAAACGTCAGCCAGCGCCATCTAGTGTATAGTAGTGGTAGTAGTAACCTGGGGTCTTATTCTATTCGAAGACTGTAGGTGATTGCGTGAGTCAATCGGCAGTCAGCGCCATCTAGTGCGTAGTAGTAGTAGAATGATTCGATACTTGACTACCAGACCAGAGTTATAAGTTAATGTTTGCTTCATGACGTTATGGCGTGGTGTTACAAACTTTAAAATTTTATTTAGTAGGAGCTATAAAAAGGTATTTTGAAAAAACCAATACCCCGATGGATGCAACGGAGAATAAAAATTAGTATACGAAGATGTGTTAATAATTTGCTAGTACAACCGCTAGTAAAAATAATAACTTTTTTTTTGTTATAAAAAATATAATTACTAAAACAGGGGTTGAATCCAATTTAGAAGTGCGGTTACCATGTCTAGTCACTTGGTTACAATTGTCTAGTCCACTAAAACAATTTTGGGTCTAAATAGATCCTTTTCTATCTCATGTGGCGCCCATTCTCTTTGTAGGCTTTGCGCAAATTAAATAGATAATACATTTATTACTAGAACACAAATGTTTTTATATCCAGGGTTCTTAAAATCCATACTATGTGTGTAACAATTCGTACGCTTCGTTGTTTATTTATTTATGTACTCTAATAATGAATTAATATATTTATAGACGATTTGATGGAATAAAAAGTAATAATAAGTATACGTTTCTTATAGAGGGTGTACAAAAAAATTGATTGAATCCTTAAAACCACGTGATTTAGATGTCCCATCAAATAATGTATGGAGCATCTAAAAATAAATTAAAGGTTTCGAAGTTGTTTCGAAGACAGTTATTTATTTATTTATTTATAATAAAAGTTGTTGTAAACGAGCAACTGATAAGGTGGTTTTAAGGAGTGTCCGATTCTTTTGTACATTCTGTATTTAATTTAACTATCACTGCGAATTTCCGCTCAATACTCTGTGAAAATTTATTTTGCTTTTTTTGGACAGTTGAATACTTTTTTTTAGATGTGACAGAAAACACACTGACACACGCCTTACAGTGCTACTTTTGCTCTGAGCTCTAAAAATTTTAATCTATGAAAATATTTAATAAACAAATGCTATAGCGAACAATCCCATTTAACCGTTAGAAGTTTACGCAACGTTGCAAATGCAGTGCTAATCCGCCAATACGAGCTGTCTAGCGTTAACGAGGCTTTCATTATAGTAATGGCAGCTAATAGTGTGGTATAGGTATCATAATTATACAATGTATACATGGTGCCACGTGTAAATAATAAGCAATAGAACTAGAGGGACTTAGAAGTTAAAAATAACTGTTTGTTTAATTCAAGAGAAAGTTAGTAACAAGTCCTCAAAAAGTGGGTATTATAAACCTAACTATATAGTCGTGTTTTTTATTTCTTCTTTATTAACAAGCTTTTTTAAATACATACTTAAACATAACACCTTTCCATAAGAATTATGGGTTCCTTTTCATCTTCCCCCAAATGGACAATAAACCCGAAAACGTTGCCCTAACGGCTTCATACAGTGTAATGTATCCGCATAATTCGATGTCTCAGAAAGTGGTCTGAACGAAATTCTATATTCAACGATATTGACTTTCGCGCAAGCCGATATTGATATTTGACAAATAAAGTAATATATCAGCGGCATTAGAGGGTCCCCCGCTATAATCTTGACCGATAAGCATGTATAGAAGCTATTATGGTTATTGCCATAATAACGCTGTATAGGGGGCGCGACAATGCCTCTACAATGTATAAAAATACTAGCTGTGTTCAGATAAAGAACAATATAATACAGAAAAATCTCCTACAGGAACATTTAAACGAGAATAAAAGTATCCTATATGTTAATCCAGATTATATTCTATATATATCTGTGCAAAATTACAACGAAATCTGTTTAGCTGATTACGCGTGATTGCGTCGTAAATATTAAAACATCCTCACTAACTTTCGCATTCAGGATGTAACTCCCTAAATTGTTGACTTTCTTTCTTACTTAGTGATTCGCCTTGAACGGAAAGGGGTTTGATTCCTGATTTTGCTAATTATGATTTCTTTTTTCTATATTGATTTGGGACTCTGGGTCTGGGTGTTTAAGGATTCGGAACTTGGAACTCTTGCTCTCAAAGAAAATCATAACAACACTCTGCTTATCAGATTGTGATATGTATATTCTTTATATCTTTTAACTGAAGAGAAAATGTTATTCAGAACTTGTTAACAAGTCTGTTAGGCAGAAGAAAAACTAGAACATACCTCTTCTCCTCAGAGCCACGCCGCGTGCTTTGCCGGGCCAGGCGTAATATAAATTCCATAATCGTCCACTAGACGTTGTTTCACAGAATATCCGATAGGTTCGCTTCTTAATCCCTTAATCTTCATTAGATTCCACTAATTAGAGACGCTGGCAGACGCAGCTTTGGCTGCCGAATTTTAACACCTCCGTTGTTGCGCACGGTTTCTTTACGACTCCATTATGGTGTGTATGTATGACAGACGTCACACGAGTGAAGTGCGCTCGCAAGCGCAGGCAGCTTCAGATCAGGGCGGTAACCACGAACTCTTAAAACAATCTCAAATCTGTCAAACATTATCGAATCTGTCAAATTTTGTATGGAATGACGTACCAAAATTGACAGATTTGACAGCTTTGAGATTGTTTTAAGAGTTCATGGTTAGGGTCCAGAAGGCATTGTTTCTAGTTTCCATAGATAATTTGAATTAAGAAAAGACAAATCTCTTCCAACTTGTGTTGTTTTATCCTACATGAAAATTAACAAAATAACTTATTTCGGTAAGAAAGAAAACTCGCAAAATATTTAGCACAATAAAAAAGAGTAAAAGTATGAATTTGGTTCATTAGTTCATTGGTATATTAGTAGAAACTTCTGGGGTCATAAATGAACTTAAAACAGTAGAAGCGGTGATGTTTTTTTTATGTCTAACTCTATACAGATATAATAAAACACCGTATAAGTATAGGTATTTTAACAGTTCATGCCTAAACCCCAGATTTTCTGAATACATAGTGATTTCAGAAATTGCCTTTTAGGTTCGCTCCAGTGGCTTATGGGCAAGAGAGTGAAATTTTGTCATGCTTTGTTGGCGATCCAAAATTGTTTCAAGTAAACATTTCAGATATTAATTGCCAAATAAAGCAATATATCAGCTTTATAAGTTATTTATAACAGGGTCGAAGGCTATAATCTTGACCGATAAGCGTGTCTGGGTGCTATTAAGTTTATTGCCAAACTTGGTGGCCGTGAGGGGATAGTAATGTCGTTTCTAATGTCGATTCGATGTGAGAGATATGTTGATGTATATCTATGCAAACTTTTTTACTGATTTCATATCGATGACGGCCTACTATACTAAAAATATAAATGTGAAATATTGTACGTTACACGCAATCGGTTTTAGTGTTCTATCAAATGATTATTTATTCCTCTTTGTCTTAATTCTGTAGAATACCTACACATAAAAAGTCGCTGGCCAAAGCTAGTAAATAGGTAAATAATAATGTGGGTTTTAATACTTTTATTTAATGTTCGCTAAACCAAATTTCCTGGTAAATGGAACATTAACTTGTAAAAATTAAATATATTGATTGTAAGTATGAGTCAGATTTATCTATTAAACCCTCTTGTTTAGATTTATAATTGTATGACAAATAACAACGAATGTTTTAACTAGCTTAGCTAATATTTCAAAATAAATGAAGTTTCAGAGGCGTTCGTTATTACTATTACCCAGCACATTAATGTTCACTCAGCTAACTTTGCTATTAGAGGAGATATTTTATAGCCATCATAAAGCAGATTTACATTACTATCTTAAGGTACCCATTTATAACGAAATTATATTCATATTCATACTCATTTATTTATTGCATCACATATGTATAATAAAGTAAGATATTATTATATAGGGTAGTGAACATATGGGCCCTGAAAGGCCGTTGCAATGTAAAAAATCGCAGTGTAAATATTAAATGAATTATTAAAATTAAATAGTAACATCATTGCATTTTAAATATTAGATTAATTATTAAAATTAAAGTAGTAACATTGCATTGGAAGTCAGAGTACAAATATAAAATAAATTACTTACAGAATGTTAGACTGACATTTTTTATATTATGATGGGCATATTAAGATAGATATACATTTATTTTCGCTTTTAAGGGGGTTATTCCTGTAACTATAATACCAATGCAATAAACATAAAAAAACAAATTGAAACAGATTAAATTTACTTATGTTTTAATATAACGTTAGCCTTAATTTGAATATTACAACATGATTACAGAAACTGTACTGTAGGTAACTCGAAGCTTTTTAAATTTAATTATTAAACTTAATTAATTCGCTTTACACAGTGAATTTTCATTAGTTTTAAGTTTTAGTTTAGGTAAAACTTCAAAATCTAAATCTATTTAGAACACTTTAGTTTTACGTTGCATTGGGGTTCAAAAAATTGCGTAGATTGCTTGGCATATTGGGTACCCTATACTCGTTTAAATATGAAAAAAAAATGCGCTTCATGCAACGTATAAAGCAGGGTATCCACCTAGCCGTGTAGCATGTAACGTATCTGATACTGTATCTCAGGGGGTCACTTGAGCTAACCGCGCTCTACACGCGAATGGCTCGGAGCAGCCTCGTGCCTACTCACTTGATACGGTATCAGATACGTTACATGCTACACGGCTAGGTGAGTACCCTGCATAAGAGCCTACTCACATTGCGACTTTTGGCAACCGCGATCGATGCTACATAGCGACTCTTACTGGTCACTTGGCGACTAAATCGAGGTTTCGGGACTTATTAATTTTGATTGAGTTCTAGAGACAGTTTTAATTTTTGATCGCTGACGCTTAAAGTGCTAAGGCTCGAGGCAATCGCTGCGGTGCTGCAGCAAACGAGCAAACGTACAGTATTCGGCATCGCGGCATCGATGTTGAGCGCTGGGGCAAAGAGTGGGATCCCTTTGCGCATCTTACGAGGCGATCATTATATCAGAGACGTATGTGCGCAGAGCTAACAACCAATCACATCCGGCGGTGCACGCGCAGCGCGCGACTAACCAATCACGTAATCGTAATGGTCTTCTGCGCAACTTTCGTCCAATGCTCAAATTCCGTGCCACTAGTTGTAACATTAATGATTATAGAGATGTTATACTTTACCTGTAGGAATAGAATAGTTTTTTTTAAACCAACATTCAAGTGTACTCACTTTAAGTGGTGAATGAGATTACTCGTAGGTATTACTCACCTGAAACAAAAAGATGTCAAATTAATATAATTAAGAAAACATTTATTTATTTTATTTATTTATTTTATTTTATTTATTTTAAAAAACCAACAGCGTAACTTACAAATATACTTAAAAGTACGTACATGTCTTTAGTAAGGCCAATAACAGGTTTTTCTTAAATTAACAATTCGTCTATGCAAGTCTAGCTATGTGAACCATCCATCAAACGTGAGTGTGTGTGTGTATGTGTGTGTTTATGTTTATGTGTAAGTGTGTGGGTGTTGTGTGGGTTAAGAGTGTTTTATGAACGAGTTTGAACGTGACCGTGCCTGCCTATTTTCTGCTATCCAAAATGTTATTAACTTGAGATTTAAATTTCGCCTTAGTGGTGTTAAAAATATCGATAGTCGAAAAAGAAACATTGTATGTTCTTGCGATTCTCGATAAAACAGAGTTATGCGTAAACTTTGTCCTGTGTAACGGTGTATGGAACAGTTGAGGGTTACGAGAGCGATGCTGCGTTGCTCGAAGTCCTAGCTCACCAACCAAGCTCGGACAGTCAAGTCTTCCGCGCACAATATCATACAATAACATCATGTCCGTAGTTACACGGCGGTTCGCAAGAGTAGGTAGACCGTAGTAGCTACAACCTTTCTCATACGTGTCAAAACACTTACGTGATTTAAAGTTAAGGTAACGAATGAACTTCTGTTGAATAGATTCAATTTGTTCAGAGTAAGTTATATACTGCGGATACCATATACAACTGGCATAGTCAAGGATACTACGGACATACGCGTTATAGATGTTGTCATTTTCAGAAAAAAGGTTCTCATCGTAGCTTATTAAAAATGTAAAAGTTCTGGAGCTTGTTTGGAGCGGGTTTAAGACCTATGACGGTTATTCAATTTTGTTACCTGATAAATTAATAGTTATATTTTCTCATAATCTTTTGTTATATAACAAAAGTAGTACTAGTAGCAATTTATAATAGCCTCAAAAAGAGTTAAGCCCGTATTTAGGGCGGCTGAATTCTTGCCAACATGGCTTATATTACTCGCCATCTTTCATTATACACAATAGAAATGCTCTTGTAAAAGTCCAATATTTTAAGAAAGTTATATAATAATGGGCAAAATAACGATAACGGACCGTCTGGTCACTGGCTGCCTCAGAAACTCGCGGAATATTGTCAATTACTGAAAGTAATGGAATAAATCAGCCTTTGAAAATGATGTCGCCAAAAATTATCTGCAGAGTCGAGTCGTTACTCTATGTGTATTAAGTTTTGTATCTATCTACTAATGGTTTATAAAATATTTCGCCAAAGGCCTAACCTGCGTGCCATAAGGTTTGACATTGAATCTGATCAGCGTAATCTATGTTAATTAAGGCCATCTATATAGATTGACATATATTTCTTTCTAGTTTCTCGAGAAAAAAACATTCTTCCCGCCTATGTCCATTAGAGTGGTTAATTTAAAATATTGCTCGAACAACTATTTAAATCAGTTGAGAATTTCGAAGATGATCAAATTTTACCTCATAATATTATGAGTATAGATAGAAATTACAACTTGAAATCGGGCCAATGGCAACAACCCTCTTACTAAAACAAAACTTAATAAAATCAATTCAGTTAGCAGGTTTAATTATCAGCCGTAGCAAGTAAGTTCTTAAAAATCAACTTATGCAGTATTTCTTATTTTATAAAAGAAATGAATGTTGAATTTATGTGATATGCTATCTTCAATGATTTGGCATTTTTTAATCCAAACACGGTTGATTGAATCTCTCCTGTATAGTGTATTTTGCGTATAAATGGCTGTTTTGTTGCGGTTCTATGTTAGATGTTTAGACAACAGATTTTAAATATCAATTTTCCTTAATTAAAATTGAACTTTACATGCTAAACTTTAAGTTGAAAATCAATCGGGAAAATTTTTGCTTGGTCCATTGTTGTCTGTACAAATACTTAACACTTATCAAATAAGTTATTACATCCGATGCTCTAAGTGCGAATCTTGGCTCGACCCTTCCTACGCTGCACATCACAGAACTTCCAACAAACTTGGGCATTAGAGATGACGCCAACTTCCAGCGATGAGGAAAGAAATCTACGGAAATATCTTTGCTGTTTGCAGTTCTTGATTTGATTTCGTAGGTACTGTATAATATTGAACCTTGAGCCTTATTGATTCTTCATTAGGTGATTTAATACTTGGTCAATCATATTTATAAATGTCTGCGGGGAAGTTAGCACTTTTAATTCAAATTATAATTAGTAACATATCACTGTCTTTTCAATACAGTTTTCAAAATTTGAAAATACTGGCAGCTTTTGTCTTAAAGGCTAGACACGGAAACAGTAAAAAAGGAAACGAAATCCCTTCGATCGTCTTTTCTAGAAAACCCGTAACGCCAAACAAAAGAGAATCGGTCTCCGAAAATCAACGCATGTAGCCCCAGGTTAAATGGCACCGAAGACAGCGGGGTCGGAATCTAATTTGCAAATGCATTCCTGCCTTTCGGTTCTGGTGGTGTGTACGCCGCTTTACATTTTTAAAACGGTTGTTTTGGGGTGATTTACGCTTGTGTGTGTGCGATTCGATTGTGTGGTTAAGGTTGAAGTTTTGTTTGTCAAATTGTTTTGCCGCTTCAATGCGTTTTACTTTAGGCATCAATTCCGATGGAGAACACGAACTGTCTTCTTGGGAAATCGTGAAAATAAACTTTAAAGTTAATGGATTGTATTTTATGCATACAGGGTATTATTTGAGTTAGAATTATAGCAAATGTAATCATCAATGCCATAACTTTCATAATCAAGTTGCAACAAAAAATGATGCTTCCATTGGATGCTTCACACATCGTCCAATAATAATATCAATATTCTGAGGATATCGACGTTGACTAACGGTAAAAAAAATGATTGTTTTTTTTTAAACATATTCACTTTCTTTGGCCACTAACTAAAAAAACAACTTTAATATTCATTCAAAGGGATCTGTCCCTTTTGTTCTATTTTCTCATTACATGACGTCTAAAATTACACAGTGCGCGGGAAACTAAGCAAACGGAAACAAAAAGATCCTTTTAGTCTTAATGCGTATAACGTGTTTGGATCAATTTATCAAGCGAACGAAAACAGTGGTTATTCAACAGTAGGTATTTAGACGGGAATAGTATACCCGCAGTATTTGTTGGACGACATTGTGTTATTATTCCATTAGGCCATGGGAGGTATGTGGCTCATCGGCTAATTGATGCTATTCTGCCTATTTTAATGGGTTTTGGTTTACTATTTCTGTAAGAAACTAACTTAAGATTAGGAATGATTTGGCATTTTCAGTTCTCACTTTGAATTTATCGTGGACTGGTGAAATGGAGATGCATTCCGTTAAATTATAAAAATAAGTAGGAATTTGTGAAGATTTAATTGATTTACTTATTAGGCTTTGATTTTATGCATGTCTAGATTCCCTGTTCGAGTGTCATAAACGCCAAAAAATATATAAGCCAACTGTTGGCACCAAAGTTTGTTTCAGCCGCTCAGTGGCGCGCTTGTTACCCAACCCATAAGTGTTACCATAGTTGTTACTAACTCAAATCTGGCCTGTTTTTTTGGTGACAATTGCAGCACCACACTCTATCTAGACATGTTTATTTATAATCAATGTTAATGAGCT
Organism: Anania fuscalis; assembly: GCA_950371115.1. Classification (NCBI taxonomy): domain Eukaryota; kingdom Metazoa; phylum Arthropoda; class Insecta; order Lepidoptera; family Crambidae; genus Anania; species Anania fuscalis. The sequence goes on along the minus strand of OX493343.1, from coordinate 9,917,890 downwards.
GTCAAAACGTAGGTACCCGTGGGTAGTTCTCCCCTATAGTTTTCGAATGCATAAATACTAAAACGAAGTCAAACTACAAATACAGATGTTAATTTTAAAGTGATTATAATTTGATTATTATAAAAAATATAAACTAATTTCAAGAAGGTGTTATATTTAAGAAATTTTGCCACAGACTTGTTCGTAAATGGTAATCTAGATTTCAATTAACTTAAGTTTTTATAGACAACGTTTAAAAAAACAATGTTTACACTAAAATGTTTTGGAATTTCATAATTTCGATGATGAATAAGTTTTTCATGAACATTACCAAGAAAGTTCGCCTTTAGTTATTTTTTAACACAGTTTATTTTTTCTGTTAAATAATCAATCATAAGTCCAAAGTCACGTTGGCGTTTGCGGCCAACAACTATATTGTCCATTTTATTCGAACACTTCAAAGAACATATTAAATTACGGACTGTTAGTAACTTGTTTGAGGGATAGTTCCCGAGTTCCAACTTGTAGCCGCGAAAGATTTCACTTGTCAAACTTAAAATGAAACGCAATTAATTCCAAAGGTCGTTATCACGTTAATTAAGATAAGCCAGGGAAGTTTAAGCCGGTCTTAACTTATCTGTTCTTATGTTGATTTGATAGAGACTCAAATTGTCCAATTAGTTAGAGAAATAAAAGACGATGACAGTGTAAATTTCTGATAAATATAAGGTACTATTTTATCAGTTATCTTCTTTTTATATATTGATTCTACTGTTCAAATAAAAAAAAACGTTTACATTGACTTTTTTGAGATTTTAATGTTGGATATGTAAGTCTGTATTATGTATTATTGATATATGCAGTGGAATTGAAAGTTGACTCAAATATTTTTATACATAATGAGCAAACAAGGTATTTCATTGGAAAATCATACCTAGGGGAAAGACATTCTAGTCAAATGATACAAAATTGTTTGACGTAAGTACACGAGCTTTTTTTGTGCAAATCGCCAATAAAAATCATTAAGAGATAAAATATAACACTCTTTCTCTTTAATAACTCAAATACTTAAGCCCAAAACCACATTGATACTTAATGTGTAAGCGAACTCTAGCCGTTCTTAAAGAAGATTCACATCTATAATTGAAGAAAAAGCTTCGTAAATAATTCGTGCCAAATGCACTATAATTTACCAATTTAAGGCGAGTTGCAGACCTCAAACAATCACATAAACATCGTCTCCTGCCGTAAACTGCGTAGTTTAGGCGTGCCTGCCGCCCCTGCCTCCCCCTCGGCAGTAAACAACCAATAGTAAAGGGGCCAGGACCTTTGCTGATTGAGTCTTAGGGTAAGAACTCATGACGCGGCTTTCGACGATTTCGTGTCCTATTTTTTTAACATGAACATTATAGGTTAGCCATAGATTAAGAATTTAAAGTTTAGAATCCAAATGAGTCTAAAATATGGTAGTAGTAATTTTATACCAATGTCATATATGCAAAAAAACTACCTTATCTAAGTATCTACCTACAAGTTAAGTCATTACCTATCCTCTGGATAGGATAGGATAGGTGAGCAAATTAAAATTACTGCCGAATTGAAAAAAATACAAAACTTATATAATATTTCATCTTAAATAAAAAGATAAGTACTTAAAGAAAAAAAAAATATCACGTCTCTCCGACTATAAACAACGTATTAGAAAAAACATCGGCAAAGCGGCGGTTTAATAAACGCGGCTTCTGCTTCACACTCGATTTCGCGGGCAAATTGCCGTCTCGCTGTAGCACAGGATCGGATCTCGAGTCTCTCTCTCTCTCTTCCAAGCTATCCATCCCACATGGTGGTGGGGTCAGCTTTCCGAATTTTTCTCCTCCACTTCGCCCTGTCCTCGACATCGTCCTCGGAAACCTCGTACTCTTTCATGTCCTTCAGCACTACACTCTCCGATCGTGTCTTGGGTCTTCCTCTGGATCTTCGACCGGGGAGGGAAAGCTGCAGTGCCAAATTTCCTACGTAATAAGGGGGCCTCCTCTTAACGTGACCATACCAACGCAGCCTACTCTCCTGCAAATTGATTGGATCTCGAGTAAAAAAGTTAATTTGTTGTACTCGATTTAAAAATATCCTATAGTTGCATAGTGTTGAGTCGAGTCAGTAGTTTAATTTCCTAGAATAAGTGTTTTGTAATATTTTTAAACCATAATTTTGTGAAGGCTTTCCTCAGCTACCATCACTTGTTTCGAGGTCATTAGAATCCAATTCGATCCAACCTATAGACATCACAAATCTATCGATTCTAAGGTCAGGCTTACAGGCAATAAGGCTCATGTTTAGATAAGCCATTTGTATCTCGACATTGCCGAGAAAGAGTGTAACTATACAAATGAAAATAATAAGCTTTAATCGTTACCACTACTGCCGCTCCTAAAGGGAAAATTTGTTACCCTAACTTACTATTATATAGTCTATTTTTAAATTATTCCTCACTCAAACACATAAAAACGTAAGATCAGGTGTCTAAGGACTCTTAACCGTAGAAGATTATTAAATGTTAACTCCTACGCTTAAGTTATTCTCCAATCACGGTAGATGAATTTGACGGCAGAATAATTAACCCTAAAATAAGACGCCGCTTTATTCTGACCAAGGTAAAAAATAATAACAACATAAGACCCAGACATATCTGTCGCAGAACCGATGAAAGGTGGAGTAAACGGGTTCTCGTGTGGAGAACACGTAGTGTAGGACGTCACCGCCCGATAGACCGACGGCCTTAGGAAGATGGCTGGCAGTGACTGGATGAAAAAAGCAGGAGATTGTGTTTTTTGGCTCTCTTTGGGGGAGGCTTACGTCTAGCAGTGCAATGCAATAGGCTGAATAGATAGAAGACACAGCAATAAATAGGATCTGACCAAATTAAACAAGTAAAGTAAGTTAGTAAAATTCTAAATTTAAAAGCAGTTCGTGTATCGATTACATTTCTATCCGACTAAAACCCAGTCGAGGCAGCTCACTTGGAATATATTTATTCCTTTTCTAGGCAACCAAATTGCTGCGGTGTGTCTGCTTAAGACAGCTAAGGTAGTAGGAAATTAAGGAAACCTGGCAAGTCACCCGAAGACTAAAATGCTTAACTCGACTTTTAAAGTAAAATTAAAAACTTCAGTGGCTGGCTAACCAAAAGGCTTTTTTGAAAGCTCCTTTTCAGGTGATATTACATTAATGAGTATTAGTCAAATATCATAACAATTAAAACAAGTCGTATTCATGGTAGCTTGATAGCTATGCAATAAGACCGCCTAAATTGTACATCTTTCTGTAAATATCAACTGTAACTTCTTTATTTGGTGTGCAATAAAGAGTAGATATCTATACGAGATATCTAGTTTTCATATTGGTTACGGGTTGCAGTGGTGTTAAATAGGATGTACCGATCCTTTTATACTAAAATGTTTTTTAAACACTTCTACTATGTAAGAGAATAATTTCTTCAATAAAACTGGCAGAGATCTTTAATTAAATCCGATGTCATGTAATTATTTAGTATTTTCTGAAATTATTATTACTTTAGATAAGATGTTTTTCATATAATTATGTTAATGTCATGCAACTGAAGTAAATCTGTTTTTTTGTGCAGTTCTTGCACACATATTATTCATTTTAGTTTTACTGGTTTTTAAACCAACCAAACCTGTTCTTTGGGTAACGAATTTTGCCTTTAAAATATAAATTAAACTCAAATATTTAATTTTAACAGTCAATGGAGTGAAACGACACATTATCCATTCAGTTGCCAATTTAATTTAACGTTTGTAATTATATCGGCTATGTAATAAAGCATAAACTCTGTTTACTGAAAGCATTTTGTGCAGCCATCAAATTTCAAGCGCAGACATGAAATACACTCGAAATTGTATATAACGAGTGTAAACGTAAAGCTTTGTAAGCCGGCACCGGTTCATGACGGCTCTACTGAATAGGGACCGCAAACGGTTTTGAGTTTAAAGGATAAATAGAAATTCATGCCATGGAATGACTGAAACCAAACGAACAAAGTTAAATGATTGGCATTTTTTTATTTTTTAGCACCTGAATATGTAGTTATGGCAACTATATATTCTGCAAAGCAGACATGTATAGTGAATACCTACGTAATATAGAGGTAGTTATGAATATAAGATATTTACATTATAAATATATTGTGATACTTAAATATACTTCTTAATCGTCTTAGCAAATATTATATCCCGCGTCTCTAATTGGCAATCTTAATTCTAGAGAACAGAGTCGCAGGAAGGTGTAATATAAGAAAAATACAATCAATATTTTTACTTGTTTATAGTAATTGTTTTTCCAGTTAAAATGCATATATTTTTTTAAATCTATACAGCTACTCAAATACACAAAATTATAATATAAGTCCTAAAAATCTTGTAATTTAAATCGTGCAGGCATGGATTCAGTTGCTGATATACTATACAACATATCTATTATGTATGAGAAAAGCAGATTAATTTCAATCACGTTATTTCATTTTAATCGTCCACTATACTCTTAGTAGTGGGACTTCGTGTTCGTAAGGTCACCCTACTACCAAATATTTTACTGTAGCGCAGCCAAAAGGCGGGTGGCCCGTTCTGTGCCGCGATCCACTGTTCTGAAACTAATGATAATGTAATTAGATCTCCCTGGGTTAAACAGCGTAGATATACGTATAACTTGCTAACTAAATCAAGGTGATGGAGCCAACTGGATGGAAAGCGGAGTTAACTAGTTAGTAAAGACATTTGAACCACGGGGCTATTATGGCTAATAGCGTCTAGAGAGGAGTAACAGTATTGTAGACTGAAGCGATGGTAGAAGGTAATTAAATACGTAATCTAATTATTTACAATTATTGTTGTTTTAAGATTACACTGTTTGTGAAAGTATTATTAAGAAGAAATAGTAACAAATCAAAAAAAAGATATTTCATTATGCTTGTTAGTTTATAAGCATTTTTCCCTAAGGTAAACTTATCAATGTTTAAGGGAAAAACACATCCACGACAGTTATTAGTGGTAATGAGAGGTTTTGTACTATTATTTCGTGGAGAAAATAGTTAAGGTTTACTCCACGTGGACTCCGATCACGTAGGTTTAATAAACCCTTTAATTTCAAATAGGAATATACTTATGGTCGACTGGTAGAGAATGCCTCATGGCATTAGGTCCACCTATTAAATGATTTTTTTAAATCTGTACAATAGAGTTAAAATAAATTAAATAAAAAAATATTTCAAAAGATCACAGGTGTCAAGACTAATATTTCATGTTTTAAACGACACGCTATTAATAGACAAATGAAAATTGAGCATAATAATTTTATCACAATGTCATGGCTTCTTGTATAAGATACACAAGATATTATTAAGGTATTTACAAGTCCAAGGTATTTGTTTTCAAAGGCAATGTTTGACTTATAAAATTAAATCATAAAAGTTTTTTTCTTGCTGAATTAACTAACATTTTAAAGTAAACAAGCTTTTCATATGGGAAAATGCGTTTAATTCGAAATCTTGTCACCGCAGAGCTGATTATAATAAGCTGAGCTTCATCACGGGTTTGATGGGGATTTTCCTAAAATTCCAAGTGTCATCTGGGTGTGTAAGAGCCGTGAAACGAGATTCGGTAATTGGCTGATATAATGCAACGCTAGCACCTCTGGCGGAAAAATTGGACAATTACAAACGCGGTCAAGAAGAGGACTTCAAGAAGGTTGTGGCAAGATGAGCCCTCATAGGTTGGGAAGATTTAGTTTTTTTATGCAAAAATAGAAAATTCACATTGCAAATAAATACACATTTTTCTTACTTTACACAATATTTGAACTTACCGGGATGTTGACACCAAAAAGTGTCAAAATAACACATAAGTGTCTGAATTATAGGTTATTTATATAATATAACCTTTAAAGGACAGTGGAAAATCTTTATATTTATTTATACTCACATGTATGTATAACCCTCCGTCAAAATGGTAAAGCGTGACGTTATGACTTACTATTGTCATGTAGTAGAATAATTGCGTTGTTAAGTACTTTGCTGATAAAAAGAAGGTAAGTAAAAAAAATATAAGTCGGTGGTATTTAATACAACTCTACTCGTATTATTTATTATTATTTACAATATTTAGGCTGGTCTGCGTATAGTAACTGCGACATAATACAGAAAATAGCCTTAAGGCATCCTTTTTAGAAATTATTCTTTTTTCAAGTAACATTTTCACATTCAACACGCTTAGTCGCAACAGACAAGTGGGGAGGGCAATCGCCAAATATAGCTCATGTCTGGTGCAAAGCAGAGCGGGAATATCGACGTATTTATTTTCATTTTGATTCAATAAAAACGAAGATAATTCCTACAAACAGTACATTATTCAAGTTCATTTTCAATTCAAATCTTTATCGTCTTTTTTTGTTACAAATTATGATTTTAGTAGTATAGTTTAGGAGATATTTTTAACAAACATATTGATTATAAAATTAATAAAAATAATAATCATTTTATCTGAAACTCATGTTCAAAAACTACTTTATAACGGTTAGTAGAGCATTGTATTTATTTGAATAGAAAACTTAAAATAAACGATAACAAAATGGCGCTATTCCAAAATGGCTGCCTCGAAAACGGCTACTTTACACAGTGCGACCGAACGGTAAATCTAAACAAATGAAGCGGTGTGTTAACCAGACCGGTACCCTTAACGTGGAGGCTGAGATTGGAGGAATAGAGTCGGCAATAAGTGCAGGGTAACTGCAGGCAATCTGCCGGAATGGTTCGTCCTCCATTGATTTATAGACTATGTAAGCTACTAGTAGAACCTCTATTGTTTGCGAATGCCGTTATCGTCCTAAGTAATAAGGATGGGGTGGAGTGGCCGGCTAATCTATCTCGTTGATAGAGAGCCGCCTCTGGTCATAAGTTTTGTAGTTTATCTTTAGGAGTTGCAATTTAGGAAACTTATGGCAGTTGAGATTGGCGGTTTGTTATTGGCTATTTGCTTTAAATATTATACGTCACTTATGCAATAGTTTTGGTGATTTCATAGTCATGAGAATAAGAATATGTATTTTTAATAATCGAAATATCAACAATCTTATTTTACATGCTCGAACAAGCTGCTACATAAAATTTGTTCGACGTCTTCAAAATTGAAAACACTTTCAGCAAGCTATAACAATGGCAATAGTGTCAGCACTCCTTGCATCGGGCTTACGTAGGCATTATTTCTGCCAAAGCTGCACTCGGCTTTATATTAACTTGAGAATCAGACACTTACTCTTGTGGCCACTCTAACAAGATCCAATAACTCACATCTTTACTGCCACAGCTTAAAATATTACCACATTAACAAAAAGAAATCGAACCAATCCGACATTTAGAACGGCTAGTTAACTTAAACTAATGACCATAAAATATCCAATATGAATTTTACAATCACCGTGACACATAATTCATTTACGGTTATAAAACACCATCGTAAATACGTGTTGTCGAACGTAGGCGGTTAAAATAATGAAATATCGGCAAATATCGCGCCGACAAAAACAATTTGTCGAAGCTTGCAGCAGGAATGTCGATAATTAAACCTGCAGCCACCTATTCCGATCGACAGACCCATATATTCCGCTTTCATTTTCTTTTTAATCCCGAATCTATCCCGTATAAATTACCAGCCCGATAGAGACTTCTACGGCGCGATGGATCAACCTCAATAAATCTATAAGGTTATAAAAAATGACGCGCGCAAGTAATCGGGCCCCTCAGCGGTACCGATAAAAAATAAATGGAACACCCAACGTGATATGTTGGGATTAAGAAACGAACATCAATAAGTGGCTTTCAAAATTCCGCTCACAACGGAATACGGGAGGCGCGGGAAAAAATTGAAAGGAGACTCAAATATGTCGTCTGAATATTAAAAAGCAAAATACTGAATAATGCAGCGGGCGACTTGCGAATGATATAAGAGTGTAAGACGATTGGTGGCGCTATTTGCAAGCCATTAGTGTTGTTATAACGGAATTTTCCGGGACGACTGAGGCAGATCTCCTGGTACTCAGCACCGGAATTGCACGAATGTCACTGAAGCGGTAGAACGGAAATGTGTATGTTTCTGAATTTTTTTACTGACGGGTTCCACTGAAAAGTAATATTTTTTTAAAACGTCTGTGTTCATTTGCATTCCAAGCGAGACCTTGTGAAATGACACGATTTCAAAGAATACATTAATGTTGAATTTTCATTTATATTGTTTTAAATTCTCCATCTGCATTCGGTATATTTTCGGCATCGAGCCCATACCATATTCATATAAAGAGTAGCAAAACGAAAAATGTTAGTGAATTTTTAACTAAAATTTAGTACGTACTGACAAGTCCTGTCAACACACGCCATCCTAAACCGGTACAGTCACATAAATATTTAATGAAAATAAATACATGGCATGTCTACTCTTTAGTGTGCGCTATAATATGGAGTGACGCGTTTTTTAATTTATTAAATTTATAAAAATCTTATCCATGGGATAGGGAATCCCATGGATAAGACTACGACTTTTCGGTAGTCACTCCCCTAAGGTTCAAATGTAGATAAAGTAGCATTTAAGGCCTCGCCGCGGGATTCGTAACTAAAATACAGAGGTGGCCATTACTAGGGATAATTCCGGATAAGTGACATTGGGAGATGTGAAACAATTCGACAAAAATTGATGTAGTAACTAAGCCTTATATTATATAGAGTGCGCTACATTAGTTGAGGGTTATTGAACCCAGAACAACTTGTAATACGGACAAAAATACAAATCAAATGGATAACTTCAAAATTTTTGCGTTAAAAATAGTACATTTTATTTTATCCGCCAATATTTTTTGAATGTATCGGTAGATTATTTCCTTAATAGAACGCCGAACTAAAGAAGATGGCTGGCAGTGGCTGGATGAAAAAAGCAGGTGATCGTGCCGTTCGGTGCTTTTTGGTTGAACCAAAGGACAAAAAAGCATTATTTAGCACTATTGCATTGAACTGCAATAGGCTTAAATGATGATGAATAATCATATTTTACTTTGGTTTTTAATGCGACAGAATTTACTGTCCAAATAACTACATCCTAAATTATTGTATATTCGTTTTTTTTTAACGTGTGCTGTTTGATTTACCTATTGACGAAGTCTACATACTCAAACGTTTTGCTTCAAAAATAAACCAAAGCACTAAATTTTAGGCAAAACGCTGTCCTTTTGTAACATTTCCTTCTTTTTATAACCCATTTCAACAATTAGCGACAAAATAAAAGTGCAACGTACGTTTTTATCGCCTAAGTGTTACTTAGCAAACAATGGCCCGAAGGCTTTCAATAAACCTTAAGTGTGAATATAAAAGAGACATAATAGCCCCGCCGGGTGTTTACTGCCTTCACTTACTACCGCTAATGGACCATGTGCAGTTTATTGTCGGGAATTGCATTTGTGCGATGGAAATTCCAACATTTCCAACTGCTTACGACTTCTGGGGTGCAGCGTAGAAATTATTTTTTCGGTTGCGAAAAAAGTTCAACTAAAACGTTTTTTTAGAAGAATTTTTTTTTATTATACATTGAATTTTTTCAAGCTCTTGTTATGAACAGAGAATTCGTTTGTCTGTCGGATTTTCTGTAAATATCTTAAGCTGCCTGAAGACCCGTTTGAAATTATGTTCATTCCTTAATTCGAGACCATGACATTGATGCGTTGTCATGAGCGTATACATTATTATTTATCAGAATGAAATGAATGAATTGATTTATAGAGATTGGTGATATTTCTAAAGTTTTGGACAACATCACATACATTGCTCTGATACTAAGGTAAGTAGCTAAAGCACTTGTGTTATGGAAATCAGAAACATAGATAACACCCAGATGGTACCACAACACCCAGACCCGAGCCAATTTAGAAAGATCATTTTCTGCACTGACCCGACCGGAAATCAAACCCGGGTCCTCAGATATGGCGACGCCAAGTCCGGCATTTACGCTTCTCGGCTACGAAGGTCGTCAATTAAAAATATTGAATACTGGGTCTAAAAAAGTTATGGTAAATCATATTAAATTAAATGTGAATTTGCAAATACCAAAAAAAGTTAAAGAAATACATATAGCATTAAACACAGTCAAAATTAAATTATTCCTTACTTAATAATAATAATTTCAATACAATGAAAACAGACGTGTTTGCTACAATGCACAAATTAGCAAAGCTAATTGGCATGTAAGGGATTTAAATATGATATCATTATAGTCCCTCATACAATTAACTGCCATACATTTAAGTGACAATGACTGAGCAGCTTTTAAGAAAATGACAAATTGTGTTAACTTATCTCATCCTACTAATATTAATAAATGCGAAAGTTGTTAATATGGATGTTTGTTACTCTTTCACGCAAAAAACTACTCAACGGACTTAGATAACATTTTGCACACTTTCTGAATATGATTTAGATAAATAGAACTTTGTATAAATGTTTCTTTGGGTTTATTGAATAAACCAAAGACATATTCAAAACAACAATCTATCAGAAGTGAACAAAGGTAAAAAAATAACTAAATTTATTTTTACAACGTTCATTTTAATTTATTTGAATTATAGAGAAGAAGGAAAAAATACCTAAGTCTTAAGAACCATGACAACACTACCAATATTGTTGAAACACATAACATAATTTGATTGACGAAACAGCTTATAAAAAAAACCGGCCAAGTGCGAGTCAGACTCGCGCACGAAGGGTTCCGTACCATTATCTATAAAAACGGCAAAAAATTGAGGATTATTATGCAATTCCCTATGGTGAATTTGGGTCCAAGTTATTCTGAGACCAAACTTTTCACACCATTAAAATAATTAGTCAACAATTAAGATCATGTAACAAATGGGTTCACTGGAGCATTGAGCTTAGAATTCGTAATACCAAAGACACGGGTTCATTCGAGTCATTAAATTCACTAACAATCACAGGAAGGATTTCCTAGGGATCCTCACATGTCATTAACTTTTCACAGCCGACGCGTCCGACGAATGCCTTCTAAACCAAATAATGATGGTTTCGGCTAAATTCTAAATGTCCTTTTTGCTTTTTAGAGTAATCTTTCGTGCTGGGTGTGCGGAAACGATCCGTTGTTCCTTTTGGAAACCATTGAAGCAATCAAAGGAACCCCAACCACGTGTTAGAGTATACTATTTGTTATCCATTCAAACTAAATATTTCTAATTGTTTTATGTAATTGTTGCAATGAGAGAAATGAAATAGTTTTATTTTCGTAGAAATATCGTAGGTAACAATAATAATTTTAATGCCAACATGTTTTGTCTGGGTGAGACATGCAACTTACTTAATGCTTTCATTTTTTCTACATTAATAATATAGCAAAGAGAAAATGATTAGCCTGAGCCTGAAATATACGTTGAGAAGTAGTCGACGCAGCTTAGTGCAGCACTAAGCCAAACTTCACTTTTACTTTTAGCATTGCTGATTGGAGCTTTGGTGACTTAGAAGCTAAAATTTGTATAAAGTTACTTATAATGTTATTTCTCTGTAGCCCAAAAGGAAGATAAATGACTTAAATATTTATTGATTTCGAATCGATTTTTGCAAATAATTGATAATATTTTGAATGAAATAATGTGTTAACTAGGTGTTATTTTAAATATATACCTAGTTTATTTAAATTATCTATGAATAGTGTCAACATCTCAATTACTTGTTTAAAAGCTAAAATCACAGAACATAGGGTAACCACTGATCAAATAAAAACCATGAACTCTTAAAACAATCTCAAATCTGTCAAATATTGTCAAATCTGAACGAACGAAATTGACAGATTTGAGATTGTTTTAAGAGATGATGGTTACCCCGCAGGTAAGACACGCCGGTTTTCGGTAATTCGGTAATATTAGTAGATAAAGGGACTTTGTCGTTTTCAATAGCAAATCAACAATGTTATTCATCTATAGGCTAGTACAATTAGTTTTATAATAATTTTGTGATTAATATACACAATAGTCACAAAATACTACTTGCGTCATATTTATTCAAAATGGATTGTACAAGTTTAAAAATATCGCAGAGTCGGTACACTTGCGCCATTGATAAACTATGTAGCCCCAAGTGAAATATCTGAAGAATAACTTGTTTTTATTGCATATTGGCACGAAACAAGACGCGACTTGAAAAATCTTGGCAAGAATTCCTGGCAGTACTTTTATTTATATTATACCAAGAATCTTTAATACGTAAACCCAATTTATGTAGAGAATTTCAAGAAACGTATTCCTTCTTGGCGAATATTACCACCTCGTTTTTAATTCAAAATAGTGATTGGTAGAAATACTGTTAAAGAGTTTTTATATTTCCCGTGGCACGCAAATTTGCGAAAAATAAAATAGTCTGGGTGCTAAAACAACAAACTGGTACGAGATGGTATTATGTAAGTTTAATATTTAAGGCATGGAGCTTTGCTTTGTGAATGTTAAAATCCAAGAAATTATCTTTTTCGAGATTTCGGGATATGTTTTTGTTGCTTTAATCATTTTTGGGCCAAGACATTATATTGTAAGTAATTGTAATAATCACAATACACGTTATAACAGTAATGTAACTAAGTACGTAAATGACATTGTTTATTAAATGCGTACATATTTTCAAATAGGTAAGAACTATGATTTACACAAATACTTAATAATCTTACTAAGATTTTAACAGTTACAGTTTTTAACATGTTAATACCTATATGTCTACAAGAATTGACTATGATGTCAGAATGTGTTTTCGTTTCTGTTATTATTTAAGGTCTAAAGAAATATATTTTCATGAAAAATATCATTATAAGAAATTATTACGCACTCTACCATCTCTTTCTCGGTAAAATGGTCTACACATGTCCATTATTAAAATATTTTTCTTTTTTAATTAAAATAAATTTTACCCACAGCCCCCACCACAAATCATGGCTTTCCGCATCTCCTTTGTAATAGCGTAACGACATCGATTGCGACGGAGTCGACATTTATTGCTATTTATTCTATGTCAGCGCACAAACAGTGTCCAAATGGATGACAGATTTACGTTCGATAGATAAAAAACGTTTTTGTTCTTTTGTGTGTTAGTAAATCAGCTACATCCTTACAATATATAGGGTTACATTGCAAGGTAGTGCCAATTTTTCAGGGACCACTCAGAAACAGTAACTAAATCGATCTACAATAAAAACAATCTAAAAAACAAACATTTTTTTCTAAATTACTATCCGCTGTTCAAAAGTGGATCGCGTGGATAATCTTGTCTTATTCATAAAAAATACGCATGCACTATCTTTGTGCAACCTAGAACTGCAAAGTTCAATGCAATAATAGTCACAATGGTGAGCGAAAACGAACCTTAGCCTTTTCGATGTAAGGTACAATTCTAGCAGCAGGAGTGCCCGCGAAAACCCGAGGTAAAAATTGCCAACAAATACCTTATGCAGTGCACCTCTAGATCTTTTTTTTTAAAATTTGGCACTACCTTGCAATGCAACCCTGTACATATCATTATATCGTCTCCTTCCGTTTAAGTTAAAGTTACAATCAACAACAATGTTTTTGATTACATAAAAGTTTCCGAAATATCAAATACAAAAAAAAACGTAGTATGGAACACATAGGTAAACTGATAAATATGAAAATCTAAACTATGGTTCATTGATTAACCATCATCATTCTTCTCGCCGATTCGATTTCTTTTTGTTAAATATTGTATTCGTGCACATCGCTCGAATACAATATTTTACAAAACTTATGTATATTTTGCAATATTTTGCAACTTTGGCAGTGCTAATGAATGCTTCACTCTTCCATTGAAATGGTCGCCGAATACGTCTAATTACCATTCACTCGATATCAGCTCGCACGAGCAACGCTGCACTGTACAATGTACTTCTAAATCGACGTTTAGATTTACGACCGAACCACCGACGGATTAAAAAGGGCAGCCGAAACGCTCGCCTCTATTGGAAAAGCAATGGATGCGAGCGCAAATGAGTCGGAATACACCCGCCGGGCTGGCATCCGATACATCCGTCCTTATCTAAAATGGTGCATTGGATAGAGAATATTGCTGAATTTAAACCTATTCTGGGATAAGTAAATACATTGTCGGGTACAATTTGAGATAGACTTACGTTCGATCGTAAGTTTTACGTTCAAATCTTTTTTCACGGCTTTTTTTGTATCTTGATGACATCAATATAACGATGAATAAATAGCTAGACTTGACTTTTAAATACCTAATTTTGTACAACATCTTACCGTAAGTAACCATGGGTATATTTTATAGATGTCATTAGTTTATTAAGCGCAATTTGTGTCCATGTTCCACGTGCAACTATTTCAGCTCCTCCAATTTTTAGCTCGATGTCAGCGCGGTCCGTTTAATTATCCGCATTCCCCCGACAAATTGTCGTCCGTCGTAGGATATTAATTTCGATACATTGTCCGGCCTCGGGCGACGCGATTATTTCTCAGCCGCGACTAAGCGCCGCTGTCAGCGGGTAGGAAAAAACCCGAAAAATATTAGCCTCGTTAACTTAATGCGTGATACACTGGGGGACACTGAATTTGTAGGTTTGATAAAGACAGCTTGTGTCGATCCACTTCTGAATTTCTTTTATTGTATCGGATCTATCATAGAAGGCAGTTCCAAGTTATACTAGTAGGTGTATACCGATAGATAAAAATTACAAACACTGTTTTATTCATATAGTACAGGCAGCCGTGTGCCGTAAACCGACAAGACATACAATTTCAGGTGGCATTTTTCTAAATCTTGTAATAAATAATATTTATATTTAACAAACGAACTCTAGGGCCATAAACAGAAGTTGTTTATAAAACCAATAAAACTCAGAGAGAAATTATAATTTTTATGTGGCATTTTTATACTTATTATAACAAACAAAGATAACATTAGTTATTTTTATCGCAAAGCACCTCTTACCTGCCTACCCTTAACAATTATTATGTTCTTGGTGTCACACACAGGGGTAATTATTCCCAACAAACTGCGACTTACGTATTTGTACGACGGAAAAACCCGGAAATATCGTACCCGTCAAGTTAATGTGCACATTTTTGTGGATTTCGTGATGCCCTGGAGAGTCGCAAGTAATTCTGTCTCGAGATGTTCTATACATAGAAACAATATTAATAAGTTTTAGAAACTGGTGCGCATGAAGTATGAATATATTACGAATTATTATTATGAATTAATAATATATAACCTCGTCTTTTACTTTCATACGTCCTAATCTATTTTTTACCCTATCTGCTACGGGACTATAATGTGATCAAGCACCGAATAGTAAAAGCGCACGAAACTCGGGTCACTTTTTTTAATAGTAATGTTTACAAAAAAGTTATGTGTACTCACCTGTGCAAAGCAGCCAGTACTTATTTGTACTTATTGAAATGTTCAATACAATCTCGTATTATAGTGCCGCCTACCGTTTGTTCTTTGGCTAACAAGCATCGATGCACGATTTTAATGTGCAGCTTTATACAACACCAAAAAAATAAGCTTAGTTTTAACCAGGACCCAAAACAAGTAAACTTGTTGTTAATCTTTACCCATAGATTGAACATAATAATATTCTATCTTTTTAGGGTTCGTAGCCAAATGACAAAAAACGGAACCCTTATGGATTCGTCATGTCTGTCTGTCTGTCTGTCTGTCCGTCCGTATGTCACAGCCACTTTTTTCCGAAACTTTAAGAACAATACTTAAACTGTTAACAAAAATGTTAAAACATGGTAAGTAGATGTATTTTGTGAACCGCATTAAGATTTTTTACACAAAAATATGAAAAAAAAAACAATAAATTTTGGGGGATCCCCCATACTTAGAACTGAAACTCATTTTTTTTTATCAAATCCATACGTGTGGGGTATCTATGGATAGGTCTTCAAAAATGATATTGAGGTTTCTAATATCATTATTTTCTAAACTAAATAGTTTGAGTGAGAGACACTTCCAAAGTGATAAAATGTATGACCCGCCTGTAACTTCTAAAATAAGAGAATGATAAATAATAATAAATAAATAAATAATTGGACAACATCACATACATTGCTCTGATCCTAAGGTAAGTAGCGAAAGTACTTGTGTTATAGAAAACAGAAACAACGACGGTACCACAACACCCAGATCCGAGACAATACAGAAAAGTTCGTTTTCTACATTGACCTGACCGGGGATCGAACCCGGAACCTCAGAGATGGCGACGCCATATAGTCCGCCGTTCTCGCCTCGGCTACGGAGGTCGTCTAAAACGTCGTGATAAAACTAAAAAATATATATGATGTACTTTACCATGCAAACTTCCACCGAAAATTGGTTTGAACGAGATCTAGTAAGAAGTTTTTTTTAATACGTCAAAAATCGTAAACCGCAATTAGATACGGAACCCTTCGTGCGCAATTCCGACTCGCACTTGGCCGGTTTTTTTGTTACAAGGCCGATGGACAATACTTACAAAATGCAAGGTCCGGGAAACTCTGACATATGTTTCAGATAAAGATTATATAGGTATATAGTGTCTTATTTCCCAATCCAATTTCCACGTGAATACACGGGCCGGCTGTAAATAAAGCAGACAAAGCTATGCCGGAATCGGGCGTTCGATACATTATGCAAGCCACGCTTCGTTGCGCGCAATGAGCTCTGTAAATATACTGGCACATCTCTGAAACACAAAAGCCGTAGAACTAGTAGGATCATACTGAAGCATAGGGACCTAGGTTGCAGTGGGGGGACAAGTGACAACTTGTTGCTATAGATACTGTGGCTATAGTGGGCGAAGTTGTTATAGGCACCCATTTTTGGAAGCCACTTTGAAATTGGAGCCAAGAATCTTTTCTTTTATTTGAAAAGTCTAAAAATGCTTTTTTCGACAGGGTAAAATAGTGATAGATTTTCTAGGGCCCCATTTTACAGGTATTACTTTCATTGTTTGAAAGACTTTGGGACACTACGCTAGACACAATACACATTTTATTGGTATCATGTAGGCGTGATGTGTCCAGGAATGTGTTAAGTCAAAGGCGGGAGTGAAAGAGTGGCTTGATGGCATCTGACAGAAAGGTTAGTACTGTAACTTACACCGCGCTTCAGTGCAGAGTGCAGCATATAAAATTTGCGATGAGGCCAGTACTCTATCGTATGTAATAGTTTCCTTTACAGTGAGCTCTCAACGCATACGACTCAAGCATGTGTGTGTGCAACATTTCACAAAAAAAAAAGTATGTATCTCAGAGCAACTTTACTGTGAACGCGGTGTTAGTGTCTACTTTTAACTAGATATTAACCCGTACTCGGAAAAAAAGATAACAATGGCCGCCTCACAAATATGGGCGTGAATTGAGCGAGAGGATTAACTTCTTACTGATAAGGGTTCGAGTTCGATGGTAAACATTAGTACAGTATTTATTAAACCGCTTAAAATCAATAAACTCATTTAATGTCTGTGTGCGTAAATTCTGGCCTTTTCATGAAGTTTCAGTGAGCCCACCGTACCTACCTGTTTAGTGTCTAAAGCTTTTCGCCTTTAACAATTTTCGTTTTTCATTTTGTTGCGTTGGGATAAGATCATTCGCAAACTGTTGTGTTGATGTTAAAACAATCGCTTTTCTAATCGAGTTGGCCGATTTGACTTATTCAATAAAGTAAAAACAGCCCAAAGAGTCATTTGGATGAGTCATCAAAATATTGTGATAGAATGTGTGACAGATGTCGACGGTGACCAGACTAAAGGTTTCCAACTATGGCGTAATCTATAGCTTTAGATTCCATTTTTTTAAGGGCCGTTAGATAAATTATATTTACAAAACATATTTTATTTTCTGAGGATTTGCGTAACGAAAGTAACTTAGCGAACATTATTCATTTATCCGCCTTCCGACGGCCGTTAGTGTTATCGGTAACCGTTTTCTACGCCATTGATTGCGAAAAATAGCAATGATATCTTAACAACGTAACATGTGGGGCTCTCCCCTTGGATATAAAAAACTGAGTGCGCAAAGCAACAAAAAATAATTCGGTCGAAAAAGCAACGAGCCATCGCAGCAGTACGACACCACGTCTAAACACGCCCATGCACTCCTTATCATGACAGTGGAAAGGCACTTTTTCATTTTTCCTTTGTTCCGCGACGCTCTGATTTTTTGCAAGTGTGCGACTGTCTCTAAGGGCGCCCGGCATAGTGGAAAAGTCACGTGATTTAGTGACGACAAAAATGTTATTTTTGTTACGAACCGTGTGTGAACGTTACTTGTGGGTTTGCGTGACATATTTTCCTAGTGTCGAGGATGACAAATGGGCAGATAAATCATAGCGAAAGCGAGCTTTCTTTTAAAAGTTTTATTTCTACGTATACGCGGAAGTTTTTCTGTTACGAGTGACAGGCTCATTTATTTCGGGTGATGGTTGATGCTTAGGTCAGAATCTCTGCGTTCAACTTAAAGCATTTAACCATGAATGCTCTAAGGCGTTCAATGACAACTTTGGGAACTATCCATACCATGGATGTAATAGTAACCCATACCATAGAGAAAGAATAACCCATACCAAGAAAATCTGTTGTTTTTAAGTCAATATAAAGCGGAATTACGTGGTATCTACCAATGATAATTTAACACCACGAAACGAAATATTGACCTGTAATAATAAATATCTGGACAGGCTGTCCCATACAATAGACCTAGGCAAAATTTGTGCTCATTTGAAAAACTATAGAACTAATTTTGACGTTTGCTGCATATGACTTGCCTATTTAGCGGCCATTACTAGTTATGTTCCATGGTTCACCCACATCGGCCTGCATAAACCATTTCGTAGTCGGCTGGAATTGCCCTATAGAGCCAAGATGGTGATAATTAATTAGGAATGAATTTATTTTGATAGAAACCAGTCTAGGCTACCCACTCATACGACTTGTAATTTAACAATTATTAAACGGATATCACTGTAATTAAAAACAAAATGATTTTGTCAAAATATGTATTAATTATCTCAAAAACAATTCTAATTCCTCATGCGCCTCTGCCGTTCGTTGTGCTTTGTTCTTTCATTGCTTGTAGGATAAGTGAAGGACCATGTGACCCCTAACTGTTAAAGTACGTAAATCTACTAGATTAGGCGGAAACTATCATTTTGTAAAACGTTTAACATTCTTTTAACTTAAAAATAATTATCATGTTGGTATCATAAATCATAATATCAAATATGTTTTGCCATTATGAATAATTTATTTCAATAATCCTTTTTTAAGAAGAGTACAAAAGTGCTATTAAAAACAAATGCAAAAAATAGCATTTTATCATGACATGTTCGCAGTTTTGGCACAAACCAGTCATTAGCTGTCATTGTCATAGTCCTAAAATAATCAAAATATTTATATTTGAACAAGGGATAAAACAATAAAAATGTACAGGAATGCATATCAACGTGGTATGCTGACAGTATTCTTCAGCGTTGGCTCAAAACCGTTGAACATATGGGATACACATACACAAGATGGATATATTACAAGGTTTCTGGATCAAGACATAAAGTCAATGGTGTTAGAAATAGGTGGAACTAATGTAAGCACAACGTACATGACTTGCCCGAAAGGCAACACCGTTTTGGGTATAACGATGCCTTTCCTAGTCATGATAGTTAAGAATCTAAAGAAGTATTTTACGTTTGAAGTGACGATTTTAGACGAGACAGGAACAAGACGAAGGTTTCGAGTATCAAATTTCCAGAGCAGCACGCAAATATTGCCTCTATGTACTGTCATGCCGATAGGTCTTTCCGATGGATGGAATCAGATTCAATTTAATTTAGCGGAATTTACGCGTCGTGCTTACAAAAAGCAGTTTGTTGAAGTACAAAAGTTGAAAATAAACGCAAATATACGTTTAAGGAGGGTATACTTTACTGAAAGGTTAATTCCAGAGGATCAGCTACCACCAGAGTATAAATTGTACTTTCCATTGGCAACCAAAGGTGCTAAAGGAAAAAAAGCTATTGGTCCTGAAGCCAAAGACAAGGAAAACATTAAAACAACAGAAAAACAAGCTGCTGCTCCAGAAGAACCGAAGCAAGAAGAAGTAAAAGGGAGTAAAACAGAAATAGTTAAAGAAAGTTCGAAGGTGTCAGTTCATTCGGCGAAGAAATTGCCTTCGAAGTCGAAGCTTGAGGACGTTCCAGAAGGAAAAGCACCTCCTGGGAGTAAAAGAACTTCTATAGCTAGTATACCAGCGACGGTCGAAGGAAAAGAAATGCCAGCTGAAGGTGAACTGTTGGTTCAGGGAGATCAGCCGGCAGAGGCAGCGCCAGAACAACCGGATGAAGGTCCTTCAGCAGAAAAGAAGGCTCCAGCACCTGCAGAAATCGAACAGCCGGCCACTGCGCCTGAAGCTATACCACCGGCCGCTTTGCCTGAAGGTGCACCACCGGCCGCTACGCCTGAAGCAGCATCAGCCGAGTAGTAAACTATGTATACTATAGCAGTTATCAAGGTTTTTTTTTCGGTAATAAGCTTTCCAGCAACGACTTTATCATTCGCAAATTTGCGTAGTTTTCAACAACTAGGTTATATTAATTTATTAATGTTATAACTTATTTATCATTATGAATAGTGGTCATTGTTAAATATAATGTAGCGTTTTAGAATTGTCGTGTATTATTTCTACTATGAATTAAGAGTTTAAATGAACTAGAGTATACTTTTAAAATTCAAAATTTACGTTGAATGAAAGAATGTTTACGACTTACATTGTAGAATTATACCATTAACAGACGCAATCAGAACAACGATATTAACACAAATCACGTATAGCGCCGCGCGCGCTTTTTTCTATTTTGTGATATTAATCAGAGACGCCAATTAACAATAAAGTGTGGATTAAGTTGTTTTCTTGTTCGAAAGTGGTCTTTATTCGTCTAGACTTAAGTATAACATGTTTATCTTATGTAACTATTAAACCTCAAATTGAAAATTAATCACAAAAATGAATTATATATAAATCAGCAGATTACCTAGTTTATTAACCACCTTCAAAATGAGGAGGTTCTATGTTCGACGGTATATATTTTTTGATGTTAACCGATATCTCCGCCTACTGTAGACCGAGTTTTTATTAAATTAATATATTTAAAATTAAATTAAATAGTACATAAAAATTCCTAGATATTTTCAGAAACAAGTGTAGGGTTTTTCGGTGAACCAAACTATTTACATTATAAAAAACAAGGTACACCAATTAAAAAATCTGAACTGACATATTTTGCATGTCATTTGACTGACGTGTGTAAAGTTGTAAATAAAAAACTAATTTTATACTATTGTGCCTAGTAAATAATAATATCGTTACAATGTTTAAAAATACATATCAAAACGGTTTGTTATCAATATTCTACAGTTGTGGTTCAAACCCGTTAGCTATTTGGGATATGGAGGTAAAAAACGGTCATATCAAAAGACTAACAGATACGGACGTTAATTCCATAGTTCTTGAAATTGTTAGTACAAATGTAGCAACAACATACATTAGTTGCCCTAAAAGGAATCAAGTTTTGGGAATCAAACTGCCATTTTTAGTAATGATCGTCAAAAATTTAAAGAGGTATTTTTCATTTGAAATAACAGTACTAGACGACAAGAATATGCGAAGGAGATTCAGAATATCCAATTTCCAATCCACGACGAAAATTAAACCGTTTTGTACAACTATGCCAATCGGTCTTTCTGGAGGCTGGAATCAGATACAGTTCAACTTGGCAGATTTCACGAGAAGAGCTTACGGGTCTCAGTTCCTTGAAACACTCCGGGTTCAAGTGCACGCTAATGCACGCATTCGGCGAATTTACTTTAGCGAGCGTTTGTATACTGAAGAGGAGTTGCCTCAGGATTACAAGTTGTATTTACCGTTGGAGCGAAAGAAGAAAGGTAAGGTTGGTAAAAAGGAATCGGCGGCGCCGGCTCCTGCTGCGGCGGCACCTGATGCAGCTGCTCCTGCTGCAGCTGCACCTGCAGTGGCTGCCCCTGCCGCTGCCGCTCCTGCGCCTGAGCCCACAGCTACACCACCAACGCCTCTAGAGCCACCGAAAGAAGAAGCGACTGCCAAAGCTAGCACTGTGACAGTAACACCGGCATCAACTGACGCTGAAGCAGAAAAACCAGATGAGGCTGATGAAGAGAAACCACCGGAAGCAGATGAGGCAACACAAGAGGAAGGCCCAGCTGCAGCTGACCTCCCGGAAGAAGAGGCTCCATCTGCAGAACTTGAATCTCCAGCTGAAGCAACTGTAGAAGAGCCTCCAGCCGAGGACGCACCGCCAGCTGAATAATAACTGCACTGATCATATTTTCGAGTTGAGTTTATATTTTGTTACTATGTTGTAGATCCCAGTTTCTAGCTTTACTCGTATCGTTAAAAATATTGCTATGTATTTCAAAGAATATTTTCATATGCAGTTTATTGTTCAATGAGATGGTCAATTTAGATACTAACAAATATATTAATGAAGATTATCTGCCTTTTTTACTAGAAAAACTATAATATGAGATGACAATGATGACGACTTGTAGCAACACAGAGCAAGACAATTAAATATTTAAGCGAGTATAAGCGACCGCAGATTTGTCACTTCAGTACGTATAGTCGTAGTCCAGTGGTTACGGCGTTACGTCATATTTCATAAGACAGAATGTTTACGTCATAATTTGTAATTTATACATCAATTGCTGAACATTATAAACCTCCCCAAATGACTTCGAGATTGGCCAGTTGGAAGTGGGTTCCAGCAACCCTTGCGTAACTAATCAAATCGTCTGTTCACCGGTACGTGGCCTTGTTTCTAGAACATTTTTTTAATCAAACTTTTTTTTTCTAAATAATTATGAAAATGTAATTATTTTGCTTACAACTTCCGCTTAGTTACGCCGGCATAGGAACCCCAATTACACCACCTGTAACCCACAATCTGAGGACAATCACAGGCACATGCAAAGAGCACCGCCCTCCCTCCCTCAAATTGCATGCGAAACAGACGAATGCAAAAGTTAGTACCCAACACCGACATAAAAAACCTCGACGCGCGTTTCGCCACTTCACGTGGCAACATGAGGAGAGATGTTGTCGCCTCGGCTGCGCTTCGACGACTAACGCGACTAACTGCGCAAAGTAACGCCTGATTCTATCAATTTTTTTTCTAACTCGAAGAACGACAGCAGTTGCAAACGCGTAAGCACTCGAAACGCGTAAACGTTAATTCGTCCAAACAAAAAAGGGGCGATTTGCCAAACCGAAGTGGCTGTGTGGCCATTCAATATGCAAAAGCGGCTCATAAAATTGTTCCATCGCCGGCGTGGCCGTCTCTTTTAATAGTTTATGCTTTGGTCTATGGCGCGAAATTCCGGCCCATTATTTAGGGGCTGTGCCCGTCCAACGGACTGTACCAACGTGGATTTATGGGAGCGGTTTACACTGGTCGCTTATTTTGGTGCGTTATTATATTGGATTTTGAAAACTCATCAAAAATTAACGCGATGAGTCTCGGTCATAAATCATATAGAGCTGCTTATGCGCCTTGTTGAGAGCCCCCAGTGTAATGGTTCTGTTAATACTTCAATTAATTATCGTTATATTAGCTTGTGTTACGTTGCGTTAACCGTAAACTGTTAGGTTTCGAGTGCCATATAAAGTCGCGTTATAATGGATCCGGGATTAAGTAGTGTAAGCATAGGTAGACAAAAATATCAACTGAAATGCTATTAATTTTCGTCCAAATTGCTTACATTATGAATTAACGGAGTTGATACTGGCTCGTGGTTGCTGGTGTCAATTTTTTTGCGAATAGACCCACGCGAGACACTCGTAAATAACAATACGAGTTTAACCTCGCTATTTACATTATTTAATTATATCTTATATTTGCAAAACCATATAATTTTAGACAACGATTTTTGCGGAGTAACATCATGTCATGCCGTGTAGAAGTTACAAGAAACTTGGTAAACATTAAGAAAGAAGGCAAAAACCTACAACATAGTTACAAACATTTATTCGTTTTCTACGGCTCTATGCAGTGGTCACGTGACTTAGTTTTAGCGCGGAAAGTTCATAATTTTCTATTTACTGTTTTTTAAATAAAATGCAAATAGGAATATTTTAATAACCTAGTTTTTGTTTTTATTTCAGCCTTAATTATTTATGATGACCTTAAAAAAACACGTACAAGTTCCATAATTACAGTAGATTACAGAAGTAGAAACAGTGCAACAAACCTAGTCACTATTGCGGCGATGTGCGGTCTGTGCAATAAGCGACTTGCGATAATATGTCATTTTATGTATGAGTCGGCATAAATAAACTCAGTGGTGTAGCAGCGTGTAAATAGCCGCTAACCGCGGGGAGCTCAATTATGAAAGATTATGTTTGTAGATTAATTATGTTGATTCCTCTGAAATCCACCCTGCGAATTGAAGAAAGAGAAATGGTTTCGTCGTCAGCACTAAAAACTATTGGCCCACTAACCTGCAGACCAGCTCAGGAACGCCTCACCAGCTCGTCTCCGCAGTTCACACCGTGAAGCACTTTCACGAAACAGATTGTCAAATCACTGTTGGGTATTTATAACGAGTTTCATGCAACTTTCAGCTGTCCATCACGGAGAAAAAACTTACTCCTCACCAAAATTACGCGAGAAGACGCGCCCGCGATGTCGTAAAGGTTAGGAATCAAATGCAATGGTCGGCGACAGTGTTTCCAGTAGGTAAAACTATTGGCGCTGGAGTTGCCAGGTTCAGCGAATTCAAGATTGCGATCCTTTATGGCGCATGAACCAAAAAGCCTCAGATACTAACTTATAGAAACCAAAATAATAAATTATTATTATTAAAGAAATTACCTATTACTTAGGTTTAGTAATAATACATATTTTAAAATTAATTTGGGTCACTTAAGGTGCCCAGTATTACTCCCACAGTATGATAAAAATGAAACAAAATAATATGCTGATATCATGTTATAGACAGTAAAAATTGGTGGAATGCAAACATTATTTAACCAACACATGTTAAACCAGCACGCGTTGATATCGTAGTGTTGGTTTCGATGCCTTTACCGTTAATTGTTGGGCAACTATGATCGCTACAGTGACCGGAGAAAGGAGATTGACCGCATTAGTGGGTCTAACAAGCTTTATGCAGGCAGACATGACCTTGTCTTCAAATAGTTTTTGAAATGCTTTGTTAACTTACTAATAATTCACAGAAATATTCCTCCAAGACCATACCTGAAACAAAAAATTAGTTTATTAACTAAAGTACATCTTCAAAGAAATTGGGAGCTATCTCTATCATCGGAATATATTACAGTATTAAAATGAAATAGTTACGAAACTATAACCTATGATCAAAGTGAATATCAGAGTGGTTCTTTTGAATAATATTTTTGTGTAATTTCACTGAATGAATCCATTTACGAAATCAACGAAATGGATTATACAATAACGTTGTTAATCATATTTAAAAACGATAAAATACATTTGGGTGAGGACCAATTTTTTTGCAAAGGCTGTCATATTTTTGCGTCCACCTCATCTCTAACTAAAAATAAAACATTTATCGTTACTTTATTGAGTAAAAAAACACGCCAAATAACAGTTCATATTATACCCAATTATCGACTATATAAACTAATCGACTTTCAAAATAGTTCATAATCATTTTAATCATAAATATTCTCTTTTATCTTTATTAATGATCCCATAGAAAATTAATATGTCCCAACTCTGCTTTGTCGAGAATATATTGATTTTGTTTAATAATACGAACGCCATAACTTATACAGTTTATTTGTATATATAGTCTTAGGTTTTGCTAAGACGCAGTTACAGTTTAATATGCGATATCCTTCATAGTATTAAATTTAGCGGGTATTTTATGTATGTCCCAAATATCCTTCCATTGTGCAACCCCCAGTTGTGCGACGACATAACACGGAATTTACAACGCTGTACCAGTATATTCTTACATTATTTTAATGGCAACACTGACCTCGAACTGTCAAGCAAAACTCCGATAGTGCCGCCATGTTTTTTTCCTGACAATTGAGCATCGTGTTGGTGGAAGCTCCGCGTAGCGTTTAAATTGTGTAACTTTGCTACGTAATTTTATCGTTTTTTTTCGCGATTTCTCTACTTGCGTCTGTATTTCCGAGTGCATATAACCTGACTCTCTTTAAGTCCAGAGTGAATAGGCATCTTCTGGGCAAGCTCGCTCCATCGTAGATCCCATCTTTGCTCTAGAGCAAGATTGGGGTCAAGAGTAAGCCCATATCAAATATAAAAAAAAAAAAACTTGCGAATGATTAGGTGCGAACTATAGTAGTACACACTGATCAAATAAACTCGTAGTACATTGCTGCAATACACTAAAGTTTACTAGTGTAACTCGTTTCGTTTATTGAGTGTGAAACATTTTAGGTTAGGTCGTGAAGTATTTTGGCTCCATTGTGCGACGAGTGACAAGAAAGTGTGCTACGTGTCACAACGGAAATTCGAAAAGTTGTGTACACATCATTTCAATCATTTTATTCTTGACTAATTTATAGTAATAAAAATTTTTTTTTGTAATTTTGTATTTTTATGATCAGATTTACTCGAATTATTTATTTATTTAAATTTTTATTTACAGATTCTTTATCTTGTCTTTACCACGTGATGTACGCAACCATAGTATTACTCACAGAACAAGTTAGACTCGCTACGCTCCGCTACCTGATCTCTCAGCACATGTTTGTTGTTTTTTGTTACTCTTATTATTATTAGATTTTGGATACAGCTATTTTTTTCATAGTTATGTGAATAATTTATCAAAGTATAGTTTTTTTTGCTGTAGCAGATTTCGAAAGATGTTTTAAAGGTTTTGTTTTATCATGATTGATATTAAAACACATAATTTGAAATGATTTTTATTTTGACTTACATACATCTTCAAACCTTGTACACTCATCTTTACAATTTTATTGTGCGACTTTTTTTCCGGTGTGACACATTGCAGTGCGATTTCCGTTGTCCAACAATGCAAAAAATTTGGTCCTTACCCATTTACAAACTATTTATACAGAGTGTTAGGTAAATGTTATCACCCCTGTATTACCAGATTGGTGTGTAGTCGCAC
Organism: Anania fuscalis; assembly: GCA_950371115.1. Lineage (NCBI taxonomy): Eukaryota > Metazoa > Arthropoda > Insecta > Lepidoptera > Crambidae > Anania > Anania fuscalis. Next base: position 9,890,627 of record OX493343.1, on the reverse strand, counting down.
GGTTATTCGCGTTTAATGTAAAGTCTTATCCCTGTTTGGGATATTTTATTTATTCTAGTTGAGATCGAGTCTGGGAATGCCAGAACTGTTAGACCCTGGCAAAATATATCGTCTGATACCTCGTCTACACACAAGTGTCAATATGTTAATTTCTTACTTCAAGAGCATGACGTTGGTGTGGTTTCTGGCGCATTTTCATTTAATATGTAGTGACTAAAATATAATCAATTATTTGACCGTATAGTTGCCATCGGGTATATTGTAGCAGACAAGGTGACCAAATACTTCTGAACAGTTTAAAATATCAATAAGTTCTATACACTACAAGTTACCATTAATATCTGAACATACATTATTTCATTAATATCTGAGCAGACGCTAGTCATTAACTTCTATACACACAACTAACTTATATGTTATTGTAGTGTATAGACCTCATTGGCATTTGAAACTGTTCAGAAGTATTTGGTCACCTTGTCTGCTACAATATATCTGATGGCGACTGTACAAAACAACTATAGTGGATATATCGACTAAGCTAGGCTGCGGGCTGTGATAAAGCTCATCTTCTTGGTTAGACATTTATGTAAGAAACACAGAATTTGGGAAGCCAAATAATCGAGAAATGTATAAATGTAATAGCTTGCAGGTTGTACTCGTATATGCGTAGTCTGTCATTTAATTTATATCTTTTATTTTGACCAAAAAAAAACCTAAATACCTAGATAGATAGATATACAGATACTCTATAAAAAGAAAGTTACAGGAAAAAGTACATTAAGATTAGCACAATTTAGATACTATGGAAAATATAGTTGCAATGATCTTCTGAAATTAAGGCACTGTTTGCACTTTAGTTTGGTAATATTATATCCAAAACCGGTATACCTACGCAATTTAGCAGTATTCGTTATACATAACTGAGCGCTGGTGAGTTTGCGGTACAGCCCGCGATAAATCAAGAACTTGCGAAACTGTTTCGGTTTTGGTCTAAACAATATGCGAACAGCGTTTTTCTGAACTGAAACACAGTGTCACTGATTTAGCGACGAGGTGTTGGCAATTTAACACATTAACATATATCTATACGAAGTTATTTTCTGCTACTATTCATTTATGTGAATTATTAAAATATTGAGCGCGTTCTTCCAGTGGCTACAATTATAGTTAGAATTTTGTGCAAATTATTCATGTTAAACCTAAAAGAAGGTAAGTAAAGTTAACAAATAATGTGTTAATATGTTAATTTCTATATCGATAGGTAGGTGTGTGTCACTGAAAGGCGCTTAAACTATCTCTCAAATATTAAAACAAAGTCCAAGTACCTTAATATCGTCGAAAGACTGAACTGTTCATAAAGAAAAAAAATCTGTTTAGAAAAGCAGATCTATAAAACTCTCAGTTTGTAGGGTATCATCGACAACTGCAATGGGCGTAGTCTCTTAATACCAGTAAACATCTAGCTAGAAATGATTTAAGCGTCTAATCCGCACTATCTAAACGCATGATAAACACTGCAGTATTGATGCAGTTGCATTGCCTGGGGGGCTATTACGGAATTTACGGATAAAAGCCGGAGATAAACTAGGTCAGAAGGATGATAATACACGTGTTCTTAGCTGAATTCCCCTGGGTGACATTGCGATCGGCCAGAAGCGTTAAATTTATATCGCAAGATGCCAATGCTTTGCAACGAAAACATACTACATTTTAAGGTATTAAACTGCTAATAGCAGCAGAATCTTTAGCACCAAAGAGGTTAGAACATTATAACTATGGCAAATATTAGGAAACGTAAGAGAACGGCAACCTTATTACCTAAAAATTTGCGATCAGCAATAATCGCGCAGTCATCGCCTGATTGATGATTATTATAAAAATCTATTGTCAGCGCTTTCAGTAGATTGCTTAGTTTTTGTTTTTTGACAATTTGTGATTTAAAAGTCAGAATTGCTCAACTTTAGCTATCGCATTGCTTTTGTAAGTTCATTTTCGGAGTCAGGGTGCGGAAGAGTGTTTGGTGCTCATTTATTTTGTGTTTTTATTTTGACTTCATCATCTACTGCTGAACATAGGCCTCCTCCAGTGACTTCCAGATCGGCCGGTTGGCAGCGACCTTTACCTGCGGCTTCCTGCAAACTTTATTAGGTCGTCTGTCCACCTTGTGGGTGGACGTCCCACGCTGCGCTTGCTCGTGACCTCCATTCCAGAACCTTTCTGCCCCATCAGCCGTCAGTTCTACATGATTTGTGCCCCGCCCACTGCCACTTCAGCTTGCTTAGGCGACCCAAAATTAAGCTTTGCCCTTCCACCGCTTCGAGGATTACATATCGGCTGGCGGTGAAAATAATATATTAGCGATCTGTGTAGGTTTTGAAGAATTTAGATTCATGAAGCTGCTTAATAAAATATACAGTGTTGTTGTTAAGACGTTTATAGGCGTTGACAAAAGTATTTATTTTTTATGTTTATATTCAATTCTCTTCTCCAATGTCTTGCACCATTTCCCTCACAACTGGAGTAGAGCTAAGCGAACAGTCCGCCGCGTTGGCTTCCCGTGATATTAAAGCATTAATTTACTGCAGCATTATTAAGCGCAAAAATTGGTCATAAATAAGCGTTTGTGATGCAACGTGACAGGGCTTAAGGATTTTTATTCAAGACTTATATAACCATTAACTATTTTCCACCCTTTATACAACATGTAATTAGATACTGTGAATAATAATAATACGCGTAATACACATGCACGAGTCAATGGTTAGCTTATTTCATGGTATGGCTAATGCTCATAAAAACTTAAAAAATGGTTCACAAACAGATATTTACACGAACAAGTATTCAAATAGACCGTTAGCTTTCCTTCCTAATATATATATTTTTTTATAATATTCCACTATAAGACTAGCCAACACATGTAAAGACAAGGTTGGCGTGGCAAAGGTGGCCAAGTTACTAAAGCAGTTACGTAACGCAATTCCTTCAAATGAAATAAAATCGGAGTCTAACTTTTTTTTAAAACAAATCCAGTATTTTTCAAATCCTAAATTAGGCTATAAAAAAACATCACAATAATCAATATTCCAGAAACTACTTACAAATGCTTCTATTGTTAAAATTAGCAATGCTAGTCAAAAAACGAATCAAGAGTCCAATAACAAACTATATTGAATACTGCTGACCACAGGCTAGCTAAAATAATTACAGCCTTCGTCTGGCCGTCAGATCACGACGCCTAATTTTTGAAGTCGTAAAATTTACGACAAAGGGATAATAATCCCAAGTACGGTCCGCAACGGACGTGCCGAGGTTCCCAGATAAGTGGACCGTCAGCAAAAAGAGTTTGGCTAGCTAAGAATGGAGGTATAGCTGACGAATATTTATGACGAATGTGATAGGTTGTAGTACGTTAACGTTTGTGTTATTTGATAGGAATATCGCTAACATTATCCTAATGTATCTAGATTTTACTTACATCTGGTTTAAAACACCAAGTAAATCTGTCAGTGACAGGGACTTGACTTAGCGTGTTTGTTTTATTTTTAATTTACATTTTTTACTTACGAGATACATTCTGTCAAAAAAGTTTCGGGAATTGATTTGTTTATGGTTCCAAATTCAAAATTATATTTTTTTGTTGTTGTTAGATTGGCTAGAACTAGAACTGTTTTCCATTTTGGCGCGGAGTTTGAGTTACATCTTATAATTAGATTAAATACAGTATTATTTTTAGTTATACCATATCTAGTGTGTATTGCGAATTTCATAATGGACAAAAACATCGAACAAAGAGTTTGTCTTAAATGTTGCATCGCCAATGGGATTTCGTGTTCGGAGTCTCTGAAAATGTTACAGAAGGCTTACGGTGAATCGACTTTATCAAAAACACGTGTTTATGAGTGGTACAAAGCGTTCAAAGCGGTCGAGATGTGATGGAAGATTTGCCTCGCTCTGGTAGGCCATCAACGTCTGCTACTGAAGATAACATCGCAAAAGTGATGGAAATAGTGACTGAAAATCTTTATTCAAGTTTGAGATAGCTAGCCGTCGAACTTTCTGTGTCACACGAGTCGATTCGTACCATTTTAAATAATCAATTGGGTATGAAACATGTTGCCACTCGGTTAGTCCCAAAAGACCTGAATTTTCTCCAAAAACTCAATCGCAAAAGAGTCGCTGAGGACATGCTAGAACGAGTCAATTCCGACCCAACATTCATGAAACGCATTGTTACTGATGACGAGACGTGACATGCAAACTAGCCAACAAGCTTCGGAGTGGCGCCTTCCAACTGAACCGAAACCGAAGAAACCGCGCCAAACTCGATCGAAAGTCAAAGTCATGTTGACTGTTTTCTTTGACTGTCGCAGTGTTGTGCACTCAGAATTCTTGCCAGAAGGTCAAACGATAAAAAAAGAGTATTATTTAAGCGTTATGCGGCGTTTAAGAGAGCAAATTAGACGAAAAAGGCTAGATTTGTGGAATGAAAATTCTTGGATTTTGCACCACGATAATGCGCCTTCCCACAAGGCCATCATTGTGAACGAATTTTTGACAAAAAACTCAACAAATACCATCGAGCACCCACCTTATTACCAGACATGGCTCCAGCCGACTTCTTTCTTCTTCCTAAACTCAAATTACCACTTCGTGGCACCCGGTTTCATTCGGTAGAAGACATTAAGGAGAATTCGCAGCGAGAACTGAACTCGATTCCGGAAAAAGCGTTTAAAAAATGTTTTGATGATTGGATTATTCGTTGGCGTAAGTGTATCGCTTCTGAAGGAGCATACTTTGAAGGTGATAAAATAAATTTGGATGAATAACTAACATTTTGTGTATTCATTAACATCAAGATATATGTATCTAATAATTTTGTTGCACATTCTTTATTACGTCCTATAATAATTCTAACTATCTCTTTTTAATGTGAATGTAATAGTTAAGTATAAATCTCCACACAAACACACACTACTACGTCGTCCTATCAAATGCGTCGCCCTAGCATAAATAAGAGTAATCATGAGTATCATGACACAACGGCTAACGTTAACCCGCAACTGCTATCCAAAATAAACTTTAAAAAAGCCATCGCTCATTTCACCTCCAAAATAAACAGCGAACTTATCTTTACGGTACATAAAACGGGTCATTTTTACCCGTTTCCCGGGTCATACTTGCCTGTTTCCCGGCCGGTCATATTTTAAAAAGCTTGAAGCTGCGTCCCACAGATAACAGCCTATCGGTTATTTACTGACCACAACCACAACTTACCGCTTTTTGTACCTTTCAAGTCATCGAGATTAGATCCGTGTCGAGACGAAATTCGGTTTTTCGCCAAGAAAAGGATTTTGGTGGATTTAGTGATGCCACAAAACAAAGGATTTTATGTATGAAAATAACTTCAATTTCCAGTATTTTTAATGTGTAGGTGTGTGTTAGTGCTTACTCCACCATAGTTATGAATAGATACATATTATCAGCTTCCTAAAAACTATTTAAAAACAAGAAACCTGGTACTATTTAAGATAGTAGGTACTAATAACGAGTAAGTTTAGGTCTTTTGTCATTATTGTGAAAGAAAGTATTATAATAATATATTTTTATCATCTTTGATGATTGCCAAGAATTTATTATTGTGACGACATTGAATTTAGCCGCATGATCGCCCAAATAAAACAAAAGGGAGCTGAAATAGCCGAAAATATAATTTATTACTTTACCGTCACTGTTGTATTATCTACGGGCAACTAATGGAATTATGACGTCCTGTCTCACTTGTTTACGGAGGGAGAAAGCGAGACAACGCGTTGTTGTCATCGCTACAATAAATGCCTTTCTTAATACAATGGATAGGTTCAATTATGTGGATGTGGTCTGAGGAGCGCTGTGTTTTGTCAGAGTAGTATGACGTGGCATCTGATTCTTGACTTACACATTTATAAACGAAGTGCGAATACATTCTCTGTGGATTTGGTTGGGAATGGAACTAGCACTATAATAATACTTTTTTATATAATAGGTTGGGGAAAAAGTTTCTTTGCATTTTTTAAGAAAATTTAAAACATTTTTTAATATAGTTTATTTACATTTAACTAAAAATTATGTAGGTACCAATTTGTTCGATAACTTTTTGCCATCTTGTAGGTAGGGACATGATCCTATTGCTATAGAAATTTTGGGGCTTCTGATCAAAATACCGCGACAAGTGGTTTTGGCAGTCCTCTCGTGATGTTAACCTGACACTGCCTAGAGAATTCTGAAGAGAGCGAAACAGGTGGAAATCTGAAGGTGCAAGGTCAGGACTATACGGCGGATGCATACACCTCCCAGCCAAACTCTGTTAATATTTGCTGAGTGGCTAAAGATGTGTGAGGTCTAGTGTATCATGATGAAAAACCACACCCCTTCTGTTGACGAATTCCGGCCGCTTTCTCTCAACTTCTTGCTTTAATCTCATCAGTTGTTCGCAGTAGAGTTCAGAATCGATGGTCCTCCCTGGTGGTAACAGCTCATAATGAATAATGCCCTTCCAATCCCACCACACACACAGCATCACCTTGTTGCGTGTTAACCCGGGTTTTGCCACAGTCTGTGAAGCCTGACCGGCCTTTAACCACGACCTTTTTCGCACGTTCTTGTCGTACGTGATCCACTTTTCATCACCAGTTATCAGCTTCTTCAAAAATGGTTCGGTTTTATTACGTCAGAAAGAAACACAAATGAGCACACGGTTCATTAGGTTTCTTTCAGTGAGCTCGTTGGGTACCCAAATATCATGCTTTTTAGTGTACCCATTTTTTTTCAAATGCGCCAAAACTGTTTAGTGATCAATTTCCAGTTCTACAGCTACGTCGTAACTATTAATATGCCGATCTTGCTCCACTTTTTCAAAAAATGGCATCAATTTTATCCGTAATAGGGCGACCAGAGCGACGTGCATCTTTGACATCAAAATTTCCGGATTGAAAACGCTTAAACCAAATTTGTGCTACTCTCACAGACACTGCACTAGGTCCATAAACATCGCAATTTTTTTTCGCGGCTTGTGCTGCATTTTTACCTTTTTTGTAGTACAATTTTAAAATGTATTGATTTTCTTCACTCATCTTGACAGTACCAAAAACAAATTAAAAACACACATTTTCCTAATTTGAATTTGGAATTATCTTCTTTAAAATTTAAACTTTTAGTGATACCAAAACCAGCCAGATACAAATAGTACAGCCAAAGAGATTTTATTACAAGTTCATACATACTATTGCGAAAATACTTTTTTCCCAACCTAATATATTTTTAAATATTGGACAACATCACATACATTGCTCTGATCATAAGTATCCGAAAGCACTTGTGTTATAAAAATCAGAAACAACGACGATACCAAGACCCGCGACAATGTAGATAAGTTTGTTTTCTACATTGACCCGACCGGAGATCGAACCCGGAACCTCAAAGATGGCGACGCCAGTAGTCCAGCGTGCTCTCCTCGCGATTACGGAGGTCGTTGAGCACGGTTGACGGAGTTAACGGAGCACTTAATAGCCAATTGAATGCTTTTCTTCAGAAATTTACTTTTGGTCCAATAGAATAATCACGCCGGTGCCACGACACGAGGTCTACAAAATATAAAAAAGCTTTTTGTGTAAGTTTCAGTTCTTCCGTGATCAGTGCCGAAATATAGCAGATTCAATTCAAACAAGGGAATACAATCCCACTAATATTATAAATGCGAAAGTTTGTGAGGATGTTTGGATGTTTAGAAGTTTAGATGTTTGTGAATCAATCACGCGTAAACGGCTGAACGGAATTGAATGAAATTTTGCACACGCATAGAATACAATCTGGATTAACATATAGGATACTTTTTATCCCACTCAAATGTTCCTGTGGGATATTTCCGTTTTTTTACCGTTTTGCGTTATTTATTTGGAATACCTAACATCTTGTAGTCCACGCAACTGCAAAAGAAATATATACGCATAAATATAAACGCATACAATATGATGGTAATAATCCCACAACAATTTTTTTAACCATTGCTAAGTAGGTATATTCCTATATGTAGTGACAATGAGCTGATCATATTTGTCGTTTGTCTTTGAGTGGAGATTACAACTAGTGTTGCCCAAATTCAGTCTTGGTCTTGCAGTCTTGGTCTTGTTCTTGCGTTTTTGCAAGACCAAGACCAAGAACAAGACCGCGTATTTTTAGCAAGACCAAGACCAAGACTGACCGTGCAAGACTTGAGCAAGAACAAGACATAGCCTGCAAGACTCTTGCGTCTTGCAGCTAGGACTTAGCGCTATTTCACTGAGTAGTTAGGTGTAACAGTTCGGTGTATAGGTAGGTACGCTTAGGAATTCTATGAGACGCAAAAAACTGTATCAAAGAATATGAAAAACTGGACCTATGCGCATTACGACTAATACCATAAACATAGCGAATAAAAAAATATCTATTAAAATCAAACTGAGTGCATGCATAGTTATGTTTTAACCCGTGACGCGTCCCGCGCACTCCAGGGTGTGCTTACCTCAAAATAGCCCCGTAGCGTCCAGCGCACCCGTTGGTGTGCCTACGAGGGCATGAAATGAAATGAAATGAAATGAAATGAAATGAAATGAAATGAAATGAAATGAAATGAAATTCTTTATTCTGTATATAGGCCCTCTTCCGGGCACTTATACACGTCCCAACATATAACTTAGCCCTACCACCGCTTCGGGACAACATATCGGCTGGTGATGAGAAGAAACGGCGCAAGAAACTCAGTCACCTTTGTCAGCCTGATTTTATTACAGGAAATACAATTACAATAAAGTGTAAGTGCGAGCTAGGCAGGCTATTAAGTCCATGCACTCTTGTCGTTCAAGTAATCTTCAACTTTGTAGTATCCTTTTTCCATAAGGATTTTTTTAATGTGGTTTTTGAACTCATAAACAGGCAAGTCAACAAGAGTTTGTGGTACTTTATTGAAGATTTTTATACATTTCCCCAAAAATGAATTACCCACTTTCTTTAATCTGAAGCTCGGAATGGCAAGTTTATTTTTATTTCTAGTATTATAATGATGTGAATCACATTTAAGGCTAAATGAACTTGGGTTTTTTCTAACATACATAATATTGTCAAAAATGTATTGTGACGCTACTGTTAATATTTTAATATCTTTAAAGACCTCCCTCAGAGAGTCGCGAGGCCCAAGACAGTATATTGCACGTACAGCTCTTTTCTGCAACACAAAGATTGACTCAATATCAGCAGCTGAGCCCCATAGCAATAGACCATACGACAACAAGCTATGAAAATAACTAAAGTATACAAGTCTTGCCGTTTCGACATCAGTTAAAAGCCTTATTTTCCTCACAGCATAAGCCGCCGAACTGAGCCTTCCTGACAAGGCAATTATATGGGGACCCCATTGCAGTCGGGAGTCTATTGTAATTCCCAAAAAGGTTGTTGAATTGACTGCATCTATATGATCGTCTGACATATTAATATGCGTACTGACCTGCCTCACATTGGGCATAGTAAATTTGATAAGCTTGGTTTTTTTTGCATTAAGTAACAGATTGTTAGCAGTAAACCATCGTACTACTTGAGAGAGAGTATCATTCACATCGTCAAAGGTAGCTATACCTCGGTCAGTTTTAAAAATCAATGATGTATCATCTGCAAACAATACTATCTCACAAAGGTCTTTAGTAAAGTAAGGAAGGTCATTTATATAAATCAGGAATAATAAAGGTCCCAATATAGAGCCCTGGGGCACACCCATGCTTGACTTTTAAAGCCGTGTCTATGGCGGTAACTCGTTATTTTTTACCGTTCTATGAATATTAACGGCCAGTCTAGTTATCAACAGGTCAGTATAGACCCGAAAAAAAAGAAACTGGGTAAAGCCAACACCCAAAAATTAATTAAAAATCGAGAGTGAGTTGCAATTTTTTGTAAGGTCGGCCATTTTGCTTTCATTGTTTTGACGACGAGTTGGAGGAGTACCTTCTACGTAGTATTATTTGATCAGTGGAGTACCTGAGAAAACCAAGAACTGCCAGCTCGGAAGACATTTTAGATTGGTGGAGGACGCATGAGACAGAGTATCCGATTTTATCGAAAATGGCCCGTGATTTTCTCTCAATACCTGCAACTTCAGTACCTGCTGAGAGGTTATTTTCTAAAGCATCATTAGTAATTAGAAAACATAGAAAAAGGTTAAGTGATGAGTCAGCCAGATGGTTACTTTGTATTAATTCTTGGTCAAAAAAATTGATATAAAGTATCATAACCTAATGATAAAGCTGTTGATTTGTGTTGTATTTTATTTTTTATTCAAATAAATGATAAATCGTAAAACACTTTTATTAAATTTCTTATAAGTTGAGGGTTCAATCTCTTTCTAGACAGATAAGTATTGTTCTTCAAAATACAGTCAAGTTATTGTAATTAATTTGTTTTTTTACATGTTTTAGCAAATGTAAGCTTATAAATCATAAATGTTTATTAAGAAACAGTTACTTCCATGGAAAACGACATATAGGTCAGTTGATTTTTCGAATTTCTTATCAAATCTTCAGTTATTTATTAATCTGCTTGATCTTTACTATGGCTATGTTAATTCAAGCTCACAATGTTCCAATTCTAATACGTTTTTCTAAGATTTAAAGTAAACTTTAATAAATAGTAATAGACTAATAGGTAATTGCAAGACTTGCAAGACTCTTGCTGCAAGACCAAGACCAAGACCAAGACTGGGAGCGCAAGACCAAGACCAAGACCAAGACCAGGTGTATTGGCGCAAGACCAAGACCAAGACTGGCTAAGTCTCGTCCTGTTCTTGCATTTGGGCAACACTAATTACAACCTGGCAAAAGCAGTGCCCTGTGACAGAGTAGGTCGATTATACCACAGAGTAAGTATTATACTTCGTAAAAATTATACTAATATACACAAAAGATATTGGTGCCGGATGGAAAAAATTGTCATAGAGTTGTCTTAATTGAGAGAGCCTTATACTACAGCAAAGGACAAGGTGACCTGATTATAAAAATAACGATGGCTAGGAAACAGGCTTTAAAATAGTTAGGTATATACCTAACTTACTACGCCTTATCATATTGCAAAAATGCTATGCACAAAATGTGGAAACACTTAAACAACCCCAAAACTGGTTGAACAAGCAAAAATAATTTTCCGCCATATTTACAAGTAGTTTCTCTCATATGCAAATGTGTGTGTGCGTTATATTAAAAAGGCACACAGTCCGCGAGGGTGCTGGCGTTGAATATTCATAGTGTTGTAGATCGTATCGCTTAATAAACACCCTGTATAACTAATCCGGTCGTAAAAGAACAGCGCTCATACGGCGCTTGGAAAGCTTTAGGAGAGTTAGGATCAATCGTTTAACTATTATGTTGTGGATTGCGGTTTTTGACACGTTAGCAATCGACCTATGCACATAATATTATGGTGTAAGGTATGTATAATCATGCCTTCTGACTTCATATCGTAACCTATGTTAAGGTGCTTGAAATATGGAGAATTCATAATTTAGATATAATTGAGTTTAATATAGAAATGAAAATTTTATAAACGATATTTATCAAATTTCAGACCTTTTTTTGCTTTATAAGGTCATAACCCATCCTGTTTACCTGTTATATTTAGTTATTAAATCTAAAAGGTATACCAAAGGTATCAAAAGGCATACAGGTATACCCAACCTGTATACCTGTTATATATATACCTTTAGCTTGCTAATCCGTCTGGCTATGTCAGCGACTTTAGATAGTTTACGGATCTCCTCATTTCTGATTTAATTTCGCAAAGAAACACCGCGCATAGCCCTTTCCATAGCACTCTGTGAAACTATGAAACTACTTTAAATATGAAAGGGGAATTTACGAGTTATTTTACGTAACGTTATGTATTAAATATATGTATATATATGTAGTATGTATAAAATGTGAAAGTTTTTATGCCAACGGATCGCAGCCGCTTGCTGTGTTCTGTGGGAAAGGTGTATCCAACAGTGGACTTTCAAAGGCTGGTGTAAATATTGATAAATAAATCTGGTAAGACTTAATATTTCAGTTTATTTTTAATTAAGAAGTAGCTTTTGGGCACTCATCGTTTGTCTATTTAATTACTTTTATACATTTTTAATATAAGTATTACTGTTTCGTGCCCAAAAAATAGACAGTACCTTAATATTTATGTCATTTTATGTTCCCATGGGAAAACAAATCATTTCTCTTTGACTTAATTCTGAAATCTACGCAGAGGAAAATGGGGCAGAAGTGTATCGCCATATTTTTAAACCAACAGGCCTTCGAGACAATACAAACATTTGGCAAGCGTTGCCAAAGAAAACAAAATAAAAAATGCTGCGGCTATGCAAAATAAAATTACCATTGTTCATTCTTATTCTTTATTATTAACTTGCAAAGTGCTCATAATTAAGTACTTTATAGTTACCTTTCGACAAACAGTGTAAGGTTTTGTGTATTTTTCGTGACATAAAAGTTTGTAAAAACATCTTATTGGAGTGTGGACAGTAATAATAATTAGGTAGTAACTCTATTTCATAAAAAACTCTCATATTTTAATTTATTGTATTATTTGCCGTGCGCCCTTAAATCATAATATTCCTACGTAAATTTTGTAAGTGTCATGGAGTTTCGGGGATATTTCAAATTCTCGCTAACCAATGACGCATTATTTGCATGAAGTTTCATCAAATCGGATTCCGAAAATTCGCATGTCACTAAAACAAATAAATACCGAAAACTCCCACATTGGACCCCACTCCCTCGTGTATAATTCGATCAAACGTCAACGGGTCATTAACCCCGTTCGGATGACTGCGGTCGGAACAATTCAATCGCAAAATTAAACTGTCAACTGACGTCATTGTGTGTTCTCTTGTTCGTTGTTAAATAAGTGCTGATGTGCATTTTCTCCGCCAGGTGGCGCATATGAGAATGATAGAGAGAGAGATAAAATGAAATTATTGAATAAGTGCATCAAATTATTGTAGCACTATGATGTGTAGTTGTAAATTATTCAAGTGTCTTAAGAACACTGGACCACCTTCCCCTGTCTCTATGGTTGTCCTCTACCTTTGTTATATTTGAAAGAGATCGCATTTAGCGATATCACCGCAAATTACTAAATATAATGTATGTAAATTACTTTCTATAATGTGAGAGAGAGAGAGTTTACCTTATCTATCACACAGCCAGTGCAGACGACATGAAGTAGAAAGACAATTTCTGTTTGGCCAAAAAATGTGATTGGTAGAGTAGAGAGTAGCCTAATGAATTTTTTTACCATGTAACAACTTTACGAGACGCAAAATTTAAAATAAATACAATATTCATTGACTTATATATTACTTCGTAAGGACAGGGCGGACCACACGTCTGGGTGTTGGACCTAAAGAGACCCGAAAATGACCCGACCGAGGCCGATGTGACGTAGTCAGTGGTCGGCGGTCATCGTGATCTGACATTTGTATAAAAAATTAAAAATGCCTAAATGTTCACTGAAAGGTTGCATAAATTACGACAGAAAGGTCATTAAAACAAATTCAAATTTTACTTCTCACCAATAATCCGCATATTTAATAAACACTAAACTTATTTACATTACTTTAACAATTTTCCAACTTCTTTGTCAATTTTACGAAGCAACGCCATATTTACCGTGCAAAACCGATACAACTTTGTAGCGGCGTGCATTAGTGCTCACAGTGCACTGAGTGCAGTTCAGTACATGCGATGTAATATAAATATTTTATTTTATGATGATTTATTGAATACTTATTTTAAGTTTACGTGATAAAGCACTATGAGTCAAAAATTGAAAACATGTCAAAAATAACAAAAGGCATAAGTAAAAAAAAATGTTTTATTCGAAAGACAGTGAAATGTAATTAATAAATATATATAAATTATCTGATATAGTTTTTTTAGAAAAGTTTTAAGGTATGATTCCGTATACTTATAAAAATAAATTGTATCCACAAACACCCAAATATCTAGCTCCAAACTAAGCAAATCTTGTGCTATTGCCACTAGATACAGATAATAAACATACTTAAATATATTTATAAACTACTTAAATTCATTTATAAACATCCATGACTTAGGTGCAAATGCTCGTGCTCATCACACTAACATTTGCCCCTCGCGGGAGTCGAACCCGCATTGTAGTCCGGAGCGCTACTACACCAGATGGTTGTCGATGTAATCTCATATAAACTCATATAGAAAATATGGGGACCAGCACTACTGCGTGCTGCTGAATTCGGAATCATACCTTTTGTTTCATTTCGAGAGATAGAGAGAGATATTGTTTTTTGTTTTATAGCTTCAATTATATGTATAGATTAGTCATCATTACAACTTATAAGAAAAGTATAGTTTTATTTAAAAGTAATGTTGATGTTAAAGTATTTACTAATTACTTACATACAATTAAACAGAAACAAAAATATAAATATTGATATTCATTATAAAGACATGAAAATTAACGAAGTAAAACAAACGAAGTTCCTAGGTTTAACTATAGAACAATAAGTGAATTGGAAAACGCATATGGATAATGTTTGTACAGCAGGCGCAGCGCGAGAGCTGCGGGCGAGCCACGCGAATGCGACCTTTAAACTGGCTCGAACGTGAACCAGAACTGCACGCGCGCAGATCGCGCGCATTGTACAAGCCTTGCATGAGTTGCGCTAAAGAGGCGCACCAATCTGTTGCAGTAATGGATCGCATGACGCGCGCGTGCAGCTCGCGCGCAAATCGCGCGCTGTGCGCGTCCTGTGCATTCACGGCGCGTTAGCCAGATCTGGACCTATCCTTACAGAGTCAATAAGTTTATTTATGCTTTAAAGCAGGTTAGATCTGTAACAAAAACTGCGATTGCTACCTATCATGCATTGTAGGTTCTAAATTACGCTATAGTTTACTGATGTGATACTACTTAATATAAATAGAGCTTTTATTGCCCAAAAAAGATGCATAAGAGCAATATGCGGCGTCCCTCCACGAACATCATGTCGTCCTCTATTTGCACAGTTGCAATTACTAACATTGACGTCCCTGTATATATTTGAAACATGTGTATTTGTAATGCAAATTATGCATATTTTTAATAGGGCATTTGACATTTATCCACGGAACACAACAAAACAAAATATCCTGTTACTACTAAAACTCCAATAACAATGCAGTATAAAAAAAGCTGTATAACAATGAGTATAATTTTTTTTTCAATAATATACCTAATGAATTCAAAACATTAAATAATAATCCATTTAAAACAAAATTGAATAAGTGGCTAATCTCACATACCATAAAGGAGTTTTTTAATTAATAAATATTAATTTCAACATAATTATGATATGACTGACATCTATGTACCTAATTTAATTTAATGCAATTTTAGATTAATATTATATTTCATTTTAGTTTAATTTTATATTTAATTTGCATGCCTCGTGTTGACTAAACATGCTTGGTACGTTCATTTTAAAACAACTATGCATACCGTGTTTAAGCAAATAAAGATTATTTTATTTTACCTTAATTCATGTTGACGTATTTAATTTGAAAAAGCAAAAAGTTATATTTACTCTCATAATACTTTAAATATAACATCTGTGAAATCAAAACTTTTTTCTTAGTTCCTCTTTCGTTATAAGCCGCTCTTACAAGGTTACTTAGGAGTAATTTTGTGGTTACTCTATGATGCTATTTGACAGTTGACATCAAAGTCTAACAGATGGGGTTAGTGTGTCATGTATGGAGGAAATGCAAGGCGATATGTTCTGTCAGCCGTATCTTTACTTTTTACATCAATGACAATATTTCACATCTGTGGGCATTTCTCCATTTACAAAGAAAGGTGCAATGAAAAATGCTCCAGCATTTATTCACAATCAAATCCCAGAGTCGGGCGAGTCTGGCAGCCACTTTTTCTCCAAATTTAACCGCAATTAGTCCAGCCGTGATTTATGCGTGTTTTTACGGAAACTACCGGACTAATGTTATCGTCCACGCGACCGAGCCCGTAATAACTCCGCTTAGAACCGCCCTGAACACTGAACGAAAGAAACAGCCATATCAAATTGTTGGCGAAATTTATTGAGATCCGCAGAATAGATTAAAAACAAACAGATTATTTTCTGCATGGCAAAAACCTAACCTTGTAGCTTTTAGACGGTATTTTAATCTACTAATTTGGATAGTATTTTTATATACGATTGGAGGACTACTTCAGTCAGTTAAGTCGTATGGGGAGGCCTATGTTCAGCAGCGGACGTCCTATGGCTGAAATGGTGGTGAAGATGATGATGTGACTATTAATAATTTATTAGTAATTTTGTAGCTAGCTGTAATTGAGCAACGAAAAATTGAAGATTAATTCGTCATGCTAATTACTAGTAGTAACTAAAATTTATCAGATCCAATGGTTATATCGAATTATTGTTTTGTCATCACAATGACACATACTTAATTAGTTTTAAGTCATTATGACGTAATAGGTTCAAATCTACTTCCAAGATTTGATTTAATCATAATTGGATTACAAGTGACATTGACAAAAGAGAGTAATATAATACACCTATATTTAAAACAAAAAAATCGCAACAAACTTTAGTTCCTATCAGATATGCAAAAAATTTCCCAAACTTTGTGTATTCACAAAAAGTTCATTATCACATTTTTCCCCCTACCATTGATCGCAAAAAAAGAAGGGAGGGAACAAAGTGGGGGACGTTGATGGTGTTTGATCACAGTTATATCCAGTCCAGCGGGGTAACCATGAACTCTTAAAACAATCTCAAAGCTGTCAAATCTGTCAATTTTGGTACGTCATTACATACAAAATTTGACAGATTTGATAATGTTTGACAGATTTGAGATTGTTTTAAGAGTTTGTGGTTACTGCCCAGCCCTTTAGATTGGTAGAACTGTAGAACCCAGGGACTTTAACCGGTTGTTAACGCAGAAGAAAACTAAGATGAAATGGCGACAGGACTGCACTCTTGCAAATGTCATGGTAGACAGGGTTTTTGCCACAAATAACCACTATTAGGTGGTACTGATGAGTACCTATAATAAATCCCATCCCACTATATTCTATCCTACTTCCTACTTCTATCCCATCCCATAATTATAAACGCGAAAGTTTGTGAGGATGTTTGAATGTTTGTGTCTCAATCACGCGTAAACGGCTGAACGGATTTGGATGAAATTTTGTACACATATAGAATATGAACTGGATTAACATATAAATTAATTTTTTTCCCGATTAAATGTTCCTGTGGGATATTTTTCTGTAGGTTTTTTTTATTTGAGCATTATGCGTTATATTTAGCATGGTATGACACCAAACATCCCGTAGTCCACGCAAACAAAGATACGGGCACAGCTAGTAAATAATAAATATTGGACAACATCGCATACATTGCTCTGATCGATATATTTATTTAATAATATCTGTCCTTGGGGTTTAGACAAGTCGCAAACTTGTCTAAGGCGTTGTCTTGCGAAAATTTGACAATCTGGCCGTAGAATGATATTTGAATTTGCAAAGATATTCCGTTTTCCCCCTAGGTATTAAAAAAGCGATTTTACTTTTTGCAAAAACGTGATCATAATAAACTACAAATACCTTCAACGAAAAAGAAATCGGTCAAATCAGTAAAACTATTCTTCCGTTTTTGCGAGGCTATCTCACTGCAATTTTAAACGTTTAGCCAAATAAAAAGATCTGGTTTCAGTATGAGAATACTCCGCTCTATGATATACGATGTGGTTCGAAAGTCAAGCGTGGTTAAATGATCCGTCAGTCATACACCCAAAACTTTACCCGCGATATTCTAATTGAAAAAGTTAACACTTTCCATCAGCTATCAGAAAAGGCGAAATTATTAAACCAATTAAAAGTTGCCAACGTTAACTGAATCAAGGCACAACAAATTCCTAAGTTCTCCGCCCTCTGGTTTTATTTGATATTACGCCATTCTGACACATATAGCCCGTAAACTAAGCCTTTGTAAACAGCAACTTTGGAAATTACTTCGCAGTTCAGGTAATGATTTTAATTAAGCTCGATTTATTTATAAACAATTAAACATTATTTGGCAATTTTTGTAGCTTTTGCTAAAGATTCAACTAAGCTGTATAATTAAAAATTAAATTTTTTATTGTTTAACCCTTATCCGTTCATAAAACCACATTTACCTGATTGCGATAAAAACTGTAGTGTCGAGGGCACATCTGCACACTTATTAGGTACTTATTGTGCAAAAGTGGCTTTAGAATCGCAAATTGTCAGCCAAAAACAAAAACAATGCAATCTACTGACAGTGCTGCCAATAGATTTTTAACCGACTTCAAAAAAAAGGAGGAGGTTCTCAATTCGTCTGAACCCTTTTCTTAAGACCTAAAAATTTTCGTCGAAAAATTGACCCTTTATAACACCTTATTTTTATCATACCATTGGATGGGGGGTCCATAGAGGACCAATATTAGTTAAGGTTACTTTGCTGTAAAGTCATTTTTGGCGAAGTTAGGAGGGAAAAAATAGAGGACTTAACACTTAAAATTGTTTAATAAAAAAAGTTTAATAAAAAACTAAAAACCGACTTCAAAATGAAACTAAAAAGCCAAAAATAATATTGACTAAAACATACCTAATCAGTTCTTTTTGGAGTCGGTGCGAATGAACACATTTTAACTCTCGATGGCTGGCACGGACTCCAAAAAGAACTGATTAGGTATGTTTTAGTCAATATTATTTTTGGCTTTTTAGTTTCATTTTGAAGTCGGTTTTTAGTTTTTTATGAAACTTTTTTTATTACACTAAGCATTAATCGGACGATGACCGCTATTGCAAATTTTTAGGTAATAAGGGTGCGTGAAAGTTTTTGAACAAGTTGAAGACCACGAACGAAGTCGCGTGGAACATCTAGTCTACTATAAAATCCTCTTGAGGTCCCTTCGGGGCGATTACAAATTTATCTATAGACTAACATCGAAATCTTATTAATAAGTTTAATACAACTACACAATATATTTATTAACGAGTAAGCGGCTAACCAGCTAGGCCGTTACTAGGTCGTATAGGAAAAATACCTTATAAGAGACTTTGATATTTGATACATAGTGAAAATTATTATTTTAAACCCATAAAATTCAGTTATCTAATACAATACGACTAAACTATGGGGTCTTTTACAGTTTTACTTTAATCTTATCTTGTGTTTCCTTCTGTACATATTTTGACAAAAAAAGAACACAACAATCAACGACACTACATTAGGACTGATGCTAATAGGAGGTAGATTCTGGAATGAATAAAATAGTTCAGTTTTAAACGGTTCCTCTATTTTAGAAATTCAAATGCTTTTTTTGTACTAGGGAATACACAGTGGCTTTAAAGCAAGGAATGAATGGGAAAAGTTTTCTGTAAGAAATCGCGGGAAAAACACAAAAATGTTTAACAATAGGTTCCTACACAAAGCCTAGTATTACGAATAAAAGTTTATACCAATGAAAAGGTGTACTATAAAAGAACAAACGAGTCCATAAGTATCCGAATAACAGTTAATCGTGTAAAGTTCGCAACATCCATGACCTTATTTCGAGTCAGAGCCATTCCGAAGCATTCACACAAGTCCTTTCTCCCAAAAGTACCCAGCCCTCCCATTCAGAGCACGGAAATTTTGCTTTCATCCGTTTTAAAAATACATAAGTAGGTATATCCGTAACCCTTTTATGAATTTTTAATAAATTCCGTTTGTGAATACACAGATCGCGTCGCGAGCTTAGATTACATGTATTATTGCAGTAGTGTAGGCCGGAAAACCTGTAAAAAATTCATTACAAAGCTCGTTCGCGTTGTTTGAATATGAAACTTATTACGAGGGAAGTGAGTGGCAAATCGCTAACTAGTAACATCCAACTCATTTTCCGCCGACATTGAATATTCTGCCATGTTTGAAGGAAAAACAAAGTGTTAAATTGCGTGGGGAGTCGCCTTGGAGGTTCGGCGGGTGTAGTGGAATTTTGAGATTTATGTGCGGGGTTTTAGAGTTGGTTTTGCTTGTGGTATCTCCGGAGGCGTTGGTTTCTGTTACAGGAGACATGTAGAGGATGTGGGTCAAGTGGCAGGCAACAAAAGTGTGAGTGTTGCGACGCCGCTCAGCATCGTCCGGTTCCATTTTGTTTGCAACTTCAGAGTTAGGCTGAGAATATTAAGTAGTTTTATAAAAAAAATAGCGTAAAGTCTCTAGTAAAAACTTTTTGAAGTGACGGTTTTGCTTGGTCAAGTTTCACTGCAATTATTTTCTTATTCTTTTTTCGTATTATATTCTTCTTATTCTTACAGTTAGTCTATTGTTTAAGGTCACTGACCCTTGGCCTTGGTAAGACACGTGTCATTTCTCTACCTCATTTTTTCTTTTTATTATTACTGCAGAAATCAGCATCCTCTTGTTACAACAGTGCAATTTTGCTAGAACACCCAGACTCGAGCAGATTTTAAAACTTACTCAATTGAGCCGAGCCGAATCTCACGAACTTTGTAATGGAAACACTTTGCGTTCAAGGCGAATAACAATGCCACTTTGCCGGAATTTTTGTCTCTAAGTACTTTGAAATAATTCTGTTATCTGTTGTCTCAACGAATTATTACCGAAATTGAACCAAAACACTGTATAATTTAAGTTGATTATTTCTTAATCGACATAGAATGTAGCATGTTCAAACTAGGTGTTTCAATTGTAGTGCCCATTTAGTTTTTAGTCTGGAACTAGTAACTAGACTATACAACAACTATTATTATTATTGCTGTCGTGGTTTTTGCATTTTCGACTATCACCTCAGCAACGATGGTATTATGCGAAAAGTTTAAATTGAACCTTTTTAAATGAGATTGTTTTGCAAATGGCGCACTGGAATGTTAATGTCAGTCTAGATGGCTTAGCGTTGAAATTAACCGCGAGTTCAGTTCTAGTCAGAGGCTATTTAAAGGCAATTGTACTCTACTAGTTATATACTAGTATAAAACTTATATATTCGTCAGTAAGTCGTTTTACAAACTAGCGAAACAGTATTGGTCTCAGGCATATGTGTTAATAATCATGATTTATGATTATGACGACCCTCTGGTGTAGTGGTTAGCGCTCCGGACTACAATGCTTGGCGGTTGCGGGTTTGAATCTCGCAAGGGACGATCAACGGACAATCTAGTTACAGATTTTCGCAAAGTAACACCTGATTCTATAATTTTTTTAAAGTCATGGATGTTTATAAACGTATTTAAGTATGTTTATCCGTTATCTAGTCGCCATAGTACAAGCTTTGCTTAGTTTGGGGCTAGATAATTGGTGTGATTGTGAAAACAATTTATTCAATCATCATCATCATCATCTCCATCTAATTCAGTTCAAAGGGCACAATCTTCCGATGTTTTCAATCAACCACTGCCACCAACTACCTCTGTCAGTTCGAGCAGCTAATTTAGATTAATGTTTATATTTTTAAAAAGGTAAAAAATAATACTTATTTGTGATAAAAACTATTATATTAAATAAGATATCAATAGTAAAAAAATATTAAAAAATTGGGAAAAAATCTGTGGATTTATTGGATGGATACCCTAGCTCAAGCATGATCAACCTTTTCAAGGTTGGGTGCAATTTTTGATTTATGCAAAACCCTTGCGAGCCGCACATCTATAAAAGTCTACAATTCATCTATAAAACGCCAAACACAAGCGTTTTTCAAAAATTGAAAATTTGCTCGAGGGCCGGATGGCAAAAGCCCCGCACGTTGGTCATGCCTGCCTAGCTAGAAGTTTATTTAGTATTTAGAGATCCCCTTATTTTTTATATGGATGTAGTTGATAACGCATGATTAAAAAGAACGACTGCTTTATATTGCAGACAATTGCGTTTCCCCATTGCTGTTCAAATACTAGCAGTTCTAATGCAGAAGACAGCGGTAGAGGGTATGATAATAACTCTACATTATTTGGGATTGCGCTCGGCTGCAGGCTCGTAAACCCAGTTTATGAGATGCATTTGTGGCCAGCGCCTCTACGAGGTGCTGCCATCTAGTGGGAGGCTAGATGTAAGTATTAATAAAAATATAGTTTATTTTGAATTGACATCAAAAGAGAAACCTAATTATCTTAAAATAAGAGTAGCTGAAACAAAAGAAGAGTCACTATATTCAAGTGGTGTTTGCATAAAATTGTTTGGTAAGTAGCCAAAAAACTACTTAGAAATGTTAAATCAGAATAAGTATTATTTATTATACACAAGCGTTGGTAAACCTTAATACATAAATAAAATTTATATTCAATTTGGTTGTTGACTGTTGGTCTATTTTTAGGTTCAAATATTTAACTATTTTTTAGAATATCCTACATAAAATGAATTAAAATAAATTGTGGAGTAGCGTAATTACTCTTTCTAAATAGCAAGACAATACAAAGATTATATTTTTTTTGTCTATGAGCAGAGAATATGGAACCATTGTTTCAGAACGGCACTTGTTTTTTTACATTTCTTAATATTTTTACAGGTAAAAAGATAATAATCAAACGAATGATATTGTATTTAGTTCACGAGTTTTTGGAGTTACAATCAAGTTAAAAAAATAATTTCTAATATTATAAAACTTGTCATAGTTGTTTGGAGTCCGCGTATGCAATTTTAAAGACAAGAACTTCATATTATTCGGGACTGCAATTGTTTCAAGCTCGTGAAAACATTTTATTAGATGCATTCCGGTGGATTGCAGCTGGATTATCAGGTTTGGCTTCCTGAGTTATAGTTTTGTCTTCTCTACTCTTACTAATATTATTTAATAAATGAATTAATTTTTAGGTAGAAAACGAACTTTTCTATATTGTCTGTTACGGGTCTGGGTGGTGTGGTACCGTCGTTGTTTCTGATTTCTATAACACAAATGCTTTGCTACTTACCTTAGAATCAGAGAAATGTATGTGATGTTGTCCAATATTTATTTATTTTATTATTTCAATGTTTTGCGTGATTTGATGTTTGTTAATTAAACGCTTATAACGCGTTAACAGCTGAACAAAACTAGCTGATATTGGTCCCACATATAGATGTTAATCTAGCACTACATGGGTTAATTATATTCCGTTTTTGTGTTTTCCTGTGGGATAAATAACATAATCAACCTTTAGTTAGGCCTTAAAGTTATATTCTTTGGATATAACTTTAAGGCCTTAACACCACCCAAGTGCCTAAAATCTCGAATATGAAAATCAAATTGTCAGAATATCTGTTAATTTAATCTAAAAATTTAAAATACGATATGCTAGAAGAGGATTTAATAAATATCTTGAATTTAATAATTTTGATTTTCCGTTAAGTCCCTTGGATTAAAACATGCACAAAAAAGTGTCTATTTTTTCATAAATTGCAAATGTTCTCTTAAACGGCACAAGCTTTTTCATTACTGTTTTCACACAAAACAAGATTTTGGAAATATACATGTTTTGAATTGAGAGTTTTATTTGAAAATTCTCGTTAAAGGCATTAATTTCATATGAAACATGTTTTTCCGATTTTTAGAGGTCATCCGCACGCGCGAAAATGTATGGGCGCGGCGCGTCAAGGTCATTCAAGCGTGTTAAGGCCTTAAGATTTTAATACTTAGCTAAACCTCCACGTGCTAGAAAAAATCGGACCTGTTTTATATTAATTTGTCAATTAAGTAAAAAGTCCATGGATAATTTAAAACATTGGTTTAATGATATTTCGAGGGCAAAATAAGACGTTAAATGTACATTTGTTTACTTATGTACCGCTAAACTAAAATATATTTTAGGTGAACTTGCGCACAATGGGATTACTTTAGTACAAAATTAAGACATCATTCTGTCTCTGTCATCGTCATACAAACTGACAGCTACAGATGATGTTTAATACCGTGTTAGTGTTCGGGAATAAACTCGCTAATCCTGAGATGTGCAAGTGGGCCTTATTGAACTAATGGCGCTTGGTAAATAACCTGCACCAAATCGGTAACTATTTAATAAAATATAACTTAAAAACAAATCGGGGAGAAGCCCAGACTTATTTGTGATAACATAAAAATAATTTAAAGCAAACAGAGCAGTTAAAAGTATATTAAATACTCTCAAACCATTTTTAATAGCTGGGCAAGGGTCTTAATTAACAAAATTAATTAAGTGAAAACATTGAAAAACTTTAACGTTTTAATTTAAATTCTCAACTAATACAACTTAATCTACTAGACAGCTTGGATATTCATAAAAACAGCAATAAATATACTTTTTCTTTCTTATGGTGAAAACTCTTCGGTACCTATATTTAAATTTAAATTAATGCATTTCAGAATTTAAATAGGTACGTGCAAGAAATACAAAGTGAAAATATTTAAAAATTCAACTCTGAATAGCAAAATTTGTAATTAAATTGTATGATTTAAGCTTATAACAATTGAGCACTTAAGTAATTACTTATTTAAATAAGTAGCATAAGGGCTTTATTAAAAAATTAATAAATTGCTTTTATTTAATGTTAGTTTTTGTAGGAGTATTATTTCGTTTTTACGCCACTGGCTGAACTATATCTGTTTACAGAAATTCAGATCAAAAGTATAAGTATACATAAACTTATTTGGAAAACTTAACCGCTCTCTTATCTTGCAGCTATGAAATTTCTCACATTACTTTTGAAGGGTTAAAATGCAATAAATAAAGACTTATCTCACGATCTCGCCGCGTAATCATCCCGTTTATCATACAACGCTACATTAGCTGTGAACCCTGTAGCATCTTGAAATATTTCCCTCACTGATATTAAGATTCATTAAACTTTTACCAAGAGCGAGGACACGATGTCACATTTTTAATTAAATAGCTCCCAACTAAGAAAAACTGTGAAATGTTAAAACAGCACCTGGCATGTTATAAAGTGCTTTAAGCTATAATTATAAAGTGAATAATTAATATTGTCAACTTGCTGAGTTGCCGTTAAGATATAAAATAAATATAATTTATCGTGATCCTTGTGTTTTCTTATGTATTTGGGATAAAAGTTCTAAATATTGCAATATTTCTAAATGCATTAAAAAAACTTAGTTTTTCATAAAAAAGTTTAGGTATTATATTTGTAAATAAAACTGGCACACTACAAAATAGTTTTTTAATACAAAAGCTTATGTCAAACTTCATGCTGTCGAAACGAATTTAAAATTCGAACGCGCCGTTCCGAAACTGACTCTGAGTGCTCAGTCCGAACACGTCCCGTGCTCACTTCATTAAATTTAGCCTAAAAGTTCATCGTGCTGATTTGATATTCAATTTGCCGCTGCAGGGACTGCCATAAATTTTTTATAGGGGCATAAAGCGCCTGTCGGTGGATCCTTTTTCTATCTATGGTTACAAAATGTAGGCCGCACCAGGGATTTGGCACATATTTTGTAAGGGTTCCGAAATAATTATTTTATGTTGAGATATTTTATAAACTAGTTGAAATATAATATTTATCCCATTAATTTATCATTTGATTGTCAAATTAATAACGATGTGTTAAACAATAAGAATATTTTTACATTGTATCAATCTGACAGTTTTTTTAAGAAGTGAGGCGAGAGCAGGTAATCTAACGCAAAACTTTTACAGAATGCTAAACCCAAAACGAGCGTTAAAAAGAAAAGTGTTTTCGTGCAAATTCTGTGTATGTAGGTCAGATGTAATAAAAGCAAAGGAAAAGAAATTTCACAAGTCATTACGTGTTACGTATGAATAGGGACAAAGCGGGGAACGTTAATTATCATATTCGTTGCACGGAGCGCGTAATTTGAATAGAACCGAGCCACAAGGCTGTGCGATAATTTGGAGTAGGTAATCGTAGGATAATGCCACAATTTAATATAACAATAATACTAAGTAGAAAAATTACGCTGCAACGTGGCGATATTTTTTTTATCTCACCTACTTGTGTTCGTAAAGTACGTAATTTCTGAGGACCAGGTCCTTCAGAAGTCTATTAAAAATCATAGTTCATTATGTTTGCATCATGTACACTTTCATGCACACTTACCTACATGTTAAGGCTACGGTGTCCAAGTAAAACTACAAATCTGAAATCGGCCCGGATGACATAGTTGCGCGGCTATACGCTTTGACGCTAATGTAAATGTCAATTTTAAAAAAGTGGATTTTTAAATTGGCTGGGATAATCTAAGGATTTTGTGATAAAACGTTACCTTAACACATAAATGTTAATTCCTCAATTAGAGGCGATACGTGTGTTGTCTGGTTGTGTATTATTTATTCATCCAAATGTAGTTGTTAAATCAAACTATCAGAGATAACCAACTGGTTCCACGATACACTGTGTCACCCTGATTTGTCGCTGAAAATCTTCGATGACGCATCACATTCGAGTCGCTTAATTGCAAGTTTTGCTCAATTATGTGTTAATTACTCTGAGTGAACGCGTCGGCTTATTATTGACTTCGTTAAGTGTTCTGTTACTTCTGTATTCCTGCTTGTCGCGTGATGAGCGACTTGTTTCGTGTAATTTGAGTTTTGTGATACGCTTGCGGGATGTGAATGCTCATTTCGGCTGCCTATGTTATGCTAATTAGCAAGTCATTAAGGATATGTATTCTGGTCTTATATAGGAACTTTTTGTAAGATAATGTTACTGTTCGCTTAAGGCAACAAGACCACCTTAACTGTGTATTGTTGATTATAATCTTCATGTTTTTTGGGCAATGTTTCAAGTGAAAATGCTAAAATTTAACGTAGATTTTTTTTAATTACTGCTGCCATAGAAGTTGCAATTTACTTTAATAAATAAGAATAAATTGTATTATTTCAGAAAATAATATTAAATAAGAGATATTTGACAGTTAATAATGATAATTACACAAAACAATCGAAGCAAAAACTCTGCAATAGTTATTGTTCAACGAAATTGCTTAGTAACGAGTAGTATAGCTTTAGTTAATACAGAAATAATATATTTTTAGGCTAAAGAAAAAACCTAACGGATTCCCAGAGATTCAAAATTACAAAACTATAATAAATAAATATGCGCCTGTCTGTCATCGTTTCAAAGAAAGGAATCAAAATAAATGGAATATTCCATGAGCGTTTCCCAATGCCTGGTTTCCACGTCAATGCTTAGTCGACATTGAGTTACTTCTAAAAGCTCAAAAACACTCGTTTAACTATAAGATTCTTTGTGTTATTAAAATATTTATGTTAATAAACAGGACGCGTCTCAGCGACAGCAAAATATGAAATTGTTGGAAGTAAAAATTCTCGTTTTTAATGCGAAATCGCATTGTTTCGCTACACTCCAGATAGAGGTGCGGAAAGCGGTAATGAGCGCACGGTTTTTCCGTCTCCTTGCCTCTCGGCGAATGTATTGTGTGTTTGTTCTAGAGAATTAATCGTCCGTGGTTATTAACGGCTGTGCTAGATTTAGCACAGCAACGGAAAAACAATCTACAATCGAGTACTAATTCATATGCCATGCAGGGTAGTCTTGATTGGAACGCCGTCTTTTGCCGGTTTTAAAAACATCATACTAACTGTACAATTAGTTTAAAAAAGAAACAAAAACAAAGGAGTGCTGCTGATGCTGATATTATCTAAAGATATTTTTGTGTTAAGATGGTGCTTAATAAAGCAACACCTTAAATATTTTCTATTTTATAATTTGCTATTTACCCAAACTGCTTATTATGGCAGCAAATAGTTGGTAATTTATTTCCATTAAAATTACCTTCAAATATCGATGAATCATCCATATTTTATAAATAAAAGATGGACTTAAAACGTATATTAATACACCATAGAACCGAATGGCGCATTCGCAAAAGAAAACCAAAATAATGAATAAACCAACCAAAGTGACGATTCACAATTTAAATTATTTATCGTCTAAGTGTTAAAAGGTGTGGCATAGCCTTAAAATTGAACTAAAGTAATATGAAAAAGGAACAAAGTAGGTATAAACCGTTGACTTTCTCTTCATTATTTTCATGGCGACTGCTGATCGATGTCTGCGCTGCCAGTCATCGGGGATGCGGGGGAGCAGCGGAAGTGCCGGCCGGAACGGAGGGAGCTCGGCGGTTAATTGTGCGAAAAGCGAATCCCTTCGGTTTAAATATCGAACGGCTTTTTTTTGGGAGTTTGTCAGCAAGTCGAGAGTCGTAATGGTTGCTCATTTTGAGATAATCGGTAGATTTAAAAAAAAACATTTGGTTAATTCCTATTAATTATCACACATTGACAACAGAAACACAACTGTGTGTTTATCATGTAAGACCCCGAGTTTTATTTTCTGTTCGGTGTAAGTAGAGTAAAAAATAATACTTATCTGAAAATATTCAATGAATGGAAACATAACGACGTTTTATTGTGAAAATACAGTAGGTACTTTATATTATTATCTTCGAGCGTCTTTATTATTTTCCTGATTGTTTTTATAAAATCTCATTTATACCTAACGTTAAAAATATAAAAATATAAACATATTCAAACCACTCATCAAAATTGTCAAGGTTGTGAACATACCTGTGTTCCAAAGACCAGAATTTTTTTCAAGGAGCGTCCCTGATTTAGGTAAGCCAGTTTAGAAAATATCGTCTTTCGAATTGACCTTAACCAAACTGCAGAACCCAGAACCATCTTTATATTCAAGTTGAATTACCATACTATGACAGTGATAATCTACCTAGTACCTGTACGTTAACATGATGCAGATATTTAAATAATAAAATAAAAGATGTACCTAATTATTGAACAAGTAATTAATGAACGTACATCTCAAAATGTAATATATCCATAAAATTTTAATAAAGTAATCCGCTTGTAACGTACCATAGCAACATAGTTCAATAAACTATGTTCCGGAGTTGTGAAGTCCCGTCCAAGTGCTGTTACTTTTGAGTTGGCCCTTTTTTCATCGCGAAGAAATCGCTTAAGTTTACTCGTTTACTCGAAAAACGCGTCTTGTGGGCGAATCGCAGAGATAAAACTTATTTCTACTCGGCGTTAGGGCTTAGCTTTAGAAAAAAACAAACGTGAGCGTCTGAGGTTCCGTATCATCTTGTTTTTTATTTAGACACTTTTTAACCCGTAAATGTCAAGCAGACTTATGAGGAAATACTATCAATACTCGGTGTATTCATAGTATTTCCTATGTATATCGTGGCCCTGGGCTAAGGGGGTAAACAGTCAATCGTAATACCTACGTTTATCATTTCATCAATCATAAATTACAGATGATTGACTTGTGATTGATCAAATATCGAAACATTCAGTTAGTCACTTAATAAGTTTCACTATGACAACACTATGATTTAAAACAGCGAGTTAGGTTTAGTTTAGTTACAGGAAACAGCGTTTGGTCTTGAATCTTGTTTTTCTTAATTGCCACTTATAAATCAGTTGTAACATTATGTCACACTTAAAATATTTCCTGTTTCTTAGGCAATTGGTTTTGATTGAATGCTTTTTGTTAAATTTTCATTTTAAATACGTTCAGATAAAAGAAGCGTTTGACTTTAATCTTTTGGCGTAGTTCCGCGTCTAAAAGACTTATAATATCACAGTAAGATAAGATTCTTAGATGCAGAACCCTAAAAAGCGTACAAG
The DNA here is from genome assembly GCA_950371115.1 of Anania fuscalis. NCBI lineage: Eukaryota > Metazoa > Arthropoda > Insecta > Lepidoptera > Crambidae > Anania > Anania fuscalis. The sequence continues at coordinate 9,860,921 of OX493343.1, read as the reverse complement.
AAGCTTAAACCACGAAAGTATCTGAACAAATATCGGCATCGCGACTTGGGGATATTTATCTACATGATTTTTATCGCTTGAAGCGAAATGATGTAACTTGAATTTTTGGAAAATACTTACAAGAATTTTGTGGGATTGTTTTATCTTACCATTATTAATGTGGTATAAATATGTGTAATTGTTTATTTATTTATTGAATTTTAATATTTTAAATACTCTTTACATACAACAATAAATCCCTTGTTTTATATGTATTAACTCTTATGTCGAGTGTACGACTGAAGTTCGACAGACACTACGCTGACAGACGGAACTGCGACAAGCCTTAGGTCGACAGTACTAAACTGCGACAAGACACAGATCTAAATAAATTGGCCTCCTCCACATGAATTTTCTTCTACAGTCTGATACTGACGGACGTGTGATAAGATGAATGTATAAACGAATCAATGTATCGCTGTACACATAAAGCACTTAATGTACTTTATTTCAAAATCTCTGAATAGCAACCCTAAGGAGTCAACCCAATTTAGGTAGTTATTTTCAAGAACGGCGGGAGTGTACTTTCTGGAATATTTTTATTTTGTGCTTCAGTCGTACACTCCAGTCAGTCGAGGTATATTAGTAAATATAATCATCATGACAGCAACTATTTGGTTAAAGGGACAAACAAACCTATTGTGTGCAATTCTTTCACGATTTACTTTCGAAACACTAAACCATATATCGACTGCCCAAAACTTTACTTTTCTGATAACAAATAGATCACACATTTCATTTAATATGATAATTAAAACATCGTGCCGGTAATATATTCATGCCGATTGGTTTTTCGGATGAATGCGGCGGAGTGACGAGTGCAAAGGCGATTTGTATTCAGAGGAAATTTACGGGTTTTACAGTTTCCGTAATGGCAATGACAGATGGTGTATGCTTTTTTTGCCAATTGAAAATTATTAATGTGTACCTACTTATGTAAAGAGTTGATAATTTAGCTCATATAAACAATAAGTACAGCTCACAAGGCTTAGTTAGCTGTAGGTAATATATCTTATCAGTAATCACCACCAGTGGTGGTGGGTGGTGGTGCCACTGATATTATAGGGTCTTATTTTATTAGTTACCCTTCTATTAGGGGGCGATTCTGCACTCAAATACATAAACTTTTACGCAGATTATTAAGTGATTGTTTAGTTTGAAAAACACGATGTCCTTAGACATAGGTTATCAACGACAGTCATACACCTCAATTTTGTGACACAAACAAATCCTTACTTAATCACGTTCATTTTCAAATCAAGAAAATTAATTTGGAATCTTAATATGATTAGACGTAGACACGTGAGACGCCGTAAAATCTCATCAGACGCCTTAATATTTAACCCATTGTCAAGTGTCAACGTAATTGCACGATCCTTAATTAGAGTCGAAAGTGCGAGTGATTCTCAAAGTGTTCGAAGTGTCTGAAACGTCACTAAGCGTCGGGTGGTTGCTTTTGTGTCGAGAGCATTTTAAGTTGTCTTGATTTAAATGTTATTGCTCGTAGCTAAGGCGCTGCGCATATCAGGACGTTTGTTGACGTACGATACATTGAGTTTTTTAGTTATGAAAATCATTACTACTTTTCACGCCATGATTACTATTTATTGATAACTTTTACTTTCTGAAACATTAATGATCAATGAGTGAGATTTAAGCAACTAAAAATAGGCATAAATTATTGTTTTGTAAAGAATGAACCACAAATGATTCTGTACATTTGATTTAATAATAACTTTAAAATTGGAAATTAGTACATAACATTTTTATCAAACATTCTTCAAGAAAGTTTTGGAACCGCACAGGAGACGTATTTTTGAATATGTATTTCGAATTCCAATTTGCTTACGAATCGTAAGAATAGTGTACGAATTTCTTTTAATATGATTACCTAATTGTTGGTAAATTATAAGTATTTTTTTAACAGCTATACATTACAGTATTAGTCAGTTGTTTTATTCTTGAAAGTTCGTAGATATATATGCTGTTCTGTAAAACCATATCAGTTTATCGATATTATCAGTCATAATAGTAACTTTGGGCCTAAAGAGCCGTACTCGTAGCAACACGTAGCAGTACTCTCGTAGTGCAACGTATTACTGAATACTGCTACGAGAATCGTAGTCAAAGCTACGAGTAGAGACGTAGATCTTCGTAGTCGCGATAATTTAAGCAAAGTTATACTAAATCTTCACGTAATATCCGTCGTTTTGCATGTTCTGATTTTTAATGTGCGTACCTGAAACAAACAAAAAACAAATTACTATCACTTAACATTTTTCACAACATCCCAAATCGTGCTTTCACGAGGCTAAATCTCAAAGACCTTTTAGTTACAACAATAGCCAACAGACAGACAAACCATCCACTAGGGAAAGTTAATCGCATTCATTTGCCGAGAGATTGCACCCAGAACGCCTCGATTGAGGAAGCAAAGTTAAACTGGAAGTGTCCACGAAAGCCCCTGAGCGCACTTGAAAGGTCTTACTTAAGTAGCAAATAGAGTAGTTTGGAAATGTTTACGACTACTGTTGGTACCTTTTGGGACACAATTTTTTTCTTGGATGGTTTTATTTTTACACCAGCAAAAAAGGTTAATGGGATATGCATTTTTTTCTATAACTTCAAATGTAGAAGTTTTATCAGACTCCACTAGAATCTTGCCAAGACCATGAATATGGTCTTCAAAAGAATAATATTCTTTTGATGACCGAGGTGTTTGAGTATCTTTCCGTAATTAGTGTCCCTAATTAGTGAGCAATTAATATTTATTAGATAAATATTTAAGATAAAAATATTGTTGTAGTTAATAACATTAATCCGCATTTCATAATTGTAGCACTATTAAATAATTCGTCAAAAAGAAAGAGCATTCCTAACTGTAACTACAATAGCAAGAAAGCGGTCGAGACCGGAGGAAAGTTAATCGCATTCATTAGAGGGACTGCAGCCACAATTCGTGGATTGAGAATGTACAACTGCATGGAAGCGACTCTTTAAAATTTTATATTTTATCAAGCATCGAAAAAAAAACTTTAAGTTTTCTACAAATAAATCATCTTTCAGGCGATCGGAGATTTATTATGTAGATGTTAAAAATTGTGTATTATTGTTAAAATTGACTATGAAACGTATGCGAGGATAAGTTTGTACAATAAAAACATTGACAAGGATCTCTGATATTAAATATGTCGTTTATAGCTTCGACCTTCACTATGAATACCTTGGTGTATGACGATAATTACGAGAATTGAGACCTTGTATATCCAAACTGAAGAAACAAAGAACGGAAAAGGTTTTAGTGTGTTTTTTTAAATTTTAATATTGCTAACAATATCTTTGTCTTTTTTATTATATTTTATGCTTGTTCCAAATTGTAATCTTACTGTATGTTTATGGAGAAGTTATTAACTTTTTATTTGTTAATTTAATTTTAAAAATCTAGTTCTGTTTTTAAACGGACTTTTACACTTAAAAACATAGTTATTATAAAACGTTTTAGTCACTTCCAGCAATCGTTAGCTCATCAAAAACTTATTTGTCCGTGCGCAAACATGTTTGTTTCCGCAGATTCTCTTTGATATAATCTTAATGTCGGCTGCTTCACCTGTCCTGTCAGCGGATAAACTTGGCAGACAGTTTACGGTTCTAGTTTGCGACAACTTTAATTTGGTGGTATATCGCGCGTTAACAAACATTAAGTTTGTTCGGCTCTGTGTGTATTTGTGTGAATTACTTGGGGTTAAACGTTGGCTAAGCATTGTGAGTATTTAGTTTGCGAGTTTAGTCCTTTTATAAGTTCGCAATGAATTTTAGATGCATTTAAAAGTATTGGTGTAATCTCTAGTTTTCAGTTGCTAAACATAGAAAAAGGTTTGCTATCTACTAAAAATATATAGCTTTAATAAGTAGATTTACAGTTTTTAATGACATTTGTTCTAATTTAGACCAAACATAGGATTTATATTAATTTACTCGTATACGTTGTCTCGAACAACTGAGTAAGCTCGTGGCTTTTTTATACAAATGAAGATTTTACCATCATCTTCATCAAATAACCTTGTAGGTACAGGTATTATTTTCATATTAGTAATGAAAACTATGTAGTTTCATCAAGCATGGTCACCAAATGTACTTAGCTTAGTGATGCCTTCGTAGTCGGTCGAGCAAATAATAAGTACCTATAACTCACTAATAGCATCAAATAACACACTATGTTTTATGTCGTGTCCTTGCACGCCCCCAACACACCCTGCCACAGCTGAGAAGGAACAGCTAGCTCATTTAAGTTCGTCATTTACGAGTTAGTACCCTCCCTAAAGTAATAAATTAACACACGGAATGTCTGTACAATGCCTGCCAATTGTAAAGTTATTGCCAAGGGTAAGTTTACCCTAACTTATGTAAGGGTCATGCATAATATCCTTATATTGAACGTATCTATGTACTTAAGTATCCTACATATAGTTTAACCGATTTAGATTTTGTTAGCGGATATTTGTATAACGTGGCTATATAAGGTCCGATTTTATTAGTGTTCATCCTGTTAACCTGTGACTATATAGGTGAAAAGCAATCGTAAAAACCAATTTTCAAATGTCTATCATAAAAACTAAAAAAGTTAAAAATAAATTACAAAATAACAACATCGACTTCATATTGCATAAACTCGTCCTATCTTCAACTCTTTCTCGCTCTGTACAAGGGGAAGGAATAAGACGAATAATCAGATGGTTAAACGTAGCAAAAGATAGGACCAGTTTATGCAATACGAAGTCAATGTTGTTGATTTTTAACTTTTTTAGTTTTTATGGTACACATTTGAAAATTGGTTTTTACGATTGCTTTTCACCTATATAGTTACAGGTTAACAGGATGAACACTAATAAAATCGGACCTTATATAGGCACAGGTTAACAGGATGAACACTAATAAAATCGGACCTTATATAAATAACGAGATTCCGCGTGGTTAAATAAAATTGAGAAACGCCCGATTCATTTTTTTTTACTGCGGATTCAAATATTTTTTTAGGGTTCCGTACCCCTATTGCTAAGGCTCCGCTGTCTGTCTGTCCATCTGTCACCAGGCTGTATCTCATGAACCGTGATAGTTAGAGAGTTGAAATTTTCACATATGATGTATTTCTGTTGCCGCTATAACAACAAATACTAAAAAACAGAATACAATAAATATTTAAGGGGGCTCTTATACAACAAACGTGATTTTTTTACTGTTTTTATAGATAATGGTACGGAACCCTTCGTGCGCGAGTCCGACTCGCACTTGGCAGGCTTTTATACATTTTATATGCAGTGTGAACACATGACGCTTACGCACGTTAAATTTGAGTCATAAGCTATAATTCCTTTGCTTTTCAGCAAATAATAAAAATGTTACATGAATCCTGGATAGGTTTTTCTCTTATTTTATGTAGTTTTATAGTGTGTAGTGTTTAAAGAAGGAAAATAATATATATATTAAAAAAACACTATTGTGACTGCAAACCAAAAACTTGTATGGAACAACGTTGACTAACTAACAGCGATTATCACGTTAATAAATGCTCCAATGTAAATACTAATGTCCTCCGTAGCTCAGTTGGAAGAGCAGTCGTCCGGATAGCGAAAGGTCGTGGGTTCGAATATCAGGCAGTATTTTTTTTTCAATTCAAATAATACATTTAAGGCTACAAAGGTATTTTGATGTAGCACAGCTGATTATTATGGGCTACACTACTGCCCTCTAATCCAATTACTAACCAAGTTATTGGATGCCGTTTTCACCATTTTCCTACAATGCAAGCCCCCATTTCATATCTGTGTAGTAATTATTATTGCCGGCCATTGTTTAGTTGGCAACAGCGAGCAAGGGACCGGTGAAATATGCGTTTACTGCTCACCTTACCAGATAATGCCCAATTACACTGCAATAACAACTTTATCTTCTACAACTGAAGACTGTTAATTGCTCGTTAGGGTCCAATGACAATTTTGCCAGTATGGGCCATTTTCAACTCTATTTGTAGGTATTATGCACGTTTAGTGTTAAACGTGTTTTATGTTCCAAGAATTCTTTGAGCCCAACTGTTTGTTCTGTTTAATGAGATTTGTGTGCCGAAATAACAAATATTTTACTAATTTAGTGAAACACAAGTTGTATATTTTGTACTCTTAATGTCAGGCCTGCTGAAAATTAGCGTTGTGATATGTCCCTAGTCGCGGCAGTCACGACAAATGCTGTGCTTTTTTTCCTTTCCTTTTTAAAACATTTTTTTCTTCTTTAATCTTTTGTATTTCTCTTGTATTCTGTGTATGTGTGTGTGTGTCAAATAAATATTTTTCTATTTATATTTATATTTCTATATATTTTTAAGATATATACAGTTAATGTAACAGTTTGTTGTGATATTAAATTACAATCTATATCCAACCGTGAACGCTCAACAATGGGTTAGCAGTGCTCAAACGTCTAGTCTGTTAAAGAAATGCATTGTAGAAAGGCGTACCTATATCCATATCACTTTAATAACATGAGAGAACATAAATTACTGTAGCACAATCTTTGTGATAGAAAATAAACCATATGTTTCTCATCCCCTAGTCATTACCCGACTGCAAGACGTATAGTTCAGGGTGGGTTTGTCCCTAAAACAACTAACAGTAGGGTCCAATACACCTCGCTTCTATTTATTGTTTTAGCAATGGTCATTTGTTGTGTATAGTACCTTCATAAGTTATGCAGTTCAGTATTGATTAATGCCAAATTGTACTGTGTTGTTACAATTACAAAAATGCTATGACTAGACAGTACGAGATTTTATTAAATGATTATTTTGTGATACAATAAACATAAAAAGAACAACTTCAAAAATGGCTTCCATTAAAGACCAAGAAAGAAAACTAAAAGGATGACAATGTACTAAATTAATTCTTGCTTGCGTGATTTCATTTGTTTAGGTAATCATTTTATTTTAATTTTATGTAAGTTGACGCCATTTGAAAGATGTATTATTTGAGAATTAAATCATTCTCTAAAAGAGGTTTCTCGTATTTGGAAAACCGTTGCATAGGTAGACCCTCCTTAAGCTTTCTCCGTTTTCAGGAAACTGAAACTTTTTCTTTAAAATACCTACCAACTTGCTAAATCATAAACAATTATCATAAATATATGATAATTGTTTATAGTGGTGTTTACCTAGTAAGAGAGTGATCGCTATACACAACGACTCTCTTAGAAACGTTAAAGTCATTCAAATTCATGGTTCTCAAAAATCATTAGAATTGCCATTTCTATTTAGGTAATACACTAGTTAACAAGACGAAAGATATAAAAGGGTGTTTAACGATATCAAACATGGTTAGATCTGAAGAGCTGCTTCATTGTCTAAAGGCTGTCCAATTTCGACTGAGAGCCAAAATCTGGCTTGAGCTTCGTAAATTCAGCTTTTGACGGTTCAGCCTCCACTAGCAAAATCCAATCCACGGATTGAACCTAGCAAATTAGTTTTTCCAATGCAATCCCATTAGGTGCCGTAACAATCCATGTACCTACCCACTATTACTATTCTGAAGAAATCCGCACGGGAATACCAGAATCTGTGTGGAGTGCGCAAACGGTTCTTCTCTCATTTGCAGCTATACTAATTCAGCGTTAGCGTTGCATTGTCTAAATGTGCTTTAAGTGTTAGTGATAGAGACGATTTTGGTATGACATTTTCAGTGGTCGGTTGTACGCAATTTTTCGCCCGTTATCCCCCTCCTCTCCCTGTTTACCGCCTCGTCCAGACGTGATTCGGAAACAAATGTGGACAGACTCTGAATACAGTATTTGCGCTAACTCGAATGTTGTGCGATAGAATGCTGTGGAATGGACAATGGTATGCGGAATCTTGTTACTGTATCTCGTAATGCTTGTAACAGTCGATGTGGAGAACTGTTTTATATGAAGTTACGTTTTTCTTTATCGGATTCTTTCCTACTACTACAGTAGGAACAAATCAATGACTGGAGATCTTAACACTTGGAGTGATATGCGAATGTTTTATAACTCCCGATGTCGTTATTATTTATTTGTTTAAACTTTAATGCATACTAAATATTATGTAAATAGATAGGTATACGATGACGAACGGTGACGATGGGAGATGTCACGTCCAAGAACTTTCGCTTCCGGAAGGGAGTACGACAGGGATGCATCATATCTCCCAACACTTTTTAATATATATGGGGAATATATAATGCGGCACACCCTTGAAGGTTGGGAAGGCGGCATTAAACTAGGAGGAGTACTGTTATCAAACCTTCGCTACGCAGATGATACCACCCTTCTAGCATCGACCGAAACAGAAATGGCCGAACTTTTGGGACGATTTAAAACAACCAGTCTTCGAATGGGGCTCGAAATTAATAAAAAAAAGACAAAACTAATGATAGTCGACCGTTTCGGAGCTGCACAGCGCACTGATCTCCTTCAAGAGTTCGAAGCCGTGGAACGTTTCCAGTATCTCGGCTCGGTGATCACGAACAAGGGCACTTGTGAACCGGAAATACGCAGGCGGATCGGCATGGCCAGGACAGCGATGACCCAACTCGGCAAACTATGGAAAGATAGAAACATCTCGAACCGGACTAAGACTCGCCTCGTCCGCACTCTCGTCTTCTCCATATTTCTCTGCAGGGCCGAGACCTGGACGATCAAAGCCGCTGACAGAAAGAGAATCGACGCGTTCGAAATGTAATGTTGGCACCGCCTGCTAAGGATTCCTTGGACAGCCTTCCGTACAAATGTGTCGGTCCTAAAGGAACTGAAAATGGAAAATGCTTAACGTCTGTCCTCGATTTGCCTACACCGTGTTGTGAGCTATTTTGGCCATATCGCACGAAGAGAGGCCAACAATCTAGAAAAGCTGGTAGTAACAGGAAAAATTGAAGGAAAAAGATCCAGAGGCCGCAGCCCGAAGAGATGGTCGGACCAGATCTCCGAACAGCTGGAGCTACCAGTCAGCGCCGCCCTTCACCGGGCGACGGACCGCATCAGTTGGCGGCAGACCATGAAGCGTCTTAGGAGTCACGATCCTCTGTACTGGGGGAAACGATTGAGAAGAGAGAGAGATAGGTATAAATAATATTTGCTACATACTCTTAAAATGTACTAAGGAAGTCGATAATGGTGATCTAAGAGTGAAAAAAGTACAGAAAGTAAAAAATAACTGGTGAATGGTCAGTTCTGAAAGACTCTTAAAGGTTTTTTTTACTGAAAGAGAGATATTCCAAAAATGAATATCTGCAAAAGTGAAGGAATCGAAATCGAATCAAAGGGAATCTAATTATTTTTAATGAGGGACAGATAAATTTATGTAACTGTAAAGATAAAATATGAATTTCTATAACTTTTCTAGATTGTCGCCGCTTGATTTATTTTATTTTTTATTACAAAATGGTCTTTTTTTATTTATTTTACTATCCTATTATTTTGTAAACATTGTTTTATGTAGCTTCGCGTTAGGTTGATAGCTTGTTTTCACATAAATTCAAATCGCAGCTTCAAGAAATGCTTACTGTCTCGCATAATGATATTTAAAACCTGACCTATTTTACTTTCTACGGCGCCGCGGCGAACGTCAACCATCCCGGTTTTAACCCTCAACTCTTAACAGAGCATACACAACATTGTCTCCAAATACCAATTCCACCTTTACAAGGAAAACCTCCAAATAGGCCACCACATTTTAATTGCCGGATAATTTCGCCAAGCAGTCTAAAAACACAAAGAGCGGCATTGCCGAAACGCTAAAGTTTCTCTTGAGAGCCGCTGGGGAGCGCTCACAATGCGCGGCCATGTTTGATTTTTGAAGAACAAAGGAGTCGCACAATAGGCGGCCTAAGAGCTGTAGGGATGTGCAATGTGTTTGATCCGATTTCTTGGTTCACGATAGTTGCTGCTTCCCAACTTGTGGTTAAGGTTTCAAAATGTAAATAAATGAAAGCACTATTAATGTTTTTTCGTTTATTTTCGTTTCACTTTATTAGCCATCTTTAGTGACTGAAAAATAATTTGGAATAATACAGTGTTTATACTACCTACTCTTAAATTTTAGCTTAAGGAACCTTTATAATACTGACGGGTTTATATTTCTTTCTTTTATTTTTCTAGCTAAAAGAAACCCAAGTAATTGTTGATTTAATTTGCATTGTGTATACTTAATAATTGATTTAATTTTATTAATCATACTTTTCTCAAAAGAAGTTTCTTTTAACGTTCACGTAACGTGTTTTGATCTTCTTACGATTTTAATAAATTAATAATACAGCGTTAATAATATACGTTCAAAAAAAACTAAGCGCGCTCCAGGCTTAGTGCGCGAATCGCGCGCGATTGCTGCGAAGGTCCCACCTACGCTTACGTGAATCGCCGCACACTTATCGTTCGCGGACCTTCGCGGGGTTCGCGATTCGCGTACTAAGTCTGGAGCGCGCATTAGGTAGATTGCACAACCATGATCCGATCATCGGATATAAAGTATAGGCGCATCCCTATTAGCAAGTACACACGGCTTCGTGGATTGGTTGATATTTAAAGTGGGGAGACATCGGCATCCGTTTAAATGAGAATGTTTGAACACTGTAATTGTGTTTTAATTATAAAAGCGCAATTGCACGTGTATTTAAGGGTTGCTTTCAAATGACGTGAAAATTAGGACGATAAGAGAACGTTGATTTGTTGTATCATGTTTCTATGAAAAATGCAATTAACTTAAAAATGACTGGGCTAATGTGGCTGAGCTAATCTATACTATAATAAATCTGTAACGGGTCGATGTCTGTACATTGAAGATATTTTAAAAATTTATTGGGGAGCACTCTATAATCGATACTGAAGCCAAAAATGCAATTATTTTAATTCTTGTCTGTCTGTTTTTCTGTCTGTCGCGATGTATACGCTAATCTCCGAAGATACTGCACGGATTTCTTTGCGGTTTTTACAAATAGATTAAGGTCACCCGTGCGCTTATATTAGGCTTTGTTTCATAAATTTTGATGCCGGCAAAACAAGATTTCAGAAGAAAAATGTTCAATTCGCTGCGCCTGCTAAAAAACTCATGGTAAATGACTCTGGAAGGATTGATATAGATATATAGAATAATAAGGATATAGATATATAGAATAAAAAGGAACCGAAAATCTTTTACTTTATTAAACCGTATTACGAGTACATTGAAGATATTTTTAACCGATTTCAATAGAGGAGGAGGTTCTCAATGCGTCTGAATGGTTTTTTTGTATGATTGTTACGTTACTCCGTCAATTATGAACAGATATCAAAATTCCTTTTTTTGTTTGAAAGAGTTTACTCCCGAAGTGGTTCCATTTTCACCAAGTTAAGATCTGATGGAGGAATTACACGGAAATCAAAGAAAATTCTCAAAAAATGTAGGCACATAGAGTGTGTTTGTCAACTTTAAATAACTTATTCAGATGATTGCGTTTGTCAGTTATCATAATCATACTGCTGAGCTGAAGATGAAAGTCAAAAAAATCCTTAACAGACGTCAACAGATAATATTTTGCAGTGTATTGGGCAGACGTGGCGCTTACGAGGTACTGACAAGAATTTTTAGCTCTTTTCTTAATAAATAGTGCTTCACGCCGTCCACAGCGTTGCTTGATATGGCAATCATCCTGTAGTCCACGCAAACGAAGTTGCGGGCACAACTAGTGTGTAATAAATGTGGGCTAAAAGACACACACATAAAGTACAATGTTTTATGCAATACTGATACTACTTAATGTTTTACGAAACCCTTCAACTCAGATGGAGTGCTCTTTTATTGTTATTCTAATACATAACTTAATAATCATGATTACTGTTTGTATTGACATTATATTATGAAATTAAAACGTCTGGCTATATTTTGTATGAGTTATTAGTTTTGTAATAATTATTGTTACAAAACTAATGAGTTATAAACTATGGCAATCAGTACTTAACTTGATAAGGAAATATCAGCTAGAGTTACTCATAACTATTCGCACCCACATAGAAAACTTAAATCCATTTTGTTTTATTTTTTCACCAAACCTTCTTTCTTCCACAATGATTTTCATAAAATTTATGCCAGAAAAAGCAGCAACGTTTTTCTGCTCACATCAGTGTGACATCGATCTAACTCCTAACAGCGTGTAAAAGCAAAAAGCTAAAACGGCCGACGATAAATTCGCTGTTATCTAAACATTCGCTATCTCGTCCACAAATTCAGCTAAAATCGCTGCGTAGCCGAAAAAAATCGCAAAATTATTAACAAAATCGTATTATCTGCATCATTTCTCCGTTCTAAGGGCCGACGATCATTAAAACGGCGGCCGTGTAAGGGTCGGCGCACACGATACGGAACCATGAATACAATTATGCCGTCCGACCGTTCGTCGGATTAAATTCTATTGCCTGATGAATCTCCAATTCCGCTGGATAGAATGTAGAAATAATATATTTGGGGTCGTATTACGTTTTTGTGGAGAGGTTTATGTCATACTGGATTAGGGGTAATTAAATTAATATATTATGTTTATAGTATATTGTGCATTCGAATGTTTTTTGTTGACTAGATGCTCTTGAACATAAAAACAACGTGTCAAAATGCAGAAAAATAAGGGATTCACTCTCTGCAATAATCAGGAAACTTCTGTAAGAAAACAATATTATGTTTTTCTTCTTACCGATAGAAACGACTTATGTGTATGTATCTAATTAAGATTTTTTTTCTTCATACTTTGATATAATTTTATTAAACAAAAAGGACTTTATTAAATTATTACGGTTAACCTTAAAAAAAACTATTCAATTGCAATTACAAATAAAAGGCATGTAATTAAACAAATCGTTACACTAACTTTGCACTACAGTGTAACTTTACTATCTGCGTACTGAACTGCATCATACTAATGGACATGAAAATACCCATTACACATCCGAGCAATTATTTCGGCTATTGCACGAGCAATACATGTGCAAACAAAACTTGATAATTTATTCTAGTTGCAGCGTGAAATTCATAACACAATTAATGATTGACTATCACAAATGGAAAACTAATTAATGCTTGTTAGAAATTGAAACGCGCTCTAATTACCTGCATGCATTTGTACTAGCTTCACAAACATAATTTGTTTAAGGCAATAATATTGCCACTGAGTTGGTAATAAAGTGTTTGTTATTTCGGTATTTCTATTCTATTAAGCAAAATCAACATAGCGATGTTAAGTGTTATCGAAAGAACACTGATAAGCAAAAAGAGTATATTTATCTCAAAAGACGCAGAAGCTAGGATAGACTCTTTCTTGACTCACTCGATGTCATCCACCAAAAATAGGAGTAAAGTAATAATTCCTGGCGTGGCGAGCTATAGTTTATAAGCTTTTGGTATGTACAAAAATTATGTTAGATTTAAATAGATATTTTGAAGAAAATAAATTTAATCAGAGAAAGAAGCATAATTACAATTAAACTTATTCTATAGATAACTTTTCACGAGTTTCTAGAAGTGTATCAATTTTTGCTCGCTAATAATCATTTATTGAAATTCAACTTATAATGTAAACCATGTACAAAAATATTGTACACCTGGAATCGATATTAAAATACAGACAGACATCAAGTTAAAGTAGTATTAAAAATCCAAATAACTTTTAGGAATAAAATTCTTACTTCTATTCTCACGTCAAAATTATTCAGTTGTTAAGTACATATACATAGTAAAAGAGCAGTAAAATTACTACCTAGAAAGAAGTTAACTAATAAATTCGGACCTTAACATTCATGCACTCAAAAATATTCCATCATAATGTTGTCGGTTAAAAATCTACGTCATTAAATTTATTCACTAAACATCCATCCCTACATCCCAGCGTACTGAACTTAGTGCAAGCTAAAACCTCGGCATGTCATGACGTAATCTTATAACAGGTATCCTAGGAACACATAACACCCAGATTTATTACCCGGGTCGCGACAAGGTTGACAGATAAACGGGTTTAATGAGGATTTACCGATTCCAAGTTTGTGTCGTGTTCGTGCGAATAGGTTTACACAATTTGAGGATGTTGCAGAAAAATTAAAAGATGATTAAATGAGTCGATTTAGTATAACTTGTCAAACAAACTTTAAGGTATTTCTATAATAGTAGCTACAAAAGTTTCTCTATCCATCATTACAACCTAGCAAAATGGCAAGGGGCCTGACCATACATTCTACAGTGTACCGAAGCTGCTAAAATTAGAAAAAAACAAGGTTGAAGTAATTCTGTTTCTATAGCTTATAGTGCGTCAATTCAATGCAAACATGCGTCAATTTTTACAAACAAAAAACTACTTTACCTATCTATTAAATGTACTTATATTAATGCAAAATCTCCCCAGGTGACGGGAATGCTCTGTGGGAGAACGCAAAGTGCTTTTAAGAACAATTTACTGCTATGTTCTAAGCCCCGACTCTGCTTGATGGATGTGTTGTGTATTGTCCCCACAAAATACAAACATAGTAAGTGCAGTGAATGGAGCAATATACAGTATAGGCCCGATTCGATCAAGCTGGAGTAGGTTTTAACTTGAGAGTAAACCACTGCTTTATCTAGAAATAAGCCAATTTTTAATTTTACCAACCTTAAATTTAAGAATAATGTAATAAAACACGAGCTGTTTTTTATACGGGTGATTTTGGACGAGTAAAGATTATTCTCAAAAAATATATATGAATGTCAAAATGGCACTTGCCAGACCGACACTAGTCGCATAGAAACTAACAAGACGTCAATAATTGGCATCGACACTTTAATCCTACAAAATTAAATCGTTGAGGAACTTCATGACAACCCAGAATAAACTGGATTATATACATTTTGGTAGGTTTAGACATTAGTTCATCATTCACACTTGAACCATAAAACAAAAATATTAAAAGCATTGTATTCGTAAATTGGAAAAACTTAAACCGAGAATGCCAAAGAGTAAATTCAAGAAGTAAATAAATTCTCGTAATAGCTAAACCGGGATAACTTAATATTTCGTCGAATCCGGCCTTAGTGTCTTATTTATTATGTTGCCAGTACTCGAGATGCTGTTAAAATGCCGTAAAATAATGCCATTAGAATCTTATAAGAACACGTTTAATAATAGGATAAGAAACCTTGATAAAAAATATTATAATTTTCATCGTTAACGTATATGCATACAACTGATTTATGTCAACAGCGCGCCAGCAGTTATACCTAGCCAATCAAGTACTAACACTTATTAGGATAATCATAAAATTTAGCAGCCATACTCGTGAACACCATTCTGGTTAGTTATTTATTTCTCTCACTAAACTTTTATCAGGTAAGTATGAAGAAGCCCGTAACTACCTACGACGAATACAGAAAATGGATTAACAAATTCTGCCTACTCTTATCTATTTTTATTTATTCCTGGGAAATGATTTACCGAGTGGGCCAGCCCTATCCACACCAGAAGTCCTACTACAAAAATGGTCGTTCGTACTGACGTACAAACCCAACAAATTAAAATAGCCATCTAATTATCTTTGATAATTTAGGAACAATGAAAACGGTCGTGTTTTTACACGACTAGTTTCAGTTGTTCATTTTTTGTCAAAGGATTGACACAAAGAAATAAATAAATATCGGACAACATGACACACACATTGCTATGATCCTAAGGTAAGTAGCTAAGCATTTATGTTATTTAAATCAGAAACAACAACGGTACCTACCACAACACCCAGACCCGAGCTATTTTAGATAAGTTCGTTTTCTACATTAACCCGACTGGGAATCACACCCGAGACCTCAAAATGGCGACACCAAGTCCACTATACTCAATTCTATGTCGTCAAACAAGTGAGTGGTTATTTAAACTTATTAGGTTTATACGTCCTAATGAAACATTTTTGTAGTATGCCTACTGAGAGGAGAACAGGGAGGGTTACCGTGAGTTTTAAACTATCCACTCAAATTCCAGGCAGTTCGGTGTCTGTGCAGCTAACCGAATCGCTCAGATTCGTACTACGCATAGTAGATCGCTCAGATTCATACTATGCATAGTAGATCGCTCAGATTCGTACTATGCATCTGAGCGATTAAGTTAGCTGCACAGACACTGAACTGCCTGGAATTTGAGTGGATAGTTTAAAGCTCATGGTAACCCCCGGGCGAGGCGGGTACGGCTGGCACGGCCTACACAAATTATTCATGGCCGTCCTTGGCCGGGCGGCCGTGTTCGGTCGTGCCGTGTTCCTCCGTGCTAGACACTGCAGTAATAACCGTGTTCGTAAGTGGCCTGCAGAATTGCAGACTTTCTGATTTATTAAGAGCTGCTTATTTATGCATTGGGTGTTTTTTACGTTTTGTAAAGGGACTCGAGTAAATCCAATGGAACTTAAAGAGGAGAGATGTAAAGTACATTTTAGTATTCTAATTAAAATGGACCTTACTGCTTCTATTTAATAAACTGTAGCTTCGTAAGTGTAAAGGAACATGTACCTAAGTAAGATATCTGTTTATTTATCCATTAGGGAGCAATGTACTACTCTGTTAAGAAAGTACCGGGAAAAGATTAATAATACACAAAATGTTAGTTATTCATCCAAATTTATTTTATCACCTTCAAAGTATGCTCCTTTCGAAGCGATACACTTACGCCAACGAATAATCCAATCATCAAAACATTTTTTAAACGCTTTTTCCGGAATCGAGTTCAGTTCTCGCCGCAAATTCTCCTTTATGTCTTCTACCGAATGAAACCGGGTGCCAGGAAGTGGTAATTTGAGTTTAGGAAAAAGAAAGAAGTCGGCTGGAGCCATATCTGGTGAATAAGGTGGCTGCTCGATGGTATTTGTTGAGTTTTTGGTAAAAATTCGTTTACAATGATGGCCTTGTGGGAAGGCGTTGTTCGATGTTTTTGTCCATTATGAAATTCGCAATACACACTAGATATGGTATGACTAAAAACAATACTGTATTTAATCTAATTATCAGATGTAACTCAAACTCCGCGCCAAAATGGAAAACAGTTGTGCCAATCTAACAACAACAAAAAAATATAATTTTGTATTTGGAACCATAAACAAATCATCAATTCCCGAAACTTTTTTGAAAGAATGTATATTCAAATTCAAATTATTTATTGGTAGATAGGCTCTCTTCCGGGCACTCATACACGTCCCAAAACATAACTTAGCCCTACCACGTACAACCTACTTGAATAACTATCAATCGGAATCCAATTAGATATTATAAATAGTAAGAAAAAAATATAGTATGATCGTAATAATAATGTCACTTCGACATGTCATTGTACTAGTAAATATTTAAATATTTTAAATATAAGCCACTGGGGTAACAGAACAGAATAAAATTGATTTGATGTTACCTTTAACAAACAGAGATATCATATTTTAGTGATTTACAAACTTTTCCATAGAGCCAACACAACAAAATACCAACACTAATTTAATACAGAATCGATTGGGCCGAGTCAACACGTATCACATTATATTTTCATCTTGCGACCTCTCGATCCCATCATATCGAATCTGATACGACATCGGAAGTAGAATATGCCGCGCAAATATTATTACTCATTTCTATCGGTGAGACTGTACCACCAATACATAACATGGAAGTATATAGTAGGTTTTGTCTCAGGCAACGACACATCTTTATTTATCTAAGCACTCAGATCACGTTACCCAACTGATAATTGAAATCTAATGACATTGAATTCTCATAGTTTTTATGCTTTACCTGTTCTAGATCTTGTTTCAGGCCAAATTTAATTATTCTAGGTCAACGAAAAGTACTTTATAAGTTTTATTTTTATTAGTAGGTTTATGAGTTTTCAAATATACAGCACAACGGGCCGTAACTTTTGATTGTGTTGAAATCGTAAGCGTTGGTTTTTGATTTTCAAAAATCATTTATTGCATTTATGAGAGCAATTTAATACCGAAAATCATAGTGCCTGTATGTAAAAACTCGTTTTTACCTACAGGCACTAACACATCAAAATCAAACTATAACGATGTTGGCCTAAAAGTACTGGGGCTTAGACAAGTAGCAATCGCTCCGTACCGAAACGATATCAAAATTCATCATCGCCTGTCAGATATTCAAGATTGAAGGTTTGACAAAGACACAGAATTTGTCAAACCCATACATTGTATTATTTTTGAGCCTCTTAATCGTTTTCAAATTGTTACTTTGGCTACGGCTTCTGACTTTCGATCGATCAAACGTTACTACGTAATGTAATCATAATTGAACGTTCAGCCTTCTACGTCTGCCTGTCTTGTGACCGTAACTCAGGGCGACCCTCGTAAATTGTTCCAAGGACAAAACAACGTATTCCGACCCGAAACGAGTTCGGCAAACGGTTTCTAAAACTATAACGTAACTTTGTTATACAAAATTAGTTTCGGGATCCCGGACTCTGATATTTGTCTGCTATTGGATCGGTGACGGTTTGCTTACACGCGTATAGGTTGTCCCAAAAATATTGTCAAGATGAAGTCCAAAGATATTATATTCTCCTATCTATCTATCTATTCAGCCTATTGCAGTCCACTGCTGGACGTAAGCCAAAAAGCACGATCTCCCGTTTTTTTCATCAAGGCACTGCCAGGCATCTTCCTAAGGTCTTCAGTCCATCGGGTTGGGGGTCGTCCTACATGTTCCTACTTCGTATTTCTCTCCTATGAGTATCTAAAATACTTTTAGTTTTAAACAATATACTTACTTTGTTTTTTCTTTATGTCGCAACGGTATTTCATGTGTATTATGATCCATAATATTTTGGAAGTCAAGGTTTGACAAAAATATCTTAGAAATCAAAAACCCAAAACTACTAAAATTTTTGGGACATATTGGCGGTATACTGTTACTTAAACATACTATAGGGAAAGCCTTATCCAGCAGTGAACTTTCAGAAGCTGATTATGATGATTAATATATAGGGGTTATTCGGGTACTTCCAGACCCGTTCCACCTTTTTACTTCTACGTCACAATTAAATATTTTTGAGACAACCTGCCCCTCTAGCACGATCAACAAAACACGATATGATACGATATGATATAGCGATTTATCGCTTAATTACTTTTAAAATATGATAACATAGCCGCCATCTTGAACTTTTATTGAAACAGTAAGCATGTCCGTGCCGGCGACGTCACAGTTATGCCCGCTTTTTTTAAAAATTCCTATTTTGACAAAAAATGAGCGATAAATCGCTATATCATATCGTATCGTATCGTGTTTTGTTGCACATGCTAGAGGGGCTGGTATATGCAGACTACTTATAACGATTTTAGATTGGAAAAGTAACTAAAATGTCTTTTAGCCGGATAAAGAAAGAAGTTAGTAGTAAATAGAAATGCAACTGCTATTGTAAGAAAAGACAAGTTAAAAAAGTTAGTACACAATTTAAAAAAAACAATGTATTAAGTACACTCATATTTTACCATGTTATTTGTTGGTATTATTTTACCATGTTATTCACATAAAATTTACGACAATACTTTTTTCTGAATTGTAAAACTTTGTGGTAACTTAGCATAAACTATGAAGACATATTATATTGGAAATTAATATGCATAGTTAGGTTGATTTGCTTAATAAATACCAGATACATTAGCAGTAATTAACCCTAAGATAATTTGGTACTTTATCAATCATCGATCTATTAGCAATAATTCATTGTCCTTACTATCGAAATTTAGTCAAACAAGAGACGACGCATAAATCTAGGTAGGCATTGTAATGCGTAAAATATTGCTTTGCAATCAGATCTTAATTAAGTCAAATAAAAGACCCCCATTTCGACAAAACTATAAAAAACAAATTTATCATTACCAATACCCATTATGATAGTTAATGGTTGTCTTAAAAACTACATCAAAATCGGTTTACTCGTTTGGGCGCTACAATGCCACACAGATACACACGTTAAACTTATAACACCCCTCTTTTTGGGTCGGGGGTTAAAAAGATTATTTAGAGAAAACTAAACCATTGTGCTATACTGAATATACTTACCTTCACCAGTATTCCAAATATGGCAAAATATGATTTAATTACAAACTAACTTCTGCCTGCGACTTCGTCTGCTTACACTTCAAAAGTCAAAGACGATTTAATAAATCATCCTACTGGACACAACAACAGGACAAATATCTAATTTGTTAAACTAGATTAACTTCTTATGCGTGATTTTTACCTAATTCAGTTCAGCCTATAAACCTTAATTGAGTTCAAAACATTTGACTAACTTTCATATAGTATATGACGATCAAAACATTTGTGTTCTAAACGTCATAGGCACTCGGTTTTGACGTAATCAGTTTTGATTTTTATCATTACTTCAACGTTTTAGACGTTGCGTGTACTCGTATTTCAATGCCTATATTTACTACAATTAAATTGTACTGCGAATACTTTAAATAGACTTAAAAATGGTAACTCGAAGGACAACAATATTTAAAACCCTATTCTACAACGACAACACGTTGTTCATTGTTATTTACATAAAACACGATAGAAAAACGGACATTCATTGTATTTTTCATCTAAAGGACGAATTGTGTAGGAAACGTTTTTTTTAATTTCAACGTGATAACTCCTATTGTGATCGCGATGAGAATGGAAAGTGTCCTTCAAAATAACCACGGAATGAAGAAATCCGCGACAAAGATGCCTCGTGTAATTTAAAGTATCATAAAATAAGTGTTTTCTCAATGTAGGCTTCTGAAATGTTACGGCTTCAGGCAAACATAATTATGGTAGAAGGACCTATAGGTTCTTTGAAAAGGTTAAACTTTATCGATTCTAATAAAGAAAGTATTCAAATAATAAGACGATTTCAAGTTTTCTGGTTCACACTTTGATAACAAGCGTTTTATTAAGTCTGTCATGCATGACTAATGTTTTCTACTTGAGGAATCAAAACGTATCAAAGTTTTATTAATATTTGAGTCATGCACATCAAATTACATCAATAGAAACACATACATATAACCTCTCGACATCTCTCACTTATGTAATTCACCAAATCCACTGAAAAACTTGTACTGGTAACTAAATCTCTAACGCTCCCGACGTAGGTTAGGCGCAAATAAAAATGCTCATACAAAAAGAAAACACAATACATTGGCTAAACAAATGTCTTATTATTCCTGGGTACGGAACTCCGGTAATACATAGACCATTTGTCAAGATAAGAGGATCCCAACAACACACAAACTTGTGATAAGGGGTGACTATTACGCAACGAATTTTTATCCTTTTCCGGAAAAAATACACGTTTTTAAGAAGCTATGATATCTTTAATCTAGAAATAATGACGGTATATTTTCAAATAATCCTATTTTCATTCATTTTGATTCACTCCATTTCGAATAGCTACACCATTTTTGGAATAAGCGATAAAATGAGTTTCAATTTAAAATTATAACTGTTATTCGTGAGAAACATTCTTTGAATTTGGCGACCAAAACATCGGTCTTTGAAAGTGGAATCGATATCGAAAATCTTGAAACTTTAAACACAGATAAATAAATACAAGACACAAGTCGGGAACGAGTTTGCCGATGCCGGAAAATGTTTTTACGTTTGCGGACTTAACATTTAAATTAGCATCGAATTTCCAGGGAATATTTAGAATTCACCATTAAAGAGTTTTAATTACCGATATTCAATACTATCCTTTGGCCGTCCTTTTAAGGGTCAGAGGAGTAATAATTAAAGAAAAATAACCTGGCAATCTCGCCCGGGGCGAAGGTTCAAGGCGGGTTTTTGTCTCCAATTTTATACCATTTTAGGGGTCTACAGCTAAATGAACTAATACCTAATTTTCTAATAGATTTCGTATTTTATTATAATACGTAATGAGTTTTCTCGTGCATGCAGCGGAGCGTTAAAACAGTAAGTTACCATCACGCTGTTTATATCTGAAAACCTACTTCTAACGCTATTTGAGTTTATTATAGTAATGCAACGCTAAAATTCCGGTGCACGAATATACGGCCTTAGAATTCATACTCTATAGAAAAACAACGCTGTCATTAGCAAGCACTTAACTCTTGAGTTTTATATAACTCATGTTAGGCCTTTACTGAAGACCTACAGTTTTATAAATAGGCTTTATTGTCCTATGATTTGAGTAGATATTCTACAGACTAATACAATTGCATTGAAAATTATCCTCTAGCTTTTAGGTTAGGTTATTAAGTTTATGTCACAACGTTTCTGCAAAACAAATTCCATCATTTGTAGTAATAAAGCAGGTAAACAATACTCACACGTATAGAGTTCAGATTTTCCATAAGATTTTGGCATAGCAACACGATATCTTACGAATCAACTATCTTTTTACCCCATATTTCTACGGAACACATTTCCAGGTGTGTCTCAAAGCTCACTTAGTCGGTTTTTGTGTCCAATTTTATACCTTTTTATTCACTTTTCCATTTCATTTAATCGTCCCGTCGCCGGTCCTTTGGCGGTATTATCCATTTGACTGGCTTGACACCTTTGTATTAATTTATTCTTTGACGCTGGTAAAGGATTAGTTGGACTAGTCTTTTTAGGATCTCGAAATAATTTTATGATTTTAGTGACTTTAAATATCAGAGTTCAAAAATTGAGTAGGTTCTATTAAAAACCTTAAGAGTTTAACAGGGCTGAAAAAACATTAATAGGGTTTTCTAATGAAGAATGATAACAACCTTGAATAAGGAAAAAACAAAAAAAACAAGAGAAAACAATAAATTTTTCCTTATAAATTGATCACCGAATTACCTTAACAATAACGATATTGAGAAACCGTTTTGTCTTACTAAAAGCTATTCATATTAGGCGGAAATCATTTTTAAAGGTTCTAAAACGAAAACAATTTCAGGGTACAAATAGCTTACACAGTAAAGTCGCGCGATCGTGATTTTCAGCGTTTTAAGCAGTCACGTACCTGAAACAATAAAAGAGATAATAAGATACACATACATTTGCTATGTAGTTAAGAAGTATACAAATGCGCTCATAAGCCCACTTGTGCATCTCAGGGTTAGCGAGTTTAATCCTGAACTATCCACTTACACAGAATTAAACGTCATTCTGCAGCTGTTAGTTTGTATGACAATAAGGGACAGAATGATGTCTGATGTCGTACTAAACTAATCCGTTTGTGCGCAAGTTCACCTAAGTTATTTACTAAGGAGCCAGAGCAATATCGGAGACATAATAGTGTAAAAAAGACAAAAGATGACCTAGAAGTTTGACCACGCATCCTATCCTAAATGGTTACTGTCGATAAAGGTACATAAGAAAGCAGTATAGCTGTGTAGAAGTATAGTGAGACAATGTAGAAAAAAATATACAAAACTACCACATATTACTACGTATTATGTAGGTACGAGTATATAATACGTAATAGTATTTATACTATACCAAAGAAGCTTCTTGACTATACTACGACACTTAGTTACTTTTTTTAAATGTAAACAATGCTGTCTGTTATCAAAAACACACATATTAAAAAAAAGTTGACGAAATTAATTCGTCGACGAAATTAAAACCTCCTTGCGGCCGGTGTCGTCACGCTCACGTCCGCCTAACTCGATTTGAATAAATAATGTTCGTCTCGGTTAGCAAACAGAATTATCGCGCCTTCATCTAAATAACACGAGTGTAATTCAACTAAATTCACTTTACAGTGTAATTTCACTGAATTCGCTTTACAGTAATCCGACTTAATTTTGTCGCGCGATTTGGGCAACGAAACAAGAGATGACTGTGGGAACTTTGAAAATTAGTTTTGCTATCAGAGGTTAACTTTCTACGAAACTAAGTCAATTTATGTCACAAGATCATTTGATTTAGAGACGTAGAACATCTAATTTCTGGCCGGTCCTACGTTTAACGAACCCATGATTATAGATATGGCAAGTTCAGATTATTACACTGAAATTATTGTCATCTGTTTGTATTAAAACAGGTAAAGTTTAAATACAGTGTCTTCAGCGAAATGCTCTTTGAAAGAAAACAAAAATAAGAGAGCAAGAACCAAAGCGGCACAGGCGGTTGCAGCCAGAGACGTCCGAGATCTTGGTATAAAAATTGTCTCGGATAGTGCATCCGTACTCCAAGCCCTTCAAAACAATGTCGTAACCTCCGCACTCATACTAGAGTGTCACAATGCACTCCACACGAACAGAGTAGTTCTGCAATGGATCAAAGGACACAGCAACTCACTGGGAAATGACACCGCAGACGAATTAGCCAAAAGAGGATCGAAGGTAGTAGTCCATGGACCGGAACCACTACTGCCTATACCTCAGGCCCAAATCAAAACGTGGCTGCGTGAAAAAACCACAGAAACACACCATACCGAATGGATGAACAGTGTAGGATGCAGGCAAACAAAAGATGCAATTCCGGCAGCATCAAAAAAGCTTGACCGCAGCCTCATCAGACTAAAACGGAACGAACTTCGGAAGGTTGTAGGTACTATAACCGGTCATTGTTCACTAAACAGGCACCTATTCCACATAGGAGTAACAGACAGCCCCACATGCAGAGGATGCATGGAGGCAGAGGAAACGCCGCGGCACGTGCTCATGGAGTGCGAGAGCGTGACAGAACAACGGGCACGGATTCTCCAATCACCAGGATCACTCCCGGAAGCCTTCAGGAGCCTGAGGGGTCTACTGAACTTCTGGGATGATTTGGGCTGGTTGGAGTAGGGGAAGGACACAACACGCACAATGGCCCAATCAAGAGGCTAAGTGCGGACACCTCCCAGCTAAACTAACTAACTAACTAAGAGAGCAAGAAAACTGACAGTACCTACGCCTGCAAATTTGATGCGTCTTCTACTTGTAATGAATGTTTTAATTTTGCTGCAGTTATTCTTTAATATACTAAAATCAAGAGTTTTCACACAGCTAATTTGCGCATTTCAATGTATTGGTTATTTTTTTTCCTTATTTTTAAACCTTATAGTTTACTTATTCTAAGTAAAACCATCCATCTCCATCAGTGAAATCTATAAATCCATTAAAACGAAATATATTTCTCAAAAATCAATATAATATACAAGGAAAATCCAAGCAATTAATGTGAGAATCTGCGACGTGAGAAAAAGAGCACAGAGCGCTCGAGCTCATCACATTCCGCGTCCAAAACCAAATAAACCAGCAATAAATTACACAGCAAATATAAGGCAATAACACAACGCACATTTGTTAGAATGTGCGCGAGGAAAAACTGACTAATGTAAGAAAAAATACACGGAGTTCACGTCAAAATGTTTGCACAATGGTGTAAAGTAATAGGCAGGTGTGCGACAAAAAAATTAAGTGCGCTGTATTATATTTTCTGTTTTTATATTATTTTTTTACTTTGTCTTATTTTTTAATGTTTTTAAAAAAGGGTCGCGATTTTATTTTTTTCCTTATGTAAAAATAGATTAGTGTCTTACCTGTTTTTGTATGTAGTGTACGATCGCAAAACAAATAAAATTCAAACGGAACGGGAATTCTAAGAAATCGTTACTTAGTTTACTCAATCGATTACTTAAAAGCTTATAGGATCAAAGGATTAACGTCGTTGATGGCTTGTTAAAATCGAAACATTTACGTTAATTCAGCAGTTATATAAAAATACCGATAATTTGTCGCTATTTAGTTCTAGTGGAATATTCCAGTTGTTCCAGATAGTCATTATAAGAGTCAGGGATGTGTGAAATATTATATCGGAAAGTGCTAATTGGTGTAACATTTTTATGTTCTTCTTTTATATTCAACAGAAAGCCAATTAACACATACACTTTTTGCGTTCACTATCCTAGACAGTTAATCAAGCAAAATATAAACAAAGCTCAGTTTAAACAGCCTTTTCATCCGATTTGGATATAAATAAATAAATGTAAGACAACATTACATACATTCATCGGTACCCCAACACCCAGATCAGAGACAATATAGAAAAATTCGTTTTCTACATTGAAGCGACCGGGAATCGAACCTGGGACCTCAGAGATGGCGACGCCTAGTCCGGCGTGATTGCCTCTCGGCTACTGAGGTCGTCAAATATATCTACTACATACATAACAAGCAATAATCATATCAATTTATAACTTTCTATCACTGACACACATACAGATTTATCGGCATGGTGAAAATACATTGGTTCTGGTTTACTACGGAATCCTAAAATCTGTGTCACTTTGATAATATGTTTCAGTTCATACACACGTAGAGATATGATTTTGCATATAGGTACAAAATGATAAATCAGACAAAAGCACTTTGATATTTACCAGTGCAAATATAAACTCAACATTTTAATATTGTTTAAATAATCAACCACTGCAAACACAATAGCTAATCACATTTTTAATGAGATCTCGTGGTTTTTTATCATATGAGTTGGCTGTATTCTTCGGATAACGAGTAGGCTCACACCACCCCCGGTTGCCAGGCAACGTCCACATTAACCGGTAATTCCACGATATTCTCATCACGTTGTGGAAAATTGGCTGCCCCCGAAATTTCGAGCCGTGCACTGGCATAACATGCGGGTTACGCGTATGAATACATTACCGATCTTCATCGAAAAAACGATTGAAAAATCGTTTAATAATATATCTAGCTGTGTTTTATCGATCATAACCGATAGTTAAGTTGAACATCACGGCAAAGTTAAGATTTGAGCCTCAAATAAAGCGAAAAAGCAAAGACACATGGTTAATTAGAGCTGGCCAAGAAAAAATAGTTTAAATGGCTTTAATTCTAGGGTACAAAAAAAGTTTTGAAACAACGAGCATGAGCATTCTAATTTTAAATTCGCGTGCACTCCGGCGGCCAACTTCGGAACTACACTTGGCGTTTAGCCGGCCTGCGGTGTCAGTTCCAAAAAAATAAAATGAATTTTATTGCCTTCTAGACCAATAAAGTCTGGACGTCCAACTTCGTTTATTTAAGCATGGAAATCGTAGTCGAGAGAAATAATACCACTATTTCTCAGTTTCAGGTACATAGCTACTCAGAGAGATACAAAAACTGAACTTGTGTACCGATTAGGTAGTAATGACACGCCATTGGAGCTGTTATAATACTTTTATTGATGAATACGTTATTATCACTGTTCAAGTTTCAATCAAAATTATTTAATTATGTTAATCAACATCATTAACTGCTCAATTATTTCATATTCCAAAACATTGAAATTAATTCTGAATAAAATCAGTAACATGTGGTCATTTAAATTTACTCAATGAAAGGCGTCGCAGTTTAATTGTTTCAAATAGGCATAAAATAGTTTTACTCTCGGTTTACATTATAATAAAATAGCTAGGCTCAAAATCTAAAGCAAACTTGAATTACCTAATATAAGGCAAAAAATACCATTATTGTTACCCTTTTATCTACACTTATTACATGTTTGCCATGTTTGTTGGTTTTCTTTCTTTTGCACAGCAATAGAACAAAGGATTGTTATTTTTGAAATGAAAAAAGATGTCAAAATATTTCATTTGAAATTAGTAAAACACGTTTTATAGCGCCCTATATAGCGTACTTCTGGTTGCCCAAGATTCATAAAATTTGGCAAGTAACAAAGTGCTCAAGTGGAATAACTCGAACTTTATTTGTCTAGAATTAGATTAAATGCCAATCCTAGCTTTGCAATTTGTAGATCCACTCCTAGCTATGTTAGCAGGATTGAAACCAAGCAAGTAGAAAGACTACAAACGGGCAGAGTAAGAAAGTTCTCGAACGTACCAATAAATTATTGTCTACACACAATACCACATCGAAATCCGGCAGTTTTTACGTGTGGCCCAAACAAGTTTGTCGAAATATTCGCGCGGCGTGAACCAGTTTTTCTTGCGTTGCCAGTTTATCCTGATAAATGGGCCCAGCATTATTGCGGGAGCCGGGAATGGAATGTAAGACCTTGCCAGTAATGTATTTCTTGGTTCTAGTTTGTCCCTGGTGCGGCCCACTGGGATTAAAATATTAAGTAAGATTTGGGTAGAAAAAATAAATTATAAAATAACGGGACAGTTCTTTTAATGTACAACACAGCAGTGTTTTGTCTTTAGGTGTACCTAATGCGCGCTGCGCGGTAAGGACTATTCTCGGTATTTCTTTGCGAGATCAAATTAAAAATGAGGAGATCCGTGAACGATTTAAAGTCGCTGACATAGACCAATGGATTAGCAAGCTAAAGTGGCAGTAGGCGGCGCATATAGGACATAGAATTGACGGCCGATAGGGTAGAAATGTTCCGGAATGAAGGCCACGAACTGGCAAGCGCATCATCCACAAGGTGGGCAGACGATATGGTACAAAAGTTGCAGGTAGCCGCTGGATGCAGCCTGCTTGCAATCGACCAATCTGAAGTCACTGGGGGAGGCGTATTTTCTGCAGTGGACGTCCTGTAGCAAAATAGAACTGAGCCTTCTCTATCCTAAATCAAAGTCTAAAAATGCGACTTTGATCTTCAATTAATAAGTGAAAGTAGAAATTACATATCGAAACGTAATACAAGAGAAATAATAGCATAGAAATCGGTATAAAAGAACCGAACCTCACACAAATGCCGGTAAATAAGACTCACAAAAACATTTAAAACGACTCAAAAGATTAGTTAAAAACGTTATTCAAACGATGCATCTACGGGGGTAATCCTGGAAGTTTGTATAGAAGCCCCTAGTCACCCTTTTTCCTATCTTTTCCATTTCGAAAATTAAATTAGTGAGATTGAAAAAGTGGGTGCACTTTACCCTATATTCCTCTTGACAGCAGCTTCCAGTCTAAGTCTATGCAATTACTATAACACCAACGGAAATGTGGAGTGACACTAGTCGGGTGAATGTCATTGTTTTAGTTTAAAAAGGGTAGGTGCTTTGAGAGAGGACAAAACTAAACATATTGCTACTAAGATGATCAATCTAATTGTTAATTTTACTTATTCAATTAGCTTGAATAGAAACTTGGCCAAACGTTAATATAGAGGCAAGTATTAGAATAATAATGAGAAAACATCAGTTATTAGCCTAATTAGTACAAGTAGGTTTAATATATGAGGTCACAGACTAGATACAGGGAAAACTGAGAATAGAAATCATTTATGGTAGATTTTTTGATAGATTTTACTAAAGAGTATCAACAAATCTCAACGCGGACCTGCTGCATGGTTACTTTAATTTTGTAACTAAGCAATGGTTTTTATTTATTTATAATAGATACACAGACAGATTACAGCCGAGGCATGATTATGTTGTAAATAGGTTGAGTAATATTAAGCTAGACAGTAACCTATGAAAAGTGTACATGGCATGGTTAACAAAAAAAAAACAGAATTCCTACAATTGAAAAAACAAAAACAAAAAACAGTTTTTTATACAAAATTTATTAATTAATTATTATTAATGTGCTAACTATGTACGAGTATATTCGTCGTCTTTATCGCCATTGTACAATGTGATTGATACGACGAGGGAACCGCTTTATCAGAATATTCTTTCTATGAGGCAAAAAATACTGATTCTTTATACAATTCCTAGTTTATGGCTAAAAAAATGGTGATTGTGATGGACCGCGACTTTTTCTGCATACATGCGATGTGTTAAAATAGTCTTTACCAAAATGTGTACCACTATTCAGCTTATTTAGATAATTCGATAAATCGTTATCGAGTAACAAACAACCAAACACAAATTTTTATATTTGTAATTTTATAATATTGTTAAATTAGATATTAGATTAGAAAGAATAACTGAAAACGCTAAACAAGATTTAAATGACACACGTTAACCAAAAGGAGTGGCAAGTGATATTTTCCTTAAAGAAGGAAAAGAACCCACTATAATAGAGTAAATTTAAGCTAAATTTTATGCAAAATGGAACAGCTCCGTATAACGGAGAATTGCTAGCATCCATCAAGTGGAGTTGTGTGAATAAACTTAGCAAAATCTCTATTGTGCTATAGAAAATGTTGTTAGAAACACTGACAGTGTTACCGTTCAAGATAAACCCGTGTACTTAGCCGGTTGCGTCTTCGCTGCAAGGATTTTAAGTGAAGAACTACATATGGACCTTTTTCGTTTAAAAGTTTGTAAAATATTTTTGCTTCAGAAAGAAACTTTGTCGGTTGAATTGATTAACCTTCACAAGCATTTGCCGACATGTACGACGGATATAGGGACACGTAAATAGCATAAAAAAGTATTTTCAGAAGTATGTACCCACAGGACCTTTTTGTATTTGTAGATCTGTTAAATCTTGATAGTAATTACATTAATATTGGTTTTTGTATGAAATAAATGTATAATTATTGCAATCACTTTCATAAGAGATTAGCAAATACGTAGAACCATGATGCGTAGAAAAGTAATAATGTCATTCTATACATAGGAGATGATACTGTATGTGTTATTTATATTAAAAAGCCTCTACTTAACCACCAAAAGTAACTTAGAAATGCTCAATAAAATCAAAATAACAAATAAATTATTTGTGACTGTCCCAAATAACCCTCAATAGGTACTTAAGTAACCTTACCTTAAATCATTATACCCAATCGTTGCTATACCGAATACAAAGCCACAATAGGCCTTCTATTGCTACCCTCAAATTGTTCCCCAAATTGCAGTTCACTTCATAGCCCACATGACATTATTAATGCACCCCAGAGACTTACGTACGTGTTTTAATTCAAAAACATGCCGAATCCAACGAAATTTCATTCTGGTAGAATGTAATTATTGTGCGGTAAATAATATTGACGGGCTTTTTAAAAATTCAACGTATTGAACTCTCTGTGTTGGAAATACGTGTTGTTTAATGTATTTACGAGGGCAAATTAGGTTTAAGTAGGTTTCATTACGAGTTTGTTAACAGTGAGTTGTCAATTTTGTGAGGAGAGTGAGGATGAATTGGTAGTTGTCCAGAATCAGTGTAAATTCATGATTTAACTTATAAATTGGCGACCGCTCGCATCAGACCTCGCAGCAATATTTCTATTGTATCTTCGTTTTACAGGGATTTTTTGAGGTGTTAAAGGTATTATCGCTCTGCTTATATGTCGCTAGATCAATGCAAAGGCGATCATTAGTCCCTAATTTATAATAAGCAACGCATTTAAGCACTTAAGAATTCATATTTTCTTGTTCCCAGGTCATCGAAGTTGGCGCAGTATATTTTTCTCTTCCATGCCATCCGGTCACTCTTTCCGGTCACATATGTAGTTAAATATAAAAATAAAATATCCAAGCAAAGCATGTATGCACAGTTATACTTTATGAATATGTAAGTGTACTAATAAAAATGTAAGCATCTTGCGAAACATCGTACCAAAGCATTCTCCACATCCGCACTCGAGCTGCACCTTGTACATTTGTCGACTCAGGTTTCATTCTACCTAATGCAACATAGAATTTCAAAGGCTAGAATTTCCAATTCAAGCGGAGTACACACGGACGGTCGCTGTAAACGCGGGCAGACAATTTTATTATTACCACTTTCAATTTTGAATAGATAAAGCGTTGCGGCCGGCTTTCGTAGCCAGTGTACCCCTGGCACGATTCCAGGGCTGTTCCGCTCTCACAAATCGTCCCAAACTTTGGCAGCGTTAAGGAATACATGAACTTTACGGATTGGATGATAGAGTTTATTTTTCCGTGCGGAAAAAAGAGGATACAAATATGTCTCTACTGCCATTGTGTTTCCAATATTCTATATCAATAAAGTGAACTGCCTGCACACTCGTATAAGCAATATAAAGCCTCAAGTCCCGATCCGGGTACCTATATGGCGTAATGATGGCCGGCCAGGTGTTCTGGAAGCGATTTGAATACGATACCTTTGCATAAGCTTTATTATATTTACTCGGGACGAGCCCCTTTCGTTACGTACCTATAATAACAATTTAGAATAATAAGCAAGATTTTGTAAACAAATTGTAATGACGGTGTTGGATTTTAAATTGGATTTTTGGTTATAATTGATTGTATATGCTGTTGGTTAAACCAGTGTATTTTTATTTTATTGAACGTCGGAATTAAATCCGAATTGACTATTGCAAGGTAATTCTTTTTTATGATGTTGTTATACATATAAAAGACGTTTGTATACATGATATGAAATCAATGATCACCTTTTTATGCTATAATTTCTTATATAAGTTGAACTCTCAGTAAAGGTACAGGCCTATACACAAGATGCAAGTTCATATTATGATGGCGTATTAACTATATTTTTACAATATATATTGCCCTCACGTCCACATACTTTGGTTTTTTTTAAAATCATTGTCACAAATCCACAACTCATTAAAAGTATATATTTCCGGAAAAAATACAAATTATACATAAATCAATAAGTCGTTTCCACGAAACATATTTGGTACAAATACGTACTAAAAGAAATGTAGAATTATAGCCATTCAACATTTTACGCGCACAAGTCAACAAGACACACTAACTGGAACAGATTTTAACTCGAAAGAGTAGGAAACTCGCGATAAAAACTTTTTACTCGGTCCTTTCGAGCGAGCAAAAAGTCCAAACTGCCCCAAATCGGGGTGTCCGGTCTTAAAGAAGCGTCTCCTAGCGACTCCTCGCCTCTAATTACAGCTTGCTCCACAAAAGTGAGTCTACAAAGAGAAATTACAACTTAACGGGTTAATTCTGGGTGGAAATATTCATCTAAAGTAACATTTAGCGTAAAATAGTAAATAATTATTCATCTTTCTAATCAACCTACATTAACCCGCTGCTACTGTACATAATGCACAAAAGAATGGGGGCTATCGAGTGTGAATTCGCAGCTAGAGGGCTTAGTGTCGCGTGAGGTCTCCAAATGAAACGTCAGAATATGGCTACGTGCGCGGTTTTATTAAAATTATTGTAAATATTTACCAATACCTGAGATTTACTATGAAAAGTATGAGTTACGGGTCAATGAATGCCAGTGTTTAAAAGCAGACCTAAGCAAAAGAGGTTTTTTGGAGTTACATTAGACTCTCGGCTGCCTTTATAATTGTCTTGTCAGTAGCTATATTTTTTTGACGTGTATAAGTGTCCGGAAGAGAGCCGTTAAACTGAAAAAAAAGTATTATTGAGTATTATTCTGAACCTGACTCGACAGTGGCGCCAACTGGTGAGCACAAAAACGCTAGCCCTCATGAGTACACTCTATATAATTGGCAATTTTTTATCGCGTCACTTCTTCAAGCCCTGTCCACAACTTTCCCTGATATATCCCCGTACACAAAATATCGTCGCACCAATAGGCTGATAATTTAAAAGGTGTATCTTATATAGGTATGATCTTTACATTATAAATTCTTATCAAACAATTTTTTTCCACACTTTTGTTATTTTTATCTATAAAGTTAAATGTGCATAAAAACTTTCCTTTTCAACGAAAATCCAGGTCCAAAAACTCTTTGGAAGTCCAAAAAGTCCAAACTTTCACAGATCGAGGTGTCCAGCCTTAAAGAAGTCCGCTTCTAATTGCAGTTCCGCTTTACAAAGGACGCTTCTACAAAGGCGTCTGTCCTGATAGCGGAATTACAAAATGGTTTCTATGTTTGCGTTTTTAAACACGTTTTCAGATTTTGCACCGGTTTTTGCGTTTGTATTGTCTTGCATAACGCTACTTCTAATATTAACAGGATACAGGAACGTTGATATTTTATGGTAAGTCTTTATGTGTTTAGAAAGTCAAGAATGTTTTGAAGCACATATTTAAATTTAACAACGAAATCACAAAGTTAAACCAATTGGTAGATATTCGCAATAAAAAAAAAAAAGTTTCAAAAGATAATTACGTTAATTTTGCAACAAGTGCACTCCTACTTAGCCACTCGTTTTTTGATTTTTACTTGCAGAAAGTATGAAAGAATGACATTGACTTATTAAATAGTGATACTCATCGATTGACACAAAATATTGACACTGATCTTAATAACTTTTACCCAAGTACATTTGCCTGGCAATTCCCAACAGTTTTAACATTTAACAGATAATCAGTTATTTAAAAGCACTGATTTCGACTGGTTAAAGTACATAAAGTCAAAAGCAAAATGAAATTTCCACACGATGTTTATCTTATTAAATTTTAGATTTATTTTTATTGCTTAAAAAAACCGTCTCTAGGTAAGTTGCTAGGTACAAGTACTAGTAAAAGTTCCAAAATTAATGGCAGAGGCCTTCAAATGGTAGGAAGATACTCGGAACGTAGGAACTCAGAAACCTAAAGAGATATTAGGTGCCATCGACATTTTAATCCCGACATCAGATGTTAAAAACAACCTATATCTATGCATCACGAAGATATCAGCAGAGAAAATATAAGCCGACGGATTTTTAAGCGTCTGCCAAATCCGGAGAATATACCTTTTGCTGTGCTAAGTGATGTATAGGTTCAATACTGGCGTACTACGGCATACAGTATCGAGGGCCTTCAAAAACAAGGACTTTCAATGAAGACAGGAACGAGCTGGCAGCTTGATGCAATATCGTGAGGAAATGCAAGCGAATCTAAACCCTATGTAAAAGCTTATAGAAGCTATTCACCCGATGTTTTGGAACCAGATGTGGCGGCAGCGAACCCGAGACCAGGAGATTCAAAAAGGTTTATTGGTCATAACGTGTTAGAGGAAATTGGTCGTTATTAGCGGCGGGCAAGGCTGGAATTGCATTGGCATTGTGTTGGACGGTAGGAAGATGACCCGAAGGCCATAACCCTCACCCTTGGCATTTCGCCAAGGTGCTTATGCAGAGACGGACGTGTCTACCCCCAGCCGTCTAGTTTCACAGTTTTTAAATGAATTACGCTGAATAAATAATGCAGTAAAAGTAAAACATCGCAAGCAACGACATCTATCCTTAAAGCAAGGTATAATGTAATATTAATCTGTTGAAACTTTAGCTTTAAAATGTTAAAAGAAATAGCAAATGCGATGCACAAAAATCTATAATATGTAAGTATACCTAATGGCACGTGAACATTAAATCGAATTATAAAGAAAATTAGTAGGCCATAAATAAAATATAAACCATGCATAAGTGTATACATTCACTCTTGCAAACGACTGTACCTAAAACGCAATCATTGCATATCAGAATTCAAACTGTGTCCAGTTTATGCTCGTGCTATTACAGCAAACAGCGATTCTCTCTGCACCTACAGACTCTGAACGAAGAATAACATTTGCATAAGTTTGTTACAATTTATTTTTGTAGCGTGAAACGGAGCTCCTAATTTTAGTGGTCAGCTCAAGGCTGGAATTAAAAAAGTTAGGTACGTTACGTCGCCTATAATATCAACATGAAAAGATAGAAATAGTTAGCCGGCTAGAAAATTACTTTCGCAAAAGCTTGTTCCATGAAAAATGTAATACAATTTGGGAGCGAGTTTCAGTTATAAGTAAACGTTATTTTGTTTGCTTGGCATTTAATTTGTTTGCTTTTCACATCTAATAAATAAATGAAGCTTACAGATGTAAGTAAATATATAAGCTAGGTCCCTTAAAATTTTTATATTAACTTCCAAAACTGAACTGAGAGTTGGAAGTTAATATAATTTTTCATAACTAAATCGAATTATAAATGTGTGCGAGACAACATATTATAAGTACCAACTGTCACGAATTAAAGAATTAACATTCTTGTATTACGAGGTACCAGACAAATAATTTTGCCAGTTGCGTCTTTTAGCAAACACAGACACAAGCCAATTTAAATAAAGTTTTGTTTTGCATTGACTGTGCCACTACGCGAATCCGTTTGAATTGCGTGCGCATTAGAACAGAAAAAATAGAACATCTCTACAATTTTCAAACTAAGATCGCGGATAAGCAAATACTCATCAAGGTTAAGCTATAATAATACGTAAAGCTGCTGGCAGCGGATTAAAAAGAATGGCCGAGTATGCCTTTGTGGCGTGTTTGGGTTAGGCCTGATGATGAATGGTAACCTTAGTCTCTAATGCTGGAGCCTCACTTGCCTGATGCCTAACGTTCAAGTAAGGGTATGATAAACGTTTATTAAGTTGTGCGATAAATGTGTAGCCACACTCATTTGATGTTTGATTCTAGCGTCAGCGGCTTTGGTAGCGTATCTGTTGATAAAAAAAAGCTTCCAAGAACTTAATACATTTCTCATTTGTCCACTCCATCCTAACTTAATGAGAATGCACTCTCATTTATTTCACAAAGAGTTTTTGTATGTTACCGTGTTTTAACAAGTTCGTATACCGAATGATTGTGGAAAGTGTAGACACAGCAATGAACTAGAGGCTGTGCTAGAGGCCCGCTAAATCCCTTTGATGTGTCGAAATTTATCGCCGTCCGAGATATCGCCTAACGTCATTACGCAAACTAGTGCGCTAAGACCCGGCCACACCTGCATACTATGCGTAAATAAAAAATTCCATCAGATTTTTAAGTTAAAGGGAAAAAAACAAATCAAACCTAAACGGTTTCCGTAGCTGCGTTCGCACGGAACGTTAACCTTCGCCACTCCCATGTTTATCTTAACCCTGCTTTTAATTACTGGGATCAAGAGATCATTGGGACGCGATGAAAAGCAGTAAACGTAATTGAAAAACTAGGACTGTCCTTACAACCAAAGGCCATAAAAAGAAAATAGGCACTTGCCCAAGAGGCACTTAATATTTTGACGTGGCCCAATTAAAAGGAAAAACTGTGACGGCAACCCCCTACAATTGCCCGAACACTGAAATACGCCTTTTATTGTTTGAGACACAATGGGGGTCGCTCCAACCGAGAACAATATGGCCTCCCTATTATTTGAAGGAAAGAAAATAAGATATTTTCATTAATGAAGTTAAAGTTTAATTGTGTTTTGCAAAATGATCTTTTCCGAGGCCACGTTGTGGCGGTGACCGCTTTCGCCTCTAGGCCCGGGAGCGGAGCGTTAGCAACAAAGTTTGCTATTTGTTTTTTCCTGTTTAAAGGTAAAAATAAAAAGGTCACGTGTTGTCACTTATTTTGAGTAAAATTTTAAGGCATAGGTATTTTTTGAAATCATATTGTTATAAATGTGTTTACTTGTGTTAATAAATTGTGTTTACTCCAAAAAACTGTTTTTAAAACATTAATCGTATGTTTTATTCCAGAACAGTATATTATTAGCAAACCGGTTAATAAATCAAATGTCAAGTTTTTAGTAGTTAATTTTATTTATGCAGTTATCGATAAAGCATTACCAATTTGGCTACTTTTATATGCTGTTTAAACGATTATAAAATAATCAAATGACATAACAATCATCAACAGCAGAAACTTCAAATTTTAAAAGAGAGCGACTAAATATAGTAATAATAATAAATAATTTGATTTCTTCTAAAGTATCCACTTGGGTAGTGGTCAGTTCCCGCGGGTGTCGTCGTGTTGACGGATTGCATGCAAACAACGGTCCTCTGTCGTCCGCTAATACCAGTGGTTTTAGTGGGTATAGGTAGATAGCTTCTCTTTATTGCACACCACACAAAACAAACA
Source organism: Anania fuscalis (assembly GCA_950371115.1). Taxonomy (NCBI): domain Eukaryota; kingdom Metazoa; phylum Arthropoda; class Insecta; order Lepidoptera; family Crambidae; genus Anania; species Anania fuscalis. The sequence goes on along the minus strand of OX493343.1, from coordinate 9,823,303 downwards.
GTACAAATAAAAAAACATTTAGAATGGTACAATTTAGGCGGTCTTATGGCTATAACTGATATCTTCCAGACAACCTTCAGGTAGAGGATAGTTAAAAAAAGTTGAGAGGAGGAGGCAGTTTTTTTTCAGATCAGTGAAGTATACTATATACTTCACTGATCTAAAAAAAAATGGACTTACAGCTATCAGATAAAATTAATATATCTATTTGATTATCGCCATTTTGGCGCTGTAGGCCATTGAATAGGCAGATGCAGAAGTAAAAGGCAAGTGTCGTTTTGTCTGACCGTACAGGATGGTGCGTAGGTATCCGCGGTTTAATTACTAAGGAATCTAATTGTCACAGACCATATGCGCAAGCAACAGGCTCGATCGCCATTATGATCTGTCAATAGTTTTTATAGTAAAAATTAAATTTAATTAAAAACAACAAACACCTAAAAATCCTAGGTCGAAGAACCTACTCTTAGAAAAATCACTTAATAAGGTATAAGTTACAATTGAAAAAAGTATAGAAGATTAGTTAAAACATCTATCCTAAATAGAAACTCAACGATACAACGTGTAATTTGTTCAGTGTCGAAAGTAAAATCGATTTTACCAAAAATATAATATGTTTGTAACTATGCGTAGTGTAAAAGTTAAATGGTGCGTTTCCGCGCAATTGCGCATTGCACGCAACCAATGTCCTCGTCTCTGAAAAAAATAAAGTTCAACTACAAAAAATATATAAGAAATTAACAAATACCTTTAATATTATCAACAAACATTTAAAAATAAAATTATCTAATGTTTTACCAATTAAAAAAAACAGTCGATGTTTCAACTACACGTTGTATAAAAATAGTAAAGGACGTAGATATACAAAAGCTTTAAAGGTGATAGAAGCTTTTCGAGAAGCTATATCAAAGAGAAATGTCACAAAATATTCGAATTCCAAACCTAATTCATCATTTACATAACCTAATTTATGTCGACTATTATAAATACCTCAGTACCCATCGATACATTATTCGAACACTCTCCATCTCGCCCAATCATCACAAATAGGTGTCAATTTTTCACAGGAGGGTTCAGGGCTTGATAAATTCAATAAAATGATAATAATATACGACTTGGAGACGCTATTATGTGCAGATGTCGCTCCGAAATGAATTCAAGCTTAGGCAAAAAATGAAATTATGGTGTGACCCGCAAAAACAAGATGCTAACGGAATTACAATGCCGTTTTGAGCGCAAATGAGAGGGAATTAATAAAAGTCAATTGCACTGGCATAACGTAAATGTGGGGTTTTACTATGAACTCTTATCAGTACTTATGTTAGTTTTTTTATATCACAAACTCTTTCCAGAAAACTAATACAAAGGTTGTAAATAGTGATAATAGTACGGTGTTATAAGCTCATTATAAGGCACCTAAAACAGATAAAGTTTTAAAAAATAAAAGTGACTCTTTTTCGATTATCCATTAATTATGTGTTAAACTTACAATAAACTACTACTACAATGGGACTGATAGCCAAATGGAATCAATGTTTCATACATTTTTGTCTATGAGCACTTCAGTATTATGGTACAGCTACTTTCTTACATAGATTTAAGTTTTAATTTATACCCATAAACGCAACCAATAAAATAACTAGGACTATAAAATCGAATTTATCCAACTTCAGACTTCGCAAACTTTCTTAACCTTCAAAAGGCTGCAAATACCACTCGATGCCGAAGCCCCAATAGTTCCGAGCACTTTGTATTCTCCACGCAATGCCTGACAAAGCAAACGTAGCCCACACTCGACTCGTAAAGTGGTCAATAAACAGTTACAAGTGGTAACTCAACCCACCCCACAATACAAATGACTCCATTTAAGAGAATCGTTCAGCGATCCTTCAAAAATGCTATCTACAAATTCGACTCTCAATTCAAATAACGTGAGAGCACCAATCTCGTCACGTGTCACGTACTCGACAAAATTGATGTTTACTATTCATATATACATTTTCCACATCTTAAAAAATCTAGTTGAATCATACCTTTGCAATTAATTGATAGGCTATTATATCATATTTTAATATTAGATCTTTAGAAGGGCATTGATGACCTCGTTGCTTGATCAAACATTGGCAATTATATTGTCTAGGTGTTTGCATAAAAATTCCTCAAGTAATGCGCAAATACTGTCACCAAGGTTCCTTGCAGATATTCGCTATCACTGGCCCGTTTACGCCGGACAGAGGGGAAGAATGCAAACAGGTTAATTCTGCCACTAGTAAGGTTTAAATTGAAAGCACTATTGTCATTACTCAAGTATTGCGTCCTATTGCGTATTTGCTCCCCTCTCGGCTAACTCAGTTGAAAATAGTGGTTGCTTCCAGCCGGAATATTAAATAAGGTACATTCAGACCGACATTTAAGGACTAGTTTTTGATGCCTAAAACATTTGAGCCTAATCAAAAACATATACCTAGTTATCTGTTTTGGGCGATGCCAATGGGCGCAATATAATTGTGCTTTGGCGTCCACGGATCTTAAACAATTAGGTTCAAGCAACTTAAGGTACAGTAATCAAAAGATAGGCTGCATCTGTCTTAAGCGATCCTTAAAGCATGTTATTTTCCTTTTGACGTTTCAAAAGTTAGGTTAACTTATTCAACCCACCAAAGCATAGTACACTCCAAAAGTTTCTAGTTTTGGTTAAATTAGTCCGGTTTTTTGACGATTAGTGATTGGTAGATAAATGAAAAAAGTGGCCAACACAATCAGCTTAATCAGGATAAATGTTAGACGTCTTTGAGCTGTATAGAATGTAAGAGATATGGTAAAAACCCCCTAGTGGAACAATAGTGAAGTCATTTCCACACACGATTGAGTAGGGAGGCTGATGGCTCAGCTGGAAGGGGACAAATAAGACTTAAGGGTTAAGTCGATAATAGCGGGTCCTCTCGACTGGAATGTTAAAAACGGCATCTGTATTCCACCCGGCGGTTACGGGTTAGCTTTTTGATTTCGATGTTCCTGTGTGCGACGAAGATTGATGTCGACTGTTTTGCTGCGACTCTCACTGTTTTTGTTATTCCAAACAAGGAAAACGCTTGAGGTTCGTCGTTCAATAGAGCAGAATAAACAAGAGGGTGTAGTAACGTAGATGCCATGTTTTTATGTAGCTGCCAAACAAAATCCAATATTAGAATGTAGGTATATTCTTGATATTTGGTATATTTTCTCCGTGTCTGAGAAATCTACTCCATTAAAGTCTTCCGCTTCCGCTAGTTATAGACCATGTGTTCTATTTAGGGTAAAAAGGAAGTAAGCCTTTACATATACGTCCCACTGTAGGGCTCAGGCCTCTCCTCGATTATGCCCAGTACCTAATAGGAAAAATATCTTGTATTACGATTTTTTTTTCCGTATTTTGGTACTTGTTCAGTCATACAGCTTTGTTAAAGTCAAAAGTATATATGTACATTTTCATTTTATCAACCATCATTTTCCTATTACAACCGCGTTTACGTTCGAATTTTATTCCTTTAATTAAAAATGTGGATTTTCGTAAACTTTACTATTTTCTTTCAAGATTATTTATTTTACGAATACTACTTTAGATTAACTCCTAAACACTAAACAAGCTAATTGGCTTAACAAAACCACTGATCACGGTTCAAAAAACTTCGTCTAGAAAGTTCGAGAAGTAGAAAATTTTACAGCCGCTCTAACAACACTTGGTTTGATCCGCCAATTAGTACACCTACAACTTGTTAACGACAAATTTTAAGGGTTCACTTATAAAATTTTGGACTAAAGACTTTAGTAGGTAAGGTTTATAATATATTTTACTTGATTAGGGACAGTTAATTTTGTAGTAGAGTAGTAAATCCTATTGTAGTAGAGACGTTATTAAGTCTCTTTAAATAGGTATTACCTATCTACTATAACGAGCGGAACCAAGGCTCTTAAGTGTTTGCAAGAGACATGTCTATTGGGCAAAGCCAGCTGACAAAGCTGAAGACGGAGGATCTACTATGATAGCTACATTAATACAGGTAAAATTTTATTAGTTTGTAATTCTGAAGGTTTTGTATGTACTCATGACAACAATCAACTTAGCGAAACTACAGACAGACAGACAGGACGGACAAATCAACATAATAAGGTCCTTCAATTTAATTTATATGTGTTGTAAAGTATTTCTGTAAAAAAATAAAATACTTCATGCTAAGTTTCCTGTATTTCGCCCTACGTAAAATGAAATTCACTTACAAATACTTTCCATTATTTTCTTAAAACATTGTAATTTGAGGAAGTTCTCCGAGTTTCATTTTTCCACTTTTTGTAGCCATTAAAATAAATTTAATTGTGGATTGTAAGAAGTTACTCTCTAGGAAAACTGAGGCTTGCCCCAGTTATGTGGCAAGAGTAGAAAACCGGCCAAATGCGAGTTGGACTCGCGCAAGAAGGGTTCCGTACCATTATCTATAAAAACGGCAAAAAAACACGTTTGGTGTATGGGAGCCTCCTTTAATATTTATTGTATTCTGTTTTTTAGTATTTGTTGTTATAGTGGCAACAGAAATACATCATCCGTGATAATTTCAACTCTCTAACTATCACGGTTTATGAGATACAGCCTGGTGACAGACAGACAGACAGACGGACAGCGGAGCCTTAGTAATAGGGTCCTGTTTTACCCTTTGGGTACGGAACCCTAAAAAGTAGGTATACCTATTTAAAATATAACCAGTTGGCTATAAATATCAAGGAAGACTTTTATTTAGTGTAGTAGTAGTTTAATACTTACGTAGCCTTTACTATTAAGACAAAATTTATCAAGACTCAGTAGCTCAGAATGAGTTCTGAGCTACTGACTCTTGATAATTTTGGCAGTATGAGTACTGCCATTTTCTTGATTATTTAAAGTTAGTTAAGTAGGTACCTACTTGATTCTTTATACAACTGTGCTATTACCATTGTTGTTTATAATAGTTTTTAATTATAGCTTATATATTAATAAGCGAAAAAACGTTTTAAGCAGGACCAAATGTTACCCCGTGCCGTATCCTATTGGTCTATTTGGTACGGTCCTAAAGTAAAAAGTAGAATTCGTAACGTTTATTTCTTATTTGATATTTACATTTTGAGTGTGCCTAACCAACTGCGACAGTCATATGTTTAGTCATACCTATACGATATTATTATTTGAAACAAACTAAGCCCGGAACGGAACGGAAAAATGAAAACCGTTATACACAAACACTATCGTATTGGTTAATTAAGTATGAAAATGTAGATTTTATAGTTGTATCAAATCAGCAACTGTATAGCGTGCTATCAAAGAAATTCACGGTGTGTATTCCGACTTTATCCCGCCCATAATTAAAGATTTATCGCGCGATTATTCCCGTCTCTATCTCAAGATGATACAGTGCACCCCTCCCCCCCCCCCCCCCCCCCCTTCATCGCGTATTCCGAGGAGCGAGCAAAAAACCATTCTCAATTTGAAATGACGATTTCATTGTAAGAAAACGGTTGGGAAGTTATCACAAAGGCTTTCACTCGTATTACGTTGATTACAACGCTTCTAGTACAGATTAGTAAGCCGAATTGTTACTGGGACGTGAGGCAAAAAACGTGATACCTAAAGAAAATTACTTGGGCGAATGTTTGGAGGAATACCACTTAGATTCTTACTTACTTACATTTATTGTAATGCTCGGGAAAAGAAGACTGTAAGGCTATTTTAACCAGATAGATTATTTCGAAGAAATGGAATAAGTTTGTTTACTACGAGTACAATCACAACGAATTATAAAAATTATCCCTTAAGAACTTTTTTTCTTTTCAGGTCAAAGTCAATGCCTTTTTAGTTTTTTTTTTAAATCTTGAAAATAAAACATAAGTTACATAATTTTAACTTACATAGAACGTCACTGTTGAACATCGGCCTTCCAGATTGACTTCCAGATTGAGATAGAAAAGATCCATAGAAAATATTTATATATTATAATTTTTAAATTCAGTTCTTAGTATGCATAAAGTAAGTTATTAACGCTGCAAGCTCAAACGCGTGTATAAGCGTTTTCTTTGAGCTCATGGCGTCATAAAGCGCCGATCGTCTCGAAGCCTAAGCCCCGTCGCAATAAAACTATTTACATAATAACTCACGATGTCACTTGCGGAGGCTGCGGAAAAAACAACACTTTTTTTTCTTGCGGTTTGAAGTTTTTAAACCACGAACCGTTCGATATTTTTTTTTGCTTCTAAGGATTTGAAATTGGTCATTACTTTTGAGTAATAGTGACAATGCTCACAAGCTTCAGGGACACACGTTAAAAGTTGGTCTTAGTCTTACTCGTAGAAGAGTCAAGATACTGTATTCGGTTGCAACTGATGGATGACTGCATTAGTTTACGAGTAAAATGCGACCAATTTTTATGAAAGCTGACACGTGTTATTCTTTTCTAATTTTTTGTTTCAAAAACGGCATTTTTATTACCTTTTTATTTTTGGTTTTTATTTTTGGAAAGCCTGCCATAAGAAGAATCTTAGGGGGTAAAATCTATCACTTGGTTTTATTTTTTCCTTGCTACTAAAAGGCTGACTTTACTCTGAGGTAGTCACGTATTTTATGATTTTATACGTTTGAAGGAACTTAGTCGCAATGGAATAGTTGTAAATTGTAAGCGTGTTAATTGATTCGAATTCAGTACATAAAAACGCTTTAGAAATACGTCCGAATACATCACGAATTCAATTTATATTCAAAGGGTATTAAAGTGGATGTAATATTAAACGAAATAAGTGCCTTCATAAATACAGGGTGGAGGCAGTCGTAAAAAAATTGATAGGCTCTAATGTTGAAAAACGTAAGCCATGAATATTGAGTGAGCTACTCACTCAGTAAGACATCGCTTACCTCGTCTGATTTTATTTACGCCTGAATAAGCACACACACTTGAACCGAACTAGACTGGACCTAGTGTAGGTACCTAATTTTTATCTCTTTTATTTCCTTTTTTTCTGTAACATTGGTTTTGTAACGAATTTACCATGTTTTGTCCTATACTACCCAGTTTTTTAAATATGCAAATCATCAATAAACTACTTACCAATTGTTAAGGCTAGGCTCTATTTGTCCCCATTTATAATTTAACAAAAACAAGCATTTTGTGTTTGATATGAATGTTTAACGTATTTGAATTAGTTTAACGGGTTCCTAATGTTTTAATTGTTCTTTCATTAAAATTAATGATACAAAAAACATTCCGTATTATAAATTTACTCTAATGTTATATCAGTTAGACAATCTGTTTGTGGTTTACGTTTCTAAGACTTCTGCCATTATTCCGGTTGCTAAGGATAGTTTGATTATGTACGTACCGAAATTCAATCCTTTTTGTATCATAACTATAAATTCCACCAGTAGAATAAATATTGTTATGTAGTATGACTACTATGTACTATGACTAGTTTTAGTACAGACAAATTGGTTTGTATTAATTCTACTGGAAAATCCACCAAATGATAGATTTCGGTTTCATTAAAATATAATTCGTGAAAACTGAACTAAATGAATATTAAAAACACGAATGTATATCTTTACCTGGTTAACTTTATATCGCCTTGGAATCAATAAATGTATTTTTTTAGTGAATTATTTAAGTAGTTATACCTATTTTGCTAATCGGGATACAATAAATCAAAGATCATAAAAATTTGGTCGAGCCGTTCTTTACTAACACACGTCAAAAATAATCCTATATTGCATTTTAGACAGATTAAAATAATCTATTAGCCGTTCTAAAGTACCAAATCGGAGATTTTACCTGAAATTGGAGAATCAGCCTCATTCTGGCCCGGGGGCATTGTATAATTCGGTCACATTAAGCACACCTAAATAACCTACTGACCAATCAGTCCATCGAGCTCGCTAATTGCGCCCACACCGCTACGTAAATAATTACCCCGAGTCCAGTGCCGGACTTCGGCAGGGTTACCAATAGTAAAATATTAATTGGATTTTGGCCTCGCATTCGCATAACGCTCTTTGATATGCTCGCATCGCTGAGTCAATGGACGAGTATCAACCTAGACTATTATTGATTGTTAGTTGATACTTAAACATCTTCTTCATTCTATCTCTGATTGTTGCCAAATGTAAAAATGAGTGTCGGACTCTCTGGACTACTCGCTTGAGCCGTTGCTTATTAAAAGACAAAATAAACATAATAGCAAAAAGTGCCTTTTTGATAAATAAATTATTTGATTTGAAAATGTCCAGAAATAATAATATGGCCAGTCAACACCCACTTTTGGCAAGCGCCACCGGTAACAACAGTTGGTACTCATCTAGTGGATTTGTTTACTGAAAAAATGCTTTGCTGAGTTTCGTTTCTCAAGTTTATTTTTTTTATCATTAACAATATAAATCCTATCGCAGCCCTACGCCACTCACCTGGCAATGCGTTTGCGCGATTCCGTTGCGGTCGCGTCGGGAAATGAATAGCCCAATTTTCCGCATTTTCGGCCATTAACAACATCCGCCCGCACGGGTGACGTCCGCAAATAATGGACGCCCCTATGTGCGTTTGTTTGAGAGAAAAAAAAGTTCGTTTGATCGGATACGGACCAGGATTCTTTGCGAAGACTGGACGAATAATAAAATACAAGGTAAATAGATTAACAGGTTACGTGTCCCACGAATTACATACGAATATGATACACAACAAGGACAGAAACCAGTTAATATACATTTTTTTTTTATTACAACCAACGATACCTCTTAACTGGTTATCAATATTATTTTAAAGTTTTATGTCACATGTACGTTAGATATTTTGGAAACGGATTCATTGTACGTTATTACTTTTAGGACTTTAACATTTTTGCCGAATGCATGCAAGGACACCAAAAATATTTTTTTAGAGAACTATGCGATAGTTAACCTCGCCATATGTGAGTTCACCTACTGTTCAATTTAGTTATTTAGATTTGTCAAAAACACATATAGTTTTCTTGTCATTTGCCTGCCTTCTGATAAAACAAAATCTGCTCAAAACTCAACTAAGTATTTTTGTAACAAAGCCATACTACTATTTATACCTTAATGGCCGGTTTCAATATCCTTCTTACAGTTGACAGGAGATAGTAATCTGAGATTATCAGTAAGCATCAATATGTCAGATACCTGCTTTATATAAAAAAAAACTGCCCATCTTTGATTATTGATACAGTAAATTTGACAGAATACTACCAGTGGTTGAAATTTTAACTGGCAGTTAGAGATCAAAGGGATATTGAAACCTTCCATAAATCCTTCAGCAAACAAACGAATTATTATGTATTAATTAAATAGGAATTAAGTAGGCCCTACTACAGTGGGAAATTATTAACAACTTAACAACTAGGTATCACAAAATGATTTATGCCAAAATCGTCTGCCTGCATATTTAGTCCTGAGCCAATTTAACAAATTCTATGTCTGGAGACATGAGTTTATTGACATTTTTTATAGGCACGTCCTATCTGCTGAATCGTTAGGTCGTGCACCGGCTTTTTTTTTTAAATTCTCAAGATTTTTACTTCCCAACACAAAGGACTCAGGCGCTTACTTTAACGCGCCATCACAACCGAGAGCCGCTAAAGTAACAACCAAGTTTATCTTCGGCCTAATGCCGGTGTACCACCAATCATAGCGAGGCGAGGCTAACGATTTCCGATATGAACGACGAACGTTCGCCGTTAAAGCGCCCGTTACGGCGCTAACGGCCCGCGATACAGCCTGTATCGCGACCGTAATGAATTCCCTTTTTTCTTGCTTCAATTTAAGTGGGTAAGAAAATATAAGTGTTGCCAAAAAGATTGTGGCCATTGTGTTTTCATAGCCAATTTTTATAACGCAGGAATATTTTCTGTCTTACAAAAAACAGCTATTTTGATAAATATATTCATTCATCATACTTATGAAAACTTAAAATGTTAGTTCAATCATTTTTGTAAATTTTACTTATTGTTTTTAGGGTACACGAATTACCAATTTCTTCATATTATATTGGTTTATTTTTACGTATTATTGTTTCTACCTACACTACAACTACTACTCTGCGCCGAACTTAAATAAATGAATTCGTTTTGCATTTACAAAACCGTGTCACAAATCATCTGTTCATCCAACACCGAAACTGTATGTCCCTTTGATTTTCCGCTATCTTGACCACGACTATTGATTCGCAGAATCAGCGCGCTCTTTGCCGCTTTAATCGCGAGGGTATGAAACTGCGGTTTGGGGCGAGGGACCAGGGCGCCGTAACTAGTTTAGGATATTAAGTCGATTTTCAATTTACTGTCGCGATGCGTCTGTGCGGAATAACCCGTTGCTGTTTTTGTTTTTAACGTAAGGGAAACAAGCCCAAAATGGGTACCTAAACATTTTAAATTTTGTGCCTTTGCATTAGTTTTAATATGTGCTTTAACGTGTTCAGGTGTGTTTCAACGCTCGCGCTATCCCTCTTTATTACACGCAGATTTAAACTAATGCGAAAGGCACGTTACCCGCACAAGTACGGGCTAGCCGTTCTGATTCCCTCTTTAGGACCTGTCTACTTACACAGCTAGCCTTATTAAAGTATTTGCGTACTCAATGAATTTTGGACACTGAATAAAATTATGCAATGCAAATTTTATTACAACAATATGGGCTACATTAAGAAACAAGCAAATATATGCCTTATCTGCGCTACAATATAAAAGTTACATCGCTCTACCTGGTTAATACTACATAATGTACACCTAACGGTCTTTGAGTACCTACTATCAATCGCTCATAGTTAGTTATAAAATAATAATTTTCTAATATTAACCAATATCCACTATCGTCTTTAAAGAATTAATTTAAAATGTTTATCTACTGATAAAACAGACAAACAGTTTCTATCCATCGTAAATTACAGAGCTTAAACCAAATCTTTCGATATTTTACTCGATAATAATATCAAGGCTCATAATGTTAGATCAAATCGTAAACGTATCATCTTCAGAACTAAATCTCGAGTTGGAGGCGTTACAGCTTATTTGCGTTTTACAACGCTCTCCGCATTTATGGCACGCCTTCGATTTCACTGGCAGTGGTTTACGACGCAGCTGCGATTTTGCAGCGTTTCGGGTGCGGCTTCAGTGTCAGAAGTTTTCAAAAATAGGTTAACAATTTTAAAAATATAAATTTAGTTCTTGTTAAAACAACATTGCATAAATTGATAATATTTATCATCGAAAGCACTTTTATTTAGAAAAAGTTGGGTTTATACTAATCATTAGGTTATTATTTGTTATGTTGTTACTATTTCATTTATTTATTTTAGGAAGATCCAGGGTTTTTTTGTCATGGGGTAAATTATACCAATAAGCGGTTAACAACTTCGTTATTGTCAAACAAAGTCACAGATATATTTTTTGACAGGTCAGTAGTAATATTTTTGACGGTATAGCCGTATGCATCGACCGCTTTATTTACACCAAATTTTTACCAAATATAGGAACTTCGAATAAAGTCAAACTGAATAATCGTTTAGACTTAGTCGGTGGCCGAATACAAGTTGCAACCAAATAATGTAAATAAATAAATATTGGACAACATCACACACATTGCTCTGATCCTAAGGTAAGTAGTAAAAGCACTTGTGTTATATAAATCAGAAACAACGACGATACCACAACACCCAGACCCGAGACAGTAGCTATAGAAAAGTTAGTTTGCTACTTTGACCTAGCCGGGGATTGAACCCGGAACCTCAGAGATGGCAACGACATATATAGTTCGGCGTACTCGCGTCACGGCTAACGGAGGTCGTCAATGTAAACGCTGCATTATAAAACCGCTTCGCTCCGCTCCTCGCTTTCAGTGCCACCGTCAAATGTTTACATGTTACATTTATGCGTCGCCTCTATGGAGCCTTGGATACTGTACCATTAATCATTGTAATAAATATCTGAGTTCCAGGGTCGAACTAGAGGTCCTAGAGCCCTGGGATAGCAGCGATATTGTGGTTTAACTTTGAAAGTTGTGATGTCAAATCAATATATTATAATTTTGGTGTCGACAGAAACAAAATTTGGCTACTTGCAAACTGTTTTTTTAATGCCCCGTGGGCATACTGTGAACCGGGTCCCCCTGATTTGTGACCAAGTTAAAATCGTCTTGTTTGGTCCTTTACCCGGGGGCCCCGTTTATCCCTCCGCTAGATGCGGCCCTGCTAACATCCCCTCAGCCCTGTCTCGGTAGGCGGCGTTATGATCCCTTTTGATGCCAATGCAGAGCACTTAATAAAATGCGTTTCTCCAATTTATTTTTCTTTCGCTGCAAGTGTCTTGCCGCCCTCGGAAGTGTCATGAAATTATTGCACTTATGAGATGATAAATGTGGTTTGGAGGGACCGCCAGAGGGCATTGTATTACCTCATGCTTTTTTCTGTACATTTTGTGGTAATGATGTCTGTACATAATGCACTTTAGCGTTTCTCATTAATCAATCCTATATGATATCTTTAGAAACAGCACTGGAACTTTTGTTAGGAGTTTTTATTCTTAAACTTGGAAAATTTCATAACTGACGATAGAATTACAATTGATGTACAAATAGTCAGAGAGTTAAAGTCGTAACCGTAACTAGTTAACTCTCTGACTATTTGTTTATTCTGACTTTATTCCCTGCATTTTGCCATCTCTGTCTAGACAGAGATGACAAATAATATATAATTTTGGTTTCGTGAATGGCAAAAAATGGTTTAGTTTATTCATAACTGCACTACACAAGGATACGTATTTACCAGAAGATATTTAGATATTTTAATTCTAGTACTTATTCCATTCATCCATCCATCAGCCGAAAGACGTCCACTGCTGGACATATGCCTCCCCCAAAGATTTCAACGAAGATCGGTCCTGTGCCACCCGCATCCAGCGGCTTCCCGCGACCTTCACCAGATCGTTGGTCCACCTTGTGGGGGGCCTACCAACACTACGCCTTCCGGCCCGCGGCCGCCATTCAAGGACCTTCCTGCCCCAACGGCCATCAGTCCTGCGAGCAATGTGCCCCGCTCACTGCCACTTAAGGTTTGCGATTCTGAGAGCTACGTCAGTGACTTTGGTTCGCCTCGGATCGTCTCATTTCTGATTCGATCGAGAAGGGAAACTCCGAGCATAGCTCTCTCCATCGCCCTTTGAGTAAGTTTTAAGTACTTATTACTTTGTCAAATTTATATTTATTTGTTTTTTTATTTTGGACCTATACCGCATATTCTACATCTTCATGACCTAAAGGTTGGCTGTCAGAGAATACTTTTGGCAATAAGTCCTCCTTTTGTACGTCTTTTTTAGGTTTTTTAAATATTTTTTTTCATAAAAGTAATTTGTTGCAAGAACTTTCCATTAAATTAACTAAAATCTGTGATGCCGTTTTCATTTAAAACTCGATCTAAAAGCAATATCAGTCTGAAAACACTGTCACACGAAACTAGCAGTCCTTATCGCATTAAACTAAGTCTGCTATAGCATTTTCCCCCTGGATTGCTCGCGACAGGCGGGATGTCACCGGACCCCAGGGTATTAAGTTCCGACAAGAACTTCCTTGACCTGTTTTAAGTAAAATTACCCGTTTTAACATATTTAAGAACGTTTATTATCTTATATTTTGTTTAGTGTTTCTTAGTTACGAGTAGTAGCGGAGTTTAAAATGATACTCGGACTATACACGTTTCTGGCGTGGATATATTGTGTTCGAATATTACTCGTACTCTATTTTTTAAACTATGCTTTTTCTGGGTTTGGGTTTTATATTATAACCACACATTCGAAACACTAACAATCCCCTTTAAAAGATTTTTAAAAAATCCACCATTTTTTATTGATATACATCCACATATTACACCGTGTTTTCATGTTCCAAACAAGATGAACATTTTACTGGATAAATATTGTTCCGAAACTGGGGCATTTTACAGGACAAATGTTATGCTGGAACACAATATGGCTTGTCCGTTAAACAGCCCTTGAAACTGGCTCTACGATGTTGAGTGAAAACACGTTTTTGCTGCAACGGCAAAGCTAATTGGGGTTTGGATAGCCGACAATTCCGTGTAAAAGTATCATTGAAAATTTGCTTTTAAGTGAATTACTTGTGTCTATATATCCTACTCTGGAAGATGAATTAATTATGTATGTATGTATGAAATACTTACGTGTATACTACGTAGCTGATATGACAACTATACATATTTTTAACTAAAGGAATAAAACGAACGTTCAGCCGTCAGACGGTTTAGAATCAATTCGAACCGGACGAAAATAATCTCCAGTATTTCGGCAAATTAGGATAGACTTTTGTGCCGGAACAACTGAAATATAAGAGAGTTTATCTAGAATTTAATATACAAAAAAATGTTTGTAGGTATGTGGTAAAAGTCTCGATAGATATATTTCATTAGTAGGCACTACATTGAATTTTTAAGTGCTTCTATAAATATGTTGTCATTGAATTATGGTAGAAATAATATTGGTTTTCGGTTTTCTTTTATTTTTTCCATTATTATAAACCTAGATTTAAAAATATTGACTCTACTTATTAGCTTGTATACACTTCTTTACTCCAATACATCAGGTTAAATAGAACACCATTTTAACTATACCAGTCTTAGGCGTGTTCACGCAGAATCACAGCAATTTTTTATTCTCAAATGTGATGCGGATTCCTAAAAATAGAATGCACAGTTGGGTCACGCACTCAACTCGGAATACACAACTTTTATTTCCATCGTCATACCCCCGGTGGTTTTAGTTTCAACTTTAAAATTTCGAATTGTTATTTGATTGCAAACCTGCCGCCCTAAATGACAGCGAGGCTTTTTCGTTGTTTTCTATTTAGCGTTGAAAGCTTAGCGGTTTTGGAGTTTCATTTCACCAGTACACAATTTGGAGTGGTCCTGGAAAAGTTTGTCGTCTAAAATTGTGGACTGTAGTGTGGTTACGGGCTACAGGTCCGATTGGCGAAGCCAATGTTTGCGTGCGGTTTGTTTGGGCTTAAGAGACAAATGTCTTACTATGGTTTAGTCTATAGTAAATCGAATAAGTTGTTAAATCTCTGGTTAGTCATTGATTTAACATTACATCATCTGATCGAAGGAAAATCAATTCAAATATGCAGGGTGATAGAAAATTACTTTAGTTATAAAGCCGAAATACGCATGCTAACAAAATAGTCATACCTCAATAAGTTTTTCTGATTCTGATTCATTTTACATTCATTTTAATCCATAATTCAACATTTACGTCAGTAGACTTTATAGGGCGATTTTAAATTTGGAAGTTGCATGTTAATAAACACTAGACTACACTAAACCACTTTTTATCAGTCGCTTAGAATGGTTTATAGAAAACATCATGAGTAAACCTGCTAATAAACATTATAAAATGAAGATAGTCATTACTGCCCTAAGCCATGAGGTACACGACTAAATAGAAGACATAAGAAAATTCAACAACAACAACATTCAGTCGAATTGAGAACCTCCTCCTTTTTTGAAGTCGGTTAAAAATAGAGTGCTATGAATGATCAATTTTTAAACAAAATTTAGTCCTAGACGCTTTTAAAATAAGCTTCAGTTTTCACTTTCCAACTCCGCCAAAAATGACTTTACAGCAAAGTAACCTTAACTAATATTGGTCCTCTTTGGACCCCCCATCCAATGGTATGATAAAAATAAGGTGTTATAATATAGGGTAAATTTTTCGACGATTTTTTTTTAGTCCTGGCGCACCCTTTCCTACACTCCAACCAGAACGGTGGCTATTTTGGTGTCGTTACCATAGGACACGGTCTTGCGTTGAATAACAAAACAATTTAAAAAAATATTTTTTTATTTTTTCTTCGATAAAAATTGGCAATTAGGTACCTCATAAGCTCTACATCTGCTCAGCATACTGCGAAATACGTTCTGTTGATAAATTGCAGTATGATCTTCTAACTCCTATCCGTTAAGGAGTTCTGTGGCTTTCATCATCAGGTCAGCAACGTGATATGATGATTACCAGACCCAAAAATTAGTATTGAGTCAGAAAATATATGCAAAACATTATGGTGCCTATAAAAATTAAGGGTTGGCCTCAATTTCCCAGGGATCCCATCATCAGAATCTGACTTGGTGAAAATGGGACCACCTCGGGAGTATACTGTTTCAAACAAAAACAGAAATTTTGAAATCGGTTCATAATTGACGACGCAATCGCGTAACAAACATACAAAAAAAAAAACAAGTTCAGTCGAATTGAGAACCTCCTCCTTTTTTGAAGTCGAGTTAAAAAGAGTTAAAAAGATTTCTTCTTTTTTATCATATCTATAATCAGATATACCACCCCAAATATTGAATTCATAGAATTTAAAATAGAATACATTCGCCATCCGTTGGGTTACCTTTGAGATCAAAAGCAATTCGTCTTGATTCTGCCGAATCTATCGTTCGCGAAACTTGTACGAAGATCTCCCAATAAATAATACTGTGGCGTCCTTATGCAGGGTGGCTAGATATTAGGGTTATATGTGGATAGTCTAGAGCTCTAGCCAAAGTAACAAAATAATAACGAACTTGTATGGACAATTATACCACTGTGAAATTACGTGATAAATTGGGAATCGTTGTAGTTATCTCACATATGATGATGAATTCAAATAGGTATTGTATCGCTACGGAGCGATTCTCAATTGTCTATGGACATTGATCAAGGTCTCAGTGTTTTTGAGAATGCCAAAGTATTGTTTCCGTCAATTGTTTTTTCGTTTATTCTTAATGGTGGCTTAAAACCGGCCGTTTGAGCGAAGGCCGACCAAGGGCTTAAGTGCATTGATGTGGTCAAGTTAGCAGGAAAAGCAGGGATGCCATCTGCTCAAGACCGTAAAGAATGGCATGCTTAGGAAGCAGAACTACACTTAACTTAGGTTATAGGTTTTAAAAAAGAGAGTGAGAAATCAGGTCCGCTTTACGCACATACACAACTTTTCTACAATTTTAACTTCTTTTTTATCTTAAAAGCACTTCGATAATAGTTTCTAACACTCGTTTTTTTTTACTGGTCATAAAGTAACTCTATTTGTCCGACGTCTACCGCAAACTTTGGCAACCCTGGAAGCAATACATAAATTGGCGGGACTTTTGACAGCAGATCGGATAAGCGGGAGGGGCTGGCTGTCGTTTTTATCGTGATTATAATCGGCTTTGCCTGGACAAGGGAGTGCAGCGGTTGCAGTCACTCCTAACCATAGACAAACTAAGTTTGTAGATGTTGCAAAAGGCAGCTTAACTACTAACGATAAGCAGATTGGAAAAAGAACTAAGTCACATTATTTTAGGACTATTAAAAGCATTTTTATGGCATCTTTTTATGCATGCTTTTTTGAAGTAAATGATTATTATTGTGTTACACAAGGTACCAGACAATTATTTTTAGCCAGGGGCATCTCCCAAACCAGAGCTTTAACTAACGAGTTTGTTTGCCGGTGTTTCAGCATCGATCTGTTGGTGTCAAATAGATATAGTTTAAATGTTTTTTGTTGTTACCAATTACAATTTGCCAGACAGTGCAAGTCGCAGCCATCTAGAGATAACATACTCGTATCTACATGGTACAGCTTTAGTGGACAAACCCACATAAATATTTCGGTGTCTAAAATTAGAACAAAGTTGTCTGCCCTCTGGTCCCTCTCCCAATCTCCTGGACAGTAATTCGATTGCATTGTTTCGGGGTGTTTTGACAGTATTGACGCCTGACACTAATATCTATACGAAAAACTAACGTTTTTTTTTCTGTTTCGGATTACTGTTTCGTATCATAGTCTAAGATTTGCTCTGTTATATATATATTTTTAATCATTGATATTGTACTAAAGTTTTCAAAAGCACTTACAATTTATATTAAAGTATTTTTAAATTAGGTGACATTTTAAATCTCTTCTAATATAATGATACACATTTTCAAAGTATAATCATTTATTAGGGAAGATGATGTGAAAATATGAGTGACAGGTCTATTGTTAAGCGATCGGGCCAACGCCCCTGAGAACGATTATTCTAATACGACATAAAGGAAGCGCGCGGTTCGATGCTTTTTTAATAAACATCCGAGCACAAAGGCCACAAACTGATTTAGCGTAATAACGATCAAAAAAGAGTACGTTGCTTTATACTGATACCCGAAAACAGAGCTGTGAAAAGTTATGAAATGAAAATGCTAAAGATACGTGACTTTAGTTATGGCGTTGTTTCTCAACCTTCTTAGAATCGTGACGGAATGAATAGCGTAAAATAAAATAAATACTGATGCAATCCCCTTAGTTAGAAAATAAAGTTGTAATTTACTCAATTTTAGGCCATTCATTATTTTTTTCGTAATCGTGTCCTTTAGATTATGAAACATGACTTGAGAAAACCGTAAGATATGAGGCTACATTCTTGTCCTAAGAAAGCCGTTAATAGAGCAATCCAGTGAGAGTTGAGCTCTAGTTTTCTATCACTAGAATTAATATAGAAGAATGCCAATAAAAGCAACTCAGATAGTTAATGATTTTGATAAGAGTGTTAATTACTAAAGATTAGTTCGATATTTTCATCACCATATACCGGATAAGGCATAAATAAAATTTGGGGTGATAAAAACAACCTGTGTAATAGATTAAGTCCTTCTACAGTGTATAACACGTTATTCTTTCTCGTATGGCACCAAAATTCACCAAGGCATTGCCCCTAAAGTTACGACGAAGTATAAAACATAAATTCACTTCATTCAGTTTCATAACAGTCATAAAAATCTTGGATATCTTAATCCTTACGAAAACCTTACACGTTCCCCGCAAAATCAGCTGGCTGTATATAGTATATCCTCGTAAGCAAATAAGTTGCCTGAACTTTATGAATAATAAATAAAACAAAGGGGTTGAGAATGCGAAGAAACATAACAAAGCTTAAGAGGTAAAGACATAAGTTTCGTTAAAAACTTGCGGTATGTAGTTTGGTTAACATAACCATGTTAATAACATACCTAACAATGCAAAGCATTGTAAGCCAACTAAAGGTTTGGAAGCTATGATTTAATATATTGCGTTATTTATTCAAGTTTATTACGGCTACTAAGATGTCTAGGGTTACCTAGATATTACTAGTCTATATTATAAAACGAAGTATATAGTCTAAGATCCGAATAGGACTCGACCATCACTGGGTTGTTTATGCGATTAAAAGTATTTTATATCAAATTTAATATATTAAGTATTATAATGCGAAAAGGTAGGCTGAAAACATATTATTCAGTCCAGTATATAGAAATAGTTAAAAATGTAACAATAAACTTTTAAAAAATGCAATTGCTTGTTTATTAGTCAAATAACATACCAATCTAAAGTATGAAGTCTAACAATATGCGAACGTTAGGTTAACTATTTTTTCCTATCATAACTATTGAGTCGGCAGGTATAAACAGGTCAAAGTCGTTACTAATAATTTGCACGAGTCCGGTGTAACTTATTATCGACTAACAATATTTCCAACAGATTCAGAAGTATAGCAGATGATGACGAAAATATATGCGCCAGACAACACACAACTGTCAATTCATAGAAAATAATATAGTATAATTAAGTTTACGGTGTTAATTAATTGCCAAGGATATTTTGCAAGTTAACTCAGAAAGAAATATTTTCTTAATTGATCAAAACTCGAAATTAAACAAGTATTTAATATGCCGCTAATATTCTATTCTAAACACAAATTACTCTCGCTACGAAGTCACTTACCCATTTTTAGCCAAACATCTTTGCTTAAACGTTTATCTAATAATTAATCATGTAAGGATCAACAATGGACCAATCACGCCCTAGCCGCAGCGCCTACAATATCGCCGGATTATTTGCAAATTGATCCAATTTACTGAACATGGCTCCGCTTTTAGTGTGCGCGTTTAATGTGTGTAGCTCTTTCAACTTTGCACATTGCGTTCGCAGGTATCATATTTCGAACACACTGCCTATGAGTTTAGGCAACAAATGGAAATATAGGTACATGTTTTTAGTAAACTAAATTGTCAAGTTTGGAAGCGAGTCGTCAATTTGTGTTCGTATTCACTTTATTGGAATTTGCTATTGATCGATTTTGACACGTTAACTGTGTAATTTCACTTTCCGGTACTAAACATACGAACAGCTTTTATAGTTTTTTTTTTGTGAAATTTAATCTCATTTGAACGTTGTTGTTCAAAATTTTCCTTTAAAGAAATTACCATATAAAATAAGGCCGTAAAGTATAAGAAAATATTTTTGACCATCTCTAGGCAACATAAAACAGATGAAATCTAGTATGCGGTCGCTGTAAATCCTAATGCTAGAAAATATTTTATGAAAAATAATATTTTCTACTTAAAAGTAATGTTTTGTAAAAGTAATTTGAATACTTACGTAAAATTTTTAGTTATGAAGGTTGAGCAAGTGAAACCTATAGCACTTATGCTGGGATTTTTTCTATCCCTGTTTAGTAAAACAATTGTTCTCTCTCGTTAGTGAGTTAAAGATACACATCACTCTGATGTCAAACTAAGAAGTTGCCCGTTTTTTGGACAGGAATATTTCCATTGCCGCTAAGGATGAAAACACAGCCAACTATCAAAAACACTCACATTTCATACACAGTTTCTTTTTATTTACCCGAGAGATAAAGATATTTAAACCAAAACTAAGTCCAGAGAGTGGATTTCTGGAATAACTATTATCTATCTTATTTTAAGATCATGCCAAGTGCAGTGAGAGTGAAATTGTTAACCCACCTGTCGGACTCCACAGCCAGCCATCTAATAATAAATTGTAAACAAATACATACAGTCACGTTGAAACGCCAACAATAGTGATTCTATTCCTGCGATGGCATTTTAAAGAATGGGGTCGTGCGACGAATAGTAAACTGTGGCGCAACGTCAATTGACGATTCTATTGACCATCTATTATCTAATTCTTACTGTTACAGGTTGCAACACTTGGGTCTTGATGGTAGGAAGAAAGCAGGAGTCATAACTAAAACTTTTTATATTTACTTTTTTTTACTTTTTAGTTTGTTTATTGAAGAAATATCATCATCATCATCATATCAGCCTATTGCAGTCCACTGCTGGACGTAAGCCTCCCCCGAAAAGCGGGAGATCCCGCTTTTTGGTCAAAAAGAACCCGGAACCCCAGAGATGTCGACGCCAAGTCCGGCATGCTCGCCTCCCGGCTACGGAGGTCTTCGACTGTATGGTTATGTGTTTTGATTAAATGGTATTATTACCTCTTATTTGATTGAGATCGACTACCTGTAATATTTTAACGTAACTTTTTTCTTGCTACAAATACATAGATTCACAAAACAAGTCGTATTACCTGGAAGCTTTATTTAAAAAAAAAGGTTTTAATCATGAACTTATTACCATAAGACATTTTCATTCGAACAGTTTTCTCTTCTATTTCAACTTCAACCCTATAATAACCCACAGCTATTAATACCTAAATGACACCTAACAGAGATAATATTATTTCGGCAACTTACGTCCGTAATAAACTTCACCCAAATTACGTGTACGCAAAGTTAATCTCTGTTTGTTTGTTGTTCGTAAGAGTGGCCGAAACTATAGCCAAACTATGGGACTCGTCATGTTGTGCAAACGACCGCAAAGTTTCGCAATTGATCTAACAAAATTGCTTCGGTGCAGTCGGGACTTCGGTTGTCATCAGTTTGTGATCCGGGTTGACTCGGATTACGTGTGAAGAACGTAAATAGGAAGCAAATCAACATTCTCCTTTCATAACCTGAAGTTCGGAATTTGTCAACGTCATGCCTTTATCTGATTTCCTTTATATTTTCAGTACGCAAGCGTTTGTGAAAAGGAGAGAACTATTTCGACGAAAAGCTTGGAATAGCTCATCTCTTTCTTGATTGCTTTGTAAAATTGCCATGTCCAATTGGGAAACTCCTTTACCTTCAAGATTAATTTATCAGTGGTCACAGTATTTATATCCACGAGATTTATTTTGCATTTTTTTTTATTCAACTCGCAACTTTTGTAACCCAACAAACAGACAAAAAACATCCTCATCCATTTTATCTGACACAAAAATTTTTCAACAAAACGCCAGGTTAAACCATTAAAGGGTTCGAAAAGTTTTCGGTGACCAGTGACCACCCTACGTGCCCGCATGCGGTCGCGCGCGTATCTCGTGCGTTTTACACGCTCCAATAGGGCTCGGTTTTCAGAACAATTTCAACCAACCAGATTCAAACTGTCGCATAAAGGGCCTGCATCCGGAGCAATTGAGTAAACAAGCGGTTTGGCGCTCCAAAACACAGTCGAAATAAACTCGAGTAAAAATTGCGCATAGCACTGTAGGATTCCGTAGCGTCGATGGTTTTCGTAGCGTCACCGATGTTAAGGGTGCGATTACTACGAAATAAAATTTTGGATGTTACTTTACGTTGATTGTGCACTTCGGACGTATTATTAATTTTAATGCGTTTTGCAACTATCGAAATCATAATGTAAGGTCCTCGAGCAAAAGCAACAACGCGCGATCTGTGTTAAAATAGGTATTTAACTAATCTTTGCAGCGTTGCTGTGACTGGCGATTTAAAGTTAAATTCATGAAAATAAGTCACGCCATTGCTAGTAACGTGCTCGAAGCCTAACGGAGCAAATAAAAATAGGATACTCTTAATTTTTCTAAAAGGAAATTACAGATGCCTGTTGCTGTTATCAAACTTTACAAGACTTTTACGTTTTTGTTAAGAAATGAAAGCAAACTAAAAAAAGCTGTAGTTCTATAGTTTCTCTGTCAAATAGGTTCAGAAAGTTTTCCTTGTGGATTTGTTCCCCTTAGTAGGTAATGTTTATTTTGGACACGGATTAAATGAAAATATCTTGTTTATACCTTTAATGTTTTTGTGCAATAAAGACGAGTCTTTTTATCTTTTGTAAACATTTTATCACGGGACCCTAAAATGTAAAGACTACCATTGTAAGAAAATTGCATAACAGACGAATGCTTTCAAATAATCATTTTGTGTGAGCGGCACACAAAATTGCTAGACTGTTTCGTTTGAACATTCAAAACTAAAAATAGTTCACTTCGAAATACTACTGAATTTTACAGTAACTAGAAATGGCATAAATATTGACAACTTCGAGGTTTCAACTCCAAAAATAGATTCATTTCGGCCTTTTAGAACGAACATAGACACTTCAGAAAACACTACAGAAATTCTTATTTACATAGTTTGCTTTAGCCCTAAGCACTCTTAATTCAGAACGACTTACGCCCCTGCAAGTACGTAAGTAAGTAAGAGGGCGTTGCGTTTCATGTAATTTTAATCGTCAAAATATTTGTTGTGATCAAAGGAAACGCAACCCTTCTCTAATTGGGGGTACTCATGAAATATTTGTGTTACGTAGACGACATGATAATTCCAAGACGAGTGTAATCCATCAAATTGTTTACAACCATTAATTAAGACGTTGAATATAGGGTGGTTACAAAAACATGAGGAATGAGCTAAGTAAAATATCCAAATGAACGATTCAATTACAAAATGCATCAAACACTATACCACCGACGAGTTTTCCGAACCTTCGTCCGAAGGGGCCTCACCCTAAAGAGGAGGTCGTTGACCCGGCCCGGCTCACTCATGTTACGTTCATTACAAATTCTTCAGTCCCTCTCTTTCTATCTTGGGCGAGAGGTCAGATCCCTCTCTGTCGTCAACTAAATAAATAATGCCGAAAATTCATACGTCTTCCAGCTAAGTGCAACGTGATACGTATTATGTGCGCCTCATTAGAGATATAATGAATTAGTTAGGCTCGCAACATTCGAAATGTAAGCGCCTATATCACCTTGGCGCAGAGTGTAAGAAACTGATTTACAGATGTTATAGTATATTCTTTTTGAAAAAGTATAATAAATAGTTAAAGCTTAAATCTGGTTTTAACGACTCAATTCGATTAAAATAACTGCAACTCCCTTATTGCCACGGGTTTCGGTGTACTGGAATAAGCTCTCGGCAAAAAAAAAACATTCGTGAATGACGCATTTTGAAAATAACTATTTTTTTTCAATTTTGAGATAAGTAGTGAAAACCATATTAGTGAGTCTACCTACACTAACAGAATAAGTTACTAACATGATGACGTCTATTATTCAAGAAAAGAAGTTTAGGAACTCCATAACCTAGGTCTTTAAATAAGTGTAAAAGCAAAACTGTAAATCTAGCAAGCTGTAAAGCGATCCAAACTGTTGTAATAAGAAACATTTTACAGCCATAGTTTTATATAGGCTATTTTACGCGTTTGTTTACGGTTATGCCTTAATACTTCCCCATGATATGGTTCTCGTTTACAATATTTACGAGGATATACCAAGAGAATTAGGTTAGGTAAATATGTGTCAAACGGCGACTCTGGAGGATAGAAAGGTCAAGTTACTTTACCACCATTTTCGATAAAACTCCATTTAATGTTTCTTTGGGTGGTAATAAATTGTTCTTTGCATATTTTATAAAGGTTAGAACAAGGCTACCTTATTTCTACTACGTTAGTCAGTAATATATTTATTTGGTCTGACTTAATGTCTTTTTACTTTCGTTTAGGCAAATTTTACTTATTCTGAAGTGAAATCTTTACAGAAATTATCTATATTTTATTTAGGAGGGCCATTTTCTCTGAGTCGCCAAAACTGAAGTATGTGACTTACTCTTTATTCGCAATAAGTTTTGCCTTATCTTTTACTAAATACGGTTCTGTCCACACTCTTATACCACACTCTCAAATGCCCATACGGGGTTTGCAAAGAAATAGAACCCTACGTATAATATCTTAATCAGCTGCTCATTTAACATTTTTTTACTATGGGAGAAACGTCTAAATCATGATTATTTAGATGTCTGTACAAAAAAACGGCCAAGTGCGAGTTGGACTCGCGCACGAAGGGTTCCGCGCCATTATCTATAAAAACGGCAAAAAAACACGTTTGTTGTATTGGAGCCCCCTTAAATATTTATTCTATTTTGTTTTTCAAATATTTTGTTGTTGTAGCGGCAACAGAAATACATCATCTATAAAAATTTCAACTCTCTAACTATCACGTTTTATGAGATACAGCCTGGTGACAGATGGACAGACGGACAGACGGACAGCGGAGCGTTAGTAATAGGGTCCCGTTTTACCCTTTGTGTACGGAACCCTGATAAAAGATGATAATGTATGAAACATACACATTGCTCCCTTAGACAGTTAATTGTATAATATTATACCAGCAGTTAAAATGTATTTTTAAAGAGTGTCCTCTTCTTTTTTACAACTGTTGATATCTTATTTTATTTCAAATAATGATTGACTTAATAAATGGTCACATATCTAAACTGTCACTGATTAACCTTCTTCCTATCCCTGGGCCCTAACCATGAACTGTTAAAACAATCACAAATCTGTCAAACATTATCATTTCTGTCAAATTTTGTATGAAATGACGTACCAAAATTGACAGATTTGACAACTTTGAGATTGTTTTAAGAGTTCATGGTTAGGGCCCTGTAACAAACCAGCATTGTACAGTAACAATGTGTTGTCCTCATAACAAAACAAAACACAATCATGGAAACAACAGCGCATAGAACGAACATAAATCCAAATACAAGGCTCGTAACAGACAGTCCCTGGCGCACATCCGTACGCATAAATAACGCGATTCTAGTACTAGTAGATAACGCCAGACAAAGGACGTCTTGACTCGCAGACGGCTCAGGCGGAAAATTAAGGCGGGCTGTCCGACCCGCATGTACTGCAGATAACACTGTCACTGGACCGTGTGTGCATTCATATGGTTTTGATGAAAAGTTGAAATACAGATTTTACGCTTAACTTAAGGCTGCCGCAGTGTAAGTGACTTTTAGCGACTGTTGCGACTATAACTAGCAGTCCCATAATTGTCTATCATCAAGCTTGCGCTGGACATAGGCCTGTATAGAACGCTACAGCGAGGGTCTATAGGCTGCTTGCATACATAGCAGCTTGTGCAACCTTTACTTGGTCATTAATCCACCGGGTAAAAGACCTGCCCCACTGCGTCTTCCAACACATAGTCTCCAGTCGAGAACGTTTCTTCCGCAACGGTTGTCTGTTCGGCAAATGTGGCCTGCCTGTTTTGCAATTAAAAAATGGCGGAGATTTTGAATCTTCTCCTTTCGGATCTTATTTTGCAAAGAAACGCCGAACATAGCTCTTTCCATAGCAAGTTGTGTGCCTGTGAGCTTATTTAATAGGCCAACAGTCAAGGACTACGTATCAGTGCCGCAAAAACTTCAAGGGTATCGTCCCCAACAATTACTGCGAAGGGAAGGTACGATAACGACGTGTGAAATTAGCTTCATTTTCGACCATGTTAAGTTCAACGCGGACAAAAATAGGTGATGTCTTTTTCATATCAAACGTATAAAAATAAAATTATTGCGCTTACTTTTAGCCAAGATTAGTAGCCTAGTCTGCAGCAGCACTTATATTCAATTTTATAACATTATTTGAACTCTGGACTATACAGAGGGGACGTCTTGCTTTGCTAATCACTGATGCGTTACTAAGGCAGTCTGTCCTATCCAAATGTTTGGGCCTTCATTTGTTTTTGATAGATAGAATACAGATTTTACGCACTGCTTACTTTCTAATTTGGTTACATTGTTTAGAGGGTCTTTGCTACATTGTTAGACAAAGTGGATATTTCTATACAGCTAGGGCGGAATATTCTGAATCAGATATGGTTCGCTAAATGTAGATATTATATTTTTAATTCATGAAATATATTATTTTAAGACACTTAGCGTATTAATAGGCTAAAAAAGTTATAGTTACTATTTAAATTTAAAGAACGGTATTTTCAGAACAAATACCAGAAAAACGTTCGGAATATTTTTTTTTTATTTTATTTTATTACTACAACAAAATCCACAGCTCTCAAAAATTCAGTTTTACATATTTCTTAATGCTTATCATACAGCCAACATTGGATTTACATTTTATAAAACAAAAACATATAAGTGTGAGTGTGACTGATGTCGTCGATCTTTTTATGCAATTAATTTCAATTTGTTTGTGTGTGTGTGTGTGTGTGTGTGTGTGTGTGTGTGTGTGTGTGTGTGTGTGTGTGTGTGTACTAAGAGTTAGATTCAGTAAGTTCAACTACACCCTTTTTAAATAATTTTTTACTTAGGTGAAATGGATCTACGGAGTGAAAATGTTTGTTATATGATCGCAAAATGCGGCAAATAATGGAATTTTTTGCATAAATCGTTCGCGTGAAAGGTACAGAGAATAGGGTACATACTGTGTGTCGAGTCCGAATTGATGGCGCATGCAAGTTTAAGAACAGCGACGTCAGGTCAGTGGAATCTATCGAACCACAACACACATCGTACAAAAAAGACATATCCAAAATAGTGCGTCTGATTTCAAGAGGCACCATCCGGTGATAGTTACACGAATCCTTATAATTATCAATTTTTTTACATGTTCTGTAATTTAAATGCTTCGTAAATTTCATTTGTATTAATTCGATCTTTTCCCTGTACACCAGATAATGAGGATTCCAAATTACACTGCAGTATTCTAGGATACTTCGCACATATGCATAATATAATACTTTGAGGCAGTGAATAACACGTAGGTATTCAAAGGAACCACAACAATTAAATATTTGAAACATCTTTCAAGATCTAATTATTTTTTATATGGTAACCTATTTACTTACCTTTTAGGTCAAAATAATTTAAGTAAAAAAAAAAGAAATTTGTACACCATCCCGCCATGAATTGGATCTACACTTAAAATTTGCTCCATGAAACATACCTGCAACAATAAAAAACCGTGTTAGTTACAGACACATCATCATATTTTTGTATGATTTAATGAGCTTTTCATAAAAAAAACACACCATTATATTGTAGCCATAAACTGACAAAAAATCCTACTGTGGCAACTAAAATATTTAACATACCTACTTGTTTATTATATTATAAAATTTCACAACCACAACGCTCCATATTGTGGGATTTGAAAACAGCAGTATTTAAAGTTCGAAGCGAGAACTACTAAACCAAGACGATAGTCCAATTCAAAGCATCTCAAATATAAGCTATAAGATTATGAACTTAAATCTTCCACTGCCTAGGAACAGAAGACATAATTTAAAAAGATGATCTTTAGTAGGTATTCTTCTTTGGATCTTCATCAGAGAAAACGATGACAATAATACTGTCAAGAAAATCGGATTTATCATGTCAATTTTTCCCAAGCTCACTCCCACAATATAAGCAATTGACTGACGCCTTACAACCAAAAAGAGAATCAAATAGCATAAATGATGTTTCATTTTTCTAGACTTTCATCGCGAGTTGAAACGTGGAACATCGAAAAGGGAAGCTGGGGAACGCTAACTCCCGCATGAATCCGTCGGAATGAATAAAAAATACCCTTACAAAGGCCGCACGGGTCAAAAGCAGATACCTCTGAGTGTAATAAAGTCTCTCGCATCCCGGCAGTTTCAAATTAAAAAGTAATGTGGCTTTCGTCAATTGCAAAGGAGGCTGTTTTCGCGAATCGTTACTTTCCGTCGAGTTCTTAACTTCTATGTGGATATTTAATGAACTCTCGTTCAAGCCGTACTCTTGTGCTCGGTAATAAAGGCTTAAGAGGGTAAATAAAACAGATTCCAATCTACTGCTTGAATAAGTTAGTTTTGTTTTTGTGAGTTTCAGTAAGTACTGTGAAGTCTGTGAATAGTTTATGGAATTTTGTTACTAATTTAAGATACGTTATGTAGAATAAAAAGTACAATGAAGTGAAAATAACACACTTTAAATACAAAATATTCTTTAATTCCCTAAATAAAATTATCTGCGATTGGGTTTTTGAAACTATTAAAACAATGCAGCTGCAACAATAGCTAAATTACGCTTACGATTCTTATTTTGGTTTTACGAAGACTTTTCAAGATAATATTAGGTTCACAATATCATACATGCATTTACCTTAAATGGAAAAGATCGGATCTTATATCAGTTAAGTGCGAAGTTAAGTACATGTTGTCTTACAGAAACACTTAAAAGGGGCGAGGGTAGAAATGGGTTTCTAATTTTTCCCCGTATATCTTTGATTTCGTCTTAAGAACTTATAATAAATCTCTTTGAAAGGTGGGCGTGTCTTGCGAAGGCTTAGTGTCAGTAAGTAGTATATTATTTATTTCTTATTGGGGTTATTAGTGATTGGTAGTACCATTAAAACCTAAGAACCTGTGATGAAATACTAAAAATAGTTCGTTTGTCTTGCGATGGCTTAGTGTCAGTAAGTAGTATATTATTTATTTCTTATTGGGGTTATTAGTGATTGGTAGTACCATTAAAACATAAGAACCTGTGATGAAATACCAAAAATAGTTTGTTTGTCTTGCGATGGCTTAGTGTCAGTAAGTAGTATATTATTTATTTCTTATTGGCGTTATTAGTGATTGGTAGTACCATTAAAACATAAGAACCTGTGATGAAATACTAAAAATAGTTTGTTTGTCTTGCGATGGCTTAGTGTCAGTAAGTAGTATATTATTTATTTCTTATTGGTGTTTTTAGGGATTGGTAGTACCATTAAAACTTAAGAACCTGTGATAAAATACTAAAAATAGTTTGTTATCGAACAGTATCTAAGTGCTCGCTTTGAAATTTTTTCGGGTAAAATCTAATTTATTTTCGTTTTGATTCTTTAAAGAATTTAATTTAATTCTTTAGAGACGGTTCCAAAAATATCATATGATTTGAAGGATAAGATAAGTTATTTGTATGTGACTCAAAATGGAAAATGCGTCTGTAAGTTAATGCAATACCGTTTTTGATGTTAATCGGATCAAAATTTTATTTTGACTACCTACTTTTTATTGATAGAAATTAAATTTTAGATTGTAGATAAGTTTAAACAATGGCCCAAGCTGTTCAAAATGGACAAGGCATTCAGAATTTATGGAGAAATTATTTTCTGAATGCCTTGTCCATTTTCATTATAAAATCACACACGCTACCAGTAACCCTGAAAACATTACACTCTTTTTTTGGGCTGTAGTGTAAAACTAATCCTCGAAAAGCATATGATACAATGATTTACTACTTCGTATTACTATTAAGTTTATTTTAGTGGAATATAATTGGTACGATTAGAATTACTCAGACCTCGTTTATTATTACTGATGATCTTTTGTCCACGACACCGTACGCGGCTTTGACTTAGAATTAAGCCAAAGAGAAATGAATAATTATCTTAAGCTAGATCAATAATGTCTATAAATATGCCAATTTAAGCTTTCACCAATTAAAGCATAATAAGCATCATAGAGTGAACGTTTGTTCACTGGATGGATGTTAATCCAAACTTTATCATTTTTAATACCTACTTGTAAAAAATACTTTAATGCAAGTACCAAGAGATATTGTCAATTACAACAGAGTAAGCAAACTTCGTCGTACACAGCACTAAGTCGGTTGCAGACAGCATGGCAACTTTTAAAAATATTAAAATGTTACAAGCAACTTTGAAGAGTTTCAACTCCAGTAAGTTATCATATTGTCTTGAAGCCGCACTTTGCCGGCTTAATAACAGAGTGAATTATGGCCGAGTGCAACTAGGAAACAAAAAAAATAACAAACTTATACTGAGGACGGTTTAAAACACAAGCGTCGTCTAAAATACGAGCTCAACAAAGTTTTGAACGTTTTTTATCACTTTTTTAATGTAACAAGAAATAAGGTTTTTACTGCACAGATTACATTTTCTTTAAATAGTAAGTGCATTGAATTATATAAATATAATTTACTTTGGTTTAAAAGAGTTCTTTGAAACACTCGTCAAACTTATTAGATAAATCATGCAAATATTTAAGTCAGTAGAAAATAATAAGGCTTTACAAAAAAATCTTGTGATTCTTTGATAAGAATCATAATAATGTTTAAAAAGTAAATTGGCAAAACCGTACATATACCGTTTTAAAAATATTTTAAAAAGTGATTTTAAAATTAAACAATGAGATATAGACCAAAAACCGGCTGTATTTTGCAAATTTAGAGTCTCGCAAACTAACGCATCAAAACGAAATGAACAAATCTTGACAAGATGCAGGTTCTCACAGAAATATCTCCCAAATAAAGGCTTAATAAAAAAAAATAGATAATTTTATGTTATGTAAACATTACTAAAGTTATTTTATGTGGCGAAGTGCCTTAGAATGGGCTAAAATATTTTGAAACATTTGAGAATCGTTCAGAAAAACATTTCAAAACGATCTCTTTTCTTAGTTGGTAAAACAAAAACGTAACGATTGCACCGCTGTAAAAATCACTTGAATTTAAAACGGGGTCAAGTCACAGTTCAAACAGTTATTGAAAGAGAGTTGTTTGCGGTTCACCGGTCGCTTCCTTTGAGCCTGCATCTCATCTCCGATCCGATAAAGATGTTCTACTTACGGATTATAGACGGCTTTAAAGATACGTGGTTTTACTTTTGGAATTTCATATAAGTTTAGTGAGGTCACACTTTTTATGTTTTAACAAAAAATAAACTCAATTGGCGTATTTTCTGCCAAGCGGTCGCATGAGATCGCGTATCAATTAAATAAAGGTATACTGTGTGAATTTCGTTTTATTGGGCAGACGTTTTAACTCCATGAAACTGAACAAGTGTGTTAAAGAATCGTTAGTCAAAATAATTTAAAACAAAAATAAACTTATGACACAAAAAAATAAAATTAAATTACTTACTATCCCTGATTTTCTATTTTTCATAAACAAGCTATTTTCTACCAATGAACATAATATTTATTGTATTATTTTTTTACTATTTAGGTGACTTGCTTTCCTAATATAAAGCTAATACAAATAAATTACATTTGAAATTATCAAATCGTCAAACTTGTTTAAGAATTCATTGTTTTCTAGGTACTCAACGTTTGCTTGCCATCTTGATAGAAAAGCACAAATCACTATTTAGCTCGTCTGTAAATATATCACTAAACAAAACTTAAATAAGGGCTATTGAGTTCGCACACAGCTTCACCAGATAAGCAGTTCGAACTTTATCATTGATCTTTGTAATGATTCCTTAGCATTAAGTAGAACATCGCGGCCTCAAACAGAAATAATGGTTGAAGATAACGGGTGAGCTAGGCCATTACGCAATTGGGGAGGCGAGGGCAAGTCTCTTTGTCCGGACTTATCTCCTGTTGAAATATGATCTGTGGATCGACCTCTGATTGTGGCATTCAGTCAATGGAAAAACTCTACGCTCATTAATGAAAGACGTAATTGCGTCTTCTGTCTTAATCAGGGGGTAACCATGAACTCTTAAAACAATTTCAAATCTGTCAAATCTGTCAAATTTCGTACGGAATGATGTAGAGACACAGAACAGATTTGACATTGTTTTAAAAGTTCATGGTTACCCCGCAGTGCTTTAATATAATAACCTCGCGTCTGGGTAAACTGGTAGATAACAATGGAAACATTAATCGCCTGGTACTTTGTACCACAACAAATATGTCCATTTTTAACTTATTATTAATATGCCAATTAGCATTGTTATAATTTTACCTAAAGTCCTTAAAAGCATAACCCTTGGGCCAAATTAAACTAGAAATGATCATAGTTTTTCATTTGAAAAAATATTGGCCCCAAACTAAGCAAAGCTTTTACGATGGCAACTACATCACGTATAAACATAGGTTCTTAAATACATTTATAAACACCATAACATGGGTAAAAATGCTTGCTCATTACAAAATATTTGCCCCTTGCGGGATTCAATCCCGTTACCAACTTTTAGTAATTCTACGCGCGAATCACTAGACCAAACGGTCGTCAAATATCTGGGCGCCTATTATTTTTTCCATCCAGATCGTAACCGAAAAAAGTTTGTAACTTTTCATGTTCAGTAAATTGTTTTCTTTTAATCTCCTCCAACAATTTCTTAAGAAATCGTGTGTGTAATATCCACAAAATGAGGTCAAACAAGAAAAAACTTCGCTATCCAGTAATAGAAAATAAAATTACTTGCGAGACGCTTATTGCTCAGTGTGTAACTTTACATAAACAGCGGCCGTGGGACATGAGCCCAAACGAGAAGTTCTTTATTAAAATTTATGAGTTCTATCAGACACGTAAAGTTTTTTGGGCCTATGTTGTTTTATGTATGGGAAATTGTATTCGCTTTGTTTCCCTACTCCAAACTTTTATAAATAACTAATCATACATCTAACCATTCTTATGCGTGTACATTCTTAGGTAAATAAGCGAAGTTTTCTCTTTAGTAAAAATATTTGCTGTTTTCTTTGAGGGGGAACTCCTTAAGTCTTTTTATGGAAATAGTTTTATTCATTACAGAAGGGAGGGGCGTAATTGAGAGAGGAAATTCATGAATAGTACATAAATATCCTTGACGATGTAATGTCAGGAATGTATAAATACATATTCCGGCAAAAACAAGAAATGAGGACGAGTATTCCTCGTATGTGGAATAAATAAGCTGCTGATATGAGTCTATTATTGATCAAGAATAATGCGATTTGCTAAAATGTTGGAGACAATTTATAAAAGAAATAAAACATGTATGTTTTAATATTTTTAAACATTATGTAACAGCTTATTGTGTGTATGTTTTATTTTGGGTATTCTTCCATTGGTGAGTCCAATGTGCATAGGTGTAGGTTGAATCTAGATTAATGAAGGTTGATCTATATTTAACTTTAACTTTAAACGCAGCTTTAAATGATAGATAGTGTTATCTATCAGTAAGAGAAAACGAGACAAGTTTTAGTAATACCTATCTGTATTTAAAGGTGGATCTGTTAGTTTGTTTAAGGTTTGCTATAGGTAGTCAGTATGTACTTTTGTGGAGTGCTGACGAGTACTTTATTATGGAAAGAAAATCATAGGTACGTAATGTGCTAAACAACTAAAAGTTCATACCTTTATGCATTTGTTTATGTTATGTTTAAGTTAACTTATGTTTATGTATTCATCTTATTTATCAGCACACCAACACGTGACTTTTGCAGAAATGTTTAGGCCGTGCGCTCTGCCGCTTGGTCGCTATAACCTGAGTTTGTTACCAGCGTACAGAGATAGAAGACTGTGTGTCGTGGTTCCATGCCATGAGCTTATAACATGGCATTTTCAAACAGGCCAAGTTTTGATCTTAGTCAATCATTCCCTATGACCAACCATCCCCTGTCATTTCCTGGGTCTAAAACCTACAACATCTGTCTGACGAACATTTCATTACAAGCCAGTGATCGGCGGCAAGGGCTGAATTCTTGGCAATAGTCCGCAAGACAGGCTTATGAGTGAATTCCTTCCAAACTATGCGCAGGTGAGGCCTAATTGCAATTCCTATATCGGCTGGGCTGTCGGTAAATTGTACAGATATTGGTTTTCAGTTACTTGATAGACTTGAATATCGATTTTGGTTAACTCACATTTCGTTCGAATTCGTACCGTCATTTCTACAACGTATAACTATAAGGTTCAGCAATTTTCTTAAAATAAGATTCTGTCAGCTGGGCTAGGCAGCATATGGGAAATTACGTCGAGTATTTACGTCGCCCATTCCACAAAGTCTTAAGACGAAAGTTTTCAATCAGTGCGTCCTACCCGTCATGACATACGGAGCCGAAACGTGGACACTCACGATAGGGCTGGTCCACAGATTTAAAGTCGCTCAGCGAGCTATGGAAAGGGCTATGCTCGGAGTTTCTCTGAGGGATCGGATCAGAAATGAGGTAATCCGACAGAAAACTAAAGTCATCGACATAGCCCATCGAATAAGCAAGCTGAAGTGGCAGTGGGCCGGCCATATTTGTCGCAGAACCGATAACCGCTGGGGTAAACGAGTTCTTGAGTGGAGACCGCGTGTCGGCAAGCGTAGTGTGGGATGCCCTCAGACTATATGGAGTGACGATCTTCACAAGGTTGCTGGCAGGAGCTGGATGAGAGTAGCCGTGGATCGTACAGAGTGGCGTGCAATTGGAGAGGCCTATGTCCAGCAGTGGACTAGTGTGGGCTGATGATGATGATGAAGATTCTGTCTATTAATTTAAACAAGTTAGCCAAATAAACATGGCTCGAATTAAAAAAATTGAGTTGAACTTCTATGCAATATTGATTGCAATTAAAGGTAAAGTAAGAATCAAAAAATACATATTGGCAAAGTAATTTTCTAAAAAGAAATACATAAAAGTTAACTTATTAAAAATCAAAAAACTTTTAGGGCTCCGTCCTAGCTTAAAAAGAACCGAACAAACACTTGGTTGGTGTCCAAATATCTATCTGTACGTTAGTCAACTAAATAATCGAAAATAATTAAAAAACTTCGCCGCGAGGTTGAGATCGAGATTGATTCACACTTCGCTGGCTATTTAATGGATTTAACGACTATTTATATTATTCTTATTACCAATTTTTGTCCTACCCATAGTATAATCACGAACATAAAACTGTAAATCAATTCGTGCATATTAATTTAAATAAATAGTTAATCAGGTCAAATTTAATTCTCACTAAACCTCTAACAAGTAAAACTTAATAATTAAATTTTGGTTTTTAGCAATTCCATGCAAGGTTTAATTGATGATAAATAACACTTAAAAAAAATCATCGACCTCAGGTGGGACTCGCCCGGCTTGCGATGGGACGTGGGTTCGAGTCCCACCTGAGGTCGATGATTTTTTTTAAGTGTTATTTATCTTTAATAATTAAATATGTAATAATAACTGCGATGACAACTCTCTGACAACATAAGGACGCCCAACGAAACATTTTAATCGGTTCCAGTCCATTTTCATCAACCCGTATTATCCCGAAATCAATTTTAACCGACTCTAAATGATCTTCTAACCCATTAATAACTTTTTCAGAGGGTTAACAATGGGCCATACATCGGTCTACGACCAAGAATTACCCGGAAGGTGAACGTTATAATTTTGGGCATATCCGACGTTTACTACGATTAATAGCTAGCGTATGTAGGGTTGATACCTTAGCTTTATTTTCAAGACGCGTGTTAAGAAGGTTTTTATTCAAAAATCAACCATAACTATTGCCAACCCTGGGTTGAGCTGTTGCATACTTACTTTTTTAATTAAAGGTCTGAATCATAGTCCAAATTGGTAATACTATGTAAAGTTAAAAAGATTGTGCAGAAAAAAATGATTAAAAACTATTAAATGATATAAAAATATTTAAATAATTTTGCCTTTACACACAATATGAGTATCCTCCTATGTAACCAAAGCCACTATAGTGATTTCCAACTATGGAGCACAAACAAGAACCATAGAACAGCAATACGGATGGACCGTTTAAGTTCGAAACATGAGATTAAATAATGGCGAAATTTTGTGGTAGAACAAAATTCATGACTACTCTATAAATTTTGTGGTAGAACAAAATGAATGACTACTCGTACGTACGTATAATACGCTCCATGTTTCTAACTAGTCATTTTAAAATTCTTTACAATCACAAGTGACATCCATAAAGAACGTAATCCGGTAAGATGAATAACAACGCAATAACAATGTATCAACAAAGCCCAGGGGGTTATTCTCAGCAACTATTAAATTAGCGAGCGACACGAATGGACGCGATAACCGCGAGTTACAGCGACATCTATTCTGCAACTCGTTTTAAAGGGAAACGTACGTAAAATATTGGTAGAAACCGTCTTTGTGTCCTGATTGTGCATGTAAATGTAGAATTCTTAGAACTACACTTAGAGTTGGGGTACAAGTATTTACAGCTAACACAGCAAATATTTAAAGCATTATGGGCAAAGTCTAATAGTGAGTAAATCTATACGGTCTGACTCTGCTGATTAACAAAAAGCTACCATTTAAAACAATCTTAATTATGTAAGTTCTTTTATATTCGTGTAAATATATTTGTGTGCTGAAATTAAATGGACAAGTGAAATAAACTTAACAAGATACCTATCTACAATTTCCAATAGAGTCCGTAAATTCACAAAATCTACCGTTAAATTCAACAAGCCAAAACCGTAATTTCCCCTTTATATCAGCAGTCAAATCGTCGGACAGCTTGAATCAATGATGGATACGATAAATTAAAGGAAATTGAACATAGTATTTCTCTAAATAGAAAGTTAGATTCTAATACAATGGACTAGAGTCGGTTTTTGTTTGGATATCAAGTGTAGTAAGTTGACCCAATACAAAGGTATAACATAGCAAACATCGCGTGTTCCGGTAATGAAAACAGTTGAGCAAAAGCACATCGAGATTGCTACTACGAAAGCATTCGTTAGAGTATCGCATACGACTTAACACGTTCCTGGATATAATGCAATGCTAGACAGTATACATTTTATTGTTATCACGTCAACGGGCGTGTTGTGCCCCAGAAAGTGTTTAAGCGTTCGCACTAAAAGCCGCCATGTTTCTTAAATCATTTAATAAAAATTAAATAATAAAATTATGTATTATGTAAAAAAAACGTAAAAGCTAAATATCCTTATAGATTAAACAGATATGTAGGTAGGTAGATATTTTGTAAATAATAACGTAAACAATTTATTTATGTATCGTTTATTGTTTTGCAATGAAAAAATATAGCAATCATAAAATTATTTCATGCGGATTGTAAAAATCTCGCAAATGTAGATGAGAAAAGATCAGCCATTCTATATCGCCTATAAACCGTCCTATAAAAACGAGCGATTTTGAGAATAAGACTCCGCATTCGTGAACAGGTAGTAGACGTAACGCGATTTAATGAAAAGCTAAGCTTAATAGTTGATTAGAGCTGTTCCAGGGAAAGAGTGCGAGAAACTAACTCGAACAAAATGTAGAAACACAAAAAGGAATAAATTTATACATACATTAAGTAGGTAAAAAAAACACTTTAAAAATACGGATAATGTTTCGCTTTTATACTCATAACACCTTAAATTAAGTATACGTATTGTTTTTAATTCAAAATACTACAAAACCTTTTGTGAAAAAATATTAATATACTTAATATATTAGGTACTCACAATCCTTTATATAAACTCACTTATCGGGGCCACTTGCAGAATCTTCTTAAATCCAAATTTACTTTCGATCTGGACCAACTATATTCTTATTCTAACAACTTTAAAGCAACAGATTTTGAAACTATTTAAAACTTTACTGCACAAAATGAATATTTTAGCTTGAAAAAAAAGTCATAATGCCACGCGGAGGTCTCTACTATTATTTTAACGAGAAAAAAAAACAGGTTTATTCACAAATTTGGTGCCATCTTTTTGTGTTACACCTACACTCGATCCATAGAAACTAAACAAGGCAAAGTAACCACGAATAACTTTAACTCTACTAGCCCCTCTAGCATAAGTAACAAAACACGATATGATATGATACGATATAGCGATTTATCGATTCCCAACTTTCAAAATATGGTAACATAGCCGCTATCTTGAACTTTTATCGAAACAGTGAGCATGTCCGTGCCGGCGACATCACAGTCATGCTCGATGTTTTTATAAAAGTTCATATTTTGACAAAAAATATGCGATAAATCGCTACCTATATCATATCGTGTTTTGTTGCTCATGCTAGAGGGGTACAAGTAGTTTAGTGTAGAAATCTTAACAGGTTCACTGTCCGAAAAAATATATGAATTAAAAACCAATTGTTATATACAAACATAAATGGTCTGCGGGACTGTTAACTACTTAAGCGTAAGATAGAAATTGGAATATTTAAAAGCAGAAAAGAGGAACAAAATAGGTTAATTTGTTACTTCACGTTGCTCTAGCTAATAGAGTCTGACATCGTACTGGTAACTGGATCTATTATGTATAATGACTTACTGCATACCTCCACGTTGGACTGCAATGCTGAATTATTAAAGGCAGTAGCAAGCAAACAGAATCAAAAATTTAATCTAATTTCCCTTAGGGGTTCGTTAGCTATTCAGCCCTTTACCCGTTCTAGTCGACGATTGGGAGGAGTTTTTATTTTGTCTAGAATATATCCGGTCCCTAGAATTAAGGGATTTACACATCGTTAGTATTGCATTAAGTGCGTTCTTGTCTTAGAGTCTTGGTTAGATTTCAAAAACCTTATCTTATATTTTTTGAAATTCCATGAATATTTTGTTTATCTGAAGCACAATACTTAATTGAGTTTGATTGATATGAAAACTATTATTACGTTTTTTACGTTTACGTCGTTAAACAAACAGCTGAGCAATATTTTACAATAACCCTTTATAACATTAATTTTACCCTTTAATTTTGATATTGCCCTCTTATGGTACGGTTCATATTGAGTAGGTCTGGTTTACCTGTAAAAAAGTAAAGTACCCCTATACTCGTATACATCCCACTGCAGGGCACAGGCCTTCTCAACTCATCTATGAGGTGGTTTGGGCTATACTCCACCACGCGGGCCCAGTTCGGATTACTGGTTTACCTGTGTAAACTTAGAATATAGTTACTGCAACTAAGGATCATGAGTCATCATGATCAAACGTACATTAACTTGGAACGAGTCAACGCTCTGAGACAAAAAACATTGATATAACCTAATATACTTATACGAGTATTATACTAGAAATCAAATCAAAGTACCCGTAGCAAGTTGAAAGTTGGTCCTTTACAATATTTGATAAACCCATACCTACTTTGTCATTCATAAAATGGTATCATCAATAAAAAGACAACAAAATATACCTCTCATACAAATGGCCAATCAGCTATTAGGCCACTTTTAGAGACGATTTGAGCATGACGTCAGTTGTGCGTTTGCTGGATCGCACGAGGAATATTGTCAACTACCGTCAGTTAGTGTCCTTGCTATTTTTTATGAGCCCTCACTGTCTTTGACGGGAAAGTCTTTTCTTGTTTAAATTTCGATGATAGATACTTAGAAAAAGCTGTTACATTTTGGAAGAGATAGAGTTTTCTCACATCCTGTACGTGAAAACGTGGATCGTGTTGCTTAATATTGTGTTGCTCCATTTACGTTGCTTATTCAACTTAAGTGCGCCAGTAGGCAGGCTGAATGTTTTCTGATTAAAGTCCGAGATTACTTCCGTGTTCAAGTCACGATATGCTGGTTCGTTAAATACTCCATCTAGAGATATACAACGTGTATCTTCAAAAAAGAAAAACCTCTTACAAAAGTTCAACTGCTACTACTGTTATATGGGAACAAGATCTAAATCCAAAGATTTCAAAATAAGAGAAGGGTTAATTTGGTTAATAAATAATCCCATATTTTTTTTGGGTGAAATACTTATATATAATTACGAGTATCACAGTCTCCATTACATTACAGAGGGTTCTCTGAGTTAGGTATTTACTTTGTGTAAGACATTCTGCGTATAACAAGTTAGATGTAAAAGGAAAGACTTTGGTTTCAGCCGAGAAAACAAGTAAAAGTAGTTACTTACTTGTTTGCGAGTCAAAGACGTAAGTAGATAAGTCACACTTTTGAACTTTTTACAACATTCTGTAAACATCAACTGTATTAACTTTGTTTCGTGTGCAATAAGTAAATAGTATGACTTATCGCATTTAACTAGTTTAAAATATTTAAGATATTAATCCAAATACTATAATTAGTATACAACAAATAAATGATTATTATTATTTATTTATTATTTATAAATAATTCTGTATTTAAGATAGTTATTATTTCACTTAAAATAATTTTAAAAAATCAACTACCTCAGTTAGAATTCGAACCTTCGACCTTTCGCTATGGATCCCGCTCTTCCGACTAAACTACAAAGTAAAATAATTTTGTTGGCAATTTTTTTCAAGTGAGAATTGCTGCTAGTAACCCAGTGTTGTCTTATCCATGTTTTAGGTTAAGAGTTAGCCTCATCACCTGAAAGAAATATTTTGTAAGTGAAATTAAATTAACCTAATATCTTTCGTTATCCATTTAAATGAAACTACTTTTACGGATTATTTCGCGATTTATTAACATTTTATTTAACCTGACGTTTCGAACACTTTGCAGCGTTCGTGGTCACAGGTAGACTAAGGTGTTATTCGTCTTTACAATATTTTGAAAAAATATAAACTACCGTCACTCAGTTAATATTAATTTGTGTTCCTATCTACGCAAAAAGTGCTAACTGTATCTAGAGGTCTTGCAGTGCGGGGCCTAGCATGGGATTTCGTTAAAACAGGATCCCATGCTGGTGGTATTTTCCAACCATCTTCTCTGTTGAAATTCGGGTGTCTTCTTATTTCAATTGCCTCCCGTAACATGCGAGGAACAAATCGTCGTTCTCTTGCAAGGACTTTAGGCTGGTCAAATCGTATGAAATGGTTGGGTGTATCTAAGGCATGTTCACACACTGCAGACTTAGTATTCCGTCTATGTTTGATGTCGGCTATATGTTCTTTTACCCGCACGCCTATACTTCGTTTATACATCAAACATAGACGGAATACTAAGTCTGCAGTGTGTGAACATGCCTTAGATACTAGTGTTGCCCAAATTCAGTCTTGGTCTTGCAGTCTTGGTCTTGTTCTTGCGTTTTTGCAAGACCAAGACCAAGAACAAGACCGCGTATTTTTAGCAAGACCAAGACTAAATGATAAATCGTAAAACTCTTTTATTAAATTTCTTATAAGTTGAGGGTTCAATCTCTTTCTAGACAGGTAAGTATTGTTCTTTAAAATACAGTCAAGTTATTGTAATTAATTTGTTTTTTTACATGTTTTAGCAAATGTAAGCTTATAAATCATAAATGTTTATTAAGAAACAGTTACTTCCATGGAAAACGACATATAGGTCAGTTGATTTTTCGAATTTCTTATCAAATCTTCAGTTATTTATTAATCTGCTTGATCTTTACTATGGCTATGTTAATTCAAGCTCACAATGTTCCAATTCTAATACGTTTTTCTAAGATTTAAAGTAAACTTTAATAAATAGTAATAGACTAATAGGTAATTGCAAGACTTGCAAGACTCTTGCTGCAAGACCAAGACCAAGACCAAGACTGGGAGCGCAAGACCAAGACCAAGACCAAGACCAGGTGTATTGGCGCAAGACCAAGACCAAGACTGGCTAAGTCTCGTCTTGTTTTGCATTTGGGCAACACTATTAGATACACCCAACCATTTCATACGATTTGACCAGCCTAAAGTCCTTGCAAGAGAACGACGATTTGTTCCTCGCATGTTACGGGAGGCAATTGAAATAAGAAGACACCCGAATTTCAACAGAGAAGATGGTTGGAAAATACCACCAGCATGGGATCCTGTTTTAACGAAATCCCATGCTAGGCCCCGCACTGCAAGACCTCTAGATACAGTTAGCACTTTTTGCGTAGATAGGAACACAAATTAATATTAACTGAGTGACGGTAGTTTATATTTTTTTCAAAATATTGTAAAGACGAATAACACCTTAGTCTACCTGTGACCACGAACGCTGTAAAGTGTTCGAAACGTCAGGTTAAATAAAATGTTAATAAATCGCGAAATAATCCGTAAAAGTAGTTTCATTTAAATGTATCGTGTTCGCGTAAATAAAAGACAACAGTATTTCGTTATCCAGTTTAAATCTATCTTATCATTTTGATCTACACGCTAAATTTTAATTGGAATACTGTAACAAACACATTTTTTTTACATTTCCAAAAATCATTCGTTTGAGTTAGTTATTAAGTAGGTACTGCAAAAATAATTAATACCGTTTCACAATCATACTTAGCGAAAAGTGAATTAAATAGTAATAGTAGTTCTAACCCTTATCTAAATCTGGCTTTAAACAACGCTTATCTAGCCAAATTGCATCGCACTCTTACCCCTAAAATCTCTATTAATGCGACCTTAAAGTCCCTGAGTCGTTTCGCAATACCTAATTACACTATCCGGACTCTAACACAGTCCATAAAAAACAGCCAACTCATGTTATGCTACACAGATCAGAGCCATAGCCATGAACTCTTAAAACAATTTCAAAGTTGTCAAATCTGTCAATTTCGGTACGTCATTTCATACAAAATGTGACAGAAATGATCATGTTTGACAGATTTGTGATTGTTTTAACAGTTCATGGTTAGGGCCCAGGCTTTGACAGATACCAAAGACGTGTATAAATCTACAGGTGAAAGATATAAAAAAGTGTGATCAATGGATACGTGTTTAAGAAACAAACTTGTTTGCGGACAGTCGCATAGTACTCTCTATGAAATCAACTACAGATATAACTTGGTCGAATTCATCTCATACACCATAAAACGATTTTTGTGTTTTTTGGTTCATTCGTACTATAAGGTGTGTAATCTTGAAATTGAGCAGTCTTCCCGCGACTATGGCCTATGCAACTAGGCCGAAACGTCTGGAAAATAATTAATAAAAATAGGTATATGTGTTGCATTAGAACTCGTTCTGTGTATAGTGTTTTAGTTAAAAATGCATCAAGTTTAAAATGTTATCGAGCATTAGCTCAAGCTTGTACAACACATTGTAGGTTTTGATCACTGGATTTTTGGCATTGTTTTTTGAAGTGATTTCTACTTGTTCGTTTAAGTGAGTTTATTTCTGACAAAAGAATAAGGTTTTGGACCACCATTTGTTAATATTATTCGTAGTTTAAGCTTGGTTTCCCTAGACGGTAAGAAGCAAAAAAACGAATATCTGTGTGCCTTTTTTCTCCCTAGCGTCTTATTAACGACGTACGTTCTCTTACAGAATACTATTTCTATAATGGTTCATTAATGTACCAATTACGAGGAACGAAGTCCTAAAAATAATGTATCTATCGATTCTGTCTTTCAAATAAAGTAAATTAAAACCAAACGACCGTTTCCAGTCTTTATCAAGAGATCACGCGGTTTTTGAGCTGGCTGTTGTCTATTTTCTATCTTACTACATATACAATATAGGGTGAAACATTATGTGGAACTGTCACAAGTTGGTGATATATGGTGGGTGGATTGGGAAGCAGAGATTACTTCGTGTTTGGTAAGCCAGCGTAAATGTATTCCGTTGAGGAATCGGAACGAGTTGGTGTTTTATTATGTAATCAGGTCAAGGATATTGCTAACTTTAGGGACGGAGGGCCTAGCTTTGGTCTAGGTTCATCAAATGCTAATGTTTGTTTTTTTTTTACTTATTGTTTTATTATACAAAGATGTCGCTCTACAACCTATGGTAGACTATTTGCCATGACAGTTCTGTGAAATGTTGTTTTTTCACTTCCATCCAACAAAAACATAAAAAATAAATACTAATATATTACGACTACGAACCTATAAACTAGTTCTTAGGGAAACGTGATCGATCGAGTAATATATTAATCCGACGTCGCTCCAAAATGACTATCATATAAAAACATGGTGGTACTCAAACCCTTGGCGTACCATTCCACTTACACACACTCACAAACAAAGGGTAAGACAGGACCCTATTACTAAGGTTCCACTGTCCGTTTGTATGTCTGTCTGTCTGTCCGTCTGTCCGTCTGTTTGTATTTTCGTCTCTCACCAGGCTGTATCTCATGAACCGTGTTAGTTAGATAGTTGAAATTTTCACAGATGATGTATTTCTGGTCTGTAAAAACTCCCATACAACAAACGTGATTTTTTTTGCTC
Source organism: Anania fuscalis (assembly GCA_950371115.1). Taxonomy (NCBI): domain Eukaryota; kingdom Metazoa; phylum Arthropoda; class Insecta; order Lepidoptera; family Crambidae; genus Anania; species Anania fuscalis. The sequence continues at coordinate 9,778,559 of OX493343.1, read as the reverse complement.
GTTTTGATAGATAATGGTGCGGAAACCTTCGTGCGTGAGTCCGACTCACACTTGGCTGGTTTTATTTTATGCCTATCAGTAACATCTGGAATTGGCTTCAGCTACAGATAATTACACCCACATAAGTAGACCTGGGTAAAGTGCCTTCCCAAACAAGGTTACTGGAGCAACCTTAATCGGCTGGCTCGCCAGTGACAGCCGCCAGTCGAGTGATCGTAATTAATTACCACTTGCCACTGGCATACACTTCTCTGCTCCATTACACTGATAGGGGCGGGGGGGGGGGGAGCGGGACGCATGTATTGGAACGTAAAGGAGATAAGAATTCTAAGCGTGGAAGGATTAGGCCCTCGTACGAGGTATATAGATTAATGTGTCTTTATCAAATGTATAATTTATTACCAATTGCAAACAATGCAGATAAGTACCTACGGATGCTACAGATAAGGTCTTTTTCGCCTGAATCACAGAGTCTACGTAGTTCAGGAAGAATATCTTCTTCTGCACTGTTTCGTTTTAAACTATACTAAATTACTATCAAAGTTAGTAATTTTAGTATTCAATATAAAATATATTAATATAGGTTATTATTAGGTATCACATCTTTAAGCAGATTTTAGTGCATCGTCTGGTACATAAAAAAAAACTCTGTACTAAGATTGTGAATTTCCCTGACATACTTAGATACTGACACCAAAAGGATGACGATGAGACGCGTGCCGCTAAATATTTACTCCAAGTCTAATAATATTATACCAAAACTCAGCGGCTTAATCCGTTTTTAACCTGATCCCAGAATAATTCCTGATACCCTATCCGTCACTTCAAAAATGAAAAGCTCATCTAAAATATACTTTCCAATTGAAATTCCAAAAATATAAGTGAGTAGCGGGCAACAGATGGCACTTGACGGTAATATAAAATTAATTGCGACAACGCAGCAGAATTAAGGAGTCGAGAGAAATGAGCTGTGATGGCTGAAGAGAAAATTTTATATGGAAAAAATAACGAAGCCAATCTCAATACTTTTCAATTGGTCCGCTGGATTTTATTAATGATCCCTTCATAAGTATTTGGAATAAAAGAAGTCCGAGAGAAGTTCTAGAAAAGTATTTACAAAAATTTTGATATTAAAAAATACTTAGTATAGTACTTTTTCAATTTTACTATCTCAATGTTGGATTTAAAGTGGAAAATCATTTGGTTTTTTTTTAAACGTTGACCTGTCGTTAACTCTACACGCGCAAAAAATACAGTTAACAATTCAAAAAAGGAAAATCCATTGACGCGGTTAATAAAAACATATTTTAGCTCGCTACCGTCAGCAATCGTTTCGATCATATTTCAAAATGTATTGGAGTAGGCTCAGGCAACGCCATTCAATCATTCTCCCTCTGATTTGGCAGTAGGCAGGAAATGAAGTGGCGGTTATAAACATTACTATTTGTTCCCCATTGGATTCCGACCGCACCCGCGTTCCGAGTTCAGTAACGTAAATTGGGAAATTTTCACGTCTTACAGCGTGTAATGGGACGCAGCCTGAATCGTAACGTGATGGAATAAGTTTTGAAGATCACGCCAAAATGAATACAAAGCCGTATCCTAATATAAGAGGATGTAAAAATGTTAAATTCGAACTGTAAAATACGACTGTACAGTTATTATATATTTTTAAAAGAACAAACTTTGGGTATAAAAAAATCAGAATCGCGGCATGTTAAAAGCTGCAACGACTAAAATGATAACAGCGTTTTTAAATAAGACATTTTGAGCCGGACGTAAGCCGTGCATTTGCAGGACCGCACACTTAACTGTTGATACTGTTTTTTTTTTCTTTCAACGCAGCTGTTATATAATTTTCCGTGTGCGGTGGCGGGGCAAACGCACGTTAGCAGTCCGTTTCAAAGCGTCTAAATTGAACGCACCCTTTGGCAGAAGTAATTTTTGGCATGTAATACTTACCTAATCGTGAATTACTTAATTGTCATCAAACTATAAAATATTGTTGTGTTAAATAAATATAACTTACTTATTTAATTAACTAGAGTTAAGGATGATAACCAAACCTAATATTACATCTTTTTGATAAAAAACACAATAACGTCGCCTGCTTTAAATGTCCAAATTTCGTTTATTAAATTTCTGAACAAGTGAAGACGCAAGATGTCACCAGCATAGCAGATTCCCAGACAAGCAATAAACTATTAATAGAACTAGAGCTCCGGAAACAGATGGAGTTTAATTAAAACCAATCTAAAACAATCAACGAGATAGACAAAATGTATAAAAATACCTCTTTAGGACTTGCAAATTAATGAAAAACAACGGCAATGTGGTCTTAGCTTAATGGTTATAACAGTTTAGATAAAAGCTTTCATCTTGTTTAACCAACATATTTTAATTGAGTATGACTCAAATATTAAATTTAAATAACTAATTAAATTTTTAGAGCATTTATCTATTAGCTACCGTTTTCTAGTACATCACTGCTGCTAGACAGAGAACTTCATTAGCGAATATTATTATTATTCTGGAATTATTATTGATTATAAACGAAGCAACTATTTTTGTGAGGTAGTTTATTAATGTAAAGTAAGTAATATATGTAAGTAAATCTGACTATATTAAAACTATTTCCTGACTCGACTATAGTTGCAACAGTCGTCATCGAGGTTTTCCAGAAATTTCTGGAACTTATCCTGAACACAGCATGTTTGAGAGTTCGGCTGCGCGCGGTTCGCTGGCTCCTTTCAAAAGTCGGTGTTGCGCTATCCGCATTGTTCGCCATTTTGAATTCGTATTTTAACTGGTGAATTATGCTCGCGGTGGCTTGCGGTAAAGACCATTCATAATATATCCTGTCAAAATTAATGTTAATTTTGGAAAAGCTTTTCAGTCACTTTCGAGATTAGAATTGATGAAAAATCTAGATGAGATTAGGTTTTGTTCATTACTTTGTCTACAAATTCAACATTATCTGACAACAGTGTTTATCAGTCTTTATCAATCAGCATGTGATCTAACTAGAAATGTTACACAAGATGGATAAAGGCCTTTTTTAATTCAAGTTACAGATGCAAAAAGATTGCATTTTATATTAATACTGATGTAATTAGACTAAGAGAAGTGGTGCAATCAAAATATCATTACTCGGAATCCAGATTGGATGAACACTACACATAATGTAAATATTGACACTTATCAGTTAATGCGATAGCCAATTGTTCGGACGCATCCACTTAGACCGATAGTCAACAAAGCGAACACTAAAGCTAGGAATGAATACACACGAAATTCGAAAATCGGGCCGTTTACGATTACTATGGGTAATTGGGCTATAGCACGTATAATGGGCCCAAAAACGTTGTTCCAGCAAACATGATGTAAGCGAGTCCTAATCTGGCCGCTACAGGCCTCAGTGTTTTGTTAGGCGACGCTTCAGATAGTGGCCAGTCCCGCATTAAAATTAAATTCCGAGTCAGTGGAGGCGGGTCAGCACTCGTTCATTATTGAAGAGAAAATGAAAGCCAAACGGGTCGACCTCGGGAGATCCGCACTTTAGTTCACATGTTGCTCGCGAATTTCGAACATCAATTTAAACCCGCACTGTTTTATGCACGGACGCGCCGGGATTTTCTTGGTGTTAACAAAATTGCGGACGATCTAAATTTCATTAGCCCTTGTTAGACTCGATTTATAGTTGGCGCGGGCGGCCGATGATGACGTACCAACAGTGGGCGATAAATTGTGTAAGGCGGTAAGTGGATGGCTCTGTTTCAACGAGCCCGCGGGACTCTGTAAAAGCAGGCTTACTCTTATCGCTTTTAATTTGAAACGATGCCAGAAAAATAAAGAGCTCCATAGTACCGGCGACGGAGCATCGCGGGCGACGGTGTGCGATTACTTAACTTTAGTGCGGCGGCGGACTGAATTACATGAAATGGCGCCCAACGTGGGGCTCGGTATAAGTAAGCAAATTGTGAGAACGAAATGCCTAGAAATTGCAAATTCAAGCGGCCCGGCGCGTTTTGTTCAAGACGAGCGGGTCTGCAATTCGCACACCTCCTTTCTTACATTATTTAAAGAAGAAACCCCACTAGATTCGCCTGAATTTTTAGCGACTTTGTAAAATGATTTCGTAATTCACAGATAATTCCTGGTTCATTTTGTGTTCTTTTATGTGCAATATTTGAGGTTTACATATCCGCACACAATGCCAGCAAAGGAGGCCCCAAGCGGAGGGCAACAAAGAATAATCTCGGCGCTAATTTCGCCTATCGCACTGAATAGCTGTTTCAATTATTTTTCCTCGCGTATCTCACGCAAAAAATATTGCGCAAACAAATGTACGAATTAAGCGCAAACGAGCCGCCATTTGCTGTGTAATTTCATCGGACTTTTGGCAAAAGTGAGTCACTCCCACCCGTTCCGATATTTCGACTTAAGAAATAAATGCTATAATTTTAACAAATTTCCTGCCCGATGTGGCATTACATTTTGCGACAGAGCAATCTCGGTCGTGATTGCGAGGCGAAAAAACGTTGAGAGGCTCCCTTCTGCGACGGTATACATCTTAATGTAGCCACAATATACATAATGGTAAGATATTTAGACCACGAGTGCTTCTGACTGCTATACATCAAACGAGACATTACCACAAAACGCCTGTTAGATACCGACAGCATAAAATATTCCAAACATTTTGATATATTTGAGGGATATGGAAATCGGACCGGGAGGCGGAATATGTATGCTGGAATCGTTTATGCCATGAAAAAATATGGAGATAACAATCGCAGGGCTTATTTGCTCTATAATAAGTTAGTAAATCAAGGCGAAATTGAGTTAATTGAGTGGAAGTGAGTAATCCGTTTTTGGGAGTATTAATGCCTTCCATTTTTGCCAGTTAAATATATTAAGTACTCCATAATCGCGGATTATGGATGGCAGAAGGAAGTCTGGTATTGGCGTAATGATGGAGAAGATTTACTGGCATTTACTGAAAACTGACGTGACTTCACTAACAAACAAGTCAAGAGCATATCTTAATGTCTATTTATGCGTCTAATACTACCTACCTATGACTTATAGTTTGATCGTACAACTATATCTGAACGATTTTATGTGTTTATTTATCTAGGTTATACGAGAATGTCAATCAGTCTCTTTTAGGGACCTACATGACAAACCAATTTACTAAACGAAGATGAATCCGGGTTTACAACTATAGTGAATAACAAAGGTCGTTGTACGGACAGCAACAACAGTTTTACTGATCAATATAAAGCCAGTGAAATAACACCGGGCCGGATCGTCCGTCAGGCCGTTACCTTTTTTTGCTGACGCTGCCCAGTGGTGCTGACTTACGACTACGTGTTGGAAACGCTTTTGTTTCTGAGTACGGTCCACCTAAAAAGTTTTATACAATTTTGAACCTTACTCCTTTCGTTTAAGTCTAAAAGTTCTCTGATTCACTGGTCAATACATTCGTAAATCTACAGACGAAGGATATTCCAGTAATTTTGAGAGCATGTTTTTTAAATATTTGTTAATTAAATTGTATCACTGTAAATTTACATTGCTTATATTTTAAATTTATTCCGTTATTTATTTTGTACTTCGATCTATCTATTGTGTCGCTGTGACTGTGATAATAATGAGAATGACATTAATTGCGAACCGAGATGAAGCTCGGTCAGTCAGCTAAGAATGTCAGTTACTTTTGTTGAACATTTTATTTTGTTATAAGGGAATGTGCAGTTTGATGATTTTACTAAATAAACAATAGGTAAGTGCTGCCAAACAAAATATAGACAAAGGCATGTGGAATTACTAGTCTATAAAACGTATACACGTTTAGTAGTCAATTTGAAGTGGACACTTATCCCACCTATCCTTACGCACCGACATTTTAGAACGGAAAGTGACCTGCTGGCGAATGGCACGTAGGGACACAGCCACAGGTAGGGTTTCCAACTCTAGGATATTTATTTATTCATGTATTAATTTAAATGGCCAGAAAAAACAAATGACGATACAAAAAAAGTCTGTTATTATTGTGAAAACCATCAAAGCAAACCATTTTTTTACTATGTTAAATCATGATTAACTATTTCTCTGAGTATCAATCCTGAGTATTTCTTACTTATCTTATTTTTCGCTGATTTTTCAGTCATGCCAAATCATAATAGAGTTATCTTAAGGGACGTTGTCTATCTGTCCGTCTAGTTAACGTTTATGTATTAATTAATTTGGTAAAGTGTATTGGAGCCGTAAAAATATAACGTTCCGCGTGCGAGCGAGAGCGCGGAACAAGCGATGGAGAGGCACGATCGGCCTAAGCTTTCGGATTGTGACGCATCTATCTCTTCCAATTCATCGGCCAAAGCATCCAAGAAGCATTAATGTTTTCTAATGACGTTATCACGTAAAATTAACGTCCATAAACCGATTTTACAGACAACCAATTTTTTTCTTTGACTTCTTAGTCCTACACTCTTGGCAGAGTAGTGGTCGTGATTGTAGCTGTCAATGGATCGTCTGATTGTTTGGTTACTATATTTATAAATGTCAAACATGACAAGAAATAAAATATTAACTATCCCTATAATTGAGCGGCTTAAACAAAACATTCCGCTTTACTTATCAAACTTATATATCAAACCATGTTTACTTCCTAGATTATTTTTAAAATGTCGATTGCCTGGTTACCCTATCTTAGAAAGGCAGAGGCACGTCCTTCAGCCCTCTAATGACGGACACGAGACTTTTTTTGCTGCCACTACACCTCTACTACTTGTTTAGGGTCATACTCATGTGTTTATATGTACGTGTAAACCTGAAGGACAAAGGTGTGAACTCTTATATAATACAGATTGACTTGTAGATATATAACACAGACAAACATTTACCTTGTAAAAATCGTCTAACAGCTGTTTTTTTAGTAGCCATAACTTTTTTGTGACGGATAAGTTTGACATGTCGTATAGAAAATGTGTTAAAACGTCAATTTTATTCGTCCGATAAAAGTTGTCTTAAATACTAAAAGTAGGGCCACAACTTTATGTACCTATACCTAATGTAAACGTATGAGAAGAAAATAAATTGTTTTATTATTTGTTTATTTAATGAATGGCATCATTATTTGGGTAAACGATTATTGTAATATTATAAAACGACATTTTAGAGGTAGAATTAAAGATATTTTAAAATATTTTTTGAGAAAAAGATTCATTTACCCTTCCACCAGCGGCGGCGGCACTTATTTACATAAAATGAAGTCTCAATTGAGTAAAACTATATGAATTCAAAACCTATTTTTTTAAGTACATTTTTAAAATTTTGTTTTCTAAAATAAGTTTTACACTTTTTAATAAAATAAAGTTGCATCTAACTACTTTACTTCAACATTTACATCGCGAAGCAACAAGAGAGCCATTAAGTGATAAGAGCTCATTTTCATCTCCCCTAAGTTGGTATAAACCGCACTCACTTCTAAAGAAATCGAGCACTCTTCTTTAATAGCAACTTCGAATCGTTACAAAGTTGGTCACCATAAATATTCCTGCACATATTCTCGGGACTATAACATTTACGTCTTCAAACGAGGTCGCCATTAAATGTTGTATGTGAATTTCAATTACTCGTTCTAGTTGGATAAATAACATCAGGACGCTAATAATAAATTTAATTGAAAATGCTTCTAGGAATAAGACTTCCTAATTTACACAATTCGATTTTTTTGTTCTCTTTATTTTGTTTGTTTTGTTTAGTGTAAAAAAAGTAGTATTTCATCTAAAGCTTTATATTTTTTTCTATCTTTAAATCTAGATAATACATTTGAAGCTCTTTCACTTACATCTTCAAATCCCTGCACCGCCATAACATCACGACAGTTACGATTTATATCCCAAAATTTTTGACTATTAATAATTCTTATGGATAAAACACATGTTTACTAAAGAAATAATAATTGTTGTCTTAAACTTTAATGCAGTGGCTCAAAATTTCTTTATAAATATTGGACAACATCACATACATTGCTCTGATCCTAAGGTAAGTAGCTAAAGCACTTGTCTTATAGAAATCAGAAACAACGACGGTACTACAACACCCAGACCTACATTGTCTCGATATAGAAAAGTTCGTTTTCCCCATTGACCCGACCGGGGATCGAACCCGGAACCTCAGAGATGGCGGCGCCATATACAGTCCGGCGTGCTCGCCTCTCGGCTACGGAGGTTTATGCTTGTTAGCTAATAAAAATATTTAAAAATTAAGACTTTCTTGACCCTTGAATGCTTTACCATGAACTCGCTGTCACCGGTTGTAGATCTGACGACGCGGCGACGCGACGCCCTATACTCTACAAAACGAAAACAACTAGATCCAAATGGAACGCTTTTTTAAGATCATTCACAAGATGTATGAAAATACCGTCTGCCATCTAGGGGTAAATTCAGGAACCTGCATTTTAGATGGTCACTACATGATCGGTCACTACATGCTCCATAATTCTTTATGACCATGCTAAGGTATGCTATACCATGAAAGTTTTAAAATATTTAAATGGCTGCCATTTCAAGGGGGGTAGAGTTAGACCCCAACATGAGGGGTTTTTTGTCGATAAAATTTGATTAATTAAAAGCCCTTAAATTATCGCCGGTCGAAACCCAGACACACTGTCTATCTAAAAATTAAATGAAATTAAAATGTATACCGCCATAAAATAATTCCAAAGCGCTGCTGACCTTTACATATGACGTATGGATAATAACTGCGCGTCGATACATTTTGCAATCTTTTGCATCGTCATGGTTTTTCAAGCGTGGGACATAATATTCCCTACGTCCTGTTCAAAATACAAACATTTCTTGAAAAACATCGAGTACTTATTTACTGTAACATTCGTACGAAACGCAAACTACGTCTTCGGAATGAGGTTGCTGTTAAATGTTGTAAATGTGAATTTCAATTACTCGCAAGTAGAGTTCGCCGAGTCGCAACTCTTCCGGCGAACTAACGGCAATTTCCGCATTAGGAGCCTTAACGACTTTGCATTTCCGCAATAATATTATCAATATGGCGACCAAATATTTGCGACACATTTGAATTTAGTAGCATTAGTGTTTATGGGAATTTATAACATTTGGCATTGTCCCTGTTTGTTCGAAAAGTCCATTGTAAATTCAGTGTTTAAACTAAGCCCCTACAATAAACGCTAAAGAGTATGCAAGCAACATTATTTTTATGGCACACTCATACTGAAAAAAAACTAGACACGAGCAAATCGGACTCGAACGCCGATAGTTTCGTATTAGCTTGTATGTGTGTTCGTTCATAACGGGAATCGAGTCTTAAAGATTTTTGCTGTTTTACCGAGCTTGCTAAAAAAAAAGTTCTTTACGATGAAAAAACAACATTATTAATATGCTTAAAGAGATCATGGCGCTTACCAAGGTTATAGCCTCTGCATAGCCTAAACAAACTTAATTTGCTCATGCGTTAAATCAAGTAGCACAATTTGGTTAATACAAGATTTCGCTAGAACATTGCGCTGGCATGTAGCCATACTTTGTTAGAAAAGCAAATGATAATATTTGCAGAGAAAATACTGTCAGATGATACAAATCGTTAGAGCTATAATATGACTTCATCTTAATTTCTATGGAAGTAAAGTCAGCGTCAAAAGTATATTATCAAAAACTAACTTCCAAAACTATAAACACTGACTCTTCTAAATTTTACAGTAACCTAACTACTTTAATACACTTTAGCGAAGTGAGTTTGGCAAATGTTCGATGTATTTTGCAATGGGATTTTTTGCAAGATTTAGGCAATAAGCTACTATTGATGTTGACATTTATTGACTACTTACTATTGATTTGTACATTGTACTTTATTTTTTACTTAGTTAATCATTATTTTTAGGAAATTGAACCATATTCAATTAAAAGAGTCATATCAAATGACCAACTTGCTATTTTTCCAGCATTTCTGTTACTATATCAATTTATTTATCAAACACTAAGATATGCATTGAGAGCATATATTGGCTGGTGTCTGTTGGATTATATAATATGTAGCCGATATTTATAGGGCGAGCGTGTGCGAATATCATCTGAATATTTCATAGATATTATCGATACAGTGGCGTGGCGATATATTGGTTCTATATCGGTTCTCTTGGTAGCCTTTAGCCATAGTTGTTGACACGTTCCCAAAATAAGATCTCTTTGAAAGCAGTTAACAAACAATAAAGTATTAAAACCAATTCATTTCTGCTAACAAGTCTGCATTAAGCACTCTTACGCTTCCAAATTTTGTTTTACCAAACATATAACAAACGGTATCCATTGGATTCTATAGCAATGAAATGTCCATATTTCTACTTAACTCTTACATATTTGAAAGCATTTTTATAAAGTTGGAAACGATCCCGAGTGGTGATCAAGAGCCGGAAGACACGGCTACGATAACCACTCGGGGAGACTTGATAAAAGGTGGGGAAAATATCTAAAAGTGGGAAACCTTTATAATGTTGCGATAGAGATTGATGTTTTTACCATAAAAAATATGGCTGCTAAGAATAACCATTCTATCTATTCTGTGGAATAACTATAAAATATACCCACAATTTAATCGGCAAAAGTAAGTTGTGCTACATTTTTATCTATTTAACTACAAAAAAAGAATACAATATCCAAAACTGGTCTTGTTTTGGAAATCCCAACAAATTTCCTTAGATATTTAGAAAATTGTTTAATATATTTTTATTAATGCTCCAATTTATTTATAAACTCATTTGAATATCGATTGTTATAGCGATATCGATGGTCTTAAAATTACGATTTGACGTCCTTGTTTTACGATCCCGGAGTAAGAAGTGTAAGATGCACAACGTTTAGCAGACCTTTAGATCAAACTACATATCTAAAAAAGTTAAAAGTTACTTTCCATGTTCTGTCACTCCCAGTAACTTATATTTAGTAATGACATAAATGACGAGTGAAAACATTTGCGATAAGTCGGTTTCTAGACAAACAGTTGACGCAATCGAATTATACGTTCGCGTCTCACATTTCCCTTTATCTAAAGCACCTTTGTTGTTTGTTGGAGTGATATTGGGTCTAACCATGAGTGTAAACAATATCTAACCAGTGTTGTTTTCAAGCATCTGCCTTACTAGCCATGCTCTCTTAAAACAGTATTAACTATCCTGGTTCCCATTTTTTGAGATTTTCACATAAAAACAACGCAGCTAAAGATACTGTCTGGTACCCGATCCATGGTTGGTACCCAAACTGTAGTTTTATAAGTACACAAATATATTTTAAACTAACTGCTGTCCACGAATCAGTAATTTAATTAAGAAACCCCTTTTGGGCGTCTTAACAAGACCCTACTAAAGTTTCATCAATGGTTTAGGAATGCTTAGAAGACATCATAAAAACCTTTATTTCTAAATAATAAATCTTTATATTTCCTAAAACCATCAAATTTACATCAAATGACTACTTTGTTCCTTTGAACATAATCATAATCTACATCGATGGTTAAAACTTTCCTAAATTGTTTTTTGTATCTTACAAAAGGCAAGGGCTCATTTTACAGATATAGAATAATTGTTTCTTGTTCTTTGCAACGCTAGGTGGTAAAAAATTAATCTTATAACCGCATTATTAATAATTCGCTTATATAATACAGAAAAATAAACCATAATTCAATGAAAGGTAACTACTAAAATACATAGTTTGTGAACGCAAAATAAATAGCTTTTTGCGGACGGAGATTGAAATCTTTTGCCTATGAATATGGTGATGAGTGACGTCACAGCCAAGGCGCTATTAGATGTTAATAAAGTAAAACTGAAGTCTATTTATACTTGATCGAGGCGCCTGAAAGTGGAAATGCGTGTGTATGTGTGAACTTTCTAAGACGTGTTTGTGTCTAAACAAGCATTCGAAAGGAAAACTTCATGATCTAAATATAAGCTATTTTTTGCTGATTGTCCCGGTGTCGTTGCATTCACTAAGGAAATCTTTAAAAAGTATTAAATTAAGGACTATAACCTTGAAGTTGAAGAAATGTATAAAATAATTCAAACTGCTCAGTCTACTGATAAAATTAGAAGCAAGGCCAAAAAATATTTTTTATATTTCAGTCCATGTTTTATTGTTAGGTTTCATGAGCACAACCATAACCTTAAATATTGCTGACTATGCTACAAGTTGTATATTAGAAAAAAAAAACTTGCACCGAAGCCGAATTTGTACGAGTATAAGCCCAAATAAGCTATTTTCAAACATCCTTACACCAATTTCAGTATTTTCTTATCCTTGTCATGTTTCATACACAACAAAAATCGTAGCCAAGTAATTTGTACCTGCCTCACATTGTAATAATCTTGTTGGCATGCCACTCTCGATTTAATATTTTGATAAATTGCGCCTTTTTCTCTATTCTTGGCAGACTTTGCGAGAATACATGGTTTTCTGGCCTACAAAATGTTAGGGGAAATATGGCATTGTATGTACTGTATTCACTGTGCCAGCTATTTGCCAGGGGAAGGTTGGCACTTGGCACCACGCCACGCGAGTGTACAGCCATGCTCTGCGTGTAAAGAGAACTTTGGACATAGATTAATTGTGGCGCAAAATAGACGAGACTCTGTGCAAAATAATACCCCTTTGTCTGGTTTGGGGAAAGAATTACAGTGCTTAATGTAAGGGTTGTCTGATATAGCAACATTTTTTTTTTTTACTTTTTGTCTGTTTTTAACCGACTTCAAAAAAAAGGAGGAGGTTCTCAATTCGTCTGAATGTTGTTTTTTTTTTTTTTTTTTGTATGTTTGTTACGCGATTACGCCGTCAATTATGGACCGATTTCAAAATTTATTTTTTAGTTTGAAAGGGTATACTCCCGAGGTGGTCCCATTTCCACCAAGTCAGATTCTGATGATGGGATCCTTGGGAAATCGAGGGCAACCCTCAATTTTTATAGGCACCCATAATGTTTTGCATACATTTTCTGACTCGATGCTGATTTTTGGGTCTGGTAATCATCATGTCATGTTGCTGACCTGATGATGGAAGCCACAGAACTCCTTAACGGATAGGAGTTAGAAGATAATACTGCAATTTGTCGACAGAACGTATTTCGCAGTGTGTTGAACAGACGTGGAGCTTATGAGGTACCAGACCGCCAATTTTTATTTACTGGGGGCGTACCCGCACACCCAGTAACGAAAAAAAAATTGAAAGTTCCTTTCTTAATTTGACTTGTTATTTAACGCAAGACCTTATCCTATGGTTTCGACACCAAAATAGCCGCCGTTCTGGTTGGAGTAGGTAAACCCTTTCCTTAAGACTTAAAAATTTTCGTCAAAAAATTGACCCCATATAACACCTTATTTTTATCATACCATTGGATGGGGGGTCCATAGAGGACCAATATTAGTTAAGGTTACTTTGCTGTAAAGTCATTTTTGGCGAAGTTAGGAGGGAAAAAATAGAGGACTTAACACTTAAAATTGTAAAATAAAAAAAGTTTAATAAAAAACTAAAAACCGACTTCAAAATGAAACTAAAAAGCCGAAAAATAATATTGACTAAAACATACCTAATCAGTTCTTTTTGGAGTCGGTGCGAATGAACACATTTTAACTCTCGATGGCTGGCACCGACTCCAAAAAGAACTGATTAGGTATGTTTTAGTCAATATTATTTTTCGGCTTTTTAGTTTCATTTTGAAGTCGGTTTTTAGTTTTTTATTAAACTTTTTTTATTAATTATGTACCAAAGTTTTTTTTAGTTCAATTTATGCATGTAAAAGGTTCAGTAGCCGTAAGTTCAGGGATAGAAAAGTATGGATTTCTAATTATTGAAATTACTTGCCATATGGAAAACATTGTGTTATCCTTATTTATAAACTGAAATTAAATGATTTAAACAGTTTTCTTAATGTCCAAGACACGTCCATTTATAAAAAAAATATTTTCCTAAACTGCTAACAAGCGTTATTTGATAAGATAAATATTACTGCTGCATGTTGGTAGCCCGTACTTCATGTTTGAAGAATTAATCATCCTGCGGTAAATGTAGCATAACAAACCACACCCCGACAAATATTACAAAAGCATTTTTTACTTTCCTAGCAACGGGCTAGTCCTACGTCCGAGACCGTATAATTATTTGATCCAAAAGCAACTTTTTAATCTCTAAAGCTACGTGCAAAGTGCGCATTACCGCTACACACGTAACTCTATCCTTTTGTCTAAAGAGCATTTACACTGGACGACGTAAGTAGGTACTGTCGTGATTCAGTATATTTTAATCAAATGTTGGCAACACTAACTGGTCGACCGGGAAAAAGACATGACGTAATTGAGTTGTGGTGGGGAAACACCGCAGTAGTATCGGTAGAGACCGCTACTCGGTCAGTTGCTCGTGAGCATTTGAAGTAGGCAGTTGCTAAGCAGTTACTATGTCAGTCGAAGTAATCATTAATGTAGGGACATAATTTCTAATTTAGGAGGTGGAGAGTTTGTAATAAGTTAATATGGCAAGTCATGTTAAATAAATCCAAGTAAGAACTTCGGCAGTAGTATCATTTACCACATCTCAGAAGTGGCACCGTGATCTTCAGCCCACATAAGTCAAAGGTATGTTAAATTATTTAAAATTGAATTTTATGTAGGTACCTAAAGAAATTATAAGTTTTAAATACAATCAAGATGGGGAGTATAAAACAATTGCTAGCTAAGTCTGAAGGGTAATTTTTAAATTTATGTGTGCGGTATTGTGCTTCGATCATGGTCGGGGCTACTCTCTGATAGAACGGCCACAATGCACATCACATGTGTTTAAATTTGAAATTGTGTTCGTATATGGTCGGGGCTACCATCCGATAATACTAACATAATTTGATACTCATTTATTTTAATCTACCTATCTAATTATTATTTTATTATAAACCACATTTGTATCTGGAATGTGTTTGGACATGGTTGGGGCTACATTTCGACGGGACAGGCACGGTACTGAGTACGGTTGTGTTTTAATAATTGTTTGTATGTGATCGGGGTTACTCTCCGATAGTGTTAACATAATTGAAAACGTATGTTTTTTAGTATATTGTGTTGAGCTTGTATATGGTCGGGGCTACTCTCTGATGATACTTACCCAATTTAAAGCACTCGTATTACGATAATGTAGATAATTATTCTTTCATAATAACTTATAATATATTCGTTTATTCGAGGCTACCCTCTGATCATTTCAACGAAATCGGAAGCGCGATATTTGAAAGTTTTTGTAACGGGACGCGCTTGCATGTGGTCGGGACTATCACCGCTCATACTGGGACATTCTAGACGCGCTTTAATTTGAAACTACCGAAAGTGTTTGAGTACTAAAAGGGGGTACCTAGTCTCCGACACAATACAAGCATATCTGTGTATAAGTTAATTCTTCTTTTGAGGCAGATTAGTGTGTCGATCTTTGTTTTTGGGACTAGTTAAGTGTGCTGTCCAAACGAAAATAAGAATTTATAAGATAACTAAGTAGTCATAATCATAATCTTATATTTATTGCTTTCATTTGGTACATAAGGTCAAAAAAAATATTAATAAACATGTCCTCAAAATGATCCCTGTTAGGGCATTACAATTTAAGGTAATAGAGACAAAAATTAAAATTTATACAATGCCCAAAAGAAACTTTTTTGCGTCAAGTACTCTTTCAATGTTCTGTGAAATTTAGTATCCTTCTTTATGTTTTTTTTATATATGGTGGTAATTTATAATATACTTGCACTGACATAATGTGGAGCACCAGAACCTACTATGTGTAATTTAGTAAAAGGTCTGAATAAACGATTTCGTTGACGAAATTCGCTTAAGTATGTTAGTTCCTCTGCTTTAGTTTTAAAGAGTTATAGCTAAGTGGGCTATATGATGTATATGGAATTTGGAGTCGAACTGATTAAGATCGTCGGTGTTTGACCAAAGAAAAAAATTATGAAAAGAGATTGGCAGAGTATACTAATAATTATAGGAGCATCTATAACTTGTAGCAGTTATGTAGATAGAGTAGGCCAGCTTTTGAGTATTCGATGAAAGCTACAGAGCAGTGAGACATGTAGTTATTTAACGTGTAGTTGCGAAGTGTAGCAATGGTATAAGGCTATGTGTGCCATTATTCATTTTATTGCTTTAATAGAATATACACAATTTTCCAACATTTTTGAGCTAAACTAAAGCGCAAAACATGTCACATCCCTGACAAGGTTTAAAAACTCGAAAAGTCTCAAATAAAACAATAATGATAGTTGTTTCACAAAAAAAAAGGCGGCCTCCGTAGCCAAGAGGCGAGCTCATCGGACTGTCTATGGCGCCGCTGCCATATCTGAGGTTCTGGGTTCGATTCCCGGTCGGGTCAATGTGGAAAACGAACTTTATTATATTGTCTTGGGTATGGGTGTTGTGGTACCGTCGTTGTTTTCTGATTTTCATAACATAAGTACTTTAGCTACTTACCTTACGATCAGATCAATGAATGTGTTGTGTGTGTTATGGTCCAATATTTAATATTTGCTTTTAAAATATATTTGGATTGGGGTTAAGTATACCCTAAATTTTATTGTTAGGCAGAGCGGCTAATTGTGTCGTGCGCCAAGGGTAAGTGTGCCCTAGATTCTAGTAGTTACGCGTAGCGGCTAAGTGTGTCGTGCGCCAAGGGTTAAGTGTATCCTAGATTCTTGTAGTTAAGCGTAGCGGCTAGTTGTGTCGTGCGCTAAGGGTAAAGTGTGCCCCAGATTCTAGTAGTTACGAATAGCGGCTAAGTGTGTCGTGCGCTAAGGGTCAAGTGTGCCCTAGATTTTAGTATTAAAGCGTAGCGGCTAAGTGCGTAGTGAGCTAAGGGTTCAGTGAACCCTAGAACATATTACGATTTAATCTGCAATAAGGAATGTTGGTGACAGTACCTATGACGCTGTATAAACTTTTTGTTATGCTACAATTTTAATGCATACATGTAAATCATGATCATCATGAACCTTCAGTTCATTGGCTAGGTCTATCGCACATTTTAAGCAGAAGCTCTCAATAAAAACGTATTATATGGTTACCGATGTAAATCTCATTATAATGCTTACAATAAGCTTATTAGAAAAGAGCAATTATAAAGCCCTCTACTAAATGTATTCCACTCTACCTGATTAGGTACTACTATTTTTATTTTTGTCCAGCAGGGACATTAGTTTATAAATCATAAAATTAAGATATGCGTACTTACATCTTATATGGACCAAAGGTTTAATAATTAGGTTGACTACTTGACTTACCCTTTAAGAATAATGATAAGAATGAGTATATATCTAATGCTTTTGTTTTAATTATTTTCGGGACCATGGATGAGATCTGCTGTTGGCAGAGGCGACTGCAGACACGAGTGAGGTCGCTCGTAGCTCCCTTCAGATCGAGACAAGAAATGTTTATATTGGGATGGGTGTCGAAGGGGTCAGCCCAGCGAGATCAATTCTACCAACATCAGGATGATCCACCCCTACTCATCAATCCTTGAGGTTTACTACAGATCATTTAATTTTGTTAATTACCCCGGTCCTTTATAACAGTATTGTTGATACGTGTTTCTAACGAATAATATTATTATTTGCAGTAGTACTTAGTATAATAGTAATATAACAGTAAGTTGTCTATATGATTGTGTGTGTATATTGGCAATTGTCTTGTTTAGAAAATATATTATTATTAATTTTACTATATTTATATAGTTTGCTCAATAAGGCCATACGTCAGCTTACACATTGATTCTCATAGAATATGAATAGATAGATTGTAAAGGCTAACGAGTGCAATAGCATTAATTAATGAAACAGAAGCAGGCCATAAATTTTGCCCTGCACAAATTAAATTTTAAAAAAAGTTTAGACTTATAAGCCTTTCCAATTGTTGGATATTCTCTAATTAATAAGAAAAGAGGTCCAGTGTCTCAGACTCAAACATTTCATGCAATTGATGGGGTATGTAAAATGGGTTAAAGTAGGCTAAATTAATTGCTACATTGGCTGGCCTTTAATCGTGAATTATTTCTTTATAATCACTTAGCAACTTGTATACACAATAGTATTTTGATAAAAAAAAACATTTATTGATGCTAAATGCTAAGAATCACATTAGGATTTCTGTTGATATGTGATGGGGTTCAGAATCTAAAGACGAAGACGAGGACTGGAAATTTTAGTCTATTCTATTTTTGAATATAGAAATAGTCTTCCAACTAACTAAACCGAATCAATTATGTTTAGTAGAAATTCTTAAATCAGGTAATGACGAAAGATCAAGGACCGCAAAAATAACTTTGTTAAAGAAACATTAGAGTTTATTAAAGTTATGTTTACAGTTTGGTGTAAAAATACAATGATATCGACACATACTAATAAATCGTTGTATAAAAAAGAAATAAATCGTGCTAATAGTATAAGATTATCAATATATTCATGCTACTAATCTAGGTTTCTAAATACTTCACTGCGCAAGTTGTATACCTACTTGCAAAGGCATAACGGTACCACGTTGGCTATAATTAAATTAAATTTATTTGTACTTATTACATTTAAGGTGCATAAATATTAGAATGTTTTAAATAACAAAAAGTGTGCTAGTTCTAAAAATGGTACCGAACTTCACATCTGACTAAGTAGTTAAAACTTTATAATGTTATTAATAGCTTTATAGCTACTATTTTTACTAATTTTTGTGTGCCCTCTTTTGACCAATTTCATTTCAGCCGGGTTTTTTATGTTCAACAGGTCTTTGATAAAAAAAAAGTTTCGTTTATAGTTTTATTTTGAAGTATGAAGAACATTAACGTTTATCTTAAACAGTGGAGAAGGTTCAGTCAATAATTGTAGTTACGCTTCGTCAGTTAGTACGAAAATGCGTGGTCCTGTTGGATCTGTGGGTGCTTGTTGCGGGGGTGATGCAAACAAAGATAAAAATGAGCGTATTGCACTTAATACTTATTAATATATTTCACCACGCTAAAATATTATAAAATTGTTCTAAATAGTTGTCAAAATTTGTAAGGCCGTTTAAGATTGTAATGTTGGAAAATTAATTGGACGACCGTCTGGTGTAGTGGTTCCTGCTCCGGACTACAAAGCCTGGCTGCGGGTTCGTATCCCGCGCGGAGCAAATGTTTGTGTGATGAGCACAGGTAATTGTGCCTAAGTCATGTACCTAATGAAATAAGTTTATTCATTATCTAGTAACCATAGTTCAAGCTTTGCTTAGTTTAGGGCTAGCTAGTTGGTGTAATTGCCGAAACAATTAATTATTATTCATTTTCATTTTCACCATAGTAATTATCGGAACACGCTGTTCAAGATTTTAAAGATGACCTCACGGGCTATTTTTAAATATAATTATTAGCATTGTTGCTGCAGATAGGATAAGGCCATGGGTTAACATTAAATTTTAGAGTATAATGAATATTCTCATATTTCGAGAATAGTATAGGCCTACATGTGATCTAGATAGTTTTTTTTTAAAAGTGAGCGAAGTACCTACCCTGTGTGAACTGTTGGTTGCATTGCATCTTTACGTAATCCGTCCGATTTATTTTTGTGAGAATCGAGAAAATTAACAGGGCATGTTTAATATACATTTTATTTACCTTGGTAATTATTTTTTTTACACATTACAAAACAATAATATGATTAATTAATAGCAGAAAACACAAACTAGACATTCGCATTCTTATTGACCCCGACGACATTGTTAGGTTTTTGCGGTATTACCGCATTGATTCTGCCGATTCATAGACTGAGTGTCGATTAGGCAGTAGCAGAACCAATCTCGTTACGTTTTGTGTATAAAGTACCTACCATAGAAGATTTTATTTTAATAATTCTTAAGCATTTAAAATGTTTAATTTAATAATAAATTGATCACGAAAGCTAGTGATAGGAACACTAGACCAAAACGGGATCCAAATAGACTAGTGTTCTGCCTTACAGTGTGTTTAAAGACATACCTACAATAGGATTCCAGATGACATAAAACAACTAGATCCCAATCAATTAAAATCTATATAATATAAGTGGCTTATTGATAAATTAATACATGGCATAAAAGATTTTGACTATTTAGGAATAGAGGTTGAATTTGAATTTGAATTAGGAATAGTAAATAATAATACAATTGACTTTACCTGACATATTTAATCTTTATTTTAATTTAATTGTAATGAGACACAAAGTCTGTCATGTCACTAATTGATAATAAGTAATTAATTAGAAGATTTACTGTATTTTTTTTTAATCTTCCATATTACTTGTAATAGCGAAACATGTGCACTCCCTAATCATGCAAGAACCTCAATAACTTACCATGTTTTTCGGAAATAATATTCTGATTCTGAACAAATTTTTCCTGTCAATATTTTTAAGATTATTGCAATGATCTATTTGTAAAGAAAACGTTTTTTTTTTAATTGGAAAATATTAAATGATCTAGTTCGTAAGTAGTATATTTAACCAGCAATGTTAAGTGTCATCAAACTCGTAAATTTTCGACTTATAAAGTCAACTAATAAACGCAGATCTAGTTTAGTTATGTTTACGAATGTCGTGATTATGATTTGTTATGAGTATTATTGATGTCTGATTTTTTTTGTGTTATTTAAGTTATTCATATGTTTCCAATGTTGAATTTACATATTGTATCCAGAATTTAATATATAAATTAGGAAACTATAGTTAAGTCAACTAATTCAGTAGTAGACGTGCTTAATTATTTTCATTGACCTGTTCACAATGTTAATTAAACATATCCCAGCCTTGTAAATTTATATAATGTACCCAAAATATAATATTTAAGGTTAATGAACTATAGTTAAAGCAACTGATTTAGTAGCGGACGTGCACCGGGAGGTTGCACTGTGCCGGATGGCCGAATGTCGTGATTCAGTATATTTTAATCAAATGTTGGCAACACTAACTGGTCGACCGGGAAAAAGACATGACGTAATTGAGTTGTGGTGGGGAAACACCGCAGTAGTATCGGTAGAGACCGCTACTCGGTCAGTTGCTCGTGAGCATTTGAAGTAGGCAGTTGCTCAGCAGTTACTATGTCAGTCGAAGTAATCATTAATGTAGGGACATAATTTCTAATTTAGGAGGTGGAGAGTTTGTAATAAGTTAATATGGCAAGTCATGTTAAATAAATCCAAGTAAGAACTTCGGCAGTAGTATCATTTACCACAGTACTTTTGGAGTATTTCTGCATCAGAAATTCAGACAAGACTGCGTGTGTCTAATTTTAGACTTAAGTTAATTTAATGGGATATCTATGAAAAAAAGGATTTTAATAACGGACAGACATGGCGAAATAATAAGAGTTCCTGTTTAAGGTTCTACCCGTCGTATTGAGTCGGTATGTAAAAAAAATTAGAGTGTCAGTACAAACTACGTTGTAGTTTTTCTGCCACAATAGTATTTTCAATTACTGGTCGACTTTAAAATCATATTTTCTAAATTATATAAAGCGTATGAATTTCAAAAGTATTCACATTGCATTAGCATGCAATCATTCATCCAAGTTTTGAATGTTTGAATTTTACACTATCAAAAGACAAAGTTAAACTTAAGATTTTTTAGCGTTTAAACGCCACGCGTCAAACTTACGCCACTTAATACGCAACTGCCAACCAAGCCATATCGTTTCAAAATCTTCACGTGTAAACTCTTTGTCGCTTACAAAGGACCCGCATGTCCACAAAAAGTGGCTATTGTTTCTGCAATTCTTCGTTGCATCCACTGCAGCCTTAATCCGAATAGTTGCCTCCGCCCGAATAGTTCTACGAATCTTTATAGCGCGCTTAATTTCGCTCAACTATGCTCTGGCGCGCGTTAAATGAATTTATTACTTCTCTAAGGTTGCCAGATGGGAGGCATTTCTTGGACTCTCTGAATATTGAACCAAAAAGTTTATAGACAGGAATTTTCCTTGTTGTGATAAAATAAATGAGTAAAAAGCTATTTGCTTGGTCAGCTCATAAAGTGTGGATCATGTGCAATGCAGATGCAGTATAATATTTTATCTGTGCCAAAATATATTTATATATTGCAGACCTTATCATCATCTTTGTCCTTGTCATTATTTTTTCAAAAGTCAGTGACTCAATTATGGTGCATGATGAATAATTCGTGTATTCGTCGACAAAATGACGAAATCAAGAGTTTCAGAGCCGAACCATCAACGTAAAACAAGGTACAATACTGGCTTAAAACTCATAGTTGGAATTAGGAGTCGTAGGAGGCTTTAGTTTTAGTATGCTATAAACTGTAAAGCCGACAAAATTCTCACATGTTCATCTAGATAGATTTTCTGGTTCCGAAATGTTCCGGGAAATGTGAAAGCCCTTAATTGTTGTCCAGTAAATGATGTATTGCTATATTTCACGGCTCCTCAGAACTCCAGTGACGTAATAGTAGCTGTGTTGGAGGCGTGGCTTTAAATAATGACTGTAGTTGATGTGTACGTTGGTAACCAGTGGTTTGTGCAAGGTGGGGTGATATAAACTTATATGCTAGTATAGGTAGATACAGCCCTGATGAGAAGCCGTATAAAGCCTTACCTAATAGTACACTACGTTCTACTGCAGATATGCATTAAGTTATAACATAAACACTATAATGTTAATGTGAAAAGCTCATTTCAATTCTGTAGCAGAAAATATTAACGTGTTTGACCCTGAAATTACCCTAGTAATTAGTTTATTGTTAGATCGTAGTAGGTACATATTTTTTTTTTTAGTTACAGGTCTTAAAATAGTGTCAAGTCCTCCTTCCTAGTCGTAACTAAAGCATACATTTCACCAATTCTGTTAAAATAATATAAAAATGGACAAGTTTCTACAAAAAAGATATCAATGCTCGAAAACTAGCAAAAACACAGAACATTTTATATGGAGTGATTCAAGTACTACTCGAAGTACTCTATCTCTTTCACTTCCCTTGACTCCCTTTGTCACTTGAACAGCCACAAAGAACGTCATTAACAAAGATTATTATTTTCTGCGTTTTCTTTTTTCCATAAAGGAATGTGACCTAATAGTTTGACCCACATGCCTCATTCCCATATAAAAGATACGCCGAGCTCGATCCAGCCAATGCATCGGCTTATCTTGTATTGGATAACAGCATTGTCCTCAGAACTAGTTCGATTCCGATGAAAGGCCTCAGATCCGTGCTCCGGTGCGAACAGGCGTATTGTCTAAAGCTTTCAATCAAATTTGATTTCAAGTTGCAGATACTTATGGCACATTTTATGTTGCACTTCTGTGATTCAGTTGATAGAAAGAAATATCTTGTGGATGGTTTATGAAAATGCAAAAGATTATTAATTCTGGGAAATAGAGGTCATAAATAGGTTTGTTTTCTGTTCAATCAGCAAATACTGAGTTAATTTACTAAACTATTCATATCAACATCGTTTTAATGATGACCTGACCTAACTGTAAACTCTAAACAGTATAATAATATTAGCAGATTTGTTACGGCAAACTAAATAAAGATTTAAAAACAAAGTGCGGTACTGTTTTAATAGGTTGGACCCAATATCATTCAAATAAATTCACATACAGCAACAAAAATGCTTCCACCCTTAACAAAACGAAGCGGAAAGCAAATAATTGAATATTTAGGCAACAAATCGTTACAAAATCTGCGCATTCACCAAGAGAAACTGATCAGAATTAAGGCTGAGACACACCAAGAGTTCTAATAAGAAAACGCAGCGCACTGCGTCGAAATTCCTACACAAAGATGCGAAAGATCTCAAGTAATGCATGCAGTACTTCTACGGCAGAGCTTGGTTTCTAATATCCAAGTCTATTTCAATAAAAGATAAAAATACTAATAATAGAATTGACACTCTACCAAGCTAAAGTTAGTCAATCATTAGTCGTCTTATTCAAAACATGACAAAGACGCTAGCTTACAATACGACGCAGGACTACTAAACGAAAATATGCCGCGTGGTTGCAAAGTTGCAACGCTGTTAAGTGTGAACCTACCCTTATTCTCAGCTCAGTGGGGGACTTATGATATATCCCCAAAAATATGCCACGCAGACGCATTTTTCAAAAACCGATTAGGGGAACTGCTAAAAAACTATTCAAGCGTGTTAAATTTATTTCGCAGCGAAAATTGAATCAACTGCCGTTTTCTACCTGCAAGACATTAATAAATGCCACAATACACACAAGTATCGGTGGTGGTACCGATCTCAAGCTTCGATTTACATGATTTTCGAAACTAAGAATAAGGTCTAATTATCTATAGGTATTTCTATTTAACATTAAACTTAAGCTTAACATTCATTGTATAGGTGACCTCTTAAGCGCGAGTTAATGTAATAAAATTAAAACGAAAACATATTTTTACTTTGCGTACCTTAACAAAATTGACAACATGCTAGTTTTTTTTTATAATTTAAGAAAAACTCAGATACTCAAACTACTATTTATCATTATCAAAACTAAATAATTATTAATACAAGCCTTCTTTATAATGTGCATTCACGCAGGCGTTCGGTGTACTTTTTTACGAAAATAAATGAATAAAATAAATAAATCTTTATTGAGCCTCGATAAATCTTAACAATGTCGACATAATTACGCGGGGAACAATATTAAGATGGTGCATTACTAGTTTACATAAAAACTGTGTGACAGACGTTAAATCTTCTACTGGTTTAGTTAAAAATTAAACATTCCCCAACATTTTGGGTTCACTGCGGTGCAAGTCGTAATTTTACCAAACGCATTTTCCAACTCTGCCATCTTCCACCGTCTAATCTGAGTTTTGTTGCCTGTTCGAGATACGCCACCCTTCGTTGAAAAGGGGGAAACTACCGTACTTACATGCAGGGCACTTGCCATAGAGCAAAGACATAAGAAAAGTCACAAAGTTTAAGAAAGGAAACAAAAATAATTAAAATTACCTACTCGACTAGTAGCTGGTAGTATACCGAGTAACTTGAGTATTGTGCCCATATAAAAAAAAAACTAATTTATGCGTTTGGACAAAATACCTGATTCTGAATAACCGTTGGATAATCTACCTCTTGTGGCTCTAGTTCATCTATAATATCAATTTTAGTTTTTCCTAGTGCACTGAAAATCTAATGAAAATGCCATTACTGCAATCTTCAAATCTTAGCACTGAAGCTGGTCTGCAATATACTAATCGGACCTATCTATCATCACAAATCATTAATTCCTGTTTTAACCCTAGCACATTCTTTGTATTAACCGTTTTTTACTACAAATAAAAAATCTCAATTGAGTTGACTACGATCAGTGTCAATTTACGACGTTCTTTTCCCAAGCACTAATAGTTTCTTACCCAGACAGCGCTGCGGTGATACTTAAACTTAGAATATCGTAGTAGCTATGTCTTTCTCTAAGTTTAAAACAGCACGACAGCTGCCGTCTACTCGTCTACGTCACCTGTCTAACCACTTGTTCCGAATTGCGCTAAAATCACTATTAGCACGAATCCATATAAATGCAGTCGATAGGTAAAACAACCCTATTATGTGTTAATTTTATGACTATTATATTTGGTCGGATTCGTGCAGACAGTGCTTTTAGCGCAATTCCAAATGCGGCCTTAAGATTGTAGAGGCAATGGCATGAATCGTGACTTACATAGTGTTTTTTATTATTATTCAGGGTTACATTGCAAGGTAGTGATAATAATAATATAAAAGTGTATCTTCATCGTTTTTATTTTATGTTTTACTATTATTTTAATAACATTAACTTTAAAATATCCAGGAAAAACGACAAGTGAATTCATAATAACAGGCGTACGCCGCTGCGCCGAGCCCGACGCCGAGCCAACAATAACCCTATCGATCGATCGATCAATTTAGTTACTAATTTTGAGTGATCCCTGAAAAATTGGCACTACCTCGCAATGTAACCCTGTATAGATATAGCAAAGGCGTCGAGGTTGTAATTGTTGTAATTACAGAATCTGACTGCTGATCTGTCTGGCTGATCTATTCCGTCTATCAGTCTGGGCCTTTTTTACGCGTATGCATGTAAGAGCCAGTACATTATTCACAAGCTGCGGGTGGCCCTGCTATATTTAATCTCGTCGAGGAAACTTCTCAGTTATCGAAGGGAAATGGATAATCTGAATCCGGATGGAGACCGGGATACTGGAGTTGATGCCTGACTGTATAGTGGAATTCTCGCAATATTTTTATGATGAAAAATAACCTTGTGATGGATAATATCGGTAGTCAATGTATTTTTATTACGATTTGCTATCCTTTTCGTTGGTGTCAATATTTATGATGCCGATATCCTTAACTACTTTATTGTGAACCTTTTTTACTATACTTAATTGTGCAAAGTTCGTACAAAAAGTGGACTTAATGAGCGAGTCAATCTCTGCCAGGATACCATTAGACTATACGGAAAAGTTTTGTGGGTGTTTTGACCACAAAAAAAATCATAGAATAGCACAGTATGTGCAGAAATGTGTTTAAAATAATTAATTTTTATTGTCAATATTAAATACCTACTTAATCATTTCTGACTCAGACCTGGGACGTCCCTGTTTTTCATGAACGTATTTTTTTGATTTTTAAGTCCTAAAACCTGAATCTCAGATCGTAAGTCTTTATTTACAAATTAATGACATGTTGGAGTTTGGGTATTGCGTATTTAAAAGAATAATATTTGACTTGAGCCCAAAGAATTCCCGGGAGCGTAACATTGTTCATCAATGTAACGTATTGAATTTCAGCTAAAATGGATTGCATGAAAATGTCGTGCCAATATTCTCATTATCGCTATATAAACTCAATAAAACGACGCGAACTCCCGTTAACGTAAGACGTATCGACGCGTATTGTACGCTGTGACACAGGTTGGGTTGGGTGACAGTCCTTAGTTTGTTGCAATCCTTATAAAAAGAACAGACGAAGACGTGTTGACATCAAAGGGTTCCGTAATTGAAACTCTTATACATGGTATATCTGTATACTTTCAATTCTCAAGCTGTTGCCTAATAATTTCTATATATTTATAGAAAACCTGCTAAGTAAGTATTGGAAAATGCGCAATGTAGGTTAGGTAGTTGCCAGTCAGAAAATACGGTATTTGCAATATTTTTTACATAATTAACAACTTCATCTAAGTATAATTTTATCAGGTACATTTTTTAAGGTTACTCGCTAACTTCTAAAGGCCAGCTGTAATAGTTTTCCTTTTAACTTCGTTAAATTATAAAAACTAATGTTACATTAGGGTAATATATCAAAATATAATGAAAATCCTTCGAATGAAGGCATCGACGCCTATGATGTCACTGTCAACTCTTCATGATACAGGTCAGGCCGGCTGGACAGCTCCTACTGCCGATAAACAATATAAACATTCAAACTTTGTTAATTAACTAGTCGATCAAACTAAATCGATTAAGTGACAAAATGATAACGATGATTAAATTCCGTTTGTTCTGACTCAGCTTATATTATAAGAGAAAATTAGAAATACAATAAACTACACCCTTAATAAAATTCAAAGTGCTTTTACTCACCATTTTAATATTTTAGACGAGTCTCACTTTGCTAGTATTAATGCCTTAAATGAAATCGTAAATTTTACTTTATGTTGATAATAGAGAGAGAGATTATTAGTTATTATTATTTAGTCTAGTTGTATTTATTTATTTTGATAAATAAAAATAATAGTCAACCAGTTTTTAAAAAGTAAATTTATATTATAAAAATGAAAATTTTTATCCTTACAATTATTAGCTAAATCTCCTTTTAATAAAGTCGTTATTGGTTTGATAACGTTAAAAATCGCAGTATTAAAAAAGTTTTCGACTTCCAGTAAGTATTAAAGGAATGAAAAAATATTATCTTTGCCCAAAATAGTCGACCTCTGACAATGGCTCCTCAACTTTACTTTATTAATCATCAAAAATAATACTCAATTTAGCACTTGGGCGGGTAATTTCGAATAACGTTAAATTAATTTTATTATTCTGCTTATACCTAACGTTAAGTGCGTGCCAATATAATTATTTTGATTACAAAGGTCCACAGTAATAGACCGAGCTTGAAATAATCTCAGGGATAATGACTTTGGAAGCTAATCTTTGATATAAAGTTAACTAAGCAGTCAGTTTATTTTCATATAGTGATGTACCGAGTCAAAACTTAGGATTAAAACCGAACCAGAACTATAAAATACCAGTAAATACAGTATCGATTTTGATATATTATTTAGATACTCTTTGTGTATGTTTTTTAATTGTTTTATAATTGTTACTTATGTGTGAGTGACAAATAACAGTTTTCTACTGTATTTTTTATTTACAAATAACATTTAAACAATGGTTTTTATTTGTTGACCAAAAATATGACATGGATAGGTACTCATGGAATCATTAACAATGTTCTGACCCTTTCGTAGGAGATTGTAACCTGATACTACTTATTTAGTACCTAAGTATACCCCTACTCACTTAACAATAGACAGCAAATCAAAATGCTGTATGAGTTCAAAGGCACACTCTGTCAACTTAAAGCAATAGTGTCACTCAATAAAATAAGTCAAAGTGTAAACGACAGCCGTTTATCAAAAATCTACTACTTTTTGATGCAATTTGTGTTTATTTATACTAATATGTCATCCCAAAATAATTTGAATCACCCCACATTGATGATAATATTAAACTAAGTAATCAAAATTTGTAAAATTATGAAATAATCGATGGATTTCAAATTGTCTATTTAACTACACTAATACGATAAAGTGCTAAAAGTGATAGTCACATCGCTATTCTCATCTAGAGTTAGATAAACCTTAGTGCTATCCTAGACTCTTTACGATGTATAGGTTTTATGGGCGGCCTAAGTACAGAGGTAATAGGTTCTAGTCGCCCTTTAATGTGTTGAACAGTCGTAAAATCTGATGATTTTTAGTGCAATATCACACAATGTTAGACATGAATTTAGGTACTAGACAGTTTAGTGGCCATTTTCTTTTTATTTCGCGAAAAGTGTGTTATACTAATAAAGAAAAACGGTCCTAGTTTTTACATTTGGCATGAAAACAAAATATGAGCTTTGTTTGTTTTTTTAATCCGAATCTGCTCAAAGCATAATTTCAAAAAATATACACCTAGCTAGAATCACTTGAGCTATTAGATTTTCTCTGAAGCATTATTTTTGTCCCCAGCTTGCAAAGATTGCACTAACTAAAGCCAAACCAAGCACAATAGTTTAATACATTAAAACACTACATAAACTAGACCGTTGGAAGTTAGAACCGGTGAAATTTCAAGGCAGCTCTCGTGGTACTGCTAAATAATTCACAGTGGCCAGACGATACCGTAAAACTGTTTCGAAGAAATACCGACTGGAGTTTAGTGTAACCAAAATGTCGATAAAAGCGATTACTATCGTCAACATTGATATCGATGGTATTATCGTGTCAGCCCAATAGAGTACTCGAATAGCTATTAATAACAAACAATAAACTCAACGAAGAATCTGACACCAATATCCTTGGAATTATCAGAAAAATTGAGAATAGCTGTATTTGTTTGCTTCAGTGATTAATGTCAATGTATAGTCTGGAGTCACATTTATGGTAACCTGTAATTTAGAAGGCATATACAGATACCCAATATCTGTTTTACCAATTTACTTATATGTTTTTTTGTCTTTTCGGTTGTCTTATTTAATGAAAAATAAAATCAAAATAACTAAATTAGCTGTTCCTTTGCCGTGGACCCGATGAAGGTAGGTCTAGTAGTCAGTAAAAAAACTTTTTTAAATATCATTGTTAAAATCGTAGTATCTTACCTTTTAAAAAGTTACTACCTTTAAAGAAGCCTTTGGTGGTGCTTGACTAACACATTTTTAAGGAATGTTTATGTTATTTGTATATATAGGTACTCATTATTGGATATCACTGAAAATAAATAAGGTAACAGGATAAAGTCCTTACCTAATTAACCTGTCAGGCCAAGGTCAAGAGACACAATAAAAAAACTATTATTCGCGGCCACCGGTGGGTAATTGAAGCTCGATAGGTTAAGAAAAGCATAAATTAGACGGTCATAGAAGTCGTTAGTGACGGTCCAAATGAATCTACCATGCTTACAGAAGGTATAAACTATCGATACAGTTAAGCGGCATCACTAGCTGGAAGACAAGTGAAAACGCCTAATAAAACGGGTAATGCTTCCAGCTTATTAGAATACGTCTGCCCTCAAAATTAAACGAGTGTTTAAGAGCTCTGCGTTAATCTTTTTTATTGCAAAGCTACATGAAGAGAGTAGATACCGACGTCAGGAAGAAATAACATATATTTTTGTGGTATTTAGTTACTATTGGTAATAATTTTCTGGGTAGGTACGCAAGCGATTTATGAACGCGCAACTCCATCGCGACACCGGCGCCGTATGTAAAGATAGACTCTCAGCCTTGTCGCTAATGTGTCGCGGCTGAATCGCAGCAGACTATTACCCGTTAATATATTATGTACGCACACTGTTGTTTTTTCATTATTGTAATTTCTATTTATTAGGCAATACAAACAATCGAAAATGTCATGCTATTAAATCCATTTTAAATACTCTGTAACTTATTTAATATCATACCTACATAATAGTAAGTTACAGAAGTTGCTTTCTCATTGACTAAACAAACTGCAATATTATTCACGACGACGAAATCGTCTCTTTGCATGATTCGTACCCATCGACTGTTTTTTGAATACAAACGTAAGTTTCTTGAATGCATGCAATGGACTCGTATAAACGTTTTAATGTTACACAATGCAGTTTTTCGCACTTTCTTCTGATATGTTTATTACTAATTTATTCAAAACTTAAGTCAAAAAGTTGTTAATAAACTTTTTACATTCAGCTATAAAGTTTACTACCAACCTACATTTTTAACCGACTTCAAAAAAAAAGGAGGTTCTCAATTCGTCTGAATGTTGTTTTTTTTTTTTTGTATGTTTGTTACGCGATTACGCCTTCAATTATAGACCGATTTCAAAATTTATTTTTTAGATTGAAAGAGTATACTTCCGAGGTGGTCCCATTTACACCAAGTAAGATTCTGATGATGGGATCCCTGGGAAATCGAGGGCAACCCTCAATTTTTATAGGCACCCATAATGTTTTGCATATATTTTCTGACTCAATGCTGATTTTTGGGTCTGGTAATCAACATGTCATGTTGCTGACCTGATGATGGAAGCCACAGAACTCCTTAACGGATAGGTTAGTAGTAGTAGTAGTAGTAGGTAGTCGGTGCGAATGAACAAATTTAAACTTTCGATGGCTGGCACCGACTCCAAAAAGAACTGATTACGTATGTTTTAGTCAATATTATTTTTCGCTTTTTAGTTTCATTTTGAAGTCGGTTTTTAGTTTTTTATTAAACTTATTTTATAGATTACTTGGTTACCCTTTTTAAAGCAACAAATACTTAATAATTTGAACTTGTGGCTCATAAAAAAAGCAATAGTACTTACAAAAAGCGAGCTTAATGCTTCAAAACTGCTACGGTTTCTGCAAATATCAAAGTCCAAAGGATCTAAACAGCAAGTCAAGCGCTAAATAGGCCCTGAATCTTGACAAATTGCTGACTACTATAAGGATTATGTCAGATAGTAATTCAGAACTAAATAAGCTAAATTACAAAGCTTGTGGTGGAAGGGACGAGCCTATATAACTAGAACCCTGAGTTCACTGAAATATTGTCCTTTAACTTACTTATGAGATTATTCTTGGGACGATAGCGGTTTACTTTGGTCTGTAGTTAATTGTAGACTTCGAAGTAAATGAGAATTAAGTTCTAGTTAGTATTAACTCTTGACACAGATGACAGGTAATAAAATAATAAGATTAATCGTTTTACAAAGGAATTTGCCTGCCATATTGCAAATTGAAATAGCATTTTCAATCTATTCATGACGTTGACCAATATTTTTTTATCTTATCAAAAGGGGTAATATAAGCAAAATATATTAACGATTAACGTATCAATTAAACTAAAGTCAGCAACTAAACTTTTAACATCGCGTATCATTAACGAAACACATTTCATTGATAAACATAATAAGATGATCACTTCTAAGATCACTTAGATTTAAGCAAGTGTATTTTTTTTTGTTTAACTAAAAAGGAAAATACTGACAACTCCAACACATCAAGTCAACAATCCGTGTCAATGATCAGTTTGCCACTTCCACAATTAGTTTGCCACCTCTACGATTACTTTGTGCAGCTAATGACTCGCCAGTGCGACGTGACCCGACTCCGTGGCACAATTTGGGCCATTGAGGCTGGCTAAGTTTCAACATGGCCGCCTTTGAAGTCACCTGGAGACTGGCAACTTGTTCAAAGGATCTTTGTTGCTAGAAATATGATATTTTGTATTCCGAATACAGAGTTTGAGATTTGTTTCGAGTGGACAGTACCTATTAAACTATTTGCAATTTTAATTATGAATTGAAATTGATTTTAATGTTTTTATCAGCATAATTTGTAATCAAAACATTTGGGATACCTATTTCGAAAGCTGTCAACATTATACATATTAGGATTAAATTAAAAAAAAATAGTTCTCGAAGCGTGACTAAGAATAACAAAGAGGGTCTTACCAGCTCTAAGAGGACAGAGTACGGTTTTATGTTTTTTAACCTTTTGCTAGCAAGTGTGAGTGAACTGCTGATACCTACACGCTTTTAATTTTTATTTTATTAACATAAGGGCTTATGCCACTTGCAGAATTCAAACCTTTTTGTAGTCGGTAGAGCAAGCACCTAACCAGAATGTCGTCACATTACCGTATTCTTTCTCCAAACCTTAGTAAATCACGTCAATCAATTCGATCGATAGAATCAGACCGCCAATAACACTAATTCATACGGCCACAATTTATAGGCCAATTACTGGCACACCACCCATTAGGCTATTAGCTTTTACATGCTAATCTGCTATTGATAGAGGCCAGCTTGTGTTAATTACACCCTTCAGGGGCTGAGTTATTATACACAACAATGTGTGGAGAAATTGGAGGCTTATGAATGACGTGCCTCACAGCGGTTTGTGCCAATAAGGTCTTACCGCTAAGACTGCCTATAAGTTCGTGTATTTATATGATAGTCAGGTTGCTTTGCAAAGAAATACGTATTACTGGGAATTCCAAAACATACTAATACTTATGGCAATATTTAAAGCTTGCCATGGCAATTGAAGTGGTAGCACAGAGTAAGTATTATACTACGTAACAATTATGTTTTTAAGGCAAGAGGTAACCACTTGTTTATAGAACTTTAGTTACATTCTTTTGTTTTTTATTATGTGAACTTTTAGTCAACTAGAAAAGTAGCGTTCTATTTTAGATCCTACTATTATTAGATGTACTAACTTTCGTTTTAGTTCATAACTTTGCTAAGGCAATGTTAGTGAATTACCACTTGTTATTGAGCTAAAACTTCTGCTGAATTGTAATTATTTGATTAAGCTATAAAGTTGTAACTACTCGTATATATACTAGAATACGGTAAGCAGGCATTATTAATAATTCCGTCCACCTCCGGCCGAGATCCAAAAGTCTTTGAATCTCACAATCAACAACTTTTAATCTGCGTCATTATGCAGTCAGGATTCATCTAACTTGGTCCTTTTAAAACTTATCTAGTTTGCTAGTTTCAACACTTCCTAGCCGAGCTGAATAATAGAAGAGATAGCAGTACACTGTTTCCTTGTAAATTTTTGATACTCATACTCTTAAGAATGATAGGAATATCACTATTAAATTAAGTTGCCCATCGTCCTAAAGTAGCCCGCAGATTTATATATGAAGTAACCAGAATAATTGGCTAAGTACGCAAGCTGTTTAAAAAAACTTATAAGATACGATTAAGCTGTTTTGTAACTTTAGTTTCAAACGCATAAATAAATATTACTTGACAGATTTACCTATAAAACCGAGGTTTCGAATTCCTAAATAAAAAAAACTTCTAGTTAGAGTTTTCAGTAAACTGTATTTTCACTGATACCTCTTCAGCATTAATTATACTACGTTTTTGCCACTTACGTTTGTACTGACTCGCTTATTTTTGGCTGAGATGCATTTTGCAATAGTCACGTAAGCAATGGTTAAGTTTAAAAAAAAACTAAAGTAGTAATTTAAAACCCAAACTAAATAAACTAGTAAATTGATTACTTAAAGCATAAAAACTACAATTATTTACTGTCACATTGGAGAAACAACCGACAGCCCGCCCAAAACGTAACAACGATTTAAATTTCTTTATTTTGTATTAGTTCAATGTGTGCGTGTAGATGAGGATGGCGCGAGTGTCAAAACACACACTTGAACATGTTGATGCACACAGTGAAACTAACGCTTAAGAGCCAAAATTTATATCGTTTTGCCGTTTTCGGCAGGCTACCCGTTTCAGGCTTGCCTCCCCCTCCCCTATAAGACATAAGAGTTTATAAAAGTTCCGGTTAACATAATTTAAAAGCTAAATAATACTTGTTTAAATTCTAACTCTGGATTCTGAAAGTAAGTCTAAATGATCGTTTTGGTTAAATATTTATTGCTATTCTTTTTTCCCTGTGAATTTTTTTTTAAATTTAAATTACCTAAACAATGTGTATTTTCGATACTTGATCAAACGAAATGTGCGAATACAAGACCCAAAATTATCGAAAAAAATAATAATAAAAAAAATACTCGGTCATCTTTAAAACCGAGCAGTTGAATATTTTTTTTAATTTAAATTTCTTCTTTTTATTTTTTTGGTCGTTTCTTTTTATTGAAACGCTGTATTATTTTTAAAGTAGTCTCATTTGAAAGCTTAACAGTTTATCTAACTAATAAGATAAAAAAACAGGCATACCAAATGAAACGACGAAAAAATGAAATGAAGAAATTTTAATTAAAAAAAAATTTTAACTGCTCGGTTTTAAAGATGGCTGACAAAAATTTTTTGTTATTGATTTTTTTGTCGATAATTTTGGGTCTAGTGGATACTAGACCCAAATTCGTTTGATCAAGTATCGAAAATACACATTGTAGGTATATCTAACTTCATTTTAAATTGCGATTCCTTACAGGGTTCATGTCATGAAACTGAAAACAATCACAAATATCACGTTTGTAAACCACACGAGTGCAATAAATACATTTGAATTTAGCTACTTCAATTGCCAAACGGCCTTTGAAAACAGAAGTCACAGGTTCTCCTTTGACTTCTGTTAACCTCAATAATCGCCTTCAGATCAAGAGAACATTTAGTAAATAGGTCGTCTCAACAATTAACTTGAATAATTTCTGTTCGATTGCCCTTTCCCTGACGTGACCAAGAAGAAAGTGACCTCTACACTGGGATAAATAATTTAAACTGAAATCCGACCCCGGATTTACTCAAACAAAGGTGGTTTAGTTAATAGGGTAATATATTTTGGTCATTTCTACGATCCGGAGGGGGCACGGTCTTTGTGGTTGTAGCACGCAATCATTGGAAGAGCTAAATAATGTTTCAATGTAGTTTTATAGTTGAATTCGCACAATGGCAAAAAAAATGATTTAAAAAATGCAAGCTCTGCTTTGTACACAATCAAGACGAATACAGAAGTTTGTAACTAAGCCCGCTGTTATTTAATCGGCATAGCTTACAAGCTTGGTTTAGGGCCGTAATAAATATTGTTTGTGTGATTATGTGAAATGTATGTATGTTACTTCGCAGAGTACGTAGCATAATACCACAGAGTAAATATTTTACTACGTACTACGTATAATACTATCTCTGTAGCAGATATAATTAAAACACTTTATATATGTGGTACTAAGATTCAAATATCTACAATATTCCGTCAATTACCGTAATATCAAAAGACATAATTTTTTCTATGTACATATAAGAAGCATTACAAACTGTCATCATAAAACTAATACACTATTTTATTGTAATCTTGCAAGCCTAGTAATGATCTCATTTTTTCCAAGTTTCTACACGTTTCATAAATGTTTTTGTATATTACAATCGCGCAGTCCAGCTTACACTCGGCCATGTCTCGAAGGCAACTGACCACAGCACTTAGTGAATTAGACATGTCACAAGTTAATGGTTAATGCAGACAAGGGTAAACGGCATTAGGGCAAATTAGCCAAGTCGCAGGGCAGTTGGAGGCCGAAGTATCTGGAATAATTGCTAGATTAGGGCCAGTTAGACTCAGTAAATTAATAAGGAAACGAAGTGGGTGATATTCCGATTTGGCGACTCGAAGGCTTAAAATAAATAAATAAATTATTTCCACAATTACGCCAATTGGCTACTACCCCCAAACTAAGCACAGCTTGTACTATGGGTGACTAGATAACGGATTAACAAACTTAAATACTTTTTTTTAACATCCATGACTCATATATTAAATCCTCGTGCTCATCACACAAACATTTGCCCTTTGCGGGATTTGAACCTGCAACCAGGCAGTAGTCCGGAGCGCGAACCACTACAGCAGACGGTCGTCGAAAAAAGCGCGATTTACTGGTTTTATAGGATTTTAATATTTTTAAAGGATTAATTACCAACACCTACACTAAAGATAAAGGCTTCTAGCGAACATAACCACAAAACGAGCTGCAGACTGAAGTTTTCATGCATTTTGTATGAGCTTGCCGCTTGCACAAGGTGTCAAGTGCTTTAGCTACTTGCTTAATGCTTTCAGCTTCTTAATGCCGATAGCTGACGCAAGTCAATGTAAGCAGATGCCAGATACTGAAGACCGGGTTAGATCTAACAGTAAAGCCAGAAAATTATGAACAAATTCCACTATACACGGATAAGATCATTTATAAAAAATAACTTTAATAAAGTGGCTTGGATTTGAGTATGCTGGTAAAATCCTTTGGTTAAATTTTACTGTACAGTGACATAAGGAATGTTACTTAAAGGAATATTGTTAAAGGATTTTCCTAAGTTCGAGAACATGACAATTTATGTTTTGTATGACGCATAATACTATTTATTTTATTTAATATCGCAACCATTTCTTATTACACTCCATTGAATTTACACCACTTCATTTCATCTTAATGAGGTCATTCAAAATGCACTTCTTCTACTTCGTAGAGCGGAATGACTCATCTTCCACCCCATTTTCCCAAGAAATCCATCTGTCTATAAATGCTTTCGTCTTTCACAAGATAAGACCTCTACCTCAAATGTCTAGCTGCTAGACCTTTGGAGTACAATAGTACTACAATGCGTGTCACTGTCCGAAACCCTTCTCAAAAGTTGCCTA
The DNA here is from genome assembly GCA_950371115.1 of Anania fuscalis. Lineage (NCBI taxonomy): Eukaryota > Metazoa > Arthropoda > Insecta > Lepidoptera > Crambidae > Anania > Anania fuscalis. Next base: position 9,741,158 of record OX493343.1, on the reverse strand, counting down.
AATGTCACAATGGGATCTTCTTTTCCTTAGTATAGAGGAAGATTCTGCAAATAAAAGGCGATTTTACCTATCATCTTGGGGTCAATCTAGCTTGTGTTTTTTTGTAGAAAATAAAAAAATTGATAAATCAACATGATCTGTAGCTGCGTTTGAAAGAAAGAAACAGAACAGCCTGCTTGTATAAGCAGAAAGTAATTAAGCATGCATATTTTTTCCCCGTGACAGTTCGTATGAATTAGACAAGCAATTAATTAATTAGAGATGCTAGCAAACACGCAGATACCTAGAACTAGTTGTTTTATTTAGATCACAAACAAAGTTAGATCGACAACATACTGAAGTAAAACACTTAAACATGTGCCAACTGCGAACTTAGTTATAACAGCATGCACAGGACACAACATAAATACTTTCTCTGAAAATATCTACAAAAAAACTAAGTAGTACTTAAACTCCAATCCATGTGGGTTTAATCAGGCATTTCTAAAAAAATATCAAGAATGTGGATTACTAAAATTATCTAGCTCCAAGCATTAACAGACTAATAAAAAACTTGTCTTATTTCAAGGAATATGTAGCTGGTGATTCGGTTCTCTGAATTCTATCCAACTAGTCATGGCGTCAATGAAGCTGAAATCCTATAATGCACCTGTCGTACCTGCTTAAACTGGCTTAACTCTCTCTACGATTTGTCAGCTAGAGGGAATAAATACAATGCGTAGTTTTTTTTATCATTGGGCATTACCATGAACTAGTTTCTACCCAAAGCTCCATTCGCATGAAATACGGTTTGTGATTAAAACCATACCTAGTTGTAGGTTTTACACAAGGTTGTATCAAAATAAGTCCAGTATTTTTTGCGTAATTGAGCATCACGCAGTAATAAACTAGATATATACAAACAAAAATAGTTACTGTAACGAACACAGTCACTAATAAATACTTTAATCCCAAAATTCAGTGTATTCTTATTGATAGAAATATATATTTGCTGGTGATCTCTTGTCTTTTAACTATTCTTAATTTTTAAACGGCTAATCAACTAACCACTAAACCTCAAATGTCAATTGAAATTCAACTCTACCTGTTGAGATTATAGTTGAAAATCGATAAAGGAAACTAATTTTGTTGTCATCTGATAAGTTGTGTCTTATCTTTAATAGCCTTTATACCGTGAACCTTTTGAGTGACAACCGAATCCTTCTTACTGTAGGAAGGGGTGTCCCTAGACCTTATAACATGTTAAGTAAGTTTGACGTGTTGTCACGCCTCTAAACAGGGATCAGTGTTCCCTTGGGATAATAATGAGCCATTATGTAATACATAATACATTCACCTGGAAACTTGAGACGTGATTTCAAGACGTAGGTACATTTATAGTGTTCTGTAATTATCTAAGTATATAGATTGCTAATGTGATTGGGATATTGGCAAAATTGTAGATTTACATAAAGCTTTTAAGTATGTTATGTTTAAAAGCGTGGCTCTTTAATGTTGCCTACATTTTGTTTTAGATAATGAAATCTTTGAAAAGACAATAGAAACAAAGAATTCGCCGATCAGTTAACAAAACATTTTGAATTTAACAAACACTGCACTGGTATATAGTCGCGAATACAGCTTTTTATTATTATTAGAGATGAATATTATTTTTAACATTCTGTTTGACATGTTTTTTTTCTTTTTATTCATTCTCCGTTTCGGTTTCTCTGATATTATCTTCTTTAGTTTACAACTTACCCACATTTACATTAGGTAACGTACGCAAGGCCGGGCTATATTCTGACTTAAAGTTGGTATTACACCCAAAACTGCGAAAAGGTTAACCGCATTACGCTCCAAAAAAGTATCTACCATGGCACAGTCGTTGTAACGCGGGCACTCATTACGGCCATTACTGCCACATCCAAAAAAATACATGTGAAAATCCGAAATAAATGTCTGAACCTCGCCTTGCCGGCGTCACGGAATCATAAATCACAAAAATACACCCGAAACTGGCAGATTAAGTGATTCGTAGAAAAGTTCTCGGGCAAACAGGGAAATCCATTAAAGTAAGCCCATCAGAGAAAAATAGTGATGTCCGTTGATGTTTTAGAATAACAGTGCTATAGCGATACTTATCGATATCGTTTCAATATTAATTGATTTTTATTTGACACACAATAAGCTATCGATATTTCATATATGCTAGAAATACCGGTAAAAACTGATTTACTCTTTTAAGTCATTTTATTAATCTTAATATATTCCATTGTACTGACAACAGTCATTCGCCATCAAGAATAAAATAACATATTTAGTTCATATAACCAGATTATCGTTGAGATCGTTGAGTAACTGCATTTACTGTGCTTGTCATAACCAACTAGAAAAAATTTGAGAGCCTCAACAAGGAATCAAACACGTCCTTTCGGTATCCAGGTGAATGCTTTAGCAACTGAGCTACAGGTCAATTTGCTCGTCGAATTTTATCTAGTGAAGCTTTATTATCTATCAATGTTTAAATAACTGCTCAAGCACAACAAATATTTTTGGAAATCTATCCAGTTACGATTAGGGCTGATTTTTTATTAGCCAGATATTTTCTGTCTGACAATTAAGTTGACTGTTTTCGTATGGAATATGTGTCAAAACGTCAATTTTATTTGTTGGATAAGGCGCTTTGCAGACGGCGGTGCGGGCCGGGCCGGTCAATTTCACCGCGAACGATAGCGCAAAGGGAATCCCATACTACCAACGCACACACACGGAGGACAAAAAGACCGCGCCGCAGCTGCCCGGCGGGCACTGGCGGCGCGGCGGTGTGCTTAGTATTCGCGGCGAGGGCAGCCGCGGGCATCGGCGGGCAGACGCGGTCTTTATTGCTTCACGGACAGACCGGCCCGGCACGCCCCGCGTCTGCAAAACGCCTAAAAGTTAACTGGAGTTTGAAAAACCGTCCCTATGGATTATAAAATCCAACCTCGATTTTTTTTTTTTATCTGTATCTTTAATTCGTTGCGAACATCATGTTGCTGCATTTCAATTTGTATAACACTGACCTAGACCTTAAATGCGGACGTTGCAATGTCAATGTAATTGAATGTTGTTTTCATCGTTGCTTTGAGCGGGCTTGCATTTTATATGATCGTGCATTTTGTATTACGTCATCATATTGTTATGATGATTTAGATTTTTTATACATGCTTTTATTTAATGTTTTTAGGGTTCCGTACTCAAAGGGTAAAACGGGAACCTATTATAAGACTCTGCTGTCCAGGCTGTATCTCATGAACCGTGATAGTTAGACATTTGACATTTTCACAGATGATGTATTTCTATTGCCGCTGTAAAACAGAATAAAATAAATTGTTAGGGGGGGCTTCCATACACCAGACATGATTTTTTGCCCTTTTTGTACCCCTTCGTGCGCGAGTCCGAGTCGCACATGGCCGGGTTTCTTTTTTTTTTTTAAATATATCACTGACCTATAAAACCCCTTCTCTTCCTATGGGTGTCGTAAGAGGCGACTACAGGAGAACCGCCACAAGAAGACGGGCAGCAGCGTCTCCTCTCCACCATTGGCCAAACTGCGATCGCCAACCCGCCTGCCAAGCGTGGCGATTATGGCAAAATCCTCCTTTTGGAGAGGCCTGTGTCCAGCAGTGGACTGATATAGGCTGGTGATGAACCAGATTATGCTTAGTAATTGAAACTCAAACTCAAACTCAAAATCTTTATCGTTGCAACGATTAAATATTATATGTTAAATTACATTTTAGCAATTTTATTATAATATGACATGCTGATCTTATGAGACATACCTATGACAGTGAAAATTCTTCTTTTTTATTAGTATAAGTCATCTTCAAAAAATTCTGCTATGCTGTAGTAGCTTTTTTGTATGAGAAGGTTTCTCAGTTCGCTTTCAAATTTTGTGTTTTTAACTAGCATTTAATCGAATATCGTTATTTAAAAAAAGTGATATTATTTACAATACGTTTTTTTTGTGTCTACGTAAGCGGCTATAATATTATATTCTTGGCTGTGACATTATTCTTATTGATACATATTATCGACTTACATTTTGGACATCTCTATAAGAAGGAACGAGCAGTAATCTCTTTAACCGTTTGCATAAAACAGATCGTCGTTATTCTTATGTATGATTTGTGAATTTGTATAATTTATCCACCACGTCAATCAGTGTTTACGAAAGGTTCGTCCATTAATTTGGACGTTTTATTAAATAGATGCGGATGTTACTTATGTATTTAGGTAGGCCATTAGGCCTGTAACTTTGATTGGACAGTATTGGTAATAATATGTAAAAGATGGCATTTGCTGACTCATTATAAGATGTGCTTTTGAAAAAACTTTTTTAATATAAAAAAACTTACCTATTTCCTATTTCTTCAAATTATATACATAGGTAGGTATATATAAACGAGATACGGCAAAGTATTTTACTTACGTTTTTTTGTTAAAAAATGTTTTATTCGCTTCCTAATTTGGCCATTTTACGAGAGAGAGACTACTACGAAATTGTTAGTAGCTAGGTATATCTGCTCTTCAAAATCAAAAGAATACTAACATACTTTCGCTAAATACTTCCCTACTTACCCAAAGTGATTCAAGTAATAACAGTCGACGTAAACTGGATAAAACATAAAACAACAATATGTACTTGCGCAAATTCGATTGAACCCGGCGCGGCGCGGGCAATCTCGTTTTCGGGATAACCCGCCAACTCGTTACAACTCCCCACATTAGCTTCATCGCAGTAACTTGCAAATAAAAATCCAGTTTTTCAATCTCCTATGCCAAAGTTTTAATCGTGAATATTCAAAATGAAATTACAAATAAAACATAAAGTTAAGTTATGTTATAAAAACGACATAATCGAAAAAATTACATATTTTAATGTTTTATTGTTTTTCAAAACAAATGAAACGATATTGCAGATAAATATTTTTAAGGTTGCTCGACTGCATCCTTTTAAATAGAGCACGTCATTCAAATAAATCAGATTTTAATAAAAATAGGTAAAGAGCACGAGGATCAATTTATTTTCTCAATAATAATATGTTCTTAGTTCTCTTTGAACCAGATAAAAACATTATAATATCTTTAGCGAGCAAACGAGTCTACTTAAAATCGTATTTACTTTAATAATCCATTCAAATGGAGTGAGCACAAAGGATGAGACGTCTCTCGTAACGATACTACTGTTCCAAGATTATGCGGCTTTTATCTAAACTAAATCGTAGTCCTTATTGCAATGTCATACGGTTCGTTTTTTAGTTGAGGGTGTGACGCTAGCGCCACTTTGCGGGAGTTTATTTGAAACATAGTATACCGCGATACCAAGTGATACAGCCGCCGAGTTTACAAAATAATCGGATAATCCGATATTCGCAACATCGAGATTCCAATGTATCCGCTAGATTTACCACGCATCTGCTTACGGATACATTCGCAAGATTTAATAATACAATAACAACTGCGCATCTGTGTTTGTACAGTTTTGGAATATTTTATAATCATACCTTAAAACCAAATTAAATTAAATAAAAAAAATCGGCTAAGTGCGAATCGGACTCGCGCACGAAGGGTTCCGTACCATTCATTATCTATAATAATTGCGGTTTCGATTTATGACGTATTAAAAAAAACTACTTACTAGATCTCGTTCAAACCAATTTTCGGTGGAAGTTTGCATGGTAATGTACATCATATATATTTTTTTTAGTTTTATCATTTCCATCTTTTAGAAGTTACAGTGGGTACACATTTTACCACTTTGGAAGTGTCTCTCGCGCAAACTATTCAGTATAGAAAAAAAAACTTATAACCTCAATATTATTTTTGAAGACTTATCCATAGATACCACACACGTATGGGTATGATGATAAAAAATTTTGGAGTGTCAGTTTTAAGTATAGAGATCCCCCATTTTTTTTGTTTTTTTTTTTTCTATTTTTGTGTGAAAATCTTAATGCGGTTCATTGAATACATCTGCTTACCAAGTTTCAACAGTATAGTTCTTGTAGTTACGAAAAAAAAGTGGCTGTGACATACAGACGGACAGACAGACAGACATACATGACGAATCCATAAGGGTTCCGTTTTTTGCCATTGGCTACGGAACCCTAAAAAGGTTTGAGTAAGTAGGTAATATATTTGCTCTTGCGTTGTTTTTAGAAACTCATACAACTTCCTTTTTTAGTATTTTAGGGTGGCGGGTAAGTACGGAACCCTACATTTTACACATGGCCCGATACGCACTTAGCCAGTTTTAAGCATCTCTTTCGTATGACGAGACGAGATACGGCGTGTTTCAGATGAATGTCACGTGTTTGCAAGAAGCAATAAAAATGTGTGCTAAACCTTTTTCCCCAACAAAAATAGATAAGATGTCATCTGGCACGCACACACATTTCCGTTTTATTGGTTGATTTAATAAATATACAGGGTGTTTGGTAGACGGTACGAGTATATCAAGCCAAAACTAGCCTATGTTAACGTATGCATATAAATAGTATGGAGAAGTCACATTTGATATCATTTAAAAAAAATACAAATCGCATTCTAAAAATGTTGTTTTGTCACCATACTTAGCATATGCATATGTTAGCTTAAGCTTGTTTCGGCTTACCAACCAAACAACCTGTATAGAGCGGTATTTGCGCCATGCGCCGTGTGAAAAAGCCCTAATATAAGCCAAAACTTTACAGACACCGAAAACTAGTGCTGCAATTCGAATCGATACAAAGCAGTTGTTGCCAAGTCAATTTTAACATTAAGGCTTAGTCCCGCGGGTAATTACGATATGCAAAACTAGTTCCTTGGTCTGGCTTTAGACATGACTGACTTTCTACTCGGTTTGTGAATACTAAGTTTTGTGAAAAATAGCCTTTGTTCTTTTATGTCGTAAAATAACAATATCACTGAAAGAAAAATACAGTTTTGCGGCATAAATCCGTCTGTTGCAGCAAATTAAATATTAGAAAAGCTGGTGAAACTTGACGATGATTGCCTTCTTTTCTAATTTAAAACGAACTATTATAAATCATCAAATTCTTAATACAACCTCCGAGAAAAACACGACAATAAATCACCGTACGTGTAATAAAAATTTAAAAATGTACCTTTTTCAATCGAACATAAAACCGGCCAGTTTTATTGCATTCCAACTCCGTCTATCCCAAGCAACGACGCATAAAGAAGAAAACAATTTTATACCGTAAATTTCACTCTAAAACTGTGTTTCAAACTTCTAATATCGAAATGCACTTTATCTATGAGAGCCTTTCACGCCCGAGGCGAGAGGGTGCACATCAAAGATGTCTTCGCGTTTATGCTGCAGCTCCTCATCTCGGAAGGCATTAAGTCTCCATTACCCGTCACTCAAATTGAACCTTTAAGTTGATACACCCACGATGTACATTCGTTTAACACCGCTTGTGTCGTAAGTTTTTTATGGGAACAAAGTTTCCAGCTTCCGAAGGGGTAAACGTCGGTTTTCGCTACTTCGAGCGCAAGGCGTAGGAGTAATAAAGCCAATAAGGTTTATGCCTTTTATCTTAAATGCCTTGGCAGGCCCGACTCTCGACTCAGCAGATTTAAAATTCTTGTAATCTATTTCGTATTCAGACACGTCTTTGTTAATTATGCGATAAAACAAAAGAGAGTGTGAGTCGTACTTAATCATGTTCACAATTTGCTTGTCAGACGCTGATTCGCGAAAATTTATGTAAATTAAACGATGTAGGTATGAGGTATGTAGCTGCTGATCTACTGTCTTCGAATTGTGGTTTAAGTTCGCCTTAACTGAAGAATATTTTAATGTTTACTGTGATTCGAAACAAATAGGAGACCACATAGGTCACCACATAGACACATCTAAGGTATTTTTGCAAGACATCAAAAATCTTAAAGTTTTCTTTATAAAAGTTTGTCTGGAACTTAGTCGGTATCTATTTTACTGGATGAAATTGTTCTCACTATCCATAAGTGGTGTCTTGTCAGTTAATAAAGGCAATTGAAGTCCGTCCCGCTTGTGCATGTGCTTGACGGGAACCGGCATCAAAATTTACCTGCAACAAGAAAAATAAATAATATTAGACATTGTGTTGTCAGTTATAAAGACTGGACTATCAATGAGTTTTTTTGAAACTATTGCTAATTTCACTTAGATAATTATATATCTGTAGTTTCTGCTCAAGTTTGCAGAATTGGTATAATAGGTATTACATAATAAAAATGTACAGTAAGAATGACCACCTGAAAGTTAAAATAACTAGTTATTAAAGCTAATTAATTAAGGAACGATGGGGTAGACTTTAGATTTACTAAATTACAGGTTTCAAGACTATTCTTCAAACCTGTAATTTATTTAGTAAATTGACTTACGTCTTTAACCAAGAAACACAAGAAAAACTGCCTTGATGATCTGACTAACCCTAACCACACGAGTGGCAAAAGCTGACATCTGTCACCTGACAGGCATTTGCCCAGCAATGGAACGCTAATAGCATAGAGAAAGAATAATACTACGTAAAATTCGTAATAAAACTTTTACCAGTAACGCAACTCCAGAAGTTCGCAAACGTAATTTGGTCACACAATCCTCCTGATGCGAGTTCCACAAAACGAAACAATATCACCAAATGGAGTAAAAATAAAACTTCATATGCATAATTTTAGTTCTGTTTCAATTAGGCAACTTTTCCGGCATTCGAGGGTGCATGCATGGAAGCAATTATACTGCATCGCTCCTACGTATTTAGGTTAATTTCTTGGCTTTCAACGTGAGGGGACGTTTTAGCATGCTCATTTACCCTGCGTGTCAAACGACGAGAGGTAGTTTTTAATACGAAAACTGATTCAGAAGGAGAAAGCTTTTGAACTGACTCTGAAGTTAGAAATATGTCTGGCACCTCGTAACTCCTACTTAGTCCTAAATATTGATGTTGTCTGGTTTAATTTATAGCCTGAAAACTGTAACTTTTACCAGAACTTGTAATAATTATGTATATTTAATTGAAAAGAAGCTGACCATAGTGACCAAGTTTTTTGAGCTGAATCTCCTCGGCTCTTTGAGGCTCGAAAAATATTAGGCTGTTTAGAAGTACCTAACTCTTAAAACAACCGGACCTTTGAGTCTGTATAGCAAATTTCCATTGTGTCTCGTTTCTCTGGGCTCAGGGGTGCCTATTTGCAAAAACATACGATTTTTATTATGAATAATATCTCAATTAAAATAAATTTGTCACGACAATAGAATAAAACGTATGCCTATGTTGTAAAAGACACATTTTCTTTTACAACTTAATTGGTAGTACTGTTTTTTATGGTTGCCCACCTTGTATGTATCCTTCTTAATCCGTGCATATACCGTACTTAAATCTGCTACAGCCTACATGATTAGTAGGCTTAACACAAAGTGCAATAGACCTACCATTGCACATACACGTTCTAATCAACGGGCATAAAATTAACGTAACTCTACAATTTTAGAGCTAATTCAATTTTCCACAATGACCACTCCGGAATGCGCAGTATAACCGGCAAAAACTCTCTCGTAATTGCACTAATTAACTCCAGAGTCACGTACAAATTAAGACTGAGAAGAAAAATTCCGCCGGAGCATTGAAACGAATGGAGGAACTCGCTCGAATCGAATTAAGGCGATGATGCCTTTTTTATTAGAGCAAAAATAGTTTCAACTTGAATAGAACTCGCCAAGTTCTTTGCCAGTTGGTTTAGTCATTTGCGTAATTTTGGACCGTTTAATTGTGTCTGAGATGCACGTTCAAGTCCGGGAAAATCAATACTTTAAGATTAAAGTAGGCTAAAACAATCAAACAATATAAATAACGTAACATAGAAGTTTTATTTTTACAAATGTAATTTAAATATCGAATATTTGCTTTAAATTGTAACTGAATTAAAAAAATATTAACTCTGTATCGCTCAGACCCGTATAGCAACACCCTATTCTCTATCTGTCAAACCGCAGACAAAAATATTACCTACCACACTGCAGAAGCATTGATCCATTGGCTGAATTCTGCATAAGGCCAAATTGTGCATTTGGCCTTATGCAGCCAGACCACTTGCGTGATAGCACGTCACGTCATCTGTCAATCGTGTGTTTGGTTTTGAATTACGTACTGCTATTTATTAGTTCGATGTCATTATTCTAAAGACAAATGACAGTCACAATTACTTTTGGAAATATCTCTGCTTACTTATTAGATACCGAGCAATGGATTGGTATAAAAAGAAGGAAAAGAAGTAGATACTGAGCAGACGCGTAACAATAAAACCTCTTTTGTGATTTTTTGCATAAAACACATTGTTCAAATATTTTTAGTAGTATTTAGTACAAGCTTTTTCAATTAGCATTCAAATATTTATTGAATTAAACATAAGATGTTAATTGATAGTAAATTATACAACAATAGTCTAGTATAATATTTAAAACAAATGCATTGCCTCATGCAGACAAAACAAAAGTTTTAAAATTGATACCATGTAATTGTGAAAATAAATATTTTCGTTTTTAAATATTAGTTTGGAGCGTTAGAAATTATATTTATCAGAAAAAGGGAATAATTCTTTTACCCACTCGTAGGTCGATAAAGTTAACCACTTTCATGTGAGGTAATGTTTATTGTTAACTGAAAACAAAACACAATCAACTTAAAATCTTCATCATGCATTCGATAGGTACTTGATGTGTTTTCAATCAGCGGAACCGGAAACGTGCCAGTCAATAAAAAATGCAAGCAAATAAAGGCAGTACACACGAGCGTGCCTTCGCGTGACTCGTGCCGCATCACGTGATCACGTCAGCTGTCAAACGCGAGCTAATATCGAATTACTGCGCTGCGGCATCGCAGCCATCATACTATTAGTAGGTATTAGTTATTTCACTGCAGTTGATGATAAGAAACAAAACAGCCATTTAGGCCGCATATTTTGATACTCGCGAGCGAATCAAAACCTGTACATCTGGTTCCTAAACATACGACTTAAAATTACATTATGTGGCAAGAAGTAAAGTATGAATTATTTTTCATATTTTCATTATTTAACACATAGGTAGGTAATTAGTGTTAAAATTTCGGATAACTTATCAGAGCCAAAAGTTACGGCACTTTATGTGATCACATTGACTCCCTTTGGTTAGGGCAGAACCCTAAAATCAGAGCTAATGAAGCTGACATCAATGCAGAAACGCTCGAAGATATGAAGAGCGCTGACGTCACAAGTTCTTCAGCTTTAATACCGGTAATGAACGCGCAATGCAGTCACGTCACTTGTCAGGGCGTGTTTAATATCAAATTACGTGCTATGCCTAGCAGCACGCTCGCTCCGCCAAATTATAATATGATAATGACGTAGGTGCTGCGGCGTATGCAGCTAGCTTCGCTGCTACACTCTAATGTGCCTATATATACTTAATGGGGCGGTAATTGGAGCAACGAATAATACAATTTGCAATTCATGCTAGGTATCTTGAGAGTGAGAAAAAAATAGAGACTTGGATTAGAGATTAGGTATATGTCAAAAATTTACTTATTTCGTAAAAATTCTTAGTTTTATTGCTGTCTAGTGGTGAAAGCACATAGTTGTAGTCTCGTCTTATATCCTTGGATCATCAATTTCCCAGAATCAGATCCCAAAATAAAAAACCTGTTTTTGGCGGTTTTTATTTCCTTTAACCACTTTAACTTATTTAAGTTAACTCATCTTAAATCGTTACGGCGTTATTACGCGACATGTCTACATTTTCCGACTTGCATAATTTCTGTATAAGGCTTGTCGCCGAACCGGCCGAGCGCACAGACGTGCCATTTACCGAGCGACATACAATACTCGAGAACACTCCACGTGGTGTAACCGTATCTTTTATGTGGAGACCGGAGTGGCCCGATCATAGCGTCTCGTTTTCCTGGGCCATTGACGTAAGCGAGGTGATCGTTTTTTTTTAAATATAAATCAATTGTACAAATGGCAGACTTGCCAAGAAGCATTCTCTACCATTCAACCAGTGTTCAAAGTACAGACGGCGCAATAAAATACGGTTGATAAATAATTTTCGATAAGTGTTCCTTACGATGTTTTACTGTTCTAATTAGACAAATAGGTTTCTTGTTTAATCTTTTTAAAAAAACTTTATCTATTAACTTAACTTTATTGGAGATGACATCCCTATTCAGAGTGATACTCTTCCAAAAGTCTCAAAAATCCAGAATAAAGCAGGCTTTTTACACCTATACACGAATAAAAATAAAAATGATATACTACGAAAACATCATTAACCCACAAGCTTTCTAACATACCTAATCTCCGGGCCCATTGAGCTCAAAACATCAAAAAATCCAGCTGCCGCAAAAATTCGCCGGTAGAATGTTCCTTTGAGCGTATAGAATGAAAAAAAAACAAATCCGTAACATAGGTGACGTCACTTGAGTGACCTGTAAGGGGATTACGGACGTAAGCCCCGGGAGGATTTCCTCTTCGGACCTCTCGCAGGTACCTCTTAGTGGTTTTTATTTGCTATGTACCTGCTGAATAAAATGTTAGCTAGAGTAAATAATTAGGTAGAGGTAACTTCGGGATATAAGTAATATTTTACGTGTGTTTTTGCTTGTGCTCCGAATTTTGGATCGGCTTCTACTTATGTATTACGTGATCAAATAATGAAAGTACATTGAATTCTACTTAAGTATATGTATATGATAGTTGTGTCTATATTATTCTATAGACAAGGAAAAACGCCTTTTGCGTGTAGGATCGACCCTAAATGGTAGAATGGGTAAAGGTGATCATGTGGTTTTAAGGAGTGTCCCATTCTTTTGTACACCCTGTATAACATTTTACATTATATTACATTACACACATGATCAGCTGGTCATAAACAACAACTTTTCCTATAGGAGCAACATCGATATCGTGATTTTATTTTCAGATGCTCCATACATTATCATCCAGGTATGCGAGTAAGTTTGTATGGAGAAGCTGAAAAAAAAATTAGCGATTTCGATGTTGCTCCCATAGTAAAAGTTGATGTATATGATCAGCTGATCACGTGGTTTTAAGGAGTGTCCCATTCTCTTGTACACCCTGTATAATCATGGCATTACAGGTGTCTTACCTATTGAGCTATTAGTATATTTGACAACACTTAAGTCTAAGATTACTTCTAGGGATCCGTAGTCAAAACTAAAGAAGTTATGCTAAAATTTACGACACTATTAATAATAAAATTTAAAAAAAACTACCACCGCTAGGGAGGCTTTACAAGCTACTAGTTAACTTGTAAAATATACTTGAAAAAAAAGACAGATATTGACGACCTCCGTAGCCGAGAGGCGAGCACGCCGGACTATAATACCTATGGCGCGGCTATCACTGAGGTTTCGTATTCGATCCCCGGTCGGGTCAATGTAGAAAACGTACTTTTCTATATTGTCTCGGGTCTGGGTGTTGTTTTACCGTCGTTGTTTCTGATTTCTATAACATAAGGGCTTTAGCTACTTATGCCCTTTTCTAGTTTCATTGTGTCACCGACCTCTTCTTATCTTGAAATATTAGTAGTAGCAGTTAGGTACTTATTTAGAGTTTTTTTTCTTTCATGGACACCCGCGAACAAGTCTTATCATTTATCGATTCCATTCCGGTCCAAGACCTTACACGTTATCCACCTACACATAACAAGTAGAATTTTGGTTGTATAAACTCACTTCTAATAACAATTTTAGGTAATTATTAATAGTAGTTTCGTGTTTCAGGTCCGTAACGGTTTAATGGCGGTACATAAATATTATATTACGCCGTATAAAGATGTTAATGTGATGATAGGCCCGGTAATGACAACTAGACGGCTTTCGTTTTACGCTAAATGTATTAATGTTGTATTACAAAATTTGAATAAATAGCAAGAAGTGGTTACTAATTTTAACACATATTTTTCCGTTCTACGCCTACTTTGTTCAGCGGGTCTAAATGGCCACATTGGATGTTTCATTTTGAATCTGATTCATTTAGTGAAATGTAGCGGAAATGAATTGCAAACCCTAAAACAGCCACATTAATAAATGAATCATATGCAATTCATTTCATCAAATGGATCATATTTGATGACGTTAAAAAAATATAGTGACGCGTCTCATACTTTACGGTTTTTGTGAAAATGAATGTTTTTAACAACACAAAGGAACAAAATGTTTCAAAATACTCAAGTTTTGTGTGTTCTACAAATATCAATACAAAATAATAATAAAAATAACATTAAAATGGTGGTTCACCAATTTGACATTTAATATGAATTACTCTTTTCATAATAAGTGGACCATATTACGAATCTCCATACAAAACTGTCAAATTAGATGAACTGCAAATATGAAATGTTCGAGGCTCATTTTATGATTCATCAAATAACATTTCATTTTAAGATTTGCTAAATGAAACATATTATGAACGGAATATGAAACATCCAATGCGGTCGTTTTAGACCCGCTGATTTAAGCTCAAAACTCTTTCTAAATAATTTGCATAATTGAGAATCTCCTTTTTTTTTGAAGTCGGTTAAAATTGTGTTTGACTCCATTTGGAGTGGATTATAATATACCCGAGGAACAGTATTTACATGAAACGTATGATGAGTAAGTATTTTTCGGACTTCTGATTACAAGCTTTACATTTATCTAGCCCTAAATAAACAGGGCCATAGATAGTAACTACCTCCATAGTAGCTTAGTCAGTACTATGTCACCTTACTTACTATACCTAAATAAATAAGATGACATCTATGATTCAGGTAGCAATGCTCGTGCTCTTAGTACACTTGCCCCTTGGATTCGAACCCGCAACGCTGGCTTTGTAGATTAAGAATAAATGTAATATCATTAAATTATTTTTATTGATTAAGAATGCCACTAAAATGTATTTACGTCTATAGCGAATTTATTGCTTTTTTAACGATTAGTGATCCTTTGTCCTTAAGTCCAAATGAAGAAATGCCTTTGCTTTCTAAATATAAAAGTAAAAAAGCGTTGTCTATCAAAAAACTGTTTTACAAGCCGCACCACAGATATACTTTTATTTCAGACACATTATACAAAATACTAACTTTTCTGTGCTACAAAAGTCATTTCATGCAGAACAACTTTTCGAACAAAAAGCACTGCGTGGCGCACGCTAGAGTGGTCAGTTGTTAAAAATGTATACGCTGTCCCGATTTTGAATAGACCCATTCATAGTATTCGATATCAAAATCGTGACTATATTTTTGTATTAAAAGACTTTATTGACTTCATTGAATTTGAATTTCTTTAGGAAAAACTACTCTAATGAAATACGTGAAAGCCAGTGTAGCTATGAAGAAAGCGAAATAATTTAGAAGTATTTTCAAGCTGGCAGGCTATTCTTAAGTTTTGTAGGCATGATACAAATGTATATACTACAAATTAAAACATTGATAATAGGTAATTTGAAAGTATAAGTATAAGTAATATTTCATTCATTTATTATTATGTAGCTTTGAATCATGTATATTTAATCGTATTTATTATATCTTATAGAAACGATTATTGTAATACTCACTTTTTAACGTTATTCTTTGAAGATTAATAAAGTTCATATTGTTTATGAATACAAAACGAGGTCATAGTTTTAAGCAAGGTAAAATCATAAATCGAAAACGGCCCTTTTTGTCCCGTGTTGAAAGGCACGCTTAACAGCACTATTGCGTCGGCAGGATTTTAAGTCATCCTTATATTTCTTTGTTTCAGAACTCTACGAGGAAAAAATCTTAATACCGCAAAGAATTACTCGAATTTCTTACTTTAAAATGAATTACGATATAGGCCAGAACATGAGATTAAAAAAAAATGTCCCGTCTCAAGCGTGTAGTTAAGCACTATGACTTATTACAATGTTTAAGATGCTTCTACAGTCAGGTACTGCAAAAGAAAATTCAAACAAATAAAATCAGAGCACTGTCCCACCGTCCCGTTTTGAAGCCTTATCGAACAGCACTATTGCATATATTCAACAATTGCTAGGAAGACGCAGCCGTCGCCAGGGAAATACAACTGATTGCGCCCCACCATTGTGAGAGGTAGCGCATTTGGAAATTGGCAGAACTTGCTTTTTTGCTGCAGCTTGCATCTTTTAAACTTATTGCGTTAGATGTTTGTGCGATACATTTCAATAATGAAATCAAGCTGGATGTAAAAAATGATGGAGGGAGCTACTTAACTAGCTCTATCTATAACATTATTTTTTTATCATTATATTTTTTTACTTTTATTTAATTTAATTTCTAAAATGGTTATGATGTCTCTACTTGAGAATAGGCGTTCCTAGTTATTAGCTTCAATTAAAAGGTTACCAACCGGATTCATTTCGCCTAAAAGCTAACTTTCCGACACAAAAATCGTTATCTGGCATATAAAAACCCTCCATTTAATCTGGTAATTAAATTACAATAACGGTGACACCGAGAAAATGTACCTACTCTTAATAATAAGACCTCTTTTTAGGCACCTCAAAGAAACACTGACTTACTTTACACTAACTACCGCTTATATGTAGGTACTATACAATATGCAAATAACATTTAAACTAAGGAAATAATACAAGACTTGTAAACTAGGTGATCGAAATGGGACCGGCTATATGCGCGGAATGACAAAGCACTGGGTAAACGCATTTACAGAATTTAAAACAATCGAATTTGCAAATTACGTCATTTCACTCGCACTAGACTGCATTATTATTTTATTTGGTAATCAGTATCGACTATCTATGTGATCGGTATGGCCTAAAACAAAAGCTTTATTGGTTTTAAAATAGTGGAAAAACCTTCCTAGGTTTTATTAGGGATACTGTTATTCATGATTTGCCCTACGCCCAACTTAAATATTCCCACACCATCGCACGTAGAATCATTATTTAAAAGCATTTATTTATCTCCTCGCCAGTAAGTTATCTATTGATTATAGAAGTAGAGTAAGCTTTGCCATCTAAGTCTATGTACTAAACATTTAAAACTACAATCTACAAGCGTGCTACATAACTAGAGGTAGGTGCAAGTGCGATTAAGTTTTTACACTTACTTAAAGTCTTAAGTAAAAAAACCTCTAAGTTGTAAATGCAACCAATCAGTGGCGGGCATTGCTTTTATTTCAAAGTAGGCACTAGATACTTACTAATGTGTTTTATTGATGAAAATCACAGGTTTTCACCAATAACACACATTTGTAAGTACCTACTGCCTACCTCATTTCATTTACCAGGTAGGCACTGCCTAATTGCCTTTATGTACCTCACGCCCCTGCAACCAATCAACTAATATTTACATTATATGATTCCAGTGCGTGTAATAGTAAATTAAGCAATACATTTTATTGTGGATTGATTATGTAAGAAAATGCAAAATTAGTACAAATTATTAACATGGTACTTTATTCTAATTACGTGTAGTAAACCAGTAATTAAACAACCAGAATGAGGCGGTTCTAATGATATCCTTCCACGGCATTGCGTTTGAATGTGTTATTGGTCCAAAACAATTACAATTACACAGAGCAGCAACTCATCTCATGCGTTAAATAGAGGTATTACACATTACATTACTTGCAAATGACACAGTATACATTGTAGAGAATGAGTTGCATTGATTTGTGTTAATAATTGTGTACTTTTTAACCTAAAATGATGAGAAAAGTCTATTCCTATTCAAATTATTAAATACTTTTCTGTTTAATGCCAACAAATCATTAGCTCTCAAAACCGACGAAGAAGTACGAGTAGGGATTTGTTTATTACATTTAAAGCAAGAATAATTATTTGAAAATAAACATCATCCCATCTATGCTCTAGAGCAAGATTGGGGTCAAGAGTAAGCCCATCTCAAAAAAAAAACATCAAATAACTTAACCCGCTTACTTTATTATATTGTTACTTTATTATATTACTTTTGTCACTTTATTGTGTTGGTTACTTTATTATATTGTTTCAATTGGACTATTATTTAAATAAGCAGGTTGTTAAGAATTCATTACGTATTTCATCAAATAAAATATTTTTCAAATTCTAACCGCGACCAATAAATCAAATTTCTTTGAGTTTTGTTTATAGTTTAGGTACTGCTTAGCGTATTTATACTGTACAATCCTTGACATCTTGACGTAGTACAATGTACTTACTAAGTAGTGAAACTGATTAATAAAGAAGTAGGTTACCGTCTCACTTGTTGTCCGGTGAACCGTGAGTTATAGTAATATGCGTATGTATATACGATCACGACCAATGAAATATATATTTCGTAAATTATTCCGATGTAATAAGGTTTAAAGTCTAATATAAATGTATATGTATTTACGCTCGTGACTGTACAACGAAACACAGACTTCATAAAAAGTTGTGTTATTCAGAAAATATACCGTTATGTATAACGTCTTTCTTCTGTCATCCTTGTTAATTTTAATTATAACTTATTTGAAGATATTTGCATAATGATTTGGCTACATTGTATATTTAAAAATCCAATTGATTAGAATTAATAATAACAATAATAAATTGTTTCCACAATCACACACACCAATTAGCTAGCCCCAAACTAAGCAAAGCTTGTACTATGGCGACTAGATATAATTAAAGCTAAGAGGTCTTTAGATTGAAATTAAAATACAACCTTGTGCAAACCTCTCATAAAATAAAAACACAAACATAACATCTTGAAATACCACTTGTATTATGAATAATACTACTTATTTTCAACGTAAAAAAATATCTACTTACTTGAACCACTTCTTATTTACAGCTTTTAGCTACTTACCAATAGCCGTGAATTTCTACTGATATAGTTTACAAATATTGGTTAATTAATATAATTACTTACCACTTAGGAATTAGGTCAAATGAGGTACCATTAAAATGATTAAAGCTATATGGTTATAAAATTGTTTATACAATTTGAAATTATTTAATCGGCTTATAAACGCATGATAAATAGGTACTGTATACGTAACAAAACAAACTAAATTTAATTATTTAAATTACATGAAACTAATATTGATTGTTTACTAACTAAAATAACTGAGCACAATAAACTGTAGTTTGTAGGCTTTATAAGCTATTGTTGTTAAGGTTTTTATTTTAGCTGTGCACATTATTTTGGTCACAATAAAACCTTTAAGAACTATTCCAAATTACACTTATTATCTTTTCATTAATCCTTCAATTGTAAGGTATTGGTAGTCACGTAACCGCAATCTCATTTTTGTATGCAAATCCTCGGTTAAATTCTTATTGAAAGATCTTCAAACTCCGCCTTTTTTACAAACACTCACTGTAACAACACATAATAAGTAATAGCAATGACCGGAAGACCGTGAAAATAGGCGACAAATTACTGTTTTGATCAGACTAGTTTCGATTCATGATTGGTTTATGAATTGACTAACAATTATCGAACTGAAAACTCGCTCAATAGTCGTACGCGACTAACTGTTGAAGCATTACAATACGAGTTTACCCGGTCCACTTCAATAAACGCATGTTCTCGAAAACGAGTAGGCGTAGAACGTAACTTGTGCGTAATGCAACGCGATTTAAAAATGGGATCGATTGGTTCGAGAATATATATATTTTTTAATATTTTACCCTTTATACTGTAAATCCACAAAAAATACCCTCATTCTTTAATATTAGACCCAATACTTTTAATAATGATAAAAATACGTTATAATTTGGTATTAAAATTATTACAAATAATGTTACCAAGACGGGCCTACTCGCGTTAAATTCGGTTTTCACTACGCATTTTACCACTTAGGATGATTGTTGTATCCGAAAAAAATTTGTATGAAAAACATACCTTTAAATCGCGTAATTGAACTACGTGACATACAAACTTGCAAATTTATTCTGTTAAAGGATTAAATGATTGCAACAAAAATAATGACATTAAAAGGCCTATTTCTTTACCTTACTCAATCTATCGGCGACTTATCTATTAAGTATTACGGCCTCCTTATAAATATCTACCATGAAGTACGATTTACCACTAATGCATAATTTACGAGGTAGTTTTACGTTTAGCTTCGTGTGGGTACCTATTACATAACATGACCGACCTAGTAAAGAAATGTCGCATTTAATGCGCAATTTTCTTTAAATTAATACCGACGATTAACGTTCATTTCTGTTTAATAATTGAAGATGGTTTATAATATTTTAAATCCTTTTATTAATCCTGGATTATTGCCATATAACCTAGGTTTTATTACGTCATTACTTTTATATTTCGGCACTTTTGCAATAACTATAGAAGAAAAATAACAGTCCTTTATTTGTATTAAATGAATATTGCCCAATTATAGTGACAATAGATTTTTTAATTAGTTTTATTAAATTGACACACCTTATTTGCCTTAAGAATATAAAATATAAGTAGTCTTCTTTAGACTCAATAAAATAAATTAATAAGCCTACTAAATAATTAATTTAAGATTAAAAACAAAAAATATATATATATACTGTTCCAAAAAACATGTTAATTTTTTTTTTAATTATCTATTCCGCCGCCGAAAAGTAGCAAAAAAAATCTAAGGACCGCCGCACCGCGTAACGTACTACGCTGCGTAGTATGTCTATCGGGCGGGTATCGTAACGCGGAGCTTACACAACCGTAGTACATATTAACGCGATGCGCTCCACCACGCCACAGTGACACACCGGCTGCCAACATGATCTACAACATTGCTGTGAGTCATTTAATTCTTTTATTTAATTTTTAATTAAAAAAGTTAAAAAAAAATTAATTTAAAAAAGTAAAAGTTTTTTTTAATAAAAAAAGTAAAAGTTTTTTTTAATAAAAAAATAAAAAAGTGAAATAGATAAATCTGTCAGATGTTATGTTTGGTGGAGTATAAGGGTAGTTAACAATATTAGAATAATACGTTAATTTATAGTTATTTCTAAATAAAAAAATACAAATGACGGGCTTGATGCCAAGAAACATTATTTACGAGTCAATCAATAGTTTAATATTTTAATTAAATATTTTAAAAACTCAAAATTACAATATGGTTACAATAATATGGTTTAAAAGAAACAAAATACGATAAAATTAAATACATTCTGAGGGAAAATTTAAATTATCACTATTCACTATCGGATTGGTAGAAACTGGCAAAAATCCTTAACTCTATTTTCTGTTACAAAGTAATGTCCATAAGTGACAATAGTCACTTTCAATCGTGTATTATGCATATCTCTACGTTTTCACAATTGTTAATGATTTAATATTCCACTTTAAAAAAATACTTTAAATTAGATACCCTTTTCTGCTTTTAGAATATCCTGAAAACTTATTCAAGTTATCTTGTTTATTTTCCCAATTGTTATCCTGAAAACTTTTACATATTATATCTACAAATAGGTACTTAATTTAAACTAAAAAGCAAATACAAATTGTTACATGACAACTGACTAATTGAAGTCATCCTTTTGCCAAGTTGTCAATCTAGCAAAACGGCTTGTCAACACTTGTGTTCTATGAATTAATCAACATAAGTTTTCCCTAAATGGCCGATCCACCCTATTAACTAAAACCACGCTCGCGTAACAAAGTTTTTAAAGCATATCTAGTACAGTCTACAACTCATCAAATTACGTCGAAATCTGGGTTAAATAATTCGGGTTCGTATAACAAAAAGGGCAAGTGCTGTGATATTAGTACATAGGTACATTTGTACCTTAGTCCTAGAACTCAAGGACATAAGGACTTAGAAGAGCGTATGCTTTAAATCTCAGATTTGAAATTAAAATAACCAGAATAACTGTTACTTTAACCCAAAAACTAAAAATACGTTAGGTGCTAGAAAAGGATTTTATAAATATTTTGATTTAAATATTTTCGTGTTTTTTGTTAGAAAACTCCCTTGTTTTAAATAATCAAAAAAAGTATCTATTTTATTTATCATTTTTATCCAACTTGTCAACGTCATTCAAGCTTCTTAAGGCCATAAGTTATATATAATTATAAGTTGTGTCCGATCATTTCATGAAATGGTGGTATTTCATGATACAGAGCATTACCCGCTGCCCAAAGTCTAATTTTTATTATAGAATGTCTTAGAAGACGCTCAGAGCTTAGTTTGAGGCTGAATAATTGGTATACATATAATTGTTAAAACAATAAAACAACTAAGTTAATAATCAACTGTACGTGATGAACTTTAAGTTGAAAGTCAGTCAATTTTTTTTAATAACTATGACATTTTATGTAAGTAGTTTAATTTTGATGAGAAGGTTGTTAACCTGTTGGCAGTACATTTCGCAGGACGCATCACTATGCAGGATTGCTGACGTAACGTCTTGCATTGCGTGCGACATATTTGGCTAGTCGGCCGTGTATCCTGGAACTTTATGTCAAGTTTGATATATACTGCAATACTTGCTATTACTCGTACTATGATATATTGCTGTCTTGTTACTTAAGTTATTAATATACATTAAAAGGTAATCAAGTTTTGACGTTGGTGGAAAATTACTTGATAATACTTGATCTTACCGGGTATCATTTCCGATTCATCCATTGTAATAATTGATATGATTTTAATCATATCAATTATTACATTATTACATTACATAATTTATTATAAAATTGTATTTTTTTTGTACACTGTATTCTAGATGTACAAATTTCATTCAAAGATTGTTTATAAAATATCTTATGGCAAATAAAATGTTAATATTTTTTTGTTGGTACTTGGTGTAACTCACTCAAATAACGCCAGGCTAACTCTGGGGCACAATTACAACATATTGTATGAGACCAACATCTAATTTAATTCTTTACAAAAAAACTTCTTTTTACAAATTTTAACATCTGATCAGACATTTGGTTCAGATAAGTTGTTTTTTTGGATTTTGAAATTGTTCAAATCTGGAAAGATGATTGTAAATTTCCGTTAATAGAGGTCGTGTGTTATTTGAGTTACACCGTTATATTTTAAACAGGGCATCCTTTTATCTACAGGGTAAAGGTATTTCAACGATTTTCTTTCCAACATTCCAGTTAACCTCCGCTCTGCTTGTGGCAGCGTTGTGCATGGCGTCGCCGGTGCCCGAGCCAGACCCCTACCACCACACACGGTAAGTTAACCTTTAGCTAAGGAGTTATGACTAAGTATAACGGTTTCGATTCCTGATCGGGTCAGTATACTTAATAAAGGCATAGATCTATCAGAATGTTTTAAATCATATATTTCAAAATGAGTCTTTTAAAAAATACTTTGTAAATAACGTTCATTAGTTACAGACTTTGGTATATAAAGGCTCCATAGTACTAATTGCACATTTTGATGTTTTTACTATACTTGACTCTCTATAGTTTTAATCATGTGATTTGACCTTTTTTGTAGATAGAAAGACAAAGTTAAATTTGATTTGAATAAATGATATGAAATGATATCTATTTTTCAGCATAAAGATCCACGTCCCACACGAGGTCCACACTTTACATCACCACCATGTCGAAACTGTCCCTGTAATAAAACACGTGCCAGTCATCAAAGAGGTACCGGTGTACAAAGAAGTACATGTAGTCAAACCCGTCCCTGTAATCAAGACTGTTGGAGTACCAGTGTACCACACTGAAGTAGTCGAGAAACCCGTCTTCATACCCTACAAAGAACACGTATCAGTGTCACATTCGTGGCATCATTGACCGACCAAGGAACGTCACATGCCACGTCGCTAGTTTGTAAAGGCCTTACCACAAAAAAGATAGCCTAGGTCTAAGCTATGTCTAAAGAATAACCAACCGATTTGAAATGTTGACACATCAGTAAGTCTCGGTTATATTAACATACATTTCGAATTACCTAGTTGGCTAATCTTTAGACTTGGCTTAAACCTAGGAAGTCCATCTTTTTTGTGTAGCACCATAAGGATCCAAACTTCTCAAGATGAAAATGTTTTTATATCTTGAGTTCCACGTTAGGGCAACGTTTTTAATTCTTGTTAACTGACTTGTTTTGGATCTTGTACATAAACTGAAATAGTTTTTTACGTAGTTGTTATGTAAAAAAAACTCAAAATCAACAGAAAATTAATAACGACGGTCAGATACAAGACAGCAATATATCTTGTACAGATTCGAATAGTTCTGTCTTGTATTAATATTCGAAGTCCTCAATAATTGTATACAGGTAGTTCATGCGTAAGTTGTAAATAATAACTAGTCCTATTTTTATTACTTTTTACTCATTAAATCTTGATTGTTCTTAAAACTTTGTGTTGTTGCATGTCCAAAAAAATGTTTCTGTCTTTCGACGACAGATATTTTCACCAAGTCTGTTTGTACCTGCTTTTGACACCTAATATTGCACAGTTGTGTTTGTGCTTACTTTTGTAATAGCTCTACATTGTCAAAATTGACACTGAGAGAGTGTCGAGTCGATACTTTATGTAATACTGAATAACACAAACAATAAGTACACAATTGAAACCGGCAGTGTTTTATTTCAACTTAAAGATTTATTTATATTTTATTGCCCATTTTAAAAGTTGTACTAATGCCGGACTTAGTCTGACATTGACATTTATGCCAAAAAGCGTTCTCTACCAGTCTTCCAGTGGCCAAACGGAAAAGCATGCTTATATGCAGTGGAGTAATCAAGAAATGAATATAAAAAATAGGTAGTATCTATCTTTAAGCGTAGATTTTCCGTTGAATAATTTTTAAAGGAATCAAAAATCTATTTGAAATAACTTTTAACAGTTCTCGATTGATTAACAATGTCTCTCGACAATTTTATTGACATCGAAATTATGATTTAAATCTGAATAATTTATACCACATTGTAATAACTTCGTTTTTCTTTTATCTTCATGGATGTGGATAAATTAAATAATCAAAGCACTCTGAATTGGTTACGAACATTATTGTTAAAAGCAGAGATAAAATAACATTTTGTTTTTATTTCGTTTCCTTAAGTAACTAACCTAACATAATTTAGCAAAAATACTTTCACATTTACTAGCAAAAAGGGAAAAAAGTTTACTCTTATTAAATTGAATCAAATCATAATTAAATATTTGGTACTCGTAGTTGACATAATATTATGTATAAAAAAAGACAACCTGAATTGACTAACCAGAGTTGAGCTACTTCATTTACAGTGAATTATAACCCTACAATACATATCTGGCTACTTTTTATCTATCTCAAACATCTCTGCGAACTACCGAAGCGACTAGATAGCTACCATTGTTTGGGCGCGTTATCGCGACGTCCACGCTGCGTTTTGAGCTGCCGTCATTGTTGGCTCGTCAAACTCTACTGCGGTTTATTTACTTAGTACCTTATCTATGCGCTCTGACAATTTGATTGTCAGTTGGGCAGTTTATACAATTTAAGTTTGTACCTTTTTACAATAGGTTAATGGAGTTTTAAAAATGGCTACATTTGGCTTAAGTAATACTGAAATATGTCCCCCAGCTCGACGGATCTACGAACTTAGGGATGATGGCTGGTAGTGGCTGATGAAAAGCTGGAGATTGTGCTTTTTTGGCGCTCTTTGCCTTCCCGGCTTACGTCCAGCAATGGACAGCAATAGGCTGAGATGATGATGAATACTTAAAAGGTTTGTGACTGATAACGTTTGACTTAAATTTGCCGGGCACA
Source organism: Anania fuscalis (assembly GCA_950371115.1). NCBI lineage: Eukaryota > Metazoa > Arthropoda > Insecta > Lepidoptera > Crambidae > Anania > Anania fuscalis. Next base: position 9,715,453 of record OX493343.1, on the reverse strand, counting down.
TACGTTAAACAGCAGTACTGGACCATCTTTCTCCGTAACTTGTTAGTGATTTAATTTCCACTTTTCACAGACCTGACCAGTAGCTCGATGATTCTCCTTGAGTAAGTACTTATATCACTTGAAAACACTCTATGCATGTATGTAGGTACGTGCATGTTTCATAGACTTTCAAAGCATATTTTTAATGCTAATAGTTAATGTTTTTCAATGCGGAACTGCCATAATTATACTTAATTATATGGTCGATACACACTCAAAACGGGTAAAACTTTAAATTTCGTGCCTTTCGTTTCAATGTGTGCATGTAGAGGTATAGCAAGAGCGTAGAAATGTGTATTTCTTAGGGGCGAGTCCCACCGCTGACGATGAACGAGAGGCGAGTAGAACTAGAAACAAGAAACTAGTTCCGATAGTTATTTTGCTGGGCGTAAGAGTTCTGGCCAGAGAGCGAGTATTATCATTGATCTTGTCGCTCAGCCACAAGATAGTAGAGCGAGTCCTCGCAGGCAGTGTTTGAACAGTCAGCGATCAACTATTAATAATTTCATTTCTTTCGTTTACACGAAATTTATATCTATTGTACGTTTCTTGAGCGTAAAAATAGCCGATAATTAGTCGCTTCCTTGACGGTGGGACAACTGCCTTAAACAGTTTGAATCATACATTAAAATTTACCAGTTTTTAGAGGGCTACCCGCCTTGGACTTATAGCCCCTACGTTTATATCTTCTGTAATAATTGAAATGTAATAACCGAAAAGAAATTTCACGCAATAAAACAACACAATATAAATGCATGCCATTTATTGAACACAATATGAGCGCAATCACCTCATCGCTCGTTAAAGTCGCGATAATTTTTCCACTCGCTCCACCACTCAAAAATCCTGATATCCGACCAATTAATTCTTTTGTACTACGTTTGCTACTGATAATTATTTCGCACACACAGCCCTTGACAGCTCAGATAACTATACAGAACTGAGATGGGAATTTAAAAGCCAATTTAATTATTTGCATAAAACAATGGGATGTGCATTGTGCTTGTGCGTGTCGAATTATTTATCTTTGTGGTCGATCGTGCTTAATGAGTAATGAACTTATACGCCAAATAAGCCAGGAATACATTAATTTACTTATTATAATTTAATGACAATCAGTGCTCCAATTCGTATTTGTAAGGTGTAGTACACCAACCCATGGCTTCAGTTATCAATATTTATTCTGGTTGAATGCGTATAATAATATTATGTTATTGGCAATATGGATAATGAGTTAAACTATAGAATATCTAGGTATTGTATATAAAAACCCTAAGCATACAAAGACAAAGTCTGAATTATCACTTTTGTTCAATTTAATCGGTCGGTAAATAGTCATATTCCTAATTAAATACGCCTAAAAAGCAATGTGAAAGCAACTTATGATCCGTTAGAATACGAACGTATGCACTTTATTGGCAAAAAGATTGACTCAGACACTGAAAGCCTATAACGAAAAAGCTTCGTTCGTTTAGACGAATAAACCTATAATTTAAAGTTACCATCTACTTGTATCAAAACTGATAATTGCTAAGCAATTCAAAACAGACATGTATTTTACTCAGTTTGTCTTAGCTGTTCATATATTATTGTCCAAGATGTCAAACAGCTGAAACATGTAAAAATGTTTTTTTTTTTTATTAAGTTCATACGTCCAAACGTACTACTTTAATAAAGGCCTTCTGAAGGTGTATTTTGAAAATAAAAATTCGGGAAAAAACGCTAACCAATACCGGCAAAGTCGTTACTGGCACACAACGCTTATTGTTGTGCACTTTAGTTAATATCAGAAAGATATGAAGTAAAGTGCAGTTTATATAGGTAGCGTACATTACACGCAAAATACGCAATAGAGGCCTTAACACGCTCGAATGACCTTGCCGCGTCGCGCCCATACAATTTCGCGCGTGCGGATGACCTCTAAAAATCGGAAAAACATGTTTTTTATGAAATTAATGCCTTTAACGAGAATTTTCAAATAAAACTCTCAATTCAAAACATGTATATTTCCAAACTCTTGTTTTGTGTGAAAACAGTAATAAAATAGCTTGTGTCTTTTAAGAGAACATTTGCAATTTATGAAAAAATAGACACTTTTTTGTGCATGTTTTAATCAAAGGGACTTAACGGAAATACGAAATTATTCAAGATGTTTATTAAATCCTCTTCTAGCATGTCATATTTTAAATTTTTAGATTCAAGTAACAGGTATTCTGACAATTTGATTTTCATATTCGAGATTTTAGGGTGGTGTTAAGGCCTATAATTTGTTTTTACATTGACTGGACGAATTGTATATTATAACTAGTTATAACATAGAATGCCTAAATTATACACTTTGTCAGTGACTTTTACCACAGAAAAAAAATGTGATGTGCGCGCAGTGTCAGTGTGTGTACGTAAGTAATCAAATGATTTTGTGCTCGTTTTGTAGTTCGGATCGGGTCAAAAATCTGTCGGCTAGATTTTGATTCAAATACAGGACTATTTAGGGATAATTCTAAACCACACATTTTGGTGGTTGCATTCGGTTACATAAGCAGATAACGCAGCCGTGTAATAGTATTAATGATGATGAACTCGGTATCATAATATAAATGTGGGCTTGAACTAGTTCATTAATTTGTAACATTGAGGTTGTTTATTAATAAAGACAGGTTGATTATTCTGTACATATTCGTATTTGCATGTACAAAATACTGCACTAGGTCTTATCAAATCAAAATCGCGAAAAAAACACGTTTGCAAAAGTGTTGCATATTTGCCGATTAGCTATTGTAGGATGTAAGGGACCGTTGACCTTTTGTTTAACCGACTTCAAAAAAAGGAGGAGGTATTCAATTCGACTGAATGTTGTTTTTTTAAAATGTATATGTTATTTTATTTTTATTATTTATATAAATGTATTTAGTACTTAATCCCAAAATAAATACTCGTATTATTTTTATCGATAGACAAAAATACTAACCACCACGACGGGGTCGAAAGGGCGAAGTTCCATTATTAATGAACTGAAATCATGCGAACTCCACGTGATTTCCTGAAAATTATGGCGTCGACGATTTTTTTAAATTATACAACACGATACCCAATTATACAGACCAGTAATTTCTCTATCCGAAACATTGGAGCGGAAAATTTGTTTTTGCAGACAAATAAACATACGTCAGCGAGATAATGATTCGGCATCCCGTTTGTGGGGCACTTAATTAAAATGTACACTTTTTCAACGTTTTATTGAACGGAAACTATAGTATGCACCTGCCGTGCAAGCAATTAAATGTTGAGATAGACTGCATAATATTTAGAAAGTAAAAGACTATAAATCTTGGTGTTTTCGAAGAGATTTGACCGACCATACATATAGAACACAATCTTAATCAGAAACTTGGCTTATTTTTTACTCTTCACAAAATATCGTCAATTATAAAACAAATATTTACGAAAGATCGGAAATTCTTATCTTAACCTTTTTTTCTCTATCTTGCACGTAGCAAACAGCTAAAATATACAAGCGACAAATAACCCAGAAGAAAAATCGCCACCAATTTCGTTAAGGACTAATAACTCCGCAAAAGACCCTATCTTGTCGCTAGATGGCAGTTAAATAAGCCAAATTGAGCCATCCCTTCGGCCAGAGCCCAGTTTTATAGCATCTTATATCTTCTAGATTCGCCACTTCTTTTATCCTGATAACATCGATTCATTATTATCATAAACTCAATGCTTAGTCCCTTTTGTTTATACTTACTTGACGGTTTTTGGGAGTGATAATACGGATTTATTAATATTACATTTTCTTATATTTTGCCCATTTCACTATAAAATGTGGTTTAAGAACTTTATTTATTTTCTCATAAGAATAACATGAATTCACTTAATATGCTTTTGTTGTTTTAATTAGGTGTTATGCTGTTATTACAAATATGGAAACTAAGATAAATTTTATCTATTTCTAATAGAAACAATGAATATTATCTAGCTATATTGTCAACAAGATACATAAACTTAAGTATTACTTAGTTCCGTATTTACCACAAAACCACGGATGTGGAATATAATACAAAGCCTTACAGATATCTATTATATTATGTAGTTATGTCATGAATGGATAGAAAAGTGACAACATCAAGGAATGGACAGGAGTTGGAAATGCGGGTTAGACTTCTGCACTTGGCAAGGTACCGTTAACGCTTTGCAGTATTAGTAGCTGACCTTCACCAGTTCGAGAGGCACTCTTAGAAGAAGAAGAAGTTATCATAGAAGGATATTATTTTTTAAACACAGAATTATGTGTTTAAACTTAATCTAGTTTCTTATTTATCTGAATTGGTTCATCGTACAATTAACATACTTACAATGTGTTATGTTTATCTATGTGACCGAAACCGTGAATTGAGCTCCCTTGAAGTCAACGAATTGGGTAAATAAACACGACATAAAACATCTTGAAATACTGCACTATGATTCCCATATTAGTTTTATCAGCAATTCTCAAGAAATGTACCAAAATAAAGCGTCAACATCCCCTATTGGCCCCCGGCGAGATTCGTATGATCAGGGGTTTTCGTCACCCTACCCCCTCGTTTCCCTGCAATGACGTAATCTTTAAAGAAGATAACTAATCTTCCTAATTGATCTTTTTCCTTGATGATTTAAACAAATGAGAGAGAAGCACAGTTATGGGATGATAGGCGTTAATACCCAACATTTAGGGTGTAAATTCGTTTGTCATATTTAATGGCAGTGTTTTGTTTTCTTGAATTGGCAATGCCGGCGGGATGCGGATTACTTTATCCTCTGTTAGAATTTGTCTATGACGGTTTGTGGTGAACGAGTAATAATGATTAAATTATTGCGATATAAAAGCTTCTAACCAGCTACTCTGAAAGTCACTGTTCAGCAGTGGACGTACTGTGGCTGAAATGATGATGATACCTATAGGAGAGATTTGAAATATCACTATGATATATAATTAGACCAAACCTTCATAAAGGGTGATGCCATTTATTACATTTAGGTTAGGTGGCACATTTAATTAAGCAATAAGTGCATTATTTATTCAAATATTATCTATCAATTGTGCTTATTTCATCGATAATTTCATGCAAAACTTTACATGAAAAGCCATTAGGTAACTAAATAATGTATAGGGCTCCACATCCCCCTCTAAAAGATAAAGTATAGGCTTGAAAAATCTGGAAAAATTCATGACAATAGTGCTATTTATGATATTTTAAGGAAAATTGTTATACGTAAGATAGATCAGTTAGTTTAAGAGTAATAGTAGTTCAACTTATGTATTAGAAAATAGCTTACTTAATGAAAAAACCCTTAGAAGAAAACATTAAAAGTGACTTAGATGAAAATAAATACAATAAAGACTCCTTCTGAAATATATTGTGGTAACGACGGGCAACTACGGAACCCTACACTGCGCGTGACATGACACGTACTTGGCCGGTTTTTTTTGGTTAACTTCATTTTAGGGGTTGACTCTTACTTAAATACAACAATTTTTACTATGGAAACAAAACACTTTCTCATACTAAATAGCCGATCAGATGTTGTAGGTTCTATAAGAAAATTCAGCTTTTCTTAAGATTTTGTTATTGGCCCTATGTTACAATTATTGTAGGTATATGAGCAGCAGGTATAATCTTCTTGAAAAGAAAGCGAACTAATATAAATGACCTTATATGTTAATTAACTTTGCATTAAGCTATTTATAAAAATACGTGTCATGTAACATTTTACAAGACGTAAATAAACTAACAACATACATGGTAAGTAATGATAAACACTACAGCAACTAATCTATTCCGTACCAATAATAGCAGGAAGTCGATTGCTTCACAAACACTTAAACGAGATTACGAAGACAGGAGACGTTCTGGAAACTGGAACTGAAGCTAACTCCGCCATTTACCGAACTGGGCAACTGGCTAAGAATTCTAGTCGCAGAATTAATTTATATTTTAGTTTAACTCCCTGCTAGCAAAATAAGACGGTAATTAAATGTTAGTTACGCGGTCTCATGCGACCGCTTTACAGCTATAATAAGTAAATTAGATTTTTAACATAAAGTACTCTTTTTTCGTTCAAATTTATCTAATCACTAAATCTGATAAAATAACTGTCCACAGATGAAATAAACTTAAATCCAAAATTGCAAATTTTGTACGGCATTGTCTCGAAAAGTTAAACTTAAAAATATTATAATACATTACATGTCGTACTTTTATCTTTTATAGGGCTCCATCCAATTATATTTGGCATCGTATTAAACCATATTTACTTATCGTAAAGTCGAAAACCAATGATAAATTTGAAAACGTTGCGTCTTATAAAAGGGTTAAAAAATCTTGCTTAAACTTATAATGCACTTGCACATTTTCTAACCTTACGATCCTTCAATCTCAACTGCTTCATGATTAATAAAGCTTCGGTCTAGACCAGTTTTTTGTACACCATTAACTGGCTGTACCTAAGTCAAGTCTGGCATTTGGGAAGGCTGATCATTAATTATGTACGGAATTAATCGCAAACTACGTGCTAGTTACAGACAATGTCGAGTCGTAGACACCGCGTGTGAGAAATAGCACGTAGAAGTAAGTATGTACGAAGAGGTGCCAATTATCTTATTTTTTCTTACGTCGTGGTCGTGGTGCACTTTTTTTCTGTGGGTGTCTGTGCCCAAAGGGTAAAACGGAACCCTATTACTAAGACTCCGCTGTCCGTCTGCCTATCCGTCTGTCACTAGGCTGTATCTCATAAACCGTGATAGTTAGACAGTTAAACTTTTCACAGATGATGTATTTCTGTTGCCGCTTAACAACAAATACTAAAGACCAATAAACAATAACTACCATAACTATTTTGCTACCTGCCACTTACCCTATAACACATAGCATTTTAAAATCCTTCATAGTGCCTTTGACCTAAAGTACAAATGAGTATGATTAATATTTACTGTAAATTTGAAATTCAAAGTATTTTTAAGCAAGATAAAATCTTTGCAAATGCAATCTGGAAGTAAAAGATATACATATTGATGTAGTTATGGGTATAATTTAAAAAAATATACGGTGGGCGTTTATAACTAAATTCTTAACAAAGACCTGGGTCCGACAAGATAACTTTATTACATTTAAAATTTTGTACAAAGAAGCTGTATAGCGGTGTAACTGCGCTTCAGATATTCTATGGAAATTTGTAAAGCCCCAACTTCAATCTATCGATTGTGGCGATTTATATGAGATATTTAATGGCTTTTAATACAGTATCAGACAACAACTGTCGCCAAAAGTGACATTTAGAGGTAGGTAATTCTCAAAACGCCCAACATTACCAATATCGTAGCTGGTCTATATACCCCGAAGTTGTCTGTTGTGTTAGTTGACGGTTCTTGACTAATGATGGTCTATATTTAACAGAGAAATGACGTCATTCGCTACTTATTAGCAGGCATAATGCCAAAATGTGTTCCTATAAGGTACATTAAAAAAACGCGTTCTCGTTGGCGGTAGTATTTCATTACCAATTATTTATACTTATGTACTTTATTTCTTAACACGAAAGCAAATAACTTATTGGCGACTCGTGTCATGTGGTCTCTAATAAAGTGTCTTTGATAATAACGCATGTTTAATCCGCAATGTGCTATTTCCAGCTATTTTATTCAAGTAATGCTACCGTTATTACCTTACGGAACAACGTTACCGTTAATTATCGCAATTTCGTTGTTTTCTTTTTCTATTCCCAGTCACCAATTTGCGGTTGAAACTTTACCGAACGCTATTAGATAACAAAGCGAACATTCAGCGAAAAAAGCTTGAAAGTACGATTTTGTGTTGGGCGTATTTGGTCGTGTTTCAGTGAAAACTAAAAGTTAAACACGCTACGCTCGCGTGACTTTATGTTATTGGCCCATAAAACTAAGTGTTAGTTGGCAAATAATATTAATTACTTGTGCAGGGTTTTAGGTGGTTACGCTAAATTTACTGACAACAGATTTGTGATTGTTAACATTGTTTTACACTTAGCGCTATTGACTTTGAGATATGCTAATTGTTCCAATCAATCTCGCTCAGTACGTTTACATCTTAATTAGTTACACGGGAAACTACAGTTGTTGTAATATAGTCGATCAGATTTTGTTGCAATTGTCTTTAAGCGTGTTTGACTCTTAAAACATTTGTCTGTCGTACTCAAATAATTCTCACAGGTATCATATCAATTTTATAAAATGCATAATTACATTTGATATTTAACTCAATATTATAATCAAAGCCGCTAAAATATTTATGTGCGGTCTTTATTTACGAAACATAATATTTTAAGATAACTAATACTAAAGTCAATAACAAACCCTATCGACTTAGGTCTGCGTCTAGTCAAGCACTCAAATGAGAGCTATTCAGATACTTTAAGAAGTATTCTGACTTTAGCCAAGTTACTGTCCTCTGCGTGACTACTTAAGTACTTAGATAGATTGAGTTCGAACATGTTCGCCTCACTCAATTCTGTCAACTATGTAATAACCGAGATAAAATATTATTTGTAGTTATATGGTTGGTTCTAGACGTCTAGTCCACAATTCAGGCCTAAGTAGGTTAGCAATCGGCATCACACGTCACATTAGGGTACATACATGCAAACGTTTGGCAGGCTTGAAGGCTTCGGCTTCGCCTTCGCTGGGTCCCGAGAGGGTACACACACATACGTCTATAGACATCCTAGCGTAAGACACAACACCGCTAGAGACCGCTATTGTTATGAATGAGATTAAGGAATATGTATGCTAATGTGGTTATGGATTGAGAAACAGCTCTAGATATACTCATAATATTATGTTGCAGTAGTAATTTCAAAATTTAGCACTGATTTTTTAAAGCGCTAAACTTAGGGCTATTAATCAAATAAATATATTTTTTGCTGGTTTCATTTGATTATATACTGAATATTTAAGTAAGGGAGAAACGTAATACATAACAGAAACAGACCCGCTCTCCACATTTCAATTTGTTGACTAAAAAATTCGCCCCAGCATTCTAATAGCAACATACTTTTAAAAGTGATAAAAACTTAATAAAATGCATGAATATGTACTAATGTTGTTACTACAAACCACTGCAACGTCAAATGTCTCCGTTTTATACCTGAAACAAAAAAAATACTAATTAACATTTTAGATTGAATACTTTAACGCAAAAATGAGATCGCTTCGCAAGCGCCAAGAGGTAAAATTTCACCTAGACATTAAATACTAAAATATTTTACAAGCGATTTAATAGTAAAAAGTATGTATATTGAAATTCTTCTTCTATAAGTAAACTATTTTGTAACGACTAAACTCCACAAGTTAAGCATGAGTTGCTAGACTTAACATTAAAGTTGGTTACGAAAGAGGTTTAAAATGTATTAAAGTTTTTACTTATTGAGTTTAAGAGTTGTATTTAGTTTTCTATACAATTTATCTCACTTAACATCTTCGAAGTTTATCTTCGCTTCCCGATTTTCTCAGGAAATGTATCGTAATTTCTTACTGGAGAAGTTTGATAGGTTTTGTATGTAGAACTACCTGGTTACCTTAATAATTTAAATAATTAAACATATCTGGGTTTATTTTATTCAATAAACCAATTATTCATCAATTTACCTTAAAAACATTAGACTAGTTTAATATTTTGAGTGATAATAATAATAATACTTGTTTTGCCAGAGGCGTCACCGACACAGAACATTTGTGACTTTTAGCACCATCTATAAATTAAACAGGGAACTAAAAACTTTGCAGATTATACAGTAACGTTGCGAACTTACGATTGGGATTATATAAGTTTGTTATTTTCATCTCTTCTCATTAATCACAATAAAGATACACACAAACGACTTATTTTATTATTTCTAATGCCACATCAAACTCCAATTATTAAGGTAAAATTAACTGGAAAATTTAAAAGTGCAGTTCAAGTTTACTTTCAGCTAAAGAACATAATTATGGTTTTTTCATTAAGGTAATAACATAAATCTTACCTCAACCGCATGTTTCTGTTTTGCATTTGTTTTTCTATTCATCAGAATCAGCCCACCTTAGTCCACAGCTGGACCTAGCCTTTCCCATGCGTTACTAGCTCGATGCGCGACTATTTTATATCTACTGCACGCGGCTTTGCGTAAATCAACGCTACCATTTGCTATTTTTATTTTTTATATAATTTCATCTTGAAGAAATGTCTTTGAGACAATGATCCAGCTTACAGCTTTCATTATTCAGCAGATTGCTGTCAGTTTATAGTTTAAAACAAAAGAAGGAGGAGATTTCTGCTATTTCATTTAGATAATAGTATTCCATAACAATTTGGTAACGAATTATAAACAGCGCTGTTTGTGCAATTGTTGAAGTGTGTTCCCAGCATTTATTTAATAAAGGGCTAGACAGTAACTGCGACAAAAAGGCATTTAGCAAATAACTACGGGTCTCGTCTTACGACGTCTCGGCAGATTTTACAATTCAACTGTTATTATACGTCCAGACAGATTTTGTACTGTAATAAAAGCTAAAATAACTAAAGCGTTGTTACTAAACACAGTAAATATTTTTGCAGTGATTTTGTGTTCTAAAAACCAATAGAAATGTTATTTATTTTAATGGATGGCTTTATATTTTATTTGCTCTCTTACGATGTTAGGTACTTTATTAGTTAAATTCTTGTCAGGAATATACAGAGTGTACAAAAGAATATGACACTCCTTAAAACCACGTGATCAGATGGTCCTAAACAATTTTTTTTTCTATGTGCCCAACATCGATATCGAAAACTTTTTTTAGCTGCTCCATAGATACAAACATGCATACTTCGATAATAATTTATGGAAGAATGTGGGAAAAAATCACGACTTCGATATTTCTCCCATAGGATGAGTTGTTGTATATCAGCAGCAGAGCACGTGGTGGTAAAGAGTGGCCTATTCTTTTGTACACCCTGTATAATACATATTACCGCTTTATGGTTACGAGAAGTCACTAGATGCAAACAGCCCCTTGCTTTAGCTTTAGCGTTCTAAAAGGACCTATGCAACGTGGTCTACCAAAGACTGATAATGGTAATAACAACTAGAAGTAATCTTTTCGAATTTTAGGTAAAATCAGAACCCTTAAAGGATCACTTTATTGCCCATATGTCCCTCTGTCATGACCCTTATTCTTATTAAAAGACATATCAAGTTGATATCGATAGCCAATTCTAAAATCAACAGTCCATTGGAATCGTAAAAAAATCAAGGTTTTCTGTTATTAAAATCCATAGATAAGGTTATTTATGTAACATTATGTTGTTACTCCTAAACAAACGTAGGGTAGGGTCTCCCTGTGGTCATAGAGTGATAAAAGGCAAGCAACTTCCCAGTATCTCACATTTCAAGTCAAGGAAAAAATTGTTCAAGTGACTAGTTTATTAGTTATTTTGTAATTTTGACTAATAAATAGAATAAAATGAATATTAAAGGAGATTTCCATACCACAGGGGTGTTTTTTTTTTGCCGTTTTTATAGATAATGGAACCCTTTGTGCGCGAGTCCGACTCGCACTTGGTCAGTTTTTTAATCGTCCTTCCCCACCACGATCTTCTTTCTTGTACCTTGTCAGCGGTTTCCATTCGAGTTTAGTCGAATAGAATTCGTTATTGCAAATTAGGACCAACAAGCCTGTCGCAGTTGTCTCCAGTCGATGCAGCTTCGTTTATCAATTGTTTCGCATTTGCCAGGATTCCGGCAGTCACAACATTCAGTTGGGTATTGTGAATTCTCACAAGAATGCGGATATTCTTTCGACAAAGTGAATTCTCGTTCTGACGTCAAGGTTGTCACATATGGCTTTTTTTTGTTTTTGTTATTGCTGTTTTGATAATAGTGAGAAATGATGACAACTTTTTATTAGATCGTTTCGGGAGATATTGTAATCTACCTAAAGGTGCATGATAGTTTTTAAGCAAAAAAGTACTTATCTATTTTTCGAGTATAAATTAGAGTAGTATAAAGTCGATGATGACAACGATTTAAAAAAAACGACTTCACGACGCCTCCAATTCTATTTTTATAATATCTACATGAACATTCTTTTATAAACCGATAACGTACTCAATATTTCTCCTTATCATTCTGATCTCACTAAAAATACCATTTTCTTAGAAAGTCGCCATCCCTGGAGTGGGGGTGAAGGGGGTGTCTGGCCCAGCAGGCGATCAGTCACTGTCAACTTGCCGATAGCGTGAGACGTCCGTATCGCACAATTTTATCCTCAAAGATATCAATTCTTATTTTTAATCGAAACTTTTCTTTGCCATAGTCAGACCTATAGCATGAGATTTGATGATAGAGTACTTAATGCACTTGGTATTTTCTGCTTTCAATTGAATGAGTAGATCTATATGCTCGAAGTTACATCTACAGTACATTGGATATGTACTCAGAGTAGAGGAATAGTGTGTAACCAAAGTATAGTTTTTCTGAAAAAGTTGTATTCATTCATTGAGAATAGAATGTTTAGGGTAAAGTTACAAAAGCTCATTCACCTACATAAATGGCGCTTAGTAAAATTGTGCTTGATGATAAAATGACAAATTTTTCCAAGAGACAAAAATACCACTCTTCTAACAGTTACGCAGTTTCATATTTTATTGTGTAACTGAAGAATATTTAAAATTATCGGCATTTAAGCAAAATAATATTTAAATATTCTTGATGTGCTTTGTGATATTCAACCACAGGGTACTAGATCAGTTTTTTGCCCACTTTTTGTTGAAATAAGAATAAATAAAGTTTAAGACAGGTTCAAGTTTGTTGGATTACCTACATTCCGCAAAGATCCAAACCATAGTCTTTTTACCCCCTTCTTTTTTATAAAGGTACTAATAAACAGCTAGCTTCGGTAATTCATATTTGCTCTAAACGAACAAGAAAATGCAACATGTACTTCATAGGATGCTCTGCTACACAATTTTAAAAATATATAAAATCGCAAACGACCTAAATTGAATCAAACTTATATCAACGTTTTTACTATAAGTTTTAAAGAAAGAACCATAAAAAGGTTTTAATCTAAAAAACCCAATTATAACATTGAGTCAAATGATGTTACAACTGTTATGACATATAATTATTACTGAGATATCAAAAGGGTAATATTATAAATTTAATAAAATCGCATACGCACAAGGCTCTAAAGACTTTCAATTGAACAATCTTGGAAACTTTCTTTGGCACGAAGCAAAATGAGCTTTACAATATCTCATAAATTTTACATCTCCCCATTCAGCGCCTTGAATGTCGTTGCTTAGTTATTGGTCCGTTGGACTAGATTTATTACTCGGCTGATTTTTTTCAATTGCTCCAAGCGAGATTTATAAGACGTTCTTTACAAAGAGTCACGTAATTCGCAAGCCGTCGACGAGTCGTGCCCGAGATAAGTTCTTGGACATCGAAAAATAACGATTGACGATAAACCGGGAGCTGGAAAATCACATTTTTACAGAAAACGAAGCGCTGATGTCAATATTTGTGCATTGAATGGAAATAGCGAGGACTAGGTAGTAAGTAGTACACGGCTTTATCGAAAGAGAGAGCATTGTGTTTTTTTTTTTGAACACCGATATATGTATTTGGAATCTAATGAACAATCTCACATATATATTTTAGCATTATATATTATGAACATTCACGTAAATAACACTTACTACCTAAAACAGTAATTGATCTTTACGTTAAAAAATTGATAAAGATCCTTATTTGTGCAAAAGACCTCAATCTAACTAAAGTATGTAATACCTACTCGTAATAAAAACTAAGCAAGAAAATTGACTGTATATCATGAATAGTGTAAAGCCAACAAGAAAATGAGCTATGATAGAGTACCGCTGCCCATAGAGTGTAGAGGTCGTAACGCAAAGAGAATTGCTGATGCGTCGCCCACCTTTCAGGAACTTATACACCCGACATTTGAACGAAAAGGGACGACTTACGGCGATGGATCATTTCAATGCTCGCGAATGTACGAGGTATAAAGTAAGATATATTTACGTGTTTGTTTGTTGTAACAGTTCTTCACAAGACTTGTTCTGTATCTTCTCATGTTAAAACAAAATATCTAGTATATTTTAATAACTCAGCGTGCTATGGAAAGGTCTATGTTGGGGATCTCATTAAGGGATAAGATCCGGAACGAGGTCATACGACATAAGACTAAGGTGACTGATATTGTCCAAAAATTTAGCAAGCTGAAGTGGCAGTGGGCTGGCCATGTCTGTCGCAGAACCGACGAGAGGTGGAGCAGGAAGGTTCTCGAATGGAAACCACGCTTAGGCAAACGTAGTGTAGGACGCCCCCCGGCTAGATGGACCGATGACCTGAAGAAGGCAGCCGGCAGCGACTGGATGCAAAGGGCGGGAGATCGTGCGCTGTGGCGCTCCTTGGGGGAGGCCTATGTCCAGCAGTGGACTGCAACAGGCTGATATGATTATGATGATGATATTTTAATGAAAAGTAAGTAAATACCTACATTTAAAAAAAACTGTTAACGCTAATCAGAGGTATAACCAGAAGCTTATAAAACAATATAACATTAACCTTGTTTATTATTCTGATAGAGTTCGACGTATAACAAGCATCATTACTAAAGTATTGTTTTGAGTTCATGGGCTAATCCATAGGAAATTATTGTTAAGTTTGCAGCAAACTTTGCTTAGTATGGTTCGATAATGATGTGATTGTTGAAAGTAATAATCATTATTTTTATACTTTTGTCAAGATGTTTTTTTTTATAAATATCAGTTGCAAAGAGTTCTCTAGAGAGTTTTAAAACAAAATCACCACAATCATTTAATCTCACAGGACGACACCGTCCGGTGAGTCTGACGACTCGATAAGACGGTTCTCACAGAAGCAGATGCGGGCTCTTCCGGGCTTTTTGCGGTGAAATACTTTGGTTCTTGCCGAGACCGGCTTACTTTGTTTAAAAGAATTGTCCACGTGGCGAACTTAACAAGTGCAAGCCTAAGCCAAAATGATGTTGAAGAAGTTTTAATTTAGAACGGAAAGATAGATAAATACACATGATTAAGCTAACTGTGATCAGATTTCCTTACTTTGTCGTGACTGCTTTGTTAAGTAATGCAGCAAGTTACTGCCTTTTAAAATAAATGTCGTATTTAAGTTATTAAATGTTAATGATTGTGAAAACGCAAATCGAATGTTATAATTAAACAATCAACTACTGCTGAAATATTGTTGTTGTTTGGTACCTAGACAAAACAGTTTTTTTTTTTGTGTAATTAACCCAAATAGTTTTAATCAATCTATTTTTTATAGTATTAAATGATGTTTATACAAAAATATCGTCGTTAATCCCCTGGGAACGCAATAGATAGTTTGATTCCAACATTTTATAATGATATTTTTTACGAATGTACGTAAAAAGGAAAAATTATAAGTACAAATGTTAAAATTTTATTACATCAAAACCCTACATTATATAGCAAATATAACGACCCAAATACTAAGCGTCAACTTTGATCCTAGTCCATTCCATTAATTGAACGTTTCATACAAAACTCTATTACACCATTTCTATGGGCTGATGCAATTATCTCTCAATCAGCGTCCAAACAAAGATGTGAAAGGGCATCCAGTGCCGTTTCCATATCTACCTGATAATAATAATATATTCAAATGAAAAAAACCGTAAATTCATTTTAGTTTCATCTTCACAATGTGGGCCTTATCGAATCGTCCATCTACTCTAATTACTTTAAATCTAACTGCTAAAGTCTAGCAATTTTGTTAGTTTGTTTACATTTTATAGCGTTTATCTCCTAATAACTTAAATTATTGCTTCGGTAACTTTATTTTGTTTATTTTTAATCAAGCCCTTTTTAGGGTTCCGTACCCAAAGGATAAAACGGGACCCTATTACTAAAACTTCGCTGTCCGTCTGTCTGCCTGTTGGTCCGTCTGTCACCTCACCAGGCTGTATCTCATAAATCGTGATAGCTAGATAGAGCGCGAGTCCGACTCCCACTTGGCCGGTTTTTCATAAACAACTTTGACGAGAATAGAGATGTAAAACATAATACAGTGTAGTCTGACTGCTTTGGGGCAGAAGAAGTATGAGTTAATTCTATGATAACTAAGAAGGCGCTGCGTGGTCCTTTTCGCAGCTTTAGGTCGCTTGCCCACTTGGACCCATATGTCCACTGAGTGGGAACCGATGACACAAATGGACCAGAGCTGCTCGGTAGAGATCAGTAATAAAATTAATCAATTTTAAAAATCCAAAAACCCGACTGCATAAAAAGTGAACTTAAAAGATGAAAACAAGATTTAAAGAATCAATTTGCAGTCTGAAGCATCAAATCTATGTTACTTGATTCGACTTTGTCTACACGGATTTAAATTACTTAATGAGGTACTAACGCAGTGCATACCAAGTCAATCATCATTATGCTGTTAATGGATTTGATGCCTCCGACTGCAAATTGATTCTTTAAATCTTGTTTTCATCTTTTAAGTTCACTTTTTATGCAGTCGGGTTATTTGATTTTTTTAAATAATTAATTTTATTTTTGACTTTTTAGTTTGTAGCGTTCTACTACCTACTTTTCAATGAAATATAAAGCCTTAATTGTAACTCTTCACTGAAAAAAAAAGGTTTTAACTCGAGTCAGTAGTATCTGAAATCGGTTTTTCCCGTTTCATTCATGTACCAAAAGAAATTCCGGGTAATAACATAGCCTATGTCACTCCCACAACTGAGACGAATCTAATGACATATCATATGTTGAAATCCATTAAACGGTTTTTCCTTCTTATTTTTTCATTGTATTTTTTTGCCTGTTCCCGTAGGAATTTTGGAAAATAAAGTATTGAATACTATTAGCACTGAAAATATGTGACCTATAGTTAATAAAAGAAAGTTTCAAAATCGGTTTATCAGTATTGCAGATCCGTTTTTCCCGCGTAAGTTTTGTTCCCGCGGGAATTTCGGGAAATAACATACCCCTAGTCACTCCCACAATTGAGACGAATCTATTGATACATTATACTTTTATATCCGTTTAACGGTTTAGGCTGTAGAGTGTGCCAAAGAAATGGACATACTTACATACATACATACATACGCTCGAAAAACATAACCCTCGTTTGGCAGTCGGGTAAAAAGGCCTTTATCCAATAACGGACTTCTTGAAGCTGATGATTATGATAGTGATGATAAGTATGAGTTGTAGCTATTTTAATACGACTTGATTATGACGATGATGATTTATATGTACACAATCGCAATTAAATAACCATTGATACTTCTACACAAATCTGAATCAGAGATAAATTGACACAACAAGATACATATTCATGTAAAACGTAGGGTTAAACATCAATAAATCATTCACAAAGCAATTAACTTTCATATTTGACTTTAGGCTGAAAGCAAATATTTAACGATCGGTTACAATCGATGTAGAAGCAGAAGTTTTTGTATTGAAACCAGACGGTTCAATGTCTATTTCAGATATTTTATAATGGACTGGTTGAACGATGATTAATATTAGATGAGAAGTCAAAAAGGACTTCAAAGGATAAAATGTCACCTCGACCTTGAATAAGCCTTTATTATAATAAAAGCATCACACCGACGTTACTTGGGTCTTGAAATCGAATTTAACACCGTATTAAAAAGAAGTAATTACTTGTTGCTAAGCAACAATTTAGTAATGTATTTATTTCAGTAAAGAATGGCTGGGTTGCACGATCTTACTTTGACTTTAAGAAACGTCAAAAGTAATTCGTAATTCATAATTTTAAGGTGTCTTTAGTTACTGTAACGATTTTGTTCATCCACTTACAGGTACACACTTGTGGAGTAAATTATTTTCTCTATACTTGTGGGTATTATCCGCATTCATCTTAGTCATTATCATCCGCGCGTTTTTGTTTGCGGATAGATATTAAAGATGCGGATAGTATCCACATTTTTCAATTTTCTATGTGCGATGTTTTTTTTTGTTTTCTTTTTATATCTGTTATATATCGGATTTCAGGCACCAATCTGATATCTAACCACCATTACATTTGTAACTGAAATAAGTTATTTCCAGAGATAGATACTCGTATTTAGGCGGGATGTTGGATTGCTGGCCGGTGCTTGACACTTGTTTTGTATGTTTGCATACCTTCGTCGCTCCCACGCAAATAATTATACATGTCGTGGCAGTTTTTAATTAAGGCAACACTGTATACTAGTTAATAATCAATGTTTCTGTGCTATTGAATGTGTATGTCTTGTTAGCTGTCGATAAATAAATAAATAAATAAAAAGTCTTCCAAACTCCATACAGAAACACCGGTTAAAGTTTTAGTAAAAGTTATGTTTTATGGTAAAGTTATCACTGATTAGTAATTTTTCGCTTAATCTTAATGCACAAGTAAAAAAACCGGCCAAGTGCGAGTCGGACTCGCGCACGAAGGGTTCCGTACCATTATCTATAAAAACGGCAAAAAAAAAACACGTTTATTGTATGGGTGCCTCCTTAAACATTATATTCTGTATTTTTAGTTTATTTGTTGTCATAGCGGCAACAGAAATACATCATTTGTGAAAATTTCAACTCTCTAGCTAACACGGTTTATGAGATACAGCCTAGTGACAGACGGACAGACAGACAGATCGACAGCGGAGCCTTAGTAATAGAGTCCCGATTTGCCCGTACCCAAGCACGGAACCCTAAAAATGGCGTCTGAATAACTTTTGACAGTTCTTACTTCAGTCAATTACTTTGCTATAAAACAAAGTCGTTCCCTAAGTAATTAGGTACTTGAGTAAAAGTTATTACTTTTGCTTGTCTAAAATAGGTGTAAGTGTCTCAATTTTTAATCTGAAATTACTATTATGCATACTTAATTGCATTAGCAAATGATTTATGAAGTATTAGCGTAATACGAAAATAATTATTGAAAAAAGAAACAAGATACACCAATAAATAACATACATGTGGTATGTGAAGAATTTAAGATGTGCGAAAGAGGAGAAAGACGGAGTTAGCAAGAGGATGCATGCATTTTGAATGTAAATGTGACGGACGGACGACATTCAATTGTTATCCGTGGTTAGTTGTTTTGTTGATTTATGCTGAGGAGAAGTAAACCGTGAAATCACGTAGTAATATTTTTAATAAATACCATAATTATTATATGTCATTACTGCTTACGTTTCATAATTATTAATTTAATTGTTGTTTCATTTGTTTGTATAAATTCAACTATACAGTACATCTGGGGGGCAGCGCCCTCATCTCATCTCAGCTGGCATCCGCAGAATACCAGTGGTCGCGACGTGCTCTCTGCTGTCACGACCTTATACTGAGCGGATACTATTTTGATACTTGACTCCTACACACAGTTAAGCAACTTATTTTATTAGTTTTATGATAAGATTTTTATATATGTGTATGTTTTGTACCAAATAAATGATTTTCTATTTCTATATTCATACAACTTCTACTTTCCTAACCAAAATTATAGTTGCCAATTAAATAAATAGTACAAACACAAAACAATTACTTTCAACAATTGTATAATATCTGGCAATACTGAAATTGTCCTGCTGCTAAGCAACCCTAGCGAGATTCTTTGTCGCCGAGACACCCTAACGAGTACCTAATAGCAGACAAACCAGTTTCATTTTCTTAATTTCCCTCCCCACCCTATTTAATTTCCAAAGAGTTTCAGAACGAATATAGAATTAACTCACTCAAGTTTAGCTTTAAAGCCAGTTTCAAAACACGTTGATGAACCAAATCGGATATCATAAAGAAAATATGAAAATTTAAGCTAAGGATTAAATATTTCATCATAAGAAAGAAGTATTTATAAAATGCTGACAGTGATAGCGAGTTATTCACCTACCTATGACATCAAAATCTAACACAGAAAGTAAAAACTCTTTTCAGTAAAATTCAATCGCATTTACAAGTTTTTATATACCTAAACCTAACTGCGCGAGATCTTAGAAAACGTTAATAAAAGTGAAGTTTCATCAAGGAGAAAGCTCAAAGAGCCTAGTAACGTACAGTGAGCCTAGTAGCGACAGTCGTTTTGGGCGGGCGATATCTTTTGGCAAATTGATCGCAGATACAAAAGAGTTCCTTCACGAAACCTTTTTCCGTCGTCCGACTGTCAAGCCCTGAGCACAATGCAGCTGCCCACAGCTTGTAGCCTTTCAATTGTTCGTCTATTCCAGGCTCAGTAACAAATGGCGCTGATACCGCTGTAAAGAAATAAAAAGAGTTTAGGCAGAGTTTCATTTCCGCGCTGTTGCCGGCTGCACGAATCCACCCGAAATATTTTTCCTTTAGCACAAAAAGGAACTTTTAATTGAGTCTCAAGAAATGAAGACTTATCAGTTGCGTATTGAGAAGACAGTTTTGCGGTATCTTGAATTGAATTTATGTCCGATTTATTCCAAAGGAGCTATGTCATTAGATTCCTTATTACTCGTAATGCTGATCCTCGTTGTATAGATTTATATTAATAACCAACGTCTCTTGTTCTATAAATTAACTATAAATAAATCTAAGGGAAAAATGTTTATTTTTTCGAAAGTGACTTAAAGATTATTTTTGTCTGCAAGCAATTCGCATTTACATTTATAACAACATCAATTTAGACAGAGTATAGTTATAAATAAGGTTTTTGCATTTCCAACTTCCATTTATAATTAGATTTATAAAGTTTAAACTGTTATGTGGCAATAACAGTTTAAACTTTCTTAATAGAGAGGTATGAATTTCGAGTTCTTTCTACGTTTTAAGAATACGATTCTTAGTAAGGGACTCATTGTTACACTATGGTTAGGATCAAATACTCTATATCTCATCCTGCACGTAGCATAGGTTTCCGTTATTTCCTTGTCACACAGGTGACAACGTAAGACTGTACTTTTGTTTCTTTGTAAAAGAGGGTAAATACCTCTCGGAGGTCGCCCTGGCTTCGCGCCTCAGTGCCTAGCTGACAGCACTCACCGAAGAATATGGAGACGGTAATCCTGTTTACTATATGTGATGTATTTCATGGAAGTTTCGTGAAATATTTTATTGAAATAAGTTTGTTTGAATTGTCATTGTTCTTTCTTGACAGTTTTTACCAGGGCCCTAACCATGAACAGTTAAAACAATCACAAATCTCTCAAACATTATCATTTCTGTCAAATTTTGTATGAAATGACGTACCAAAATTGACAGATTTGACAACTTTGAGATTGTTTTAGGAGTTCATGGTTATGGCCCAGAACTATATTCAAGAAGTTTACTGAAGTGTGTCTATTGTGTGATAGCTTTAAAATTGACACGGAAAAAAGCCCAAATTGATCGTTTCGAGAAGGACATTATTAAAATAATAGTAAGGATTGAATTCGAAGTTAGAGTTAGAAGGAATTAGTACCGTTCAAATTAAATCTGGTTTACTTCTTAACTTCTTACCAAATGGATAATTATAATGGTTTTCAAAAAAGTTCCTAACAAATTATATCATAACAAAATCAAACGAAGCAAACGCAGGTTTCAATCGTTCCTGAAAACATAATTTATAAACAAACCATTATTGTATGAGTTGTGATTCCCAAAAAATCTAACTAAAAGGAAAATATGTCTACCGTTAATACGAGCAGAGTAAGAAAAATAAAAAAAATAAAAAACAGTTTCAAACAACAACTAAACACTTAACAAAACCACAAATTATACTCATAAAACTTAGCACATTAACCACGGATATTTGACAAAGCATATTGTTATTATCAAGGAGATGTCACAGTGCCGTAAGTCGGAATGTGGAGGGCTATTAGGTTGATCTTGTGTAAAAACAAATAAAACGCGCGGGCGCGCCCCACCGAGTCGGCCGTGTGTCGCCGGCCGGGCGGCGGTCAGTAGTGATGTGCCTGTATCATTGTAAGTTAGTGTAACCACAGTAATGTCACTGTAAGTAATGTAAAGCATGCCCATATACGCCTCACTGCAGGGCGCCTTACCTCAACTATGAGGTGGTTTGGGCCATATTCCACCACACGGGCCTAGTGCGGATTGGTGGAGGGGTGTTGTAAAGCCAGTGACTAAACCTTACTGTCAGATGTAATCAAGCCGCCATAAGGCCTAACGTGCTTTCCGAAGCACGAAGATGCTCATCATAAATGTCAGTAAATATGGTTGGAATGGTCACCCATCCACTCACAACCACGGCATTTATTGCTTAACTTTAGTAATCGATACCAAAGCGCTGCCACCACTGAGCTACGAGCACCTTATGGATCGGGCAAACAGAAGGTCGGTAGACGGGTGCTCTCCACGGCTGGGTCAACCACGTCACTATAAGTGTAAGTATTTTTATTCTTAACACCGGTGGTTAGGATTCCAGACACAATAAAAGTATTGTTGAGACGACGCCTAAAAGCGTACACTGTTTACTATTTTACAATTTGTTATGATAGGGGGGGGGGGGGCTTTCATAACCCACAAATTATACGAAAGCCTTAGTAGGGTAAAATACTTATTAGGACGTGTAGAAGTGCAAAAATATTGCAAATGTAAATTGGTTTGCAGATTTTTAAATTTTTATCATTGAACTCTATATACGGCAAAATAAGCAACGTAACGTATTACTGGAAAGGCAAGGACTATGTTATTTACGCATAACATTTACCTAACTGCAAATGGTGTACAAAACTGCCAGTTGGGTACCTATCAGGTAACAAAATCCGTTTTCTGAGTAAATTATCGAATAAACGCTTTTCAAAAGCTATCAAATGAATTTCGCAGTTATACTTCACCAAGTACACTTTAGTGTACAACCAATCTGCACGGCCTGGTGATGATCGTTTCAATTCTTTTATTTGAAGTTTAAAAATAATCAATCTCCATATTTCGACATAAAAATTCTAATTTTTCCCATCACTAAGACGCACCCAGCCGTGGCGAGCGCCCGTCTACCGACCTTCTGTTTGCCCGATCCACAATAACTCCATTGTATGACTAACTTTTCACATTGTAAGGCGTTATTGCTAGGAAACTGAGAAACTCCGCTCGATTATTTGTTTTATTGCTCGAATCTTTTCGAAAAACTAGTCTTCAACAGCGCTCGACCATCGCAAACAACAATCAAGATAATCACCATAATCCATTAGATATTCTAAATAAGGCAAACACTGATGTAGATCATGTTTACATTGCCCTACTAGTAGATAGAGCCTGCTGTTTGTCCTACGTCTGCCCTGCAATCGGTCATTGACCCTAAATTACAGACTTGACCTCTAATAAATATTACTGGCTAGGTATGTAAGTAGCCTCTTGCACTAATTAGGTTTAAGATAAATAACTTCAAAGGTTCAACAGTTAATTAGGTACCTATTTAATCTAAACGAGAAAGGATAATATTCCACAAAGACTCGTATTGCGGTTAATGAAGATTCATCTCGTAAATAAATATTTTGTTTGCAACTTCACTAAGCAGCGGTTTTGTAAACGGATATATTTTGAAATTAAATACCGTCTTTCTGACGTCATCAAAGTATTTTAACCAAAAGTGATTCAGCGTTCAAAATATGTTAATGAGTTCCTTTTACTTTAAATAGAAAATTGACTGTAGATAAGCACCTTGGTCAACTTCAAAACAAACTTATTAAGGCGATATAATAGCACAAAATTCATAAATACTTATTAAGTTTACGTTGTCCTGTAGCTCTGAGACTTTTAACCGTGAGCTCTTAAAACTGTATTACTTTAACCTTGTTTTTTGTTTTGTTTTTAACGGAAACACAACACTGCTTAGGTACTGGTAAAAGTTCATGGCTATTTCCCAGGCCTATTTAAATTTTAATAATTTTTATCGATTATTATTCATTTATTAATTAAAGAAATTAATCGATTGATGCCGTCACTGCTCCAAAGTCATTTAGGCAAGTCAGTCAGTAGTGGAATATGGTCATCGGTCCCTTTCGTATTAGCCTGCCAACATAATCTATGAGCAGATTAACGGAGACGCTCTTGCGCCACACGTTCGAGCCCCGAACGATTTGTGTAAATTGAACTGTTGATTAGATTCCTTTCTTCCATCCAACCGGCTTAATCTTTCCGATTCATTACATGCTAACGTAAGACGTGACCATTACTAATCTTTTTATGTCTAGAATGATCTGAGGTACAGAAATACATTTGAGCAGTGCTAGTATATAGGGACTGGGATTACCTTTTTTCCTGTAGTTTGAGTTTCGTTGATAATCAATCTCATGTAAAAGCATCTCTTAAATTGTAATGTTGATTATGGTTCAGTACTTACTTAAGTTCTGAAAAACATTGCAAAAAGGTTTTATCAGCAACAGAAGTCGTAACTAAAGACGCTCTAGGGACAAACATTGCCACGATTTTCCACGAATCCATTCCATTCTTGACGGCTTCAGAAAAGTTCCTGCGAATCCCTCCGACTGTCGTCTGTTGAAACGGGATGATTAATAAATATAGTGATCTGCTGAATGGAGAGATCCTCTAATAATAACATTGTCGACGCCTATTGTCCGCTGACCCAATTACGGAGAGCGTTTACCACATCGGAGCGAAATGGTTCGATCTGTCAACGGAAATTAAATTTTCTGAATACCCTTTCGTTGGAAAGCGAAAGCAAGTTTAAAGCGTCCACTGAAATTAGATCTCTGGTGGTTGTCGGGCCAATTCGAGCAGAGCAATCTCGCTACTGGATCTAGAGCTATTTTTAATGGAGACCAAAATTCCTTTAAAGTTTAAATCTGTTTGTTTACGTACAAGATTAAACTTATTAAAGCGGATTACAGTGACAGAATAAGATTTATAAATACTATGGTTTAGATATTTTTAAATTGTATATCTCTACATACGATAAACGCGTTACTTTAGCCCTGAGATTGAACTAAACTATGAAGTAAGTGTTGTGAACTGTACCTAAACATTAATTTGACGCCTAATTGTTTACAGAAATAACAATACCAAGTTGATATGAAACTGTTTGACGAGGTCATGCTTAGGCCATGTTATTCATTACAAAGGTAGCGTATATAGTTTTACTATCTAAATGAAAACAAACACTTTCCAGTGCAGTAGCTCTTTTATCTTAGTCAAAGCTACCTACTAGTCTTTAAATAACAAAAATATGACTAGCAATAGATAAAAACGGACAAACAACGTACCTTTTATCTGTTACAGATTACTTTAAGCAACAACACCGAATACACATGTGAGCAAACACATTCGAGACCAATCACTCTGAACGAACTTTGGAAACGTCACAAAGCACTTTGTCATCTCGCTGGTTTATTAGAAATGGAAGGGGACCGCACTAAATTGGCGATGCAATACATGGGGTTGAATTTTCCCGATTCATTCGTTATTTCGGAGGACCGCAGTGATCAGTTCGCAACTGGCAGGGACGTATTATCGGTCCTCCTCCCATTGTGTTTTTTTACGCTGACTCAGCTTCCCGAAAACGCTCCCAAGTCTTTTGTGTAGCATCCTTAGGGATATCGACTGCTATGAAATGTATAAACTTCGTACAACTATGTATAGCTGAACCTTTTGCTCAGCGTTTCGTTAATAATTGTTAATCTTTCGAAAATGAGAATATACAAGGTTAGTGAAGCTACACCAATATTTCGTCTAGACGGCTCTTTATCCTTTTTTCTTAATATGCTAGTAACAATGGGAAATATGTGTATATTAAAAAACCGAATAAAATGTGGAAGAAATCTTTTATAGATGTTTTTAGTTTTGAAATTGTTTTCAAAGCGTTGCTGAAAAATGACAATTGATCTGGCACGGCATTAATGACGATGCAGTACCGACTTCAAATAGTTTTCCATTTCACAGGTTTTAAAGAGTCATTGCCAATGCCGATGCTAGGTATTGCAAGTATCCCTTAAAGAACATACCTTTAAAGTAAATCCTGTCTACCTAAAAAGAAAGTCATAAAAATCCCATAAAAGAACTGCAGTACCATCGTAAGCAAATAAAGGTAGTTAAATTTAGTTTTAGTCTTTATGACAAAGTGTTTTACAGTTTTAGACCATTCAAAAGCCACAATTTAAATTTTAAATGCTTCCAGTTATCGGCACAAATCAGCTAAAAATGACAGAGTGGTGTAGCTAAGTGTAGCATATAATGACCGCATTATACGGTACGAGTGGGTTAACGCCAGGGCTAGCAATCGTTACGCTTTCGAACGGACAGTCCTGAGAAATATTATAAATTCAAGAGTCAAACATACGTTTTAAATATAGAAAATAGTCGTATTCAGACTACTCATCGACAAATGAAGGAATAATATGAAGTGCTTTGTGATTAGCACCATAACAGTGATAATTAGCAATTAAATACTACAGGCAAAGACAACAGTCTCTAGTATAGAGCTAATAAAGCCAGAATAGGACGGTAAGAAATAGATAAACAATGAGTGTGATATTGAGAACATTTTATTACTATTGACCTACATTCCAACTGCCTTACCAAACTAAAAAGTAAGAAACTATATTAGTCCTGTAATAGGATATTTAAAGATGGTAACCTGGCAGAGTGGGTTGGCTCGCTCAGTTTAGATTCCATAATGCCCGGTATATCGCTCGATCGTATTATAGAAAGCTGATATTCACCGTACTTTCACTGTAAGATACTTACAGTTGCCGGAGTTGGGTATAAAATTTCTAATAGACGTTTTCTAGGATACGACTATCATAAAATATTAATACCTGTCTCGTGTTAATACCTCACAGGTTTAAGTTCAAGCTGTAAGGAAAATGATCTCTTTTACTTGGAAGTTACGCTTTAATATTAGATCCGTTTTATTGATTTATTTTTTCTGATTAGATAAGAATAATAAATAAAGTAATATACATTTAGTACTTAAGTGAATTTTATGTTATAACTTGTACACATCAGCAAAAACGCAAAAAAGAAACTCGAATGCAGCGCAAAGAGCAATGCTCTATGCTAAGAATGAACTTTGATACCTCTATCAATTTATATTGAACTCCAAATGTTACACCTAAAGTTCAAAATCGGTAGAGTTTTTTTGCATTTAGTGGTAGTTTACTATGCAAGGCGCTTTGAGAACTTTTAACCCTGCAATTGAAACAAAATAGCTGATTTATTGATAATGATGAAACATAGAGCGCGACTAAAGCCAGGGTTTTAAGCGCAACCATAAATAAAAACAAAAAAAAAAACAAATCACTGTCGCCGATTCACTATCTAATCAACAGTCAAAAATATAAAAACAAATGTCACGGACGCGACAAACTAAACTATTGCGTCAGATGGGCGA
Organism: Anania fuscalis; assembly: GCA_950371115.1. Lineage (NCBI taxonomy): Eukaryota > Metazoa > Arthropoda > Insecta > Lepidoptera > Crambidae > Anania > Anania fuscalis. Next base: position 9,688,036 of record OX493343.1, on the reverse strand, counting down.
TAAAGTTCAACGACCCGACCGTGACTGGCACTACTGGGACCCAGTGACGTTGCAATTGTCCTGTTGGCGGGCACAAACAATGCAAGGCATCAATCGAGCGGCCCGGATGACCGTAATTAAGATCTGCATCAAGTAATTTGAGGGAAGCGACGCGATGGCTAGAATGAACGCCGGCATGCGGAGAGAATAGCAGAGTGTCACATGATAGGTATTTTACATTGGGGTTGAATAGCAAAACTGTGAAATAGGTAGTGGCAGGATTGGATTTTGTTTTAAACAATAAAAGTGTAATTTTTTATTTAAAAGGTTTGAAACTACAATATTCTTTGAACTTAGAAATGCTTTTTATGAAAGAAACTTTATCCCTAGGGCGTTACGTAGCTTGGTCGACATTGGTTGACATTACAAAAAATCTAGAGCAACCAACTCACAATCATCAACAATATTACAAACATCACAATCATCAGTAAATTCACTGTAGTAAATTCAAGTAGGTACTGTAAACGGTAAGAATTGCATCTAATTAGTAAAGCAAAAATTTAGTTTTGAAATACTTATGTAACGCATCAATTAAATTGATTACTATAATGCCAACAACCTTAACCCCAGATTTTAGCTCAATATACACACTAACAAACAAACATTTACATCAAACGACATATATTTGTTACTTACGTTAGTAGCTTTGAACTAAATTAGTAGGTAAACCTAATCGTACAAAACGTAAACTAATTGCAGCAAAGTAAATTAGGCAAGAAAATTTAATTACGACCGCAGCACTAAATCAGAAGTCAAATAAACAAATTCCTAGATGTGTAAACACGAGTCGCCGGTGAACTACTGAATGGAACTTGAAAACGTTCCCGAAGGCAAACAAAAGTTTTCTCAACTTGTACCTAATTACCGATTCCGTCCAAAAACCTTCCGCGGGTTACTGAAGTTTACCGAAAACTTTTTTTTTCCTCAAACTTGGGAATTTATCTAGGCCATATTTTTAGAGTTGGACCCGAAACGTCGCCGACCGGGAAACACGATATCCAAATTATAAAGGCTGCTTTAAAACAATCTCGAAGTTTTTCATCGCCGGCTTCCGCCCGAGCCCCGAGCACCGCTTAATTTATCAAGTAGACAATTTCGTGCTAAACAAAAACTCGGAGGCTGTGTAAACATTCGTAATCAAAGGAAACGATGTGTTAAATTAGAGCTTATGTCATTCCGTGATGTTTATTTTCACGTCTCAGCAGTGCGAATTAACAAATTGAATACTTCTTTGCGAAAACATTTTTGATTGTACATGTATATTTTTCAATTACACCTCTATGGTGGACTTGCGCACTACCGGATTAGTTTAGTACGAGATTAAGACATTTTTCTGTCTCTGTCATTGTCATACATACTGATGTATGTAACTGACAGCTATAGAATTATTAATAATACCGTGTTAGTGGATAGTTCGGGATTAAATTCGCTAAGCCTGATATGTACAAGATTATACTTAGATAATGATGTGGGAGTCAGTTAGAATAGAATAGCACCAATTTCACTCCTAATATTTTATTCCGTGTTATGTTTAACATTGATTCCTGTAGACAAGACAAGAAAGGGAAAGACAAGAAATAGACTATGAAATTTAATTGAGTTTGTGATTATTTAAACATAACTATGCGAGTACATTTTACACAGATAAACAGGTAAGTATTTACCACAATTACTATGAGGGTAAGTAATGCCCAAACTCATTACCATTTCCTAAGAACAATGACAAAGTTTGGTTATGATAACAAGTTTTAGGATACCTTTCAGATTAATTATTGCTCGCAAACACAAATTGTCGACTTCCTAAACTAATTATTAATTACTTTGAATTCTTGGTTTGTTGTTTTATTTTATTAGGAAATTAGATGACTGTTCTATACATATGCTATGAAGTAGAAATATTTCTAGTATCATTCAAGCAGAAGTAAAAGTATTTAAAAAAGAATGGTTGCAAATTGATTTCTTGAATCAATTTTATTTAAAGCTAAGTCGAGTTGAGTTAATAAAGTGGATTAAAAGCTTTCTCCTCATAAACACCATTCTATGCGTTGATAAAGAAACATGTTTGAAGGTTCGTCTGTTAGTTTTACAAACAATATTTGTATCACTTGTTTTAGAGTTCTATACAATGTGAGTAATGTGAGTTTGTTAAGGTAATGCTTTTAATTTGCAGAAGTTAGTCTAGAATCTTGCTCGAACTATGAAGTTATTTTAGGGACTAAAGCATTAATTATTTACAAAACGTACTTGGTTGGCGGAGAGTTATTCTTACGTAGATTGTGAGGAAGGTTTGCGTACTAATGGAAAACTAAATAATTATTGGGTAGTAATTAAGTAATTGATACAAAACCGGCCAAGCACCAGCCGAGGGTTCCGTACAAACTTGTTTATCACCCATAGCGAAAACCGAGTCTTATTAGAGATTTTTGATTTGATTCCCAGTCAGGTCTATATCCTGGGTCGTAATCATGATCTCTAAATTTAAACTTTTGTATTTATTTCCAACTTTCAACAGAAGAAAACAAAACAAGGTTGAAGTTGGTAGTGTTTTAAGAGCGCATAGTTAGACCTGCAACGTCCTCAATGCAGGCACATCAAAAAATCATTGGTAAAAAGCGATTTTCGATCGCCAATGAGAGATGCGATGCTGTTGCCTAAAAAATATAGGCCAAAAGAAGCGAGGCCGTTTTATTAAACCACCATGTGCCGCCCAGCTGCCGAACCGATTTTTTACCAACTTCAACTTTGACCCCACTACGCTACGATCACTCATGTGGGAATCGGTTTTTTCCAAAACTTCCAATGCAATTTAGAACTTAGCTACTTTATAATACGACCCTCATTTGTTTGAGCTTAGAGGGCTATAATGTTAGTGGGTGTTGCTCTTGTAATATTAATAGGTGTATTACTTAGTATAAAGAGTTGTTGGGAATCGTTGAAATCAATATAGAACAGTTAGAATTTAGTAAGAATTCATTATTACAATAATAATTTAAAACAATTTCTATTTCCAGCCTTATTTGAGTTAAATAAAAATTATTGGTATTAGTAGAGACGCTTATTTAAATCGATACAAACATCATACGAGGAGGTATATTTCATCTATTTTACAATGCAAAATTGATCGATGGTACTGATTTTAATTCCAGTAACTATAAGAAAATTCTTAACACGTTCTCTGCTCCCTATATAGTCCACATTTAATTATTACGTCTTGTTCATCATGTTAAGTATCCAAAAGGATAGGTAGATACTTCTAAGGAATCACGGATTTCCTTTGCTATCCTTTCTGATAACATTAACTGGACGTATTAAAAGTGTTTAGGTGGAAGGAAGAAGTGTTATTATATTCAACTCAAATGTTTCCAAAGGAGATTATCAAGTGAAGCAGTTACTTTCCTCATTTAAAAACAGAAGACACCACACCGCAGTCTTTCATAATAAATAACTTTTAATAGCCATTGTAACCTAATTCGCTAAGCCATAAGGCTCACATTCGTATGGCACGATGAGTTACATTCAGCAGCCCTTGGGAACGACCGCTCCCGGCCAATTATGGTTGACATGTGTCATAAAAAGCTAACATGCTCTACAATCACTTTAACGAAACTCCCCATGTTTCAGAATGTTGTAGTTTTATTATCCAAAGTTAATAACTGTTTCGCTTTTCAGCCAGTGTTGAAACTACTCGAATCTAAATAAATGATGGAATGGGTGCCGACCGCAGTCTATCTAGCCAGTTCTATGTTTCTGGGAAATAGGACGAAGGAACGTTTGTGGTCGTGTATTTTTATATAGAAACAGCCTTTCTTTATGAATGTCACAGTCAGTAAGTACATCGATCTGCAATAAAACTACTTAGTTGAATTCCTCAGATCTATGTTATAGATGCGTAATATAATAAAATTTTCATTGTGTCTCTTTGCCGTGGCCTGACGGGCTAACATGAAAAGTTTTTCAAATCTTCAATAGAATCTTTATCTTCTTCAATTGAAGTCCAAAAGCAACACAGCAAAACTTTATCACCAAATATAATCACCCAAATGGCAAACAAGTACGTGTAAGTTAAGGGATCATAATACCACATCGGAAACTTATCAGAACTCGCGAAGAACTAATCCAATGTCAGTAAGGAAGTAAGTAAGCGTAAGTCAAGTTGGTAACAAGAGTACGCTAAGCAACGATCTCTGCATTTTATATCTTATGTCAATGGTATAAGGTTTACAATTGTAAGAATTTCGTCGCAGCATGTATCGTCTTGCGAGACACTCGGCTACGGTGGCCACGATGCACTCACTAAGCAGGACTTAGATCGAAAAGCACACCTAAGTAGGGAGAGATTTGTAACTTTCTTAACCAAGTTTGCGGATAGTTAGCAGATTTGCCCTAAGTTCTAATTTTCATCGTTGAAAATATATAAATAGGAGGTGCTGTGGGAGTAAAAGTGTAGAAACATCGTCAATAAACCAATACAAAATAAAAAAACTAACCTGTTTTGCTTGATATCATGTGGATGTTCATTTAAAAACTCACGGACTTTAAGGAGTCTTAAATAATGTCCTACTAATGACCTGCGCCTGCGCCTTCTTACAATTTTGCATCAAACGGTGCTGTGTGCCAGCTAACCCGCTTACTTTTACGACCCTTTATTCGAATATTTGGTCACCCTATACCCAAACTTCATTAATTATTATTACTAACGTAACTTACACGGCAAAGTATCAGCATTATACCCCTTTTGAAATAAAATGTTGTTATAATTTAAATATAAAGTAAGTTACTAAAGTAAAGTAGAGTATGCTTAGATACGTCCCACTGCAAGGCATAGGCCTCACCTCAACTATGAGGTTGGTTGGGTCATACTCCACCACGCGGGCCTAGTGCGGATTGGTGGAGGGGTGTTGTAAGGCCAGTGACTAAACCTTACTGTCGAATATAATCAAGGACTAGGCAATATTAAGCGATATTAGCCGGGACCAACATTTAACGTGCCTTCCGGAGCACGGAGATGCTCGTGATAAATCCATCCGTCCATTCACAACCGCGGCGTTGGTTGCTTAACTTTAGTAACTGACCGACCAAAGCTGCCGCCACCAAGCTTCGAGCACACAAATAAGTTACTGATTATTTTAACTAACTTATACATAAAATTATTTTATATCGGAATAGCGAATAATGTAATGTTAGTTATAAATCATTAATATCCAGTTTTCACGTAAAATTATTTAATATAAGTACCCTACATTAGTGATTGCACTACTTTCTCGAGTAATTTAAGTAAGTGTCTTTGCAGACGAATAAATAGGCAAAAAAATTAAGTATATTTAAAACTATGTTTTCCTTATTTAGTATAACTAAGTATGCGAGTATTTACGAAACCAACACTCTATTTAAGTTTATTGATCAACATCCAAAACAGATTGAGTAAACGCAGCTAAAACTGTTTGTTTTTATAAAGATTGAACCAAATCTTTCACTTCAAACGGATTGCACTATCTGCAAGTAGTTTTCTTCAAGCAAGTTTATTTTAGAAGGCGAACTATAACTAGCTAAATATTTAACATTCGCTTAAGAAGAAATCAAGTTTGTTAAAGCAAATTGGTAAAGCCTCTTTCGTCATCATCATCATTTCAGCCAAAGGACGTTCACTGCTGAACATAGGCCTCCCCCAGTAACTTCCAGATCGGCCTGTTGGAAGCGACCTGGACGTCCACCCACAAGTGACAGTGGACAGACGACCTGTTAAATGAAGCCTCTTTAGACAGTCACAATTGATTAGTAAGTTCGTTCCCTATTTAATCAGAGAGGCATACTTTGGAGATCGATGCTGTACTGTGGGTTGACAATACTCGCTCCTACAGTCACAAACATAAGCACATTTTCATTGGCCTTTAAACCTCATTGCAACGGGATAAGTTATTGATTGTTTACATATCATTGCTTGTGAGTGACTGTACCATCGAGACCCTAGTAATGATCCATGGATGCAGATTCTACACTGATTACTTAAGAGTCAAATTACTGATTACAAAACACTCCAAAATCCGTCTAGTTGCTCTGTTGTTCTGTATCTGTATTTTTTCCTTAAACGGAACCAGTATCGATCCCTGAATGTTTCATTAAAACGTTCCCAACAAAATGAAAAATTGTGTTTTTAAAATCTCATTCTGTTGCGTAAAGCGATTACTTGCATAAATCGGCAGCACTTAGAATAATAAATTAGTTGTAATAGTGTTAACGTTTACATAATTCTGCTTTAATGGAGAGCGTAGATTTGTGTAAAAGTTTTTAATTCGTTGGGAAAGCAAATACCTATGATTAAGTGATATGCATTTTTCCATAACTCAGCCACATTATTTGGTCTATTCTTTTAAACTTTCATGGTCACTAACATTAGAATAGTTTGTTACGGGATTGCTACCATGTACCTTATTTTTGAGTTCCCGATATTTCGGCACTGTTGCAAGCGCCATGATCACGGAGTAACTGAAGATCTTGCGGGTAAGTTGTTAAGGGCAAACATATCGGTCTACCCTCTTTCGCAGTCTTTTATTGCACGCGTCGGTACCATTGTCTACAAACTCACTATTTTCTCGCACCTGTTTATATAATAGTTTATATAATAGTGAGTTTGTAGACAATGGTACCGACGCGTGCAATAAAAGACTGCGAAAGAGGGTAGACCGATATGTTTGCCCTTAACAACTTACCCGCAAGATCTTCAGTTACTCCGTGATCATGGCGCTTGCAACAGTGCCGAAATATCGGGAACTCAAAAATAAGGTACATGGTAGCAATCCCGTAACAAACTATTCTAAAATTATTTGGTCTATTGTTGTCGTAATTACGTACTCTATCGGCTGTTTTATTCTTCGTGTTCTTATTTATTATATTTTACAGTATGAATGGAATGTTTTCCAGTCAAATCTCATTGCGGTGAAAGAAAGAGACTCGGCTAGTAAAAGATAGCCAAATACAGTTTCGTTGCTAAAAAGTCACCAGATTGCTTCAGTTTTTAAAAAGTTTCGTAGCACATTTCTTTTAACACACTAGCTTTGGTTCGGTATCGAAATAGATCTATTAATCTCTTATTTTCATAAATACACTAGACTTCATCATCTAGAGTCAATTTTATCTCTCGTTACCAGAGAGATAACAGGTTAAATAGCTTATACTGTTGTCTTTTATTTACGCGAACACGATACATTTAAATGAAACTACTTTTACGGATTATTTCGCGATTTATTAACATTTTATTTAACCTGACGTTTCGAACACTTTACAGCGTTCGTGGTCACAGGTAGACTAAGGTGTTATTCGTCTTTACAATATTTTGAAAAATATAAACTACCGTCACTCAGTTAATATTAATTAGTGTTCCTATCTACGCAAAAAGAGCTAACTGTATCTAGAGGTCTTGCAGTGCGGGGCCTAGCATGGGATTTCGTTAAAACAGGATCCCATGCTGGTGGTATTTTCCAACCATCTTCTCTGTTGAAATTCGGGTGTCTTCTAATTTCAATTGCCTCCCGTAACATGCGAGAAACAAATCGTCGTTCTCTTGCAAGGACTTTAGGCTGGTCAAATCGTATGAAATGGTTGGGTGTATCTTAGGCATGTTCACACACTGCAGACTTAGTATTCCGTCTATGTTTGATGTCGGCTATATGTTCTTTTACCCGCACGCCTATACTTCGTTTTGTTTGACCGATATAGGAGAGCCCACAGTCACATTCCAGTCTGTACACCCCCGCATCTTGAAGAGGTATGTTGCACTTGACAGGTGGTAAAAATTGGTTAATCTTTTTCGGCGGCTTGAAGTAGGTTTTGATTGAAGCGCGCTTCAAAATGTTTCCAATCTTGTCAGTGACACCCTTCATATAAGGTAGTACAGCAGGTTGGCGTTCGACGGTGGAATGCTTGACCCGGGGTCTGGAACGACGTGGTACCGGCAACTGGTTTTCCCGTAGTACCTTCCTGACATGCTGGAGCTCGCCAGCCAGGTGTTGGTCGTCACAGATACCCCTTGCTCTCTGAAACAATGATTTGCCTACGGTAGCCAACTGTCGAGGATGATGGTGAGAGGCACCATTGAGGTATTTATCTGTATGGGTGGCTTTACGAAAAACTGTATGACTAAGAGTATGATCCGGATTCCTAGTAAGTAAAATATCTAAGAAAGCTAGTTTATTGTTTGCCTCAATTTCCATAGTAAATTTGATTTTTGGGTGGATTGAATTTAAATGTTCTAGAAAAGCAGAGACTTGATTGGTGGGTAAAATTGTAAAAGTATCATCTACGTACCGTTTATAGAACCTGGGTGTTATAGGTGATGTGCCTAGAGCTCTGGCCTCGAAGTCCTCCATGAAAATGTCTGCGACAACAGGTGATACTGGAGAGCCCATAACTACACCATCTACTTATACATAGAATTCATTGTCCCACAGTAAATATCCCGATGTTAGGCAATGTTCCAATAGTTCTGCGTATTCTATAGGCATATCAAGTTCAACTAACTTCCTTTTAAGGTCAAGCATTCCACCGTCGAACGCCAACCTGCTGTACTACCTTATATGAAGGGTGTCACTGACAAGATTGGAAACATTTTGAAGCGCGCTTCAATCAAAACCTACTTCAAGCCGCCGAAAAAGATTAACCAATTTTTACCACCTGTCAAGTGCAACATACCTCTTCAAGATGCGGGGGTGTACAGACTGGAATGTGACTGTAGGCTCTCCTATATCGGTCAAACAAAACGAAGTATAGGCGTGCGGGTAAAAGAACATATAGCCGACATCAAACATAGACGGAATACTAAGTCTGCAGTGTGTGAACATGCCTTAGATACACCCAACCATTTCATACGATTTGACCAGCCTAAAGTCCTTGCAAGATAACGACGATTTGTTCCTCGCATGTTACGGGAGGCAATTGAAATTAGAAGACACCCGAATTTCAACAGAGAAGATGGTTGGAAAATACCACCAGCATGGGATCCTGTTTTAACGAAATCCCATGCTAGGCCCAGCACTGCAAGACCTCTAGATACAGTTAGCTCTTTTTGCGTAGATAGGAACACTAATTAATATTAACTGAGTGACGGTAGTTTATATTTTTCAAAATATTGTAAAGACGAATAACACCTTAGTCTACCTGTGACCACGAACGCTGTAAAGTGTTCGAAACGTCAGGTTAAATAAAATGTTAATAAATCGCGAAATAATCCGTAAAAGTAGTTTTATTTAAATAGCTTAGTTGTTAGGACAACACTAGGTTGAATCACCTTGTCTTTTTTAAGCGTCATCTCTTATTTACAGAAAGGCTCCAGCCTTTGTCTCTTATCTTCAGTTTTGTTGATTTTGTCACAGTCATTCATAAGCAGAACGTTGAGTTTGGCTTGGGAGAGCCCAATATTTTTGATTTCAACAAGGCCAAAGTTAAAAGATAAGTTTGAAATCTAACATTTTAAATGTCTAATAGGTACACATTATTCTGCTTCATCTTTGGACAGTTGTCTCGTCATGAATGTTATACATAAGTATAAACCACCATTCTTGTACCTATTTGTGTCAATAATATTGGTAAGATATACCCGGGCCTGATGTAACAAACCTGAAATGCGATATCCATCGCCATAGTCAGGTATTTATTTATACAGGTGTCTTGGTACAGTGGGCGAGATGAGATAGTCTGAGCACCGTAAATCGTAATATTTCGTCTCACATAAACCAACCATCCTCTCAAGACATCAACTAATTTTGAAAATGGCATTATTGATTATGTATGAGATACTTTACCTAAGCGAAAAGACGTGGAAACTTGTCTTTGTATTTTGTTATTTCAATATGAGTGTTCTGCTATAATAGTACCTAAATAGCCACCTATTACTTGAAGCCCACGCTAAATAGCTGTTTATTGCAATATCAGATTTACTTTTGGTACGTACACATGCTTGATTATTGTACTTCACCTCCCACGTATACCATAACCCATCACAATACACCATTGTAGGCGCCGCAGCGCTTCCAACTATTTTTGGGTGGTCATTATGTTCCGTTTTGGTATGAATATTATCATCTACTAAACCAGAAATAGCACGAACAAACACCAGACTTTACTTAATATAATAAAGGTGGCAGTAAAATGGTAGTAACATATTACTTAGAGCAATAACTTAATGGACCTCTTTGTAGAGCTTTGACAGAAAACTACTGGTATGGCTTACTACACAAAACCTCCATAGTTAGGACTATGGAATGGATAATTTAAAGTCCCATTAAGTAGGTTTACAAAATGTTGGTACTGTCTGTAGCTACTAGGTTATAAAAAGTTATAAAATCTGTATATTTTTGTTAAAAACACGAAACCCTTTTTAGAATAAATGAATAAAAACAATAGACTTTAACGATTTAATTACTTATCAAATACAATTACATTTAAAAACAACGGATCTTTTTATGGAGCACATAAATTAATATTTATGTTATTACTCCAAAGTTTCATTGAGAAACATTTAATTGTCTAACGGTCTACCCTGATGATAAGAAGTAGTGACCTAATCTCTGTCTAAAATATATGTAAGTAAAGTTCAATTTCAATTGAAGAAAAAATAGTAGGGTTGAGCGCTAAAGTTTTAAACCCTCGGTCGTTGAACTGAAGTCAAGTTCAAGTGTGGTGGTAAAGTCGCTTGCGCACGCTTCGAGTTTATTTTTAGGCCACTAAATATACTGAACTGCTTCGCTATAATGTTTCCTGCAGACTCGTGATTGGCTGGACAATCGCAAAATGTCGACGGGATCTAAGAAAGGGCATAAACAGACGCCATTCAAAGTGAAATCGTTTCCAGTTGGACTGGCAAGCTAATTTTATCTGTACAAATATAACATACACTTGTTTACAACAGCACTAAAGAATGCTACTGGATACTAAACTCATCATAGTCCAGACTAAAATCGAAAGCATAAAAACAATTCACATCGTTAAGTTTTATTTGTTTATGTATAATAAATTATCCCCTCAAAAAGTACAACCAACAGTAGTAATGTTGTTTCAAATGCATGTCAATCACTAACAACACATAAAACGACAACAACCTTGCATTCCATGACAATGTGTTAACTTTCCTTTCCCCGGCTTCATTAAGCGTTTGCATCTAAGAGTAATAAAAATCGACTTTTTCAATTCATATCGGCACACACAAGGGTGCACACGATAAAAAGACCCCGCCGGACCATTGTTGGGGGCACATTGTGGCACCACCTGGCTCATTAACGGAACATGCCATCGCCAGCTTATAGTGAACTCTCGGCTTTAGGTGAAAGTATCTATGCAATTTCGCTAGCAACTCTAGAAAGGCCGGTAAAAAGTGCATGACATTATGAATCATTACGACAAGTCGTGTTCAAATCCATAAAATCCAAACACATTGTCTGATTAACGTTCGCATCTAAGGCTGCCGTAAAAAAAATTACCTACACAAATAATGTTTGCTTGTAAACTCAAATTGGAATGGAAACATAATAAGAGTTGTCGTTTCAAGAATTTGTATGCTGTCCAATTTGAGCGATCAGCTGTTGAAATGGTAAATAACAACAGGACATCTGCATCGCTCACTCAAAGTCGGACCCTTATTTTGTGGCGCTGCAATTTGTTACTCTTGTGATCATTTCATCAATCACTGACATTCAATAATGGCGATCACAAATTTACCAGTACGCAAAAGTTATTTCTTAACTTATAAACTATTCAAAAGCACTCGCTTTATGTCAGTCGGTTAACACTCAAGTTTTCTTTGGACACAGAAAACGGCTGTATATATCAACCAATTTATCGCTGCAACTTTTTAAAACAAAAGGTGAAAAGCTTTATTCATGCAACGGCACGACTTACCGCAAGGTAAGAGGTATTATCCGTCAGATTTACAGCTAACACGGAGGAGCGTAAACCTCTAGGGATCCACACAAAATGGCGGAGAGTGCGTTTCACTTGGAACCTCACGTCACTGGCCCATTTCTTACGACCCATTGACTCGGAGCCATTCATCGGGCCTTTTCAAATGAGAAGGGGTTTAATGCGCCCGAGTGCAAATGAGAACGAATGCTAGGATTTATCACCGCAACTTATTGTACTGAAGGCGTATGTTGCTTACTTTTACGGCGTCTTTAACTGTAATTTAGATTTGTTGTTAAATATACAGATGGGAGAGTAAGCATTAATCTCACTTTCACCACCGTAAAATTTATTTCAACGGGCATCTATAGATCTCTTAAAAACATCTAAACATTTGGGGTTACTGCTTTTTTGTTACAAACGTTCAATGTTAAATGCGTTTGGTTTGCACCATTTAATAATAGTGCCCTATGCATACGTGCGCGTTCATTCTTCATTATGTTTCTAATTGTAACAATAAAAACTTGCAATAAAGAAAATGTAACAACCAAGGACCGATTAAAACCTCCCCTCGTCAGCCCATGATTAGCTTCCTCTTAATCTCGGTTTAAAAACTGCATCACAATAGACTAGGTACACTCGTTGGGCCTATTCCGCAAAAAAGCTTCCCTTTCATTTACAAGTTGAGGATTTGAACAAATATTTTTATTACTAAACCAATGTTTGCGTTACCATCGTCAGCAAGGGGTTGGGTGAATCACCATTCATCCGCCATCTATCTCTGATTTCAATTCTTCTACGTTTGCGCGAATTTCGATAGGCCAGCTGGTCCGTTCGATACCCTTTCGTCTTTTTATTCGTTTTCGAAATCTAATATCATAAAAAGGAAAACTCATGGCAGTCCTAAAAACAAACAATTTTGGCCTGCTTTACATTGGATCCTAAATAAATTATTAAAATATGTAAAGACGAAAGAACACGCGTCAGTTTTCCTGTAACAGGCTAATTGCAATAGATATCAAATACAAAAGTCACAACCGCTAATAGATATAATAATAATATCCTCGCAGATATTCATTTTGAGATTTGCATATTTGCACAAAAACAAAAATTATAAATTTTCGCGAGTCTTGAAAAGAAAAAGCATTGTTAAACACGCAAGCACATGCAGTCGATACTATGTTAATGGGCTTTAGCTTTTTACCATCACATTTTTTGTTGTTTTGAGTGTGCTAGCTAATGCGAGAGCACTTCAATAAGGCAGCGAAAACAAGAGGAAAGAAATTTGATTTCGGGCCCAAGCTGAACCGGCGACCCCGAACATCCCACTAAAAGAAATTAATCGGCGTGTCCGAAAAAATAAAACAAAAGATACGGTAAATCCCACACTGAGCGAAGACAATATATCGTGTCGTCATAAAGCTGTCCCTCTCTCCCGCCAGGCGGCGCCAATACCCCCCGTACTCCTTCGTCGAGACATTACGCACGTGCGTGCTACTTGTCGCCCCGGCAGCATGAACAAAAAAATATCTTAACCACCCGACTTAAGGTTATTTTTCATCTTGTCCCGACCCCCAGAGATCCAGCACAACCTATTACTCACCATATCGCGTTACCATTAAACACATTTTGTTTTGCTCCCAGCCGCATTCCTCCCGCGTTTAATAGCGATCATGTTGTCGATGAATGTTTGAACTTTTGTCCTTTTTTGATTAGCGGTTACCGTTGCGGGTACGATTTTTATTAACAGAAGCTTTAGCAGTTCCAATCATGAACTCAAAAAGTTCAAAGATATTTGAACTTTATAATAATTTCGTAAAGACCTTTTGTTAAGAAGATAAGTACCAATATACATATACTTTTTGCGATCAAAGGCTGTTCTCATTTAGAATGTTATTAATGTACAAGTATATCGTTATTTTTCCTACCTCAGTGCAATGATATTTCTTAGAGACTTATGTATGTTCCATCCAGACATGAGCTTAGACTAATTCAATTTCCCCAACAACTGTTGTAATAAACTGGAGTAGAGCCATAATTCCTAGAGGACCCCCAAAAACTTAATAAATTGTACAGCGCAGTCTGCAATCATAAACAACAGTGGCATAGCATATTATGCACCCTAACCGCATAACTGGTCCCCTGCGCTTTGGCTCTGATGAACGGTCCAATAAATACCCATAAGGTTATACTGCGACACGTACAAAACATTCCCGGATATAAAAGCATTATCCTGTTAAGTAATTTATTTCTTCTTCAGGTAGTAAGCGACGGTTATTTTATGGTACCACTTAAACGTTATATAATCCTAGCTGTTATAGCATAAAGGAGGGGTTGGGAACCATAATGCTACACCATAAACGAAAAAATTGAACCTCAGACGAAGGAACCTGTTTAAAACTGAGCACTCCATAAATCTCGTTTGAAGGGTTTATATTTTTTAATGTATCATCTCAAAGGATTTGACTGCGTAATTTAATATTGTGAAACGAAGTTTGTGATTCATCGTACTTTCCTAGATAAACTGATCAATAAAATAAAATTTGATTCAGTTGAGTCTAGAAACGACTAATCTCTTTTTATATAAAAGCTGTGCTTTGGTCAGTAGGTTGATCATCAATGTTTTCTTGGTTATGCCAATATTTTTATTTTCGGATACGATACGACCCGTCCTGACTTTCTCCTTAATCAGTTCCTTAAGTATTCTCCCCGTTCCACGATCTCTTTCATGATTTTCATGAACTCTTCGGTTTCTAAAGGTCTAACTTTTTCCAGCACTCTTTAATTTGTCACCATTTTAAACTCACTTACACTCTCCATCCTCGCCTCGATCTGTAAACTATTACTCTGAGTCTTTTTTTTAATTATAATTTTATGTTTTTTACTATTATACTATTGTTTATTAGCTAATAATATAATACCTTTGAAATAACTAAAAGCAAAAACTCATAATAATATGTACTATTCTATTGTAGCAAGTAAATTTACATATTTACAATCGCTTATTAACTGTTTTTATTTAACACTATTTACACGCTCCATCCATTTTGGATCATGCCATCGACAACTTGTGAAGTAAGTCTAGTTAGATAATATTTATTTTTAAAAATGTCAAGATTTTCATTCTGATATTTGTCAAACAAAATTTCGGTATCAAACGTTAAAGTTGTTACACAAGTTGATTGATAATTAATTTATCGTAAATAGCACAAGGTGATATTATTAATGTGACAACTTCAGTCTTAATGTAGATACATTTAATTAATTTACAGCGTAAACTTGCATCACTAACATAATAAACAGATGCAAGTTTATCTATGGTCAATTGGTCATGTCATGCATATTCTACAAAATCACATCAAAGAGTTTTATAGCCCTACAAAAACAGTCGTGAACTGACCTATGATAATCCCTTTTTTATATTCAATGAGTCAACGGCCTCTGACTCAGAGATTTCTGCATCCAGTTCTGGCAACCCACACTTCGAGAACCGGTCGAGAAATAACACGTATAACTTACTCTACTTATCTACCACCATCCCGTAAAATTGCTTTTCTTTATTGCACATTAATTTTATCAACCGGTGCATTAGCAATATAAGTTTGACTGCGATGTTTTACATCTAAGGAACTGCTTTGTAATTATTACGAGTTAAGTATAATTAAAATATTTCAATATGGCGGATTCCGGTTAGCTAAACTGCCCAGATTATAAACTTAGAGAACCCAATTAAAGCTCGTAAAAACTATGAACAGTAGCAAATATAAACTTTGGTATCTCTGTTTAAATAAACTCAAGCAATTTATATACCAACTAATGCGGACAAAGATAATCTTTGAACTATGCAATTAATGATGTAATTAAATAAAACTATAGCAGTATAGATTTAAAAACGAATATTCTTAATCCAGAACTTCTCGACGAAATTGTTTGAGAATTTGAGATGAAAAAAGCTGTATATGAAACCATAGTTTTTTTCACAATGATCGCCTATCTATCTAGCCTACTTACTATACTAGTTACTATACTACCCAGCCGAAACATTACTCCAGTGGCATACTTTCGTCCAACAATATCAGTTCCTAACGGACGTATGCAGTTACAATACCCGCAAATTAGGTTAGCTAGATTGCAACCACTTATCTTCTAAGGCGCACTCGCCCGAAACTATTATGTTTATAACTATCGTACTTATCGGGAACTCTGCGGTTCAAATCTGCAATATACAGCAGAGCACCTATTAGTGCCAATGAGCAGAGGTGTGTTCCGAAACACAAAATGATGTTCGTGCTGCAGTACGAGCTTAAACTTTCATTGCTTTTGTTCTTAGTTGGTTTCAAATTAAACGGTACGCCAACAACATATATTAAAGCTTTTGATATTATGTTAAAGTCACTTAAGTATAGATTAGGGCATATAAGTATGGAATTAATTTTATTTACTGGCTTTCTCACAACTTCCAATAAATAAATTGGACTTTATGACTGCAAATAATCATTTTAGCAGAATCGTGTAGCTAAATAGTTGATCTTCCAGTATTTGATTACTCTTATTTAATCCGTCAGGCCACCGAAATGAGACACATGGAAATTTTATTGTTACATAGCCACACGTGGGTTGGTTTGAGCTTGACACGTCTTGTCTGGACGTCTTAGCTCAAAGAACAACAATGGCAATATACCGTACAAGGTTTGTTAAGAAACAACTAATTATTTATTATAACTAAACTTTACTCGTGCCTAAGTTTAAGTTTTCAATGTTTAACTGAGAATTTCATATTCATATCTGAATATTCCTAGTGGAATCATATTTTCTAACTTAACTAACACATGATTAAACTTTGTATCTAGAAAGACATTAGCCCTGTGTGTAACCACATACTGCGGTCAACCCAACCATTGGTTCGGATTGGTGGATCGCATTACTGAGGTGTTGATATCGTCAAAGCTAATGTCCATCGCATCAAATCCAATAACCATCATATTCAAATTAACTCGCTTCACTGATCCAGTCTCGAAGGTGTTATTTACTTCATTGTTCTCAGCTTGATAGTTATTTCGAGCTTCTGTTTACACTATTCAATCATGTGAATGGTTTGATTGTTTATCAATGAGCTATTTCAATACAAATTTATAATAAATAAAACAAATATTTTGTCTAATCTGAATCGGCAGATTAATCAATTGCAATTGATATAGGTTTTTATTAATTCATGAAATGTAGTAATTGATAATCTCAATCAGTCTCAAAAATGCGGTTATAGACATTTTCAAAACAAGCAAAATAATTATATTTTTGCTTGAAATAAGTACGAGTAACACCATGACATTCATTACTCGTTCGTGAATAATTAAACAAGAGGCACATTTGTATCATTTTAAAATACACAAAGCGGACACACCATAATTCTTAAGTACTAATACTTACCTACATCAGCTCATGTATTTTTTTCTAAATAGTAATTTAAGGGTTTCTCCCTTTAGTATAGCGGCATTGATTTTATGTTAATAGCGCCTTTTTAAGTTTCATCGAAGCAAAAAACAATGGCCGGATACGTCCGCAGGATATGCACTAGTCGCATTTAATGTCTCTGTATTACGTCAGTCACATCACACATGTGATACATGTGCAGTTTCATCATCTATATCCATAAGGTTTTCATCATGTATATCCATATCCACTTACTATAGGTTATGTCTTCTTTATGCTGCCTTATCTTGTATTGATCCAACGGCCTTTTCTGAACAAACTTACCTAATCAAAGTTTTTACTGTATTATTGCGAATTCATAAAAACCGCAATTAGACTTTGTAGTTAGTTCAAAGAACTTAGTTACTTGGTCTTAATGTATGAACAAGATGTAAAGTCAAATAACGTTTATATCGATCTGAGAAGAACTTAACACAAGTTTTTAATGTATCGAATGGATAACGTAACTTAATATCTCACGATATTTTTCTATCGCCATGTATCAATCAACTATAATATCCCAGTTGGTACCATTATTAGACTCTTAATTATTGAAGCCAAAATAATGTTTAAAGGTAAAGGAGGTTTTATATGACGTTTCTTGGGAAGACCAGTGTTAATAAAATTGAAGCAACTAGCCGTAAACAAAAAGGCGCTGAGAAATGCAGCTCAAAAAATATTCGAAACAGAAGAAACTGACAGTGAATCAGACGCCAGCAACTCATCCGAACAACTAGCAAGCCAACCAAGTAACAAGGTAACTTAATAATCAGGAGGACAACCACAACACCTAAGGCCCGATTGCCCAACCCATCATCATCAACGCTTTGCTCTTTTCCCAACCAGGCTCAGGATGCATATCTACTTGTCGACCACAACGGTCGACTGGTTTCAGCCGACCTGCGCGGCCGGTTGGCTGGTCGGCCGTCCTATCCCATCCCGGAGCGTGTCCTTCCTTATAAAATGTGCTACCTGGTATGCCGGTTTGGCGGGAGCAGGCTTTGATCCTGGCTAGGCTAGTACCTTGTATCGTATCGTTACTTGGGAAGACCAGTCTTTACCAGAGATAACATTACTATTAAATTTTGTCAATCAACATTCTCGTCTTCCAAGAACTTCAAGATTCAGAAGCCTTTTACTTTTGAAATGGGATTTTTATACGAATTCATTTATTTATAATCTCCCTTGATTTATTCCTTTTTGCATGATGTCTTAGTAAAAGGTATAAAAACCAATCTTAGGGATATAGTTTTAGGCCTAATTAAGAAAACCAAACTGTGTACGAGTGTTAGAGAGTAAGTTGCATTTTATGGTGTTTATTTCCAAAAAATCAATGTCGATAATTTTCCTTACACTTTTTGTTCATACCAACCTCCTAAGAAAACACATTAAGAAAGATCTCACGGAACCATGTTTCGTTTGAGACATCCTGGCCCACAAGTCGTAACTCAAGATAAGGCGGCTCATTGTTATGCGATCCACCTACACGTACAATAACAATCGCATCCTTCAAAGCGTCCCGCTACAGTATCGACAAAGTTCCATCCGCTACGTTAAACATCGCGTGGTCCGCTAATCCGAGCGTAGCATTGCAAAACGCAGAGCCAACTGCTTCGCTTTGTATTCCACTAATGAGAGCCACGTGGCTGTCCCCCGCAATGCAGGCTGCACAATAAAACAATAGCTCCACAGTTGTGCACTCTGGCTTTATTCCTGCAGGACTAACTGTCGCGTGACTTTGAATCGTTACGGGCGTACCGCAAGGTGCTTTCCTAGAGCCATTTCTGTTCATTCTATTTAGAAAACATATGGCGCTAAATGTTATCGAAATTCATGTTCTGGGACAGTAAATTTTCTGTTGCCATTTCCTTTCTGCTTCTTTCTGATTTATTTTCGTTTGGAATAACTTTACCTGAACATTAAATTCAAATGGAGTTTTGCTTGTATAAGTTTACTTCGAAGTTTGTTTAATGATTGCGTGACGTTTGTTTTTGGTATCGTAAATCCTCTACTGTCTGAGGTATCCTTAGCAACGCGGTTTGCGTCAATCACTTCAGTAAACTTTGTAACGTTTAACCCTTAGAATTGTAGTAATTTGAAAGCTTTCAATCCGTATCTATTACATTTCAAGAGTTTATCGATTAATTTTGGGTTTCTCTTAACAACAACAGCAACTCGAAGTTCGGTTGTTTCGTAACATAACCTTTCTAGGTACTGAGAGACCCTTTTGAGTGTTCCAATAAGAACCGGATCGACCTCTTTAACGATCCTTTGAAACAGGTACATTAACTATAAATTTTCTTTGACGACTCTTGACACTTTGACACAAACACGGTAACTTTTTAATGGGAATGAAGGGTGTTTTATCGCGCGTTGTCGTCAAACACGCGTTGTAAACATTGCTGGTGCGCCTGTCAGCCGTGTGTTTCGATTCGGCGTGTCGTTAGGGGATCGCACTGAGTTCACTGGCACTGTTGTCACCGACTCACCTAGTTGTGCGAAGACCTTGGGCCTGACGTTCTCCTGCCAGGCGGCGGCGGCGGCAGCGACGAGTGCCGCGAACAGGGCACAGCGTAGCACGATCATGGCACTAGTCACAAGTCGACATCACTTGTATTGGTACACTCGCGGCGCTGGCGCTAGCGCTGGACAGGCGGGCGGGGCGCGCGGCGGCCGGCGGGCGACTGGCGGGCGCGGGGCCCGGGGGCGCGCACGCATGCGCCGCCGGCGCCCCGCGGTCTCGCATGCGTGGGGCTGCGGAGTGCGGACCTTGCACGTGACGCAACCCTCCTCGCCCCAGCACCCTCCGACCCTGCTACGTCATAATCGCGTTAAAAAAACGCCTGCATATCCTAACGAATACTAAACCAGTAATTAAACTTTCAAAATTTTCGGCACATTAACAGCGCGTGACGGTTCAGCCGACCCCCAATTACAAGATGCAGGAATCGAGGATCCTATTACTTTCCCCTTCCGAAAAAAATCTGAACTCGAGCCTTTGCCACTAATTGACGTAGGTGTACGCCTCGTAATGACCGAGTCGAGTGCTTGCAATTAAATTCGTTATTTGTCTTGTTGAACTTTTGATGTTATTGTTTGTTCGGTAAATTGTCGTGTATGCGCGCCGCGTTTAGCGAAGTTTTAATCAAAAAGCTTTAGGTACGTCTTTAGCTTCTTAATAGATAAAGACAATTTTTTCATAATAAAAACAAAATATATGTATTAAGGATAATTTAATTAGTGTTTTGCTACTCCATAATATTAAATGAAACATAAATATGTATAGTCCTTAGCAAATAAAGTATACACGAAAAAAAAACAAGCACATACACATATTTTTAATTACACACATCATAAAACTAATCAAGCGGAACGAAACTGCATTGCGTTCAACAAAAGCTAACACAAACATAAAACACGAAATGTTTTGACAAGGTCCCAACTCGCAAGCACTTCAAAGCGCAATGCAACTTTATCGTAATAAAAAACTTTTGACTGAATTGGGGTTCCATCGTCGCATTTATTATTATTAATTGAGTAAAGTTGCACCCCAATAACTTCATCCTGGGGATATGGAACTTTGTCAAAGTTATTTTCGTTAGTACTAGTTAGCAAGATGCATTGTAGTCGGGCCGTGTGAAAATCAATAAAATAAACATTTATAGGGCATTAGCAACGCGTGGTAACATGATATTTCACATGATATCCGATCCGGCTAAGTCTCGACTGAGCAGCTTAGAGTTAAACCAAACAATTTTCGGTGTGATTTATGAAGCAATTTAGGTAACCTGATAGAAAAATTGACGACCGTCTTAGTCTAGTCACTAGAGGTAGTCCCCCAATCTAAATATAGAGCCTAGAAATAGTTATTTCATGTATCTTTGGAATATGGAAAACATCTACCCGCATAGATTTCAGTTTATCTGTCATCATAGCAGTTGCAACAGTGGCAATATACTAACCGGAGACTCATATTAAAAAAGTTCATCGATATGAGTGATAAATATCCGGCCAAGTGCGAGTCGGACTCGCGCACGAAGGGCTCCTTACCATTATCTATAAAAACCACAAAAAAATTACGTTTGTTGTATGGGAGCCGCCATAAATATTTATTTTATTCTGTTTTTTAGTATTTGTTGTTATAGCGGCAACAGAAATACATCATCTGTGAAAATTTCAACTCTCTAACTATCACGGTTCATGAGATACAGCCTGGTGACAGACGGACAGACAAACAGACAGACGGACAGCGGAGCCTTAGTAATAGGGTCCCGTTTTACTCTTTGGGTACGGAAGCCTAAAAAAAGAAATCGGAAAAAGACTCCATAGCAAACAAGTAACGTAGAGCGTTGTATGGAACGTATGGAGCATCAAATTCTGTTGATTACGATGTTGGTCCTTCTGTTAAGGTGTTTGTATTGATAAACATTTCGCCTCCTATAACACTTGCATAATATGCAGGGTGTTAGGTAAATTAAACTAGCCTATGTTAAAATATGCATATAAATAGTATGGTGAAGTAAGAAATTTGATATCACCATTTTGATTTGTATGATTTAAAACAAAGATATTGTCGAATTTCTGACTTCACAATAGTATTCCTAACACCCTCTAACTAAAATATGTCTGATATGCCTGCTGATCTATACAACATTGTATTTATGCTGAGTTACAACTTTGTAGTACGATAGGCAAGTAGCAAACTGGTAATTTATAAATGGTAAAACAAACGAATGAAAATACCAAAACTAGTAGGGTTCCTGATATACTACGGAACCTTAAAAATATCCATTCAAAAATAACACACGGAAAAATTGTCACAGATACGCGTTCACCTGGCGCTAAACGCTACGTCCCGACGCGCGCGGTTCCTTTGCGGAAGCCCCGGCGCCCGTGTGTACGGAGGCAGAAGGTAATGCGTGCATCAAATACACTAATATTTACACACTGCAACGCTTCCGCTGCCACCATTTTGAATAGAGAACGATTTTATTTTTTGTTTTACTAATAAACGTTCTATACCTACCATTTGTTTTTATTTAGGATGCCAATGCCGGGGAGGTAACCATGAACTCTCAAAACAATTTCAAATCTGTCTAATCTTGTCTTGACAGAGTTAAGATTGTTTTAAGAGTTCATGGTTACCCCGCAGAAATATACGTCGGAAATAACTCTAATAATTTTACTCTTTTTAAAAAAAATCGTAAATAGAACAAGATATGTCGGAATTCTGCATAAAATTGAATGTAGGATTTATGGTTTTAACATACAAAACCTCTTTTCCTTATCCTCGAACATTAGCTAAAGAATCGTTGCCACCGATTCCCGCATACGGCAATCGAAACTTTATTCCCTTGCGGCTCTAAGACCAGACTGTTTTAATTAAAAAAAGTTCTCGTTCTTCGGTTTCCACGGACTATTCGCTACAGAAATATACACATTCAGCCGTAGTTTCCGTATAATAATACAATTAGCGAGAAATTTAAAGCACAGGTAAGTTTTAACACGAACGAAGAAAAAGAGTTGAAGATTTTAGAAGTTTATTCAGTTGGTATTTCCGATAGTGCGGACATTATTTTCTTAGCAATACCAAGCGGCAGTAAGGATTTAAACTATTTTAGTAAATATTTTATTATGATCCTAAATCTATTCTTTACATAATTAATGAAAGCGAGTTCTAAGGTTATGAACGCAAAATAAAGTACTAAGAGGACCTTTAATCTATCTCTTCTTTCGTCCAATCAACACAAATTACCTGCGAAACCTATCGCTATAATAACACCACAAAGGCAAACTCTACAAAGATGTTTAATTATGCGACATTTCATCAATCAAGAAGCAATAATTGTCTGATCAGATTGTAGTGAAACCTCACAAGTCACAGGACAAAGGCGCTAACAATTCGCCGCTATGTATTAATTGAGAGAATAAATTATAAACGTGCCTTCCGATCCCTTCTTGGGCGCACCCTAAGATGCGACTTGGGTCTACGCACTAGGTTTTCTATAAACGCGCCGATTAAATAATATCTTAATATATAAAACAAAGTCGTGTTTGTTTCAACACTTATAACTCGAGACTGGCTGGACCGATTTTCATGGTGTATAGTTTGTTGGATTTGTATCCGCCCCGAATAGCAGAATAAATGATAAAAACATTGGGAAAGTGAACGAAAAAAATAGTGTTAGGCCGTACAAAGTTCGCCGGGACAGCTAGTATATTTATAAAACTATAATAGAAATCTTTAAATATATGTAGTAGGCGCAATATGGTTATTTCTAAAAATAAAGAATAAAATTAATTTTGACGTTAATCAATTACAATTGAGTACACAATTTGAATATCACCCCTCCTCCCAAAGAAACCGTAATGAATTTTCGGAACGAAAGTATTTAGTTTCCTACCGCGTAGTCTGAACTCCAACCATGCTAAGTATAATTTCAATTAAGTTTGTAGTTTCGGAGTTATTCAGGGTCTTAGTACAGACAAACAAAATTTTAGATTCAGTATTGTTTAAAAAGATAAAAAAGAGTCATAAAGCGTATTTTTTGTTTTTTTATTAATCGATAAGCAGTTAAATACATAAACTCTACGAAAGGGCCTTATTTGTTGTTGTGTTGTTGTAGCCTCACAACAGAGAACCATTAACAATTAAAAATGTTATTGACCAAAATAAAAATCGTTATGCATTTCTTTGATATTATACAAACTTTAAGTGATTAAAATTTTAGTTAATAATTTTCAGTTAGAAATATTAAGTCAACAAATGAACAGAATTTAGGCTAGAGATCGCTTTTTGCTATGTGACCGCCTTATAGTAGCTCAAATTGTATTTGCTGTCCCGTGTCCACTTATTATCCATAATATTCATTACACAGAATCCATTTAATTACATTTTAACATTGACGGTCAAATAGCTCGTTTTACAAAAAAAAAAACAAGCAGCGTTATTCACACCCAGTGCGTACAGCTACAGCCTAACCTCAAGTACGCTGCGGGCTCCCTAAATTCCGTCCGAGTTCCACCGGACCAGAACCCTGGCCAGAGGGTCCCATTCAAACAGCCCGAAACTTATTACTTCAATATAATCCGCCGTTTTTAATTTATTCCCCAGTAATTAACTCTGCTGATGTCTTTTTTCGTCTCTGTTTAAGAGCACTCAGATTCGGATACGATTCAAATAAACGTTCGATCGAAAATTATGTGGAAATCCTAAAGGGAAAGTGTTTGAATTGATTTTTGAGCTAATAATATACCTTAACCTTCTTGAATTATAAATGGCCCAGAGTAGGATATCTTTTTTGCTTTTCATAGGTCTACGCCTAGTATGGAATAATAATAGTCATGCTATTGTAGATAGGTTTTTTTAAAAAAAAGCTCCAATAGCACTGAATAATAGTAAACAGCATAATCCGGTAGGTAGTCAAGCACGTGGCAGTGCCTAACAAACCCACTATGAGTTTTATAAAACAAATATATTTAGGAGGAAAATAAAGCAGTTTGTTGTTTATTCATTTAAACCTTCTTCTTGATTTTATTGCTAAAAACTGCACTAAAATTGAGTAGTTTAAAAGATCTAAGCAAACAGACAGCGGAAACTACTTTATTGTGTACTATGTAAAGAAGAACGTAATTGCTTAATTTTTCACTGATTCATACAGCTCACTCACTCAATAAGAACTTTAGGGATTGCACCCTAATATAACTAGTGAATATTGCGAACAATATCTACAAAATTAGAGGTTTAGTTTGATCATAAAGGTCTATTACCCTTGCATAAACTCAAAACACTAATTACAGGATTGTGTTGCGCTGCGGGCCGCACGGCTTCATGTCAATACACGTAATTGGACGCTCAATCTGACATTAGCTCCTTTCACTCCGCGCCAATTTTGTCCTCCTACCGCCACATTTTAAAAACGCCTTCGCTTTGGCAACACAAGCCCGCCGAATTTAATCCGGGATCAAAAGTTTCCCATTCAGCTTGCCTAAATAGACGTAGTGTCGACACTCAATGTGTGAGTGGCTCTGGATGTTCCGTTCTGGTAAACCTTCCAAATCAAGCTAAATTACTTTGTAGAGCAGCAGTACTTTTTTCGAAACATGTTAGTTATTTTTCACTAACGTTTAATATGTACTGAAAAATCTTGTCTACTCTTGTAATATTAAGCCAGAACAGTTACAGATCATACCAGAATACCATCTATTCTATAATATGTATCCGTAACCAGCCAGGAATCATGCTCAGTTGAATGTTTACTATTTACAACGAATCAGCATCGGAGTTTAATGTTTAGCAAATCTTTTAAGAATTGGTGATAATACCATACTATAGCTACCTACACCTTTGTCCTTGCCTAATAAACTAATTAAGTTTTGTGTACAATTTTGAACACTGATCCCTTTTCTATCGTAATGATTTAACTTTTGTGCCGTGCTTACTCAAACGTATATCATCACTATACTCAAATGCCTGTAGTAGGTATATACCCTTTTTTAACCCGAAAGCTCAGCGAAGTTGAGCGGTGCCTATAAAGTGTGTACCTACGTCACCCCCCAGTAAAATCGCTGAATAGAGATGTGGATTTTTATGATGACTAGATTTGTGTATTGGCCGAAGATTTTTTCAATATCATACACGAAAAAGAGAAAATAATATATTAGAAATGTGAGACCTTTTTCTTAATTTTCTATCCATTACCTCCTGCATTACAATCAAACAGATAGGTAGTATATATTTGCAAACATTTAGTAACTTTTTACTACTTTAAATGTCAGTACTATAAGATAAACGAATTTTGCTTTTAGAGGAGACATACAGACAGATGAAACTAGAAGGGTTCCTTGTCAGAACTACGGAATCCTAAAAATGTATATCATGACGCAACCAAAACATATAAAAATGCACCAAACGTCACTTAAACAAGACTTCAAAGTGCAAAATGTCTGGGGAGAGCGAAAATGTGTCAAGTGTCCTTACATTATTGTTCGCGGGAATGCGGGGAATAAGCCTTGTTTGTTTCCACAAATCAAGAGCAACGAGGTTACGCCGGCGATGTACAGTCGACCGCGAAATTTATTATTATTTTGCTTGCTTTGGTCAGGAACTACATAGGTACCTATTATGAGGTACGGGCGTCATAGGACCTTAAACAAGGCCAGTTATCCTAATTCTTCCCAATTTATATCTCAATAAATTTAATAGCATGTAATTTCCAAATAAATCACCATACCGTATGGTATGGTACCGTCGTTGTTTTTGATTTCTATAACAAGTGTTTTAGCTACTTACCTTAGGATCAGAGCAATGTTTGTGATGTTGTCCAATATTTATTTAAACTTAATATTTAAATCAATAAATTCAAATTAAATAACGATTTCGAATTGCTAAAAGGTGTAAATGGGTTCTCGAGTATGCCTTCGTAAACGTAGTGTAGGACGACCCCCTGCTCGATGACCCTCGACCTTAGGAAGATGGCTGGCACTCTGGCAGTAGCTGGATTTAAAAGCGTGAGATCGTGCTCTTGGGCGCTCATTGAGGGAGGTTTAGCTACGCCCAGCAATGGACTTCTATGGAGATGGAGAAGGCTGACATGATTATAAAGGATTTCGAAATGCTGGCTTAACGGCCGAAAAAGCGCAACACTGAACTGAAATAAATAGTTAAGCTTAAAAATATTACTGTTTTGCAAGACAAGTTCACGCTAAGATACTTAACTTATCTTAAATACATGTAAACGCTCTAATCTGTGTATATTGTCGCATCATTTTATGTTTCTATTAAAACCGCTTAAAACTCTATTAAATTCTATATTTTTTGGGCTGACCGTACACCGGTTCTTTGAGCTGCAACGCTAACTCTTTGTATTATTCTTGAAGAAAGGATTTTATACGTCAGCATACACAGTTTTTGCTAAGCTTGACTCGAGTCAACATTTAGATAGATCTTTTGGACGGATTTCTAACGTTTTTAACTTTTAAAATTCAATATCAATTGGTACATGCCAGGCCATTTAGCGCTTCAGCATCAGACGAGCTCCTTACATACAATCAGGGGCGTGCGGTGCATATAGGCAATTAGGCAGTGCCTACCTGATAAATGAAATGAGGTAGGCAGAAGGTACTTACAAATGTGTTTTATTGAAGAAAACCACTGATTATCATCATTAATACACATTTGTAAGTACCTTCTGCCTACCTCGAAATAAAACCAATGCCCGCCACTGCATACAATAGACTCAACGAAAAACGGTGTGACAATATATTTTAGTCGAGCTGTTACTCCCGATTTAGTTGGTGGTTATTGGTGGTCAAATTAATGAAGAAAAGTCACCTATTGGTATCGGATTTTGTTCACAATTTCATGAGATATTTTTTCGCGGAACCCTAATTTATTATATAATTTTTTGGATAATAAATTCCAAAGGAAAGTAGCTCCTTAGAACTTGCATACCTACTGAAAACAGTTTGTAGTTTCCTTAAATTTTTATTCGTCGTTGATATTTGACTTACATTTAAAACGAAAATTAAAAATATAAATGTGTTTAACCCAGAAAAGTTTTCTAAGATTAGTTTAGAAAATCTAATAAAACTCAACTCGTAACTTAACTCAAGGTGTGGAAAAGTTTATTTTTTTAAATTGCGTTTGTGACTACGGACTAAACTACTTATTAAGTAGTAAAGAAAATTCTCTTGCCGTGGAAGTGTTGAAAATACATTACGTAATTATATTTCAAATTGTTTACGCTATTACAAAGGTTTAATGGAACCGATTGTATTTTGCTTTATAATCTAAATAATAGTATTCCGTTTATTTAATGTTGTTGATAAATAGGTACTAAGTACTATGTGTAGTTTAAACTATGCTTTTTGTAAGTTTATCTTTTATGACTTTTTTTTTTTTTGCTGTAGAAATGTTTGTTTCTCCTTTGTCGCACCACAAAACAATCCTGCCATGTTTAGCCCAATGGTCGACTGGTAGAGAATATGTGGACTTAATGTCGTACCCATTAAGTCCACTGTAGTACGATTGATAAATCAGTGCCAAAAAGTTTAAATAAATAAACTAGATACGTTTCACTAAAAGGCAATATTTACAAATCGCGACATATGAACTATCTGGCAGTGCAGTCGAGAATAGTGTCGTAATGGAGCGACTGCCAGCTCGGTGAAAAAGAAACACGACGGGACCCAATCAATCTACATTTACAATCATGTGAGTATCGACCCAGCCGTCTACGCTGACTAACTGTTCTTGATACTTTATTAATCTGGCGTTTTAAACTCACTTGTTACATTTTTCACTTGTGCACTATATTTGGTATGCTCGGTTTGCAAATTTATTTTAGGCCGAAACAACCGTATACTAATTCATGAAATGAAAATTAATATTGTTTCAATAAAGGGTACCCGTGTACTGTGATATTGTTAAGTAATTAATCTGTTTAAATCCCAGTCCCCACTAATATTATAAATGCGAAAGTTTGTGAAGATGTTTGGACGTTTGTGACTCAATCACGCCTAAACGGCTGAATAGATTTGGGTGGAATTTTGCACACATATAAAATAAGGTCTGGATTAACATAAAGGATTCTTTTTATTCCGGTTCAATGTTCCTGTGGGGTATATGTGATATACCAAACATCCCGTACCTTACGCAAACGAAGTCGCGGGCACAGCTAGTATTTTATAAGATTGTTCTTGCCAGTGTCTAATGGAAACTTTCCTGTCTCATTTTTTGGACAAACCCTTACTTAAACTAAGCAGGGGTTCGAGTAATACTTCATTACACAACACTTCATTCATGCTAATAATTTACTTTTTTTGTTATAGGACCTTGTGAAAATGAAATAATTGATTCGGTAATACTACTGTACTGGGTTCTACTTCTACGATCTCCGTATTAACATACCTACGCACTACGAGCAGAAACTCTTATTTTTTCATCTTGTGACTGAGAGCTTTCTTTGTTATGCAATAAGTCTTGGAAAGTAACAACGATTGTTTTTTATTAAATAAAAATATAATATTTAGGCTACGGTCTACGCGGAAATAACCGCTTTAGTCAAATTTTTGACAGGCCATCTTAAAGTTACGCATAGGAATATTTTACATCGAATAGCAAAAAGGATCAAGACGCATAAGCTGTAGTATCAGAGATCGTCAATCGAATCGTTGCTCCGTCGAATAGTTTAGAAAGACTTCATTTGATATACGCTGAGGGTAAGTTCAATAAGGGACATTGCACGAATTCTATACCGTCTGCCCTCTTATTGACATAAATATATTCGTACACATTTCATCTCGTTACAATAAATCAATTATTCCATAAAGTGCTCACCACTCAGACGAAGACCACTAATGTAACTAATACTAATCTGGTTATGGATATTAGGTATACTCATATCATAAGTAGGTAATTGAATTACGGTTATGTTCGCAGTTTTAAAAAATTATGCTTATATTCTCTTTAATTTTATAAAGATGATAGCTTCATTTTGGAGACCGACGAATTTGATTAAAAATCAAATTATTAGTGGCAAAATGATTGTTATCAATTTATTAGTGGCAAAAAACAAACTTTCGTTATCTTTGATATGAATCATTTTTAACACTCTAGTTTTTTAATGTTTAAATGGCGTATAGTGAAGACCTAAGTTAACTAAAACCGTGTTGCTAAATTCGAAAACAGTTTCGCACACACAAATTTCTAAATTCTCTTTTAATTTTCTTTCCTTCATACTCACTGCCAAAATGTCCTCCACAAAAAATACACATAGATATAAGTTAAGTATTCTTTAGTTCTATGAGATAGGACGTGACTGGTGCCTAAAATGAGTGTAAAAAAATCTGTGCCATAGGCTTCTATAAACCCATTTAAGGCACCAGGTACACCATAATATTAGCGTAATACCTATGTGTCAAAACTAAGTATTAATGTAATTGTGTGCGAAAATAAATAAATATTGTATCGAATTGTAAAAAAACTTATTGGACCTGCTGTAGGTATGAATTTTAAATAAACTTGTTATCTGCTGTAATAATTTAAGTATTACAAAAAGACACTTTCATGCCCAAAGTGTTATTTTCAAAGTAATAACAACCGCAAATTGGCAGTAAACGACTCTATACACTACAAAACATTCTATGATGTCGGTTCGAACAATCAAAGTCAAATGATACGGAATACCTTAAAAGCCCTGAATGGACAGCTCTAAATAATTGACTCAAATGCGAGGAAATGAAATGAAATACAGGGAATAGCAGATATGATAATAATGGCAACACTTAACGCTTTAACGGCTACAAAGAAATCAAATGATGAGGCTATAAAAAGGGCTTCTTTGATTGCATGGTTTATGCCAATCAATAAACGAATGACCTAAGAAAAAATACTGAGGGTATTTTAATTGCTAAAAATCACTAACGTCGACTTTATATTGGCGTCGATGCTAATGATCAATCATTGAATAAGTAAACTTAACAACATTAAAGTGTAATTTTTTTAGAAAAAAGCTTTTATGAAGGTAAAGACTAATGGCCTTACTACAAAAAGATAGGCAAGTGTTAAACACCTGTCTAAAGATTAGTCAACAAATTTGAAATGTTTGTAATATGTCTCGAATGTCTGATGTGTCAACATTTCGAATTGGTTGACTAATTTTAAGTGTTTAACCCTAGTCTATCTTTTTTGTAGTAAGGCCACAAATCTTGTGGTAAAAGTGGCGATATACCTTATCACAATAACAATACAATACACTTCAACGCAAAACTCATATACCTAAGTTAATATTTATCATTTTGTGATATTTTATTGCTTTTTAAATGATAATTTTGTTAATGTTGTTATACGTGGTTGTGGCAGGTAGTACAAGTCCTTACCCGAATGGTGGCCAAGAATAAAGAAAAAAAACCGGCATCGTCCTCCTGTTAGATGCGCGGGTGAAATCACGAGAATAAAGGAATCACGGAAATCGGCTGGATTAGATTAGAGGTAGAACAAGACCGTTGTACATGGCGCTCTAAAGTGTAGGCCGTAGGCTTAATATATGGCGTCAACATCCCTGAGGTTCTGGATTCGATCACCGGTCGGGTCAATGTAGAAAACGAACTTTTCTTAGTGAATTCATGCTGTGATTTCGCTCAGAGCGATCTTTTCGAGAAAAGACATAGGTTTATTTTAACATCGATAATCTAGACTCTAGCTGAAACTATTATTTTAGTTTGTATGAAGTATGGAGCAAGGCACACACAGCGACTCAACAGGCAACTGATGGTAAAAAGATATCCTAAGGCCTAGCAACGGCCTTTTGAAATTATCTTTATTTATTCATAACAAACAAGAATATTTGTATAAGCACCATGATAATTCTAAAGCACTTGAATTAAGATTTCTAGAATACTCAAAATTTTATAAGACCTGTAAGTACGTTTTCAAGTATCCACCGTTAAATTCTGTATAATTGAAGCCTTTATTAGAGAGTCGGAAAAGGAGGGATTCCCGGTAGTCTATAAGATTTTTTTCCTTTATTAGGTTAAGTAGTTTGCTCTTCCGTTGGCCACAAGTAATTCGGTAGGTAGCGTGGCAGACGACGCTGAAACTCGACGCCATCGCGCCATATCGTGAGGCCGCTAAGGACGGTGGCCATCTTTTAATAGATTTAGAGGACAAGAAGTACTAATTAAGTAAAAACTACAAAGGTTTTATTCAATTTAATTTTCATAAATGACAAAAATACCCTAAGAAATACGTATTTAAAAATCAAGTA
The DNA here is from genome assembly GCA_950371115.1 of Anania fuscalis. Classification (NCBI taxonomy): domain Eukaryota; kingdom Metazoa; phylum Arthropoda; class Insecta; order Lepidoptera; family Crambidae; genus Anania; species Anania fuscalis. The sequence goes on along the minus strand of OX493343.1, from coordinate 9,655,874 downwards.
GGTACCTTTGTTATGCTATATAAAAAGGTTTTTATGTGAAAAATGCTTAAGGTATAAATATTAATAATTTGAAAGGATATTCATGTTAAAACCATCTTTATAAATGTTTTTATAAAAAATACCTTACCTTACCTTTTCTTTTTTGAAGTGATTAGTGACGTGAGTGAATATTTTAATATCAACTGACTGTGAGTTAAGGAAAAGTTAAACGGAGCCAGTAGCTGGCGCCCGTCTCACTGTATGCCTGTGAACATGTTTTATATGCCAGTCTACCGCTAGCAGACATGTTTAGGAAAGCTTTTAGTCAGAAGTAAGTTAATTATTAAACGAATATACTTGTTTACTTAAGTAAAGCAATCGATTGGAAACAGACTTAATAAATTACGATGAACGATTTTAATGAAAATGTACTCAACTGAATTAATTGTTCTACAGAGTATGTAATACAGAATGAAAAGGTGCCCTTCGTAAAAATGCGGCTCAGTCAGTTTTGACTTCGCATACCTACTCGTATCGGTTACTACAACATTTTGATACCTAATAAAAAACGGGTCTGTCCTAAAAACATATGCCGTTGGGCTACCTTACTCTTTACCAACTGAAATTAACGACATCCCCTCTTATTAACCCTTCCTCAGCTCTATTTCGGGAACTACCTCCGTATAACGGTATTACAGGCTGGCTATAGTAATTCTCCTGATTTTACAGCAGAATCACCGGGCCGTTTTCGAAGATTTAAACGATTTGGTCTTGGCGATCGGTTAATTAGCATATTAATTTAAGTTCCTAACAAGCATCTTGAAATATTGTTGAAGTAAAATTAAATTTAGCTAAGTGCCCACTCGCACAAAATGAACCTTTGAATTTTTAGAGTATTTCAACGTCATAAACAGAAAATTTTCATTTCAGGAATGACAAAAATTATGAGTTATGAAAAAGTGTTCCGAGCATGGACGACCATAATTTTGATCAATACATTACGTTAATTATTTCTCTGTTATCCTCCCAAGATGGACCCCAAAGACAGACTTGCCGGAGAGAGGAAAAAATGCAAAATTTAATTAACAAAGTTATCTGGGAGCTAAAACACAAGTTTCCGAAGAAAAACGAGCGAACTGACACGTTAATTTGATTCTGTTGAATTACAACGGCTTGAGAGCGTGTGAAAGAGATCGTGGCGGGAATCTTAAGGAGCTGCTCTCAGAGCTATTTATTCAATTAAAACATATAAGAAGGTACGATCCTAGTCATGTTATACAGCACCATTATAAGCTGAGCTCTCACTGAAGGAACCGACTTTAAAAATAAAGTTCAACTTATGCTTATAATATCTTTTAACAATACTGTGCAATTGCTGGTCATTACCGCCCCAGAGGCGAGATGTTTCGACCTGTTAATTCAATAATAATAATTAATATTAATTGTCACAAACACGTTACAAAAAATAAAGAAGAAAAAACCTACGAAGTGCCAAATAGCTACCGCGACACCGATATTCTGCGGGGGCCCTGGCGGTAATGGGATAACTTAACATCATTATTATGTAAAACAGTAAAATAACGACGATAAATAACCTCTTCCAGAAACGTATGCATATTCATATCAGAAATGTAAGAGATCCAAATCGGTTAGTTTATAAGAGTAATCCAAAACTGGCTCATTATCGAAGACAATGCAATGCTATGTGTATTAAAATTTTTAACGCAATTCCAAGAGATATTAGGGATTTGCCGAATGTATTATTTAAACGCAGACTTAATATTTGGCTAAGAGACAAGAACTTTTATAAAATCAGTGACATCTTCATTAAAAATAATCACATTAGGACATAAATATTTTTTTTGACATTACAATGAATTGACTAGATAACAATATAACTTTTGGCATTATATTTGAGTAAAATTGACATTTAGTCGATTATATATTTTTTTTCTTCAATAAATGATGACCAGATGACATTATCTTAATTAAAATTTGCATGCCACATTATGGTAAAACATGTGCTCCTTCATCCATTAATATATTGTACCACCACTATAACCATGTTTTGAGCAAATAAATTTTCATTTCATTTCATTTCATTTCATAAATAATCATAAAATAAAATAAAATCAGATTAAAATATAAAAATCAGAATAGGGGTAAATTTATATGTATAATAATAAAAAAACGCGATAATAATACAATATAAAAAAAACATTTTCATTATAATAAAATTCGGAAAGAAAACAAAAAACATTCTGTATATTAACATTTACTAAAAATTTACAAAATATGAAATCGGACCGCGAAAATATCAATGACCTCCGAGCTCATTGACTACTAGTTTAGTGTTGGCGTAAGTACCTACAAGTAAACGTAAAGTGACTTCTTAGATCATTTTTATTTAAGTCCGTACGACTTACGTCCTAAATAAAAAGTTATGTAATATATTTGTTGCATCACTGGGAGGTGTGAAAAACTGAGATTTTAATTTTTTTTATTAGGTAGGCATTATTATTTGCATCCTTGCGCCTAAGCGCAAAACGGCAAGGAGCACTTTTGACCGCTGGTTATTAGTGCTGTCCGAAGTGTCACGAATTATGACCCGTATTACCCTCTTTCAAATAAGACATTTTGAGCCGGACGTAAGCCGTGCGTTTGCAGGACCGCACACTTAACTGTTGATATTGGGCTTAATTTTTCAACACAGTTGTCATACAATTTTTCGTGTGCGGTGGGGCAATCGCACGTTAGCCGTGCCTTTTCAAAGCGTCAAATTAAACGCACCTTTAGTCATGAGGTAGGGTACAACGAAAAACTTTTTGTAACAAGGTTTTTTATCTAAATACCTTAGGCATGTTATTGTAGAGCTGTGTGTGAGTGTGTTGTGTATGAATAACTAGTGCGTTGGTTATACTTGTCAAAATAAGTAAAACTCGAACAACTATCATCATAACCTTAAAGTTATGATGACGTGCTCGCGTGACTTTACAGTCACGATCTCAGATCATAAAGTCCTTAGATATCTCTCTCTAATCTATGGATCAAGTTCGCATTATCAGGCGATATCTCAATGAAAAACTCCATTTAATAATAAAAACGGCCGTTAGCACCGAAACGCGACATTATTGACTTAATTTATGTTCGCCAAACACAAAAAGTTAATGCCTAAACAATTAAACACGTAGCGAATGGAAAATAAGAGTCAACACAAAGGCAGCGCGAATAAATACGGAATGAAAGCAATGACCGCTGCGCAAACATTTTATATCGGTGTTATAGAGTATTAATTTAAAAAACACATCAGGTATAATCTGTTGCGGATGGATTTGACTTTTCAATTCAATTCAATTATTTTTTGTTTACATAGTACATACGGCCATAGTACATTTTGTTTACATAGTACGTACGGCCTGCATCCAGCGGTTATGATGAAAAAACCTGTTACTTATGATGAGGTTTTGCAAACGCAGAGAGCTGCTAATAGTCCTAATAACGTACATTACTTGAAAAATTGAAATATTACAATATAACTTCTATACCATAAGTTTGAGAGGAGAAGTAAGTAGGTATATGTACAAAAAGATATAAAGGTGAAGAAAGATTGATTAATTTTACTAACTAGTAAAAAAGAGATATCAAGTATTTTGATGATTATAATTATTGTTGCTTATTGCAAATTTTTTAGGTAAAAAGGGTGCCATAATTTTTCTATAGTGTGCCATAAAATCTACATGTTTCTCGTCTCCCTCCTAGCGCTTTTTGACGTTCATTTGACGGTCAAGCGTACCTTGACTATAGACTTAGCATTCGCTACGCTCTTAAAGACTGACAAAGCGTGGAAAAGAGACATCATATCCTTGCGGGCACCCTACAAGATAGAAAAGGACAGATGTCAATGTACCTATGTGACACAAAAAATATATCTAACTGACTATAAATGATTTCAATTTAAACGTCAAAATTAATTTTATTAAAATATAAAAAATTACAAACGGAAAACTTATTTAAATATTTCTGTAGACATGGGGTCCTGTTCAATTATAAATTGTGATGTGACAAGAAAATATAACCCTAATAAATACACATTTCACAGGTAAAAACATTTTTTAATGAAAATATTATGAAACAAATTTGTGTCTAATTTCTAATAATAATCGACAAGGAACTTAGATTTTACAGAAGAATATGAACTTTGTTTGTCGTGTGTTTGTGTATTTCGTAGTTAAAGGCATAATTACAATAAATATTAGGTAAAATAGTAAATTTCATGTTTACACTAGGGATTGAAGTAGCGGTGACGTCATAAGTATCGATAAAATATCGACAGCCATTTGTGGGATAGAAGATTTTTAGCGATTACTAAAAAAAGGTTTATGATGTTTGTTTACAAAAAAAAAACACTCCAATACTGTTATTTTGTGATTACATAATGAGCTTTTTGTTTTATTTTTAGTTGGACGACCCCCGTGGCCGAAAGGCGAGCATGCTGGACTTTAAATGGCGCCGCCATCTCTGAGGTTCTGGGTTCGATCCCCGGTCGGGTAAATGTAGAAAACGAACTTTTCTATATTGGCCCGGGTCTGGGTGTTGTGGTACCCTCGTTATTTCTAATTTCTTTAACACAATGGCTTTAGCTTCTTACCTTAGGATCAGAGCATTGTAGGTGATAAACAAACAAGTTTTAAACTCTAACAAAATTTTCTTTTAAAAAAATGTGCACCTTTGTCCCACCTGCAGGGCCCCCCTGGAAATATGTATATCTAGCTTGCCGACAAAGTAGTAGAACAATATATATATATTTTTTTTTAGGGTAGTTCCCATACATGTAACGTGAGCATATTTTTTTTTCATCGTCTACCACATCGTGTGTGGTATCGTTGAATAGGTCCTTTAAAATTACTTTAGGGTTACTTAAACTATTTTTTGATTTAGGGATACACACAACACGGAACACAGAACCACCTACTGTAAGTAGCATAATATTAACTCTGTGATAATAAGGAATAATATGTTGAAGTGAAGTTATGATATGAAATTGTTTTAAATAGGTTGCATATTTAATATTTGAGCAGACAACCTAGTAAAGGTTGGAGGAAGACGCTGGATGCAGGTTGCTTCCAACTGGCCGATCTAGGAGTCACTGGGGGAGGCCAATGTTACGCAGTGGACGTCCTGTGGCTGAAATGATGATGATGACATATTTAAAACGACCGTTTTCTTATTTTCCATTATATAAACTTGTTCATAATATTCAATTACTTATATTTCGATTTAATGCGAGTAAACTTGTTTTTTAGATTTCTCAGTTTCCAGACTGAAGTTTGCATAACAAAAATATGACCTTTTCTCGACTATATCTCTACTTTGCACATACAAGCCCAGAAAGCCCCGTATCCTTTCCGTAATACTGTTTTTCACCTCTATTTTGTTTAAAGATTAGGTTTAACTTTAGGTGCTTTAAGTTACGCGGCGATTGTGACTTGTGCCAAATCAATTTGATGCCGGTTGCAATTAAAAAAATTGTGGCTTGAACAACACTACTACACACACACATACGTGTCACATTTTTTGTATCATTTGCAATGAGCCTTTGTATATCTTGTACATTCTATATCTATGACCTTGACCATACCATGAGCATAGATACGACAAGTCAAAATCATCATCATCATTTTAGACATATGACGTCCACTGCTGAACATAGGCCACCACCGGTGACTTCCAGATTGGCCGGTTAGAAGCGGCCTGCATCCAGCGGCTACCTACAACCTTTACCAGGTAGTCTGTCTACCTTGTGGGTGTACGTCCCACGCTGTCAAATAAAATCAAATCAAATTATAGCACATTAGTTTGTAAATAACGTATAATATGATTGCAAAGTTAAATATTAGTGTGTTTTTAGTTTTCGGTTTATATTTCTTGTTCCAAATAAAATAAAATTAAGCACTAGCCATCAGAGCCCTAACCATGAACTTTTAAAACAATCACAAATCTGTCAAACATTATCATTTCTGTCAAATTTTGTATGAAATGACGTACCAAAATTGACAGATTTGACAACTTTGAGATTGTTTTAAGAGTTCATGGTTATGGCCCTGGGCCAAAAGAAACGATAATGTTTGACAGATTTGTGATTGTTTTAACAGTTCATGGTTAGAGCCCTGCCCCCTAACCATGAACTCTAAAAACAATCACAAAGTTGTCAAAAATGACAATTTTGGTACGTCATTTTATACAAACTTTGACAGAAATGATAATGTTTGACAGATTTGTGATTGTTTTAACAGTTCATGGTTAGGGCCCAGGGCCCTACCAAAATTGACAGATTTGACAACTTTGAGATTGTTTTAAGAGTTCATGGTTATGGCTCTGATCTCTGTAACCGATGACCAGAGAAACTTGATCCAAAAATATCTCTGCCCTTTTTAATTGATTGTAACCTCTCAATAAAATACAAACACGACTTTATCTATAAGCAAACCACGCACGACTGTTTATGGCAGATAACCGTTTGCCGCCTAGGATTTGATTATTTAATTCCCATAGATGCGTTCATGAGACGTTAGGCCCTTGCCCTGTGACTATAAAAATAAATTACAATGTTAAATTTTACACACCCCAACCGTGGGGGTGCAACGATTTGTTCCGGCAAGTCGTTCCTTTTTATTAACGGTGGTGTAGGGTATCTAATAATTGAAGTAAAACATTTGAAAGTCGGTGCATACATTTAACTTTTCCTGAGGGAATGAAAAGATCCTTAGTAAGTAAAACGATTCCATAGAAAACAATTATGAAAAATTGCGACCCATAATCATACACAAAAAATAATCAGAAAAGGGGACGACCTCCGTTACTGAGAGCTGAGCACGAAGAGTTGGCGTCGCTTTTTGTAAGGTTCAGGATTTAATTTCCAGCCATGTCATCAATGTATTTTTTTTCTTTATTGTCTATGTTCTGGGTATTCTGGTTCGTACTGTTGTTGTTGTTGTTTTGGAGTTCTATAACACCAGCTTTGGCTACTTATCTAAGAATCAGAGCAATGTAATGTGATGTTGTCCATTTTTATTAAAGTATGTTTTTTTATCGTATCGCTATCTATTCATTCGAAGAATACACCTTTGTTATTTCTAGACTTTAAAAACATTCCATAACATAGCACAGGTCAAATCCACTTACGATATAGGGTTAACAAAAGAATCATGTGACCCTTAGGAATCCCAAGTTCCACACCAAGGACCAGCGTCGAATGCCGCGTCCTTAACGTAGCTAACGGAACAACAAGACCAGAATCTTGAGACCCCTAAGACGATATTACATGACCCTTCATGCTTCTAAGAGTTCTTGAGGAAAGGGGACGGGGAAGGCCAAACTACTCTGGCATTGCCAGGTGTAAACGTAGTGTAGAATTTCACGAATAATTTCCACTTGTGACACCACTTCGCCCCCATTTGGTGGGAAAGGAGAATTTATTTCGAGAATGCAAAACATTATGAATTTTACAACGGTAGAGCGTTCCGGCTTCATTTTATTTTAAATTGGACGCAACGTCTCATTTATGTTCAAATTGTTCCTCGTAAACATTGAGTAGGTAACTAATTAACAGGAGGTATTAATTTGTAATTTTAGAAAGTTACAAATTGTTGAGACCTGTAAATTATGGCACTTATTACACTCATCCATTCCGAAAGGAATATTGTACCTTTAAGTAGACTCAGTGAGAATATTAATCAATTTATGGTAGGTATTTGTTTCGCTTCTTTGCGAAGTGTTATTATGACGCCCCGATTGGAGTAGTGACACAGTGATTCGCTTTACACAAAAAGGGCCCCAAGTTCCCTTCCCGGCTTGGTGAATTTAAAACAAAAAAAAATTAAGAGAATGGGTGTGCTCTCAGTCGCCCTTCAAAATCCAAATCCAAATCTAATACTTAGTAACACAAGAAAGTAAATTCCTGATTTACAGCCGAGAAAAAATGATGTGTTCCTTGGAAATACACATTTTTGTATATACAATTCTACAGTATCCGGAGCATTTCAATAACTGCTAATTCGCCCCCGAAAACATAATTTCCATAAATATATTTGAATACTCTACTGCTATAAGGCGTACTTCACATGTGTTCTGATTTCCAGAAAAAAGGGCACGAATCACCATAAGATTATTTATTTCGTTATAAATATAAACAACATTGTCATTGAAGGAGTAATAAAAATTATATTCTTATTGAATTGTTATTCCAAATAGATACTTACTGGGTTGTGTCAATCATAATAATTGTTTGGCATTAAGCTGAACTCAGAAGAATCCCTTTATATTTATGTCTTTATGCGAAGCCTTGCAATCAGGGTCCTTACCATGATCTCTACGCACTAAAATTCACTGTCAGACCCGAAACCAAACGAGAATGGCCCCGAATTGTGTAGATTGTGGAAACAATTTGTTATAATGTGTATATTTAAAAAAACAAATTGGCTCGAGGCTGGATGTGCTAGTAGGACACGCCCCTGGTAAAAATTTTTTTTGGTCGGGACCTCGACACACATCTTACTCCTCGTAGTATAAATGAAAAAGTGTGTAAGTATGGATGTATGGATGTCTGTTACTCTTTCACGCGAAAACTACTAAACGGATTTGGATGAAATTTTGCACACATATAGAATATCCCGTCCCACGTCCTGCGAGGATTCCGCTGAAAACCATCGTCGTTGTGGCTTTGGCTGTAACGACAAATGCTGACCTTTTTGAATCTCTTTTTTATGTTTATTTGATTCTGTTTGTGCTTGTGTGTCAAATAATTTTTTTCTCTTCTAATATGATCTGGATTAACATATACTTAGAACACTTGCTATCCCGGTTAAATGTAATATTTCCTATTGTTTTCAGTTGGTATATACAGATATTTTTATAGAAAATACAAAATGTAACATTTACATATTACCTCCTATGCTGAAAGTTGTAGAAGTAGGTACACCTTTAATTTTACAGCCAATAAATGAAATTGTCCAACACAATCAATAGACTACATACATAATATAAGGTGTTTCAAAAATATCTGCCACCGCTGCAAGATAGATGAAAGTATACTTATTAAGATTTTCCCCGGGCGTATTTTTATTAATAACTAAAATTAAGCTTTATTTTTTTTTAAAAACATCCACACCTGTGTAAATAGTGTAGGCTAGGGCTACAACAGGCTGAAAGGAGGCATTTTTTTCACTATCGTAATCTTTATAAGTAAACTTTCATCCATTGCAACGGCGGCGGATATTTTGAAACACCTTTTAAAATTGACATTGCTCTATTTACCCGACTGTACTGTCGAAGCCCAATTTATATTCCAATCATTAAAAATAAGTCCTACATCCAATCAAGAAATAGCTGATACTATAAAAAAACAAACTGTTAGATCAATTAAAAGGGTCTGAATTAGCATAATATCCTTTCTGTAAAACATCAGTTGAACCAGGCCGTAGCCCGCAGACGCTGAGTAATGGGAACGAGGAGCCATCGAGTGAGGGCCATTATGTCAAAAACAAACCGCCTCGTAGCCAATTCCCTCATGTTTGCTGAGGGCTGCTCTTATAAATATGCAAATTTTGTGCGGGTTTACACACGCCGACTTTTGCGGGACTGTGAGGCTAACGCATCTAAAATTATGGGACTTTACACCGGCGGATTTTTGAAGAGTTACGTCATCGATAAATTCTAAAAAATACAGCATATTGCCACTAGGTATGTACAGAATGTGGTTTCGAACAGTAGTATTTTTAAGGGGGTGTATTCGTTTATCAATACAAACAACCTTTTCTATGAGGTCGATATCAAAATCGCGAACCAATGTTAGTTTCTCCAAACAAACTGACGCTTTACCTCGATGATAATGCATGGAACAGCACACTTTTTTATGATTTCGATGTTGACCTCATAGTATTTCATTAACATCAACATTATGATAGCGTTCGCAAAGTTATTGAAATGAACATACCATAGTTTATTTGCTGCCAGGTAACTTTGGCAATAATTAAATAGAACACGCATCACTTAAGCACTTACAGTAAAAAGTAAAAAAATTCAACTACAAAACCTATTAGTACAATTGGACTCGGACTCGGATCCGTCATCTACTTCATCCATTCTCAAGACGCTCTTCTACTGAGGACGACGTTAGGAAATGAGCTGTGTTTTCATACAAGATGACTATACCCTATACTTAAGTGGACTGCTTCCTAGCCCCTAAAAAGACGATACGATTTCAAATTAAATCTGCCTTTACAAGTCGCATTATGTAAACTCGCCTTCATGCGTTCAGCGCTTTGCTCCAATAATATTTATAGAAATCCTGCGACCTTGAACCTTACATTATTGTACTGTTCAAACATACCTTTTACAACGATCCGTGGATGACGGGCGGTGCCTATGTTTGACAACCGACACAGTGGAATTTAGCTGATTCATTGTTCGGACCCAATCACCATAATGGTACTACACACCATATGATAATTCAGTATGTTCGTAATTTCGGTCTAAGACATAACATATGCTGCACTTTGATATCTGGTTGATAGTGAGTGGAACCTTTTCATTAAATTAAGCAAACGTTTATAACTTTACACACTTACAATTATTATCAGTGGACGTCCTGTGGCTGTAATGATGAATGAATGATGAAATGATTATAAATTTCGAAACTTGTCACATTGACTTTACCGAATAACCCTACCTACTAAGAGGGCCTGTAGTTTAGTGCACAAAACAACCGCCTCGCATAAATTGATTAATGAGGTAATATAAATTTATTTACATGTACTTTTCGATCGAAGTATCGCCTAATTGCTTCGCCAGCAATTGTTTTAATAGCACTCCCAGTAGACACTTCTGTACCTTCTGATAATGAATTACAACCGGTGTACCATTGTCATGTGGTTTTTCGGTCGACAATTATTATGAAATAGTTTTTATCGGGGGCAAGGTCCGACAGTGAATAACACTAAGAAAATAGAATCGTACCAACCCTATATCCATTTTGCAATCACCCTTAAGCATTTGTTAAGGAGTCGTGTAAATAATAATATGCCTTTACAAACTCTGAATATTGAAATAGATACGCCTGAAATGTTAAATTGTTATCCAAAGTAACGAACTAGTTCCATTGTAAAGTACTTTTCATAACTAACAAATTTGTATTGACGACCTCCGTGGCCGAGAGGCGAGCATGCCGGAGTTTGACTGGCGCCGCCATCTCTGAGGTTCCGGGTTCGATCCCCGGTCGGGTCAATGTAGAAATTGAACTTTTCTATATTGTCTCGGGTCTGGGTGTTGTGGTACCGTCGTTGTTTCTGATTTCTATAACACAAGTGATTTAGCTACTTTCCTTAGGATCAGAGCAATGTAGTTGGCCAATATTTATATTTAAAAAAATAAAATAAAAAAAAGATACGAGATACGATTTTATTTTATTTTTATTTTTTATTTATTAGCGATGCGAGATGCGTTAGCTTAATGATCGGATTCGGAGTTTCATCCTTCCTTTATTCGTGTATCGTGCGTGAGTTCACATGCAAGCACGTACCTACAGAACATATTTCTAAAATTTCAGAATCTACTTACGGATTTGTACACACTACCTGTTGGCTGCGACTTAGTTCGCTTCGTCTTTAGTTTATTCATAATATAATATTATAAATATGCGTGTATTATACATTATATAATCATTTAATACATGTGATTGGCAAACATATATGTAAGACCTTTTTGATAAAATAAAATAATATAATCCTCCCTCTTGAATCATTTTGTCTATAGATGAAAACCACTATGCATCCGTTACGGATAATAAACGTTGTAATCTTTCACAGACGGCGTGAAGCGACTTTGTTACATTATATACAATGACCACATCCCCAGCGATGATAAAAAAATATCGTGAGAAAACTTGCAATTTCAGATAACAATGAATGGGACTATGGTTCAAAATGGTCTGGTTCCCTTTTATACGGATGGCAATAACTAATAACTACTAAAAAGACAAAGGTAATAACTAGACTGGCTGTAACTCGGAAGTTCAACCATACCCCGACTACGAAATGGAGAAAACTCTAAAACAAAGATTATATTTATTAGGGATGCGCCGAATAGTGATTTCACCGAAAAACCGAATACTATTCGCTTTAACCTTTACCGAACCGGATATTCGGCCGAATTATTTTACCATTTCATTGTATTCCCGCGAAAATAGGTTCTAACATGTACACTACGCGTCGCTGCTGGTTGACTTGAGGGTTGAAATTAAATGTTTATTTAAAGTTTAAGGCCTTAACATCACCCAGGTATTCTAAAATTTTAATCTTGGATATGAGAACCAGAACACTTGTTACTTGGATCTAAATCTAAAAACAAAAAAAGCCATATGCTAGAAGAGGATTTAATAAAATCTTGATTTGAGTAATTTAGATTTTTTTGTAAACTCCCTTGGATTAAAACAAGCACAAAAAAGTGTCTATTTTTTATAAATTGCAAATTTTCTCTCAAACAGCACAAGCTATTTTGTTACTGTTTTCACACGAAACAAGATTGTGGAAATATACATGTTTTGAATTGAGAATTATATTTGAATATACTTTTCATTTGTATTAATTTTATGAAAAAATACATGATTTGTAGAGGTCATCCGCACGCGCATAATTGTATGGCCACGACACATCAAGGTCATTCAAGCGTATAAAGATGAAAAGAAGAAGAAGATGAAAAGGTGAAAAGATGCCGAATATGTCGAATACCGAATACCAAACGAATATTCGGCGCATCTCTAACAATTATCATTTACTAAAGCTGCTATAATATATCGTTAATCTCTAAGTACCTATCTATATAACTACAGCTATTTTGATGTACAGTAAAGGAAGGGGTCTCTTCTAATACCGGTTTTTTCAAACTTAAAAGAAGAGAGACATTGTAGTTATCAATAAAGATATTTTTTTTGCTAATCACTATTAATGAAAGTGATGTTTATGTTATGGTCCAACAGGAGTTATCCGACATATTTTCACAGGTAAAAGGGTACATAATATTAACAAATATTTAAAAAACACCTGTATCAAAATCCCTTTAAGAAACAAGCAAAATATTAAATATAGACGTAGCACAACATGAAAGCTTGTGTACAATGTTGTAGCACAATGTACTAGGATAATTTTATGAAAATAGTTCTGTAACTAGATATTTTTTCCAATAAAGATAGTGAGAGTCGCTTCTTTTTCATCCTATTCATCTAACAAAGGATGCAAATGTACACTAGGTAGATTAACTCGGGCAACGACAAAGTCTGACAGTAACCGCATTGTCTCAATCCCACAAAACGTCTACATAATTTTTTTGTTCAAACCAACCTCAACAATAGTGATGCTGCTTAGTTAATATCTATAACCTCGTAGTAACTCGAACAACGATTAACGATTTATGATGGTTTAATAATAATCAATAAGGCAACTTTCAAGAGTAGTTATTGTTTTAATTATTACCTATCAAACTAAGTATTTAGATATTGATATTATTACGACTGACATCGATTACGATCATGCTATTATAATGCAATTCGATTTTAGTTTCACCATTCTAAATATAAATTACTTTTGAATGACCAATAGGTTGTTTAACTTCCGGTTGATGAACCAGACAAAGTCGATGTGTATTTTTGTATTGTTGATAATAATCGTCATCATCATTATTTCAGCCACAGGACGTCCACTGCTGAACATAGGCCTCCCCCAGTGACTTCTAGATCGGCTGGTTGGAAGTGACTTGCATCCAGCGTCTTCGTGCAACCTTTACCTAGTCGTCTGTCCACCTTGTTGGTAGACGATCCACGCTGTGCTTGCCGGTACGTTGCCTCCATTCCTGCAGAACCTTTCTGCCCCATCGGCCGTCAGTTCTACGTGCTATTTGTAAGGTAGTGATACAATAAGCTTTTTCTAAAATTTTAGCGGAGATAATGACGTTGATAATAATAATGTTTATAAATTATTTCGATTCTAATAATGCCGTAATTTTCCGTTTTTCTTAAACTGAATTGAAATGATTGATACAAATCAGGTAGGTACTACGTTTTTCGTTGAGCTGATTTAGCATAATCGTCTCATCTTATGAATTATTTTCTCGATAGTTTTTTACCGACAGTTTGCCGTCACTATTCGGTAATGCTGTTGTTTTACAAAGGACAAGCGATAAACCTGTTCGGAGTCCGTGCTCTTATAAAAGATACAGTTCGCATCACGGCCGAACGGTCGCGATGTCACCCCCACTTTCCTTAATAAAGTAGGAATCGTAAAAAACCACTACAATCATCATAACTCGTGACGGCCGCTCACCACACTGCCTTTTAAAAATTAACGGCTTCTCACACGCCGAATGGCTCTGCCTACACTACAAGAAGCCTGGGTGTTGAGTTGGATTTTTAGATATCTCCGCTAAAATTTTAGAACAAGCTTATAGCACCACTTCCTTACAAATCTGTCAAATGCTTATGTCGATTATGTTAGTTACCGTGGCGTGGCGCATAAATTAGTCACTAGGATGTCAGGTTTAGGAATCCCATGGGATAAGTCAAGGCCGAAGCAGGCTACCAAGAGGTTTTTAGTTGGTAAACGTCTAAATACGGAATATCACATACTCCGCTGTTGTCTACACAGCTTTGAATGCCCTTATGCAAAAATAAGCCAATCAGCGATCACACACATGCTTAGAGCATTCTGAATTCTCTAAGCTCACATGTTATGAACGGTTTTACTTCAAACTATTTACAGAAAAAACAAAACAAGGTTGAAGTAAATTAAAAACCTCAAAGGTAAGTAACGTGTCAATCAAATGAGCCCGGTGAACATTACATAGGTATACATTCAAGTATAATTCGATTTGGTGAAGGGTAGTCGAACGAAAAGCATGGTCGATCTGTTTTAATGGTTTTTATTAATCATTTTTAGAGCTTTAGAGTGCAAGTTTGGTGTAGATTGTGTTCTTAAGTTTTGTGAAGTGATAGAGATGCAGAACTATTGAAATACGATTGTATTCAACACGCATCGAGTGTCAAGTGACTTGTCTCGTAGACAACTTGCTTTAGACCCGATGGCGTTTGAAACCTGCTTCTACGTGAAGAGTAGCCTTTAAGGATTCTTCAGAAATGGCAATAAAACACTGAACACCAGTGTTTTATTGTAAACAGTAATAAAAATATTACTCGACATTGGCAGAAATAATCCTCACACACATAGGTTTGGTGCCATAGAAAAAAAAAGTATAATTCGTATATAGCGAGCACTCTAGTACATAATACCTCAGCGATAGCGAGCGTATAGCTTGATGGCTATCAGTAACCACGGCACTCACAGTTAAAGTTAAAACTCTGTTTTCTGGAAATCGCACCCTTATCCTATCAAAGCGATTTAATTAAAAATGTATTTTTGTGCATGCACCATAAAATGAGTTTTTACGGAGGGGCAGTGGGCTGTTTTTAGAATTAGTGCCCGTGCGGTGTGAAGTGTGCCGTGATTTTTAATTCATTCTTTAAATTGCATTGAAATAAATGATGAAAACTGGACCCGAGATTGATTTGGGTAGAATGGTAACAAACCAATGATTGAAAAATGTATGTCAGCAAAGCTTGCACTAAAAATATTTATGGTACCCGCCCAATATCGTCAGACCAGCGAACTGACGGTTTGCTAAACTGTCCTTGTCTTTTGGTCACTATATTAATACCTTAGCCTACTAGCCGTCTTCCCCTTAAGATTACTTATACCTATCCCTAGTATTCAGCTAGGTCATGTACACGGGACCATTCAATGATATTTAATAAATAATAATCAGCCTACAGATTAGTAATATGGGTCAGTTGCTATGTTTATTTGTTACGTTGCCATAAGGCAAAATTATTTGCGTATACGAGTTGGTACTCTCATTTATTTTCATGTGTCTAAGTGTATACCGTGGAACACAGAGGTAGGGTATTTTATGTACCTAATATACACATTTACTAACACGGGAATCAATTATTATAAAAAAACACTTGTTCTCATTTTTTGATATGTATGCAAATGCAATGTTTATATTTACTTGTAAGTACTAGTGTTTAATTATGAAATAACATAAAAGTAAATTACAAAGCAAATTACTAGTTTCGGACTGAATTTTTTCGATAGTCATGATGGCATGGTCAATATGGCGATACGATATTTGCTACGACAATTCGTAGCGCTACGCTACAACGTA
The DNA here is from genome assembly GCA_950371115.1 of Anania fuscalis. Taxonomy (NCBI): domain Eukaryota; kingdom Metazoa; phylum Arthropoda; class Insecta; order Lepidoptera; family Crambidae; genus Anania; species Anania fuscalis. The sequence continues at coordinate 9,639,629 of OX493343.1, read as the reverse complement.
GTCATTTAACCAGTTTCATGCGGGTATAATTTTCACAACGCCAAAGTTGGACAAAATTTTCATTACATTTTCGGCCAAAAACTGAAGTGAAATTACGAAAGTCCCTACGGAAAATAAGCATTGTAAAAGCTATTTAGGAACTTGTTGCTAATGGGCAGTGGCACGCGGTGCTAATGCGTCTCAAAGAATATTTTTTGCAGGTGCGTCCGCTTTAAGTATGGTTTCATAGTTGTTGATGACGTTTTAATGTTTTAATCAGCGTATGGTATTTTAATTTTAATGATAACTAAACGAGTGTTCATGTAGCGAAATCATTTCCTTTTAAGTTATGAGAAAGAGCTCATACTTCATGGACTAAACGTCAAACTACTCGTATTTTTCTATTGTAATTACAGAGATAAATTCTGTAAAATCTACGTTTTTTTTTCAAAATATATTTAATGTACAGAAATAAACCTATTAGTTTTATTATAACTATAGATGTATGTCACATTTAAAAGTAGTGTTGTGATCACAATAATTTAGCTTTGCTGAAATTCCTGTAAACTGCTAAACAAAAACGAGGGCACATGACAGGGAGTACCTTCTATTTAAATTCTACAAATAACGAAGGGTCGCTGGTGACTGCCCTGCCCGTTTACCTGTTGTCCCGCGTTTAAACAGGAATGTAATACAATCCGAGTTATTTTCATTATTCACTTTCGCCACCTTAGTTCATTTTAGAATTGAGAACCAAATTATTCAGGTTATCTCTTAGCGACCTTCAATTAAAGTGTAGCAGATTTACAGGTTGCTAAATTGTAAGTCAATAAGGTGCTTTAAAATTGAAAGGATTCTCTAAATACCTTACCCTACTTATAACACCTACCTTTACTCGATTAGTATACTATCATCATCTGCACACCTTAAGAAGATGAAGATTTGTTTACGGGTAGGTTAAGTTATGATTAGGTACTTACAATTATATATATTTGATTTAATATAAAAGTGGCTATAAAAGTGCTAAAGAAAATGGCACATTTTGATTTCACCAGTGTCGTAGGTTCAGTTTAAATACATATAAAAGACAAAATCAGCGTCAAATATACCGTCGAGGGGTGGCATAATTTGCTTAGCTATCGCACTGTAGCGTAAATATTAAAATTCTAAAAACGTTATACCATCAATATCCAATAACTTTTTAAAAGCATTGAACAAATTAAGTACTTAGAATAACAAAATGCAAATCCATTTGTCAGGGCCCCAACAAAAGAAGATACTATTGAAATTATTCCACGATTCGGAATCCATTTACAGCAGCAGACTTCCAACATAGCAAAAATTGCACTCCATAGAGCAAATAAAAAGGCACGAAGTGTAGCTGTCATTGCGACAAAGTTCAGCTTTTATATCAAATGCGACCAAGAGAATAACCATTAAGCATTTCCTTTCGGTCTGCGTGCTATAAATGAATGAAAAACTCACTTCTGCAACTTCGCAGATACAATTGATAACTTGCCCGAAGGGAACTTTTTGCTCCAGTCCATTATTGACGTCCAAGTCGTAAGAGCCAGACTGAGATATCTTTAACCTCGGTTTTATGGTGCAACTTTTTGCTTTCAGAACTATCTAATAGCTTCTGAAGTTAAACAACAGAGATTACATAGTTCTGAGATGCAACGATTTTGAGCATATAAATAATCCAAGTCAACCTTATTGCACGCGATGCATCTTGCCGAAAACCTGAAAAGTCCAAAAAACGGGTACCCCACCCAAAATGAGTAAACGTTTTACATTTTTGCTTTTCACATTTGTTTTATTTAATGTGTGCGCGGAGAGGGATATTATGAGAACGCACACTTGAACTTAAAAACAATGCAAAAGGCACAACTTTTTAAAATTATTAAATAATATGTTTAAAGCGGGCTACCCGTTTTTGGCTTATCTTCACTACCAACTTATGGTGGTGTACTTGAGCAAGATTATCTATATCAGTATTACCGAATCTATTTCTACCGCCATACAGCTGTACCCGATAGCAAGTGTTTTATTCTATGTTTAAGCAGCCCAGTCAATTTATAAATACAAAGTTTTATTTAAATAAATAGAACTGTATTCTGGTCATCAGCCACGATATGTATTATTTAAAAAAATAGGTATACAAAATATTATTTACCATTTTTAAATAAAGTATTAGAACCTTAACGCGGTTACATTTAGAAGTAAATGTTACAGATGTTTGTATAATGAAACAAATTTATTACCTTTAGGCAAAGTTGTATAAGTTATGTTCATTAAAAATATCTTAAGGATAAAATAAAAGTTTTATAAAATGGAAAAAGCGCGAAACAGAGCGGGATAGGTTGACATATTATTATGCTCATAAGAATAGGTACTTTGGAGTTTTATAAAAGTCGTTGTTGCATATCTATCTCTGAATGAAAGTGACCAACACATGAGAATAGAGTACAACCCGTCCGATCTGAAACTCGACTGTTTCAATTAAAAATGAGACTGGGAAGTTGCCGGTCTGCTGGTCAACTTTTATTAGTTCGCGAAGCAGAAAAAGTAATCAACCCTGCGACTGCGATATATCGTGGCACTAACTCGAGATAAACTCTTAATTGTTTGATGTGACGCTCCGCGATACGTGCGACTGTCTCGTTGCCTTATATCTTTATAGTTATTGTGATTATTTATTGATGTATCGATTATGGATGTGAAAAAATCGTTTTTCGAACATAGCTTAGTCTCTTTGATGTTTTAAGTACTACGGAAAAGTTTTATCACAGGCTTTTTCTTAAAAGCTTTCTTTTATTAAGTCTTGTATGAGGAAAACATAGTTTACAAGTATCAGAGTTGTATCATCAATACAAATGAAGTCGTGAATGCAGCCAATCTATTTTTATCAAAAACGAGACAATGATCATAGCTTCTTATTAAACATACATAGAAAAAATATCTTTCCATTTCCACAGAAAACAATAATTTAAATGGAATGAATATTTTAGTATTTTGTTGTAGGAACCTAAATTTATCCCATTATGCAAAGTACTTACTCATGTGTAATTTCTAGGGCCTGAATTAATTAATCTCATTTGGACAAGTGATCAACTATAGGATAATTAACGGATTTGTGCGTAACACATTATATTAGAAATAATTAGATATTTTTTTTTTTATGTAACATTATTTTTAGGTTTGATTTTCAAGGTGCACTTATGATTAGAGTTGACTCCTTTTCTTTGAAAGTAGTTCCTTAATTTCGAAATTGTCACAAATTGTCCCGTAGCAGTAGTAGGGTAAACAAAACATATAATTGAGACATGTAAGAGTGCCTTAAATGGACAATTTTGGATTTAATTTTGACTCACTGTACATCAAAATTTTATGTTCTAATATAATTTTTTGGCTTATGCTAAAAACTTTGCTCATAAGGTAGCCTTAAACGAAACACGTACAAACCAGACCTGCCAACCAAATTCATAATTACATTCAATAATCAAAATTACATTGGCGAACACATGTGCTTAAATCATGCTAATTGATGGAACTAATGTGAAAACAGGACGACACACGGCATAAATGCAATTCTAAATACGGCATTATGCAATTGCCATAATAAATTTGTTCATTAATTATGCATGCAACATTTGTCGGAAACGTGATACGGCCTAGCACCGGCTATAAATATTACTTAATAAACTAATCGAATATTAAGCTGGTATAATGGACAGGCCAAATTTAGGTTAGAAAATTTGACTTTTCTTTCATTCTACTAATCCCACTATCCCACTAATATTGTAAATTCGAAAGTTTGTGAAGGTGTTTAGATGTTTGTAACTCAATCACGCGTAAGCTGCTGAACGGATGTGGATGAAATATTGCACGAAAATAAAATGTGATCTGGATTTTTTATCCCGGTTAAATGTTGCTGTGGGATATTTTCGTTATCTTTATTTGAACGTTTTGCGTTATGAATCATACCAAACATCCTGTAGTCCACACAAACGAAGTAGTATTATAAATTGCAAACGTTTGTAATATGGATGTTAGTTACTCTTTCAAGCAAAAACTACTGAACGGATTTGGATAAAATTTTGCTTACATATAGAATATGATTTGGATTAACATATAGGATACTTTTCCCGGTTAAAAGTTCCTGTGCGATGTATTGAATAAATATGTTATATGTATATGTATGTCCGATCATCCTTAATGGGTAAGTCTGATTATAACACAATATAGCGATTGTCATCTGAGGCATGACAGTGAGCTCATGAAACAGTCTTAATTCGACCTTGTTTATTTTTTTGTATAGAGTTTGACTTAAGACAACACTGCTTACATCCTGTTTAGAGTTCCTGTTTATAGGGGTGCCTATAACTTAATAGGACTGTATGACTGACGATTATGGGAGAATCGATCTTTATGAATATAAATTTTGCTATCCTAATCATCTAAAATTATAAACTTGAACACCAACTTACAGGTCGTACTATTAACTATTAATACCAGATTTCTTTGAAGCTTTTGTTAAATTACTAAAAAATAAATTCCACAAACTACAATAAACGGGTGGCTGCATTGAGCTACTGCCAATAATGCTATCAAGCGTCATAGCCAAGTGCTTTATAAAGATATCGGTATAATGAAAATTATTGCATTGTAGAAATGTAGAACTTTAGCTATTTGGCTACCAACCAACGTTCTATAGAGTACCAAAGAATAAAGGCGCAAGTACAATCATGCTATTTGGATTGGCTCCCTTTTCTGCTGCCATGGATGCCCTAATTTCTGCCTACAAAGGGATTGACTGTAAGAGGTAAAGGCGTTTTAGTATCTCATTCAACACATGACATGAGCCTTTTTTAAATAAGATTAGATCGATTACCATAAGACCTTTTAAAAAAATATGGAAACTTTTTTGATTTAAAGATCAACACTAATATCAATTGAGTTATCCATTTAAATAATTGAGGTTATTCCAATTTAAATAGGACTCAGTGACCAAACAACCTATATAATCACTCACGCGTAATCGTAGACAGAATAGGTACGCAATTACGACAACAAAAGACCGCAGAGAAATCTACTAGAAAAAACGCTTTCAGAATAAAGGCAAACAAAAAACGAAGCAAATGTACGAAAATGGGTCATCGAATGAAGTATTGCACGCGTCCAGCGTAAGTTGATCCGAGTTGACGTATGTTTGTGATAGTCATATGTGAGGGGTGTAGTTTTCGAGGGAGGTCCTGGGTTTCTGGTGATGCTCTGCCTGGTTGCAGCGACGTTCACGACACGATTCGCACGACCAGCCAGTGGTGCAATCGCAGCAATTGTTTTCTTTGTGATGGAACGCCAACGGACGCGCGCCGGTCGGTGAATCTCCTCGATTTTTAATTTAAAATTCGATATTGAGACTGTATTATTCAATAAACGACAATTTAACGCAAAAAAATAAAGAACAATACCTATTATTTTAACATATTTTTAACAGCTATGTATAAGTTAAGTTGTATGTAATTTTAACAAAAATATTACACAATACGGTCCACAACATAGTGGATACGCATACTTGTTTGCTACCTAAGTAACATAATTTTTCCAAGTGTCCTTTGTTAGATTTAAATTTAACCAACTAGATTTGACAACATAGGCGAGTTATATTATTAGCATTTTCAAATATTATGAGAACTCCAGGAGAATTCTTTTTTTATTTTTTTTTATTATGAACCTTCTTCACACCTAAGTAGATCGTATTAAAAATACTTTAAACTCTATGGTGCAATCACGCGTTGCATTGCAACTGGCATTAAGAAAACGTTTTACTTTTTCGGCGGCTTCTCCAGATGACGTTCTCGTCAATCACAAAAATAATCAATTTGACAAAATGACAGCATGAATAAAATCATAAAAATTACATGAAAAAAAACTCAGCAATGTCGCGAAATTCATTATAATGTGACTTTTACTGCAGCAATATTTAAATAATACAAATATTTCTGTGATATGCCGGGGCCGGATGTGAGGGCCAATGACAATGTCCTTGGCGAGATGTCTACAGAGCCCACGGCAACTGTGCACAGCGGCGGCGTAGAAACGAAGGCCGAAAGGAAGCTCACTGTGCTAGAAACTCATGGCTATGTTCTTGGTAGAACCATCGGATCAGGTTCCTATGCAACCGTTAAGGTAGGAATGCAGTTTGTTGACTGTTGCACTAGTGTAGCTGTCATGGCTGATTTCATTACTGCACAGTAAGCCTCCTATAGTTTAAGAGAAAAAAATATGTGTCAGAGTAAAAAAAATCATGTTTCCTTTTGATAGATTAGTAGGTATTCAACTTCGTACTGTTTTCTTTTCGCTATTCTTTAAACAATAAATAAGGCCATGCTACTCGTATTTGTACAATAATAATTATTTACCAGGGTACAAAATATATTTCCATTTAATTTATTATTTACTTATTTAAATCTGACAGATCTAACTAAAGTCATCAGCATTTTGTGGATGGTTTTATTATCGTTATTAAGTACATTCAGCATCACTTTCTTCCATTCCATTATTTTAGTTTTAGATAAACTTCCATTGTAAACTCTTTAAAAACTCTTCTAATAGTTTAGCTTTGTGTTACCAATATTATGTTGTTTTACTTAGTCACGCATCAAGAGTTAACATCAGGCGATTTCAGAGATTAAAGCAAATCATATTTGTACATGTACTTTAATTTTTGTCACTAGTTCACTACATCATACATATACTATTATAATATAATACACTAGCTGTTGCCCGCGACTTCGCACGCGTGATCTTTAGTCAATGTATCTCACAGGATCATTTATCGGAGACAAAAAGTATCCTATATGTTAATCCAGATCATATTCTATATGTATACAAAATTTCATCTAAATCCGTTCAGTAGTTTTGTCGTGAAAGAGTAACAAACATCCATCCATACTTACAAACTTTCGCATTTATAATATTAGTAGGATTGAATGACAGTTTTGTCTGTTATGTTTTTGAATAGGATTTTTTAAGATGCTTTACTGTAACTTGCTATACTACTTTCGGCCAGTAAACTCCTGAACTACTGCCAGGTCTACTACACCTACACTCCTACTAAGCTTACCGCTCATACCGTTACAAAATCGTTTCTTTGAAAACCAAAATCCTTGTAGCCGGGGGCATTGAATGATTTTGTGGACCTTGTAACCACGGTATTTAAAAAAGATATCATAGCATCTCATTCTTATAAACAAATTGATTATTCTATCATAAATAAATAAACAGGTGGCCACCAGTGACCGGCACAACTGTCAAGTAGCAATAAAAATCATAAGCAAGTTCCAGGCGCCGGGTGACTACCTGAAGAAGTTTCTACCAAGAGAAATTGAAGTTGTTAAAGGACTCAAACATGAAAATTTGATAAGATTCCTTCAAGCTATTGAAACTACACACAGGTGCTTTGATTGTTATTATTATACTGAAGTAGAATACTTGTATTATATTCCTGGTTCCTGTTTTCGATGTTACTATAGAAGTTATTGTAGCACTTGACAAAAAGAGCTAACTGTATCTAGAGGTCTTGCAGTGCGGGGCCTAGCATGGGATTTCGTTAAAACAGGATCCCATGCTGGTGGTATTTTCCAACCATCTTCTCTGTTGAAATTCGGGTGTCTTCTAATTTCAATTGCCTCCCGTAGCATGCGAGGGAGGCAATTGAAATACCACCAGCATGGGATCCTGTTTTAACGAAATCCCATGCTAGGCCCCGCACTGCAAGACCTCTAGATACAGTTAGCTCTTTTTGCGTAGATAGGAACACAAATTAATATTAACTGAGTGACGGTAGTTTATATTTTTCAAAATATTGTAAAGACGAATAACACCTTAGTCTACCTGTGACCACGAACGCTGTAAAGTGTTCGAAACGTCAGGTTAAATAAAATGTTAATAAATCGCGAAATAATCCGTAAAAGTAGTTTCATTTAAATGTATCGTGTTCGCGTAAATAAAAGACAACAGTATGATGTCAAAAGCCCTTCTCACGAGCTTTGACGCGCTCTATCATCGTTATTTTTAGGTTGATTGCCAAATAAAAATACGATTTTATTACTTTTAAAAATAATCTAACTAAATAGAATTTAATTTTCTTACTCCAGTCGTCATCCCCAATGTCTTAGTGAGAAAGATCTTAACTGAAGTCGCCCGTCCGTTGGGTTTCGCCGATTTGAGCCATTATTCGGAGCTGAGATACCGCATTTCAGTAGTTAAAATTACTTACCTGACCTATTTTCCACTGTCAGAGTATACATTGTAATGGAGTATGCTGAGAACGGCAGCCTGCTGGACATAATCCGCAAAGACCAGCATATCGACGAGATGCGCGGGCGACGCTGGTTCAAGCAACTCGTTGAGGCCGTCGACTACTGCCACGAACGAGGCGTTGTCCATCGGTAATGTCAAGTGTCTTATCGGTAGTTTGTCATTTTCTTAATTCTTGTAGTATCTGCTGTCTTACTTCGCATTCCTTACACACCCGGATTGGCTTCGCAAACTCATAGCTTCAACCACCCAACCTTTGCTTTTAGTCTTAAAACATTCTTTCAAGAATGATTTTCTTTATCCAGAGACATAAAATGCGAAAACCTGCTCATGGACCACGGCTTAAACATTAAACTGTCAGACTTCGGCTTCGCGAGGGGTCACATGAAACCAAAGAACGGGGTGTTCTCTCTAAGCGAAACATTCTGTGGAAGTTACGCGTACGCATCCCCGGAGATCCTCAAAGGTGTACCCTACAGACCCCAGGATTCCGACATCTGGAGTATGGGAGTGGTACTCTATGCGATTGTGTATGGACGACTGCCTTTCGACGATACCAACTACACACAGTTGTTGAAGGTAAATCTCATCTTGATAAAGATTTATATTATGAAATCCCTGAGCACACACACACACACACACATCACCAAGATTGCGACATCAGGAGTAATGGATGTGGTGCTTGGTGCAATTATGCATAGACGACTTACACTTTTGCGTCTGTTACCAAAACCCAAAATTGATGCAGACAAGCACCTAGTGGTGTCATTTATATTGAGTAGTATACATAAATAAATAAATAAATATAAATGTGTGTGTCATGAACCATGTTTTTTTATAGATAATGGTACGGAACCCTTCGTGCGCGAGTCTGACTCGCACTTGGCCGGTTTTTTTAAATCTATCCTTAATAACAAAAGGAGTTTGTTCTCAACAGCAAGTCCAAAACAAAGTGTCGTTCCCGCGCGAGCCGAAGGTCTCAACGGAATGTCGCAAGCTGATCACCAAGATCCTGGCACCGCTCAAAGTGCGTGTCAAGATACCGCAGATCCTCGCCGACCCCTGGCTCAACCCTAACCAAGCCCCCAAAGACGAAGAGGTGGACACAACACAGGTTAAACAGAAAAAGTTAAAATTAGGAAAAAACTATTTTATAACTAGCTTTTATAGCAATTTACTACAGTGCCAGCTGTGTAGGGTAAAGTAGCCAGTTCCTCATCGTGAACAATCAGCATAAACGATGTATATGTGTAAACTATGTGATCAGTGGTGGGCGTAGGTTTTATTTCGAGGTAGGCAGTAGGTATTAACCTAAGCGTTTATTGATGAATATCCGTTTTTTTCATCAATCATATTTGTAAGTACCTACTGCCTACCTCATTTCATTTACTAGGTAGGCACTGCCTAATTGCCTATAGGCACCGCACGCCCCTGTATGTGATTCAAGATTCAGCAATTTTCAGGATAATATGGTTGTTCTTATGCAATTCATTAAGTTTTCCAGGGAAAATGGGCCGAAATAGGAAACCTTGGATTTTTAATATCAAATTCGGTGCAGTTTACCCTGGACCGAATTTAAAATTAAAGGTCCAAAATATATTTTTCTTACTTCAGTCTGTTTCTTTATCAATGATCAGTTTCATTATGATAACTATAATATCTTAGAATCTGTAACCATTTATGTAAATGTTGTATACATTTGACGCTGGCTTTTTAGATAGTGACTACTTCTGAGTTTTATATTCATATACTATTACAACGTCGCGGGCTCCGACGCCTTACCTCTTTGTAGAAATATAGGAATATTTGTGTAAGCGCATCGCGCCGGTTACGCCCCAACCCGCCCTGATTGGTAATGCATTTTACTATGTTTTACTACAACCGATTAGATACAAATAGAAGCTTGCTTGCTTGATCCTAAACACGTACGGCCTTACTACAAAAAAGATAGACAAGCGTTGAACACTTGTCTAAAATTAATCAACCAATTTGAAATGTTGACACATCTGACATTCGAGACATATTACTAACAAACATTTCAAAATGGTTGACTTATCTGTAAACAGGTGTTCAACACGCGTCTATCTTTTTATAGTAAGGCCGCTATTGTCTTGATTGAACCCAAAACATAAATGAACGTAGGGCGTGGTTTGAAGTGAGTGGCAATGAGGTCCTTGCAAACGATTTTAACTTTAAGACGGGTCAGGCGTCGTAGCTCGCGATAGTACAAACTGACATATAAATCAGGGAAAAATACTCTATAATCACTTAATCAGTAATTGTTTTCGTCGAGTTTTTTGCATAGAGAGCTCAAAAAAAATTCCTTGTGTTAATATCTGACATTTGTGGGATCAGATCATACCATAGTGAAATTAGTTGTTCATTTCAAGTTTCAACTAAAAAGAATTACTTATCATCACAAAATGAAAATCTAATCATGTATCATACATGGATAATAATATTTAACCATGGATTCGTTTTTAGGGTTCCGTACCCAAAGGGTAAAACGGGTCCCTATTACTAAGGCTCCGCTGTCCGTCTGTCTGTCTGTCTGTCCGTCTGTCACCAGGCTGTTTCTCATGAACCCTTATAGTAGACAAGTAAAATTTTCACAGATGATGCCGCTATAACAACAAATACTGAAAACCCGAATAAAAAAGATATTTAAATGGGCTCCCATACAACATACGTGATTTTTTGTCGTTTTTATAGATAATGGTACGGAACCCTTCGTGCGCGAGTCGGACTCGCACTTTGCCGGGTTTTTTTTCTCATTGGTTCATACTTTACTCTACACGACTTTTATTAGTTCGTATTATTTTGTATTTTTTTCGTTATTTACTTGTAATATTGATGTTGAAGGACGTCACAAAAATTTCTATGGTCATTTTTATTAAGTCCACCTGCTCCTCTAGTTTGTCATTTCAAGGAAAAAAGGTACCAGCACCCTTATTCTTCTTTGGTGCAAAATTTATACATTTACGTATTTATTTCAGGAAAACGCCCAAATCAGCAAAGAAGAAATTAAAAGCGTGAACATCGGAACAGTAACAATTGATAGGAAACAGCTAGAAGAAGTGAAATGACCACCGCACAACAATGATTTTAAACCAATTATGATAGCCTTTAAATCACAAATAAAATAATCCAAAATCAGTTGTACATATTTATTTAAGGGGCCATATTTATTTACAGATCAGCTAGAGTACGTCTAATGACACATTGGAAGCGGCCATTTATCTGGTTGATCAAAGTGAAATGTCAAAATTAGCTCCAGAACGAGAAGAGATTCAGAGTGGCGTTTTTACAAAAAGCAAACAATACTGATAAAAAAAGTAAAATGCCACTAAAGCGTCCACGCCCCCGCGAGATAGCATTATACGACTAAAAGAGAAGCAAAATAATAACCAACATAATTCTACGCTGTAGTTTTAGGAATCGTCTCATTTTCGGAAACATCAAATCATGGCGCACGATCGGTTTTGCTTGGATTTATACTCATTTCGACTTAGTTTTACTAATGAAATTCTTCATTTTCTTATAAAAAACATTACATTATTTTAAAAGGAAACCATAGGTCATTGTGTGGTTTTTCAAATTTACAATTGTTGCTCGTGATAACAGAAAATCATTAATATTTAAATGGAAATTTCTAAAAGATTACGTTATTTTGAAGTAATTTTTCTGCTATATTAAAAAGAAAGTAAAAAAAGTGGTCAAGCCAGCTGCAAATACTACTCTGTCAAGAAAGTACCGGGAAAAGATTAATAATACACTCAATGTTAGTTATTCATCCAAATTTATTTTATCACCTTCAAAGTAGGTATGCTCCTTCAGAAGGGATACACTTACGCCAACGAATAATCCAATCATCAAAACATTTTTAAACGCTTTTCCCGGAATTGAGTTCAGTTCTCGCCGCGAATTCTCCTTTAGGTCTTCTACCGAATGAAAGAAGTCGGCTGGAGCCATATCTGGTGAATAAGGTGGCTGCTCGAGGGTATTTTTTGAGTTTTTGGTCAAAATGGCCTTGTGGGAAGGTGCATTATCGTAGTGCAAAATCCAAGAATTTTCATTCCACAAATCTGGCCTTTTTCGTCTAATTTGGTCTCTTAAACGCCGCATAACGCTTAAATAATACTCTTTTTTTATCGTTTGACTTCTGGCAAGAATTCTGAGTGCACAACACCGCGACAGTCAAAGAAAACAGTCAACATGACTTTGACTTTCGATCGAGTTTGTCGCGGTTTCTTCGGTTTCGGTTCAGTTGGAAGGCGCCACTCCGAAGCTTGTTGACTAGTTTGCATGTCAAACTCGAAAACCCACGTCTCGTCACCAGTAACATTGCGTTTTATGAATGTTGGGTCGGAATTGACTCGTTCTAGTATGTCCTCAGTGACTCTTTTGCGATTGAGTTTTTGGAGAAAATTCAGGTCTTTTAGGACTAGCCGAGCGGCAACATGTTTCATACCCAATTGATTATTTAAAATGGTACGAATCGACTCGTGTGACACAGAAAGTTTGACGGCTAGCTCTCTCAAACTTGAATGAGGATTTTCAGTCACTATTTCCTTCACTTTTGCGATGTTATCTTCAGTAGCAGACGTTGATGGCCTACCAGAGTGAAGCATATCTTCCATCACATCTCGACCGCTTTTGAACGCTTTGTACCACTCATAAACACGTGTTTTTGATAAAGTTGATTCACCGTAAGCCTTCTGTAACATTTTCAGAGACTCCGAGCACGAAACCCCATTGAAGATGCAAAATTTAAAAAGACAAACTCTTTGTTCGATGTTTTTGTCCATTATGAAATTCGCAATACACACTAGATATGGTATAACTAAAAACAATACTGTATTTAATCTAATTAACAGATGTAACTCAAACTCCGCGCCAAAATGGAAAACGGTTGTGCCAATCTAACAACAAAAAAAAATTGAATTTGGAACCATAAACAAATCATCAATTCCCGAAACTTTTTTGACAGAATGTAGACCATAATCGAATGTTCAGGGTAACTTGTACTTTCTTGTCACACGATGGTCAAACGTAACTCGAACGTAATTTTTCTAAAATAAGGGTAGTAAATATTGGTGATGTACCTTTATTATTGAAATAAAATGAAAAATCCCTTCTACCCAAATGCAAGAATAAGACCTGTTCTTTTATAATCAGGCGCAATCTTATTCCAATTATATTTCATGTCTTTACAGTCAGAAAACAAAATGTACGGAAATTAGACTTGCGAATGGGCCTCTTAAAGGTAAATTAAATTTTATTTAACATTTATTAGAACGACATGTTGTTTTTTTTATATTGGAAAACATCACATACATTGCTCTGATACTAAGGTAAGTAGCTAAAGCACTTGTGTTACTTATAGAAATCAGAAACAACGACGGTACCACAACACCCAGACCCGAGACAATATAGAAAAGAACCCGGAACCTCAGAGATGGCGGCGCCATTTAAAGTCCGGCGTGCTCGCCTCTCGGCTACGGAGGTCGTCAAGTAAGAAAGTAATGCAATGCTTATTGCTGTTTGATTCTATTTCTTACTATAACATCTAAAACTTCACATGATTTAAGGTAGATTCATATTACAATTGGATAGACGGTTTTTACTAAATTGTATTTTAGTAACAACCCTAGCACTTTAATGTTATCAAAGGAGTCCAGTGCCGGAGTTGTACATATGCAACCGCTTGTGACTCTCATAAGCGAACTCGTAATGATAATAGTGAGAGTACATCTGTTTTATTTGTTAAAAAAATATGAATGAATTAATTCATTGGGTATCCTAATTTATTTCATTGGGTATTGTGGCTGTGTTTGAATCGCAAAATGTCGAGTGCAGTGGAATTATTACGGGTTTTAGATGGTTACGAAGGACATGTAGAAGAATTTGTGACCGATAATGAGCTAGAAGTGCAGGAGGTATGTAGGTACACAAATTTACTACACATAATAATGTAAGTATTTACGTTTTGTTAGAATAAAGAAAATAGAATTGATATTTTTGAATATATAGAGAAAATAAACACATACCTGCATTTGCCATTTTGGAGACACGCAAAGCAATGTCCGTTAAAGCAATAGGAATTAAATGCTCTGTCATTGACCATAAATTAACTTTTTATTTAAACAGGAAAACTTTTGAAATGTTCTATTACCCTTTGTCATGCACAAATTGAACGTAAAAATCCCTATAGTTTGGGCAATAAAATCAATAACCGAAAATAATGTCACTTGTCCGCGCTATCTACGCTGTTGTATAACTCTAATTTATGAATTAAACTCTACCTTGGCTTTGGTAGTGTCTATGTACATGGTTATAGGTTATTTGACATGGGTAGTTTAATTTTATCACTTTTATGAGGGTAATGAATTAAAAAAAAAACGTGTAATTTTACCCTTAAAATCTAGTTTGCTGTAGGGATTGGTCCACAGCACTATAGTTGATCTTGAAAATACGCGATTGGCGCTAGGGGCACATTTTTTGCAGGATTGTCTGGCGGTTATCTATACCTTTCATCTACTCATGTGGTACTTGTAATAATATACAAATAGGTATACTACTATTACGATTACGACTCTAATTGCAATTTGTTATGCATGCAGCGCCATATATATATTAGTGAAAACTGATTGTACCGTACCGTACCGTATAACGGTATAGTAACACTTTAATAATAATCAATAATCTAATTGGTTATCATAATCAAAAACTCGTCTAACAATACAAATAAGTTTAATAATATGTAAGCACTTTCGGTTTTGTCTCTTTCGGTTTCGTCTCTTTCGGTTGCGTCTCTTTCGGTTTCGTATCATTCGGTTTTTTCTCGTCCGGTTTTGTCTCATTCGGTTTACTCCCA
This sequence comes from Anania fuscalis, assembly GCA_950371115.1. Taxonomy (NCBI): domain Eukaryota; kingdom Metazoa; phylum Arthropoda; class Insecta; order Lepidoptera; family Crambidae; genus Anania; species Anania fuscalis. Next base: position 9,624,448 of record OX493343.1, on the reverse strand, counting down.
TTCGGTTCTATCTCACTGGATTTATTCTCATTCGGTATCATCTCTTTCGATTTCGTACTCGGTTCCTTCTCGTTCGGTTTCATCTCAGTCGATTCCTTTTGTTTCGGACTTGGTTTCGGTTTCGGTTTCGGCTTCGGTTTCGGCCTCGGTCCTCCTGGTTCTTCTGGCGGCTCGCAAAATATTTCATCATCGTTGGTATCCGGTCGTTCTGCTATTTGATTCCGTGCTACTACAATGCACATTATTGATAAGATTCCCGTAAACAGGTATATCGCAGCAGCGAGCCAGCAGTTTAACGCAGTCTGTTGATCCACAGAAAATAAAAATATTAGGTATATATTATTGGATTACATTCATTGTTCGGATCCTACCTAAGGTAAGTAGGTAAATAATATTCGGATCCTAAGGTAAGTAGCTAATGTAGCGGCGGGACACAGATGTTCTAACCTTTTATTATATTGCCACCTCTCTGTACCTGTGATTTACAATAAATAAGTTTGATTAAAGCGCGTGTTGTAGAAATCAGAGACAACGAATGGTCTGCCCCTGTAGTGTTGGGTGGGATTGGATATTTTACTACAGGTAAATCGGTAAATCAACATTTGCTATATTAACATTTGTCTTGATAAAACTTGACTAAGCAAAATTTTGCCAAATGTTAATTGAACTAAATGAATTAAATGCGAAATGTACAGCTGCTAAAAATTTATTTGGAAAACGAAACTTAAGCGATAAGTCTTTGGGAAGTGAAATTTGACAAAAAATAATTTCTTAACTTCTATGTATTACTTTTAGCAAATTACTTTGCCAATATTGTGGAATACATATTTAAATTGAAAAAAAACAACTCGTCCATGCCGGGATTTAAAACCCTAATCTCCTGCTTAGCGCGTCTGTCTGTCTGTCCGTCCGTCTGTCCGTCTGTCCGTCTGTCCGTCTGTCCGTCTGTCCGTCTGTCCGTCTGTCCGTCTGTCCGTCTGTCCGTCTGTCCGTCTGTCCGTCTGTCCGTCTGTCCGTCTGTCCGTCTGTCCGTCTGTCCGTCTGTCCGTCTGTCCGTCTGTCCGTCTGTCCGTCTGTCCGTCTGTCCGTCTGTCCGTCTGTCCGTCTGTCCGTCTGTCCGTCTGTCCGTCTGTCCGTCTGTCCGTCTGTCCGTCTGTCCGTCTGTCCGTCTGTCCGTCTGTCCGTCCGTCCGTCCGGATCAACATCGAAATTGAGTTTTTTTTAGCTGCTCCATAAACACTTACTTGCTTACCTCAATGATAATGTATCTCCATACATTATCATTATACGAGATCTGAAAACAAAATCTCGATTTCGATATTGCTCCAATAGGAAAAGTTTTTGAATATTATCAGGCGATCACGAGGTTTGAAGGAGTGTCCCATTCTTTTGTACACCCTGTATAATGAATCCCGGAAACGGCTTCAACAATTTTCATGAAATTTAGTATTGTCTACGCACGGGCATCGTACCGGACCAGACCGGGGACTGAACGAGGAGCGGCGAACGATAGCGAGCAACGTTCGGTTCGCAAGCGAACGCCGATGCTGGGCCGAACACTCACTACTCCTCTCCATTACACCAAAGTGAGCGGTCCCTGTTCTCTGCCTTTGTATTTTGGTTCCTAGTCGACTTGAATATTATATTTAATTTAAATACAGTCCGCTCTTTTATTCCTCCACCTGCTACCGAAGAACTAACAAGTATGGAGGGGGATTCGGGGGCGATAAATTTAACTAAGCCAGGTTTCATTTTTAGAAAAAAAAACCCAGCTAATAGTGTATAAAGTAGATTTAAAAAACTTGTCAGCGAGACACCTGAGGGATAAAAGTAAGTAGGTACTTTTTCTAAATATAATAATATGTTCTATAAGTCGTTGATAAGCAAGGTTAACTTACCATGTGGTATTGTGTTCTAGTCTTGTTGATAAACTCTTCATAACCTTCATAATCATGTGCAACAACATCTGCTATTAATGTAGTTGATTCAATTTTGTATAATACTCCCATGACGATCTAAATAGAAGTATATAATTTAAAAAAACTGATTAAAATAAATGAAACACTGGGACGAACCGTGGCGGGCAATCTAGTATTGTTTATGGAGCTAACTCATATTAATCTCTCAGTAACGCATTTAGGTCGGTTCGTACGCCTCTCCTGCGCAGCAGCTACACCTACGTATTTCCATCCTATTTCCTGACTCTGGGCGCGCGCAGATCGCGCTCGCTGTATTGGCCTTGCACGAGTTGCGCTAAAGGGAGTCGTTATGACAAGCGCCCGAGGGGCGCGCCCAGTAGCACAATTGACACGGAAAGTCCATAGATCGAAACGTCAAATAAGAGAAGAATACCATTTTAGGCCGCAATATTGTTTTTATATTAAAACGTTTTTATAGGAGCAGACTACCAAATAGTTCAATGGCATGGCAGTACAATGGAATAAATATTGGCCATAAATAATTAGTAGCAGAATACCAAATGTGTCAAAAAGTTACTATAAGATCCAATTAATATACAATAATGCATCTTTTAAATTAGCAGACTTGGGGCCCAAAGCGCTGCGTTTCCCGAGCGGACCGCGCCGCGCGGACGAAACCAACGTCATCATGTCATATGCACGTCAAACGCAATGACCACTACCTAGGAGGATCGCGCCTAGGACGCGCGGCGGTCGCGCATCGGGCGCGCGCCCGCTGCTAGACATAATCCGTTCCATACAACTTCATACAATTTAGCAAAGCGCCCGAAACGCAGCGCCCCGGGCGCTTGTCATTAACTACTCCCAAAGAGGCGCACCGAACAATTGCAGTAAAACAGCGCGTGTGCATTGCAGCTCGCGAGCAGTTAAGCACCCTAAGGGCTCAGGAGTTCAGGACTCATGCAGCGTGCCAGCGATGTCGCGCGACTTCGGTCGCACTTACTTGATAGAACTTGCATAACTAAACGGCTAAGTGGGGCATGCCCGCGACTAGCGACCAATGGTAATCACTAGATTGCACCGTGCGACCAAAGTCGCGCGATATTGCAAGCACGCTGCATGATACCTTATAAATAAAATACTAATAACTACTATCTCGGAAACTACTTAGTGATTTTTCACTTACATTTAGTATGAAATGACAAGACATCGATGCACGGTGTTGAGTACTGGGGCAAAGAGTGGGGATCGCTTTGCGCATCTTACGAGACGATCATCGTATCAGAGACGCTTGTCCGTGGAGCTATCAACCAATCACGGCCGGCGCCACGGTGGTGCAACGTTTAAACGCGGCGCGAAATCTTTTGCGCATCTTTCCCCCAGCGCTCAACTTTCATGCTACTAGTTTAACGTCTCTCTTTCGCATATTTATAATACGAGTAGTAGTAATAATAAAATAACGTATATAAGTACTAGACTTACTAATTGTATCACAGCCCAACCACTAAGCAGCAAGCAACAGATGCCAACATTCATTAAACTACCTACATTACACATTTTGATTGATTCCTAGCAAAACCTTAATATTTAATAAAACTTATAAACTCTATTTCGATGTAAATCTTGCTCTAACTGGGTTTATACTGTCACCAAAAAAGTATACACCTAGAGCTTTTGCCTTCTAAAATATGTCTTTGCTGTTTACCAAATTATCTGACATATTGATAAACATCAGATTTTTTTTAAAGACTGCTTATACTGGTGCATATAGGTTTTACTTGTTTCGTCTTTTCATGTAAATCGTCACACCACACATTCTTGTGGTAATTTAGGTAGTCTGACCCTCTACAAAACACGATATGGTATGATATGATATAGCGATTTATCGCATATTTCTTATCAATATATGAACTTTTATCGAAAAATCTAGCATAACCGTGATGTCGCCGGCACGGACATACTCACTGTTTTCGATAAAAGTTCAAGATGGCGGCTATGTTATCATGTTTTGAAAGTTGGGTGTCGATAAATCGCTATATCGTATCATATCATAGCGTGTTTTGATGCTCATGCTAGAGAGGCTGGAGTCAGGTGGTGCTAAGCATTAATGTTTATAGATTAGGAATATTAATTCAATGATCTCTTGCAAAACTAATTTCACCCAATAATTTTTAATAAGTAGTGCGTACTTCCACTCTGCAATGGAGGCTGTTGTGCCTAGGGTTATACAGCGGAGCCTTAGAGCATTCGTCGGTTGAAGAATGCTTTATGAGCGGAGCGTAGCGAGTCTACTTGTTCTGTGGGTTATACCCTCAGATCAGAGAAAGGCAAAGATATTTCACTATAAATACAAATACCTTTGGAGAAAGGACATTAATCTATATTATATGGTTATATACCATATACCATCCGTACTCTAAAATAGAGTAGTTACCTACTACTGTCCTCATTTTCATGGAGACATAGGTACTAACTACTAATCTACGACGCCGATACAACGATTTCTGGAGCGTTTTTAGTTAAAAAATTGTTGGGAATATGGAAAAAGTATATAATAAAAGTTATATAACATTTTATAAGCTTTCATCCCATCTTAGAACATAGTAATCACTACGTTTTTGAGATTTTGGTGAACGGTGACCTTAGAGCATTCAACCAACATGCTCTAAGACGGTGACCAATAAAGAAGCAGTTTTGACAACTTCAATTATTGACACTGACTGAAGCTTTGTAGTCCATTAGACTACAATGCTTGGCTGAAACAGTATTATTTGATCAGTGGCTGAAACATGGCTGAAACATATAATTTGAGATGTGTTCTCTAGTATGCCATATTATTTGATCAGTGTAGTACGCTAGTACATTATACCTCAATGGCGGGCGCACGATTAATTCGTACGGGGTTTTTCAGCCCCGTATCGCACTAGGAGGTAATTTCGGAGGTAAAATCGGTACGGGGTTCATTGGATCCCGTATATTTTTATAATATCAATGAGCTCCATATTTGACGAACAACACAAAATATTTATCGTAAACTATATATTATATTATTATATATATATTAACTAACTATATATTATTTTATTTATAGTAAACGATCACACTGCTGTAAACACCAGAATAGAATAGTATTTATTTGACACATAATAAATAGAAACATAAAAAAAAAGTATACAGTTGGACACAAAAAATAGAAGAAAGATAAAATCACAAACGAGGGGGTGCTAGACAAAGCACGGCTTCCTAGTGTAACCGCGTTACTAAAGCAAAGACGGTTGAGATGGCTTGGACACGTGCACCGCATGGAGGCTTCTCGGCTACCTAGGCAAATCCTTTTAGGACAAGTTGCATTTGCGAAGCGAAATGTAGGGAGACCCTTGTTAAGATTTAAGGACTGTGCAAAGCGAGACATGATCACGTTTAAGATCGATTGTGATAAGTGGGAAAGCTATGCCAATGACCGCGACGGATGGAAGAGACTACTTGCTGAGGGTTGCACATCACACGACAATGCATGGTTTGAGTCTCTCGCCGACAAGCGATTGAGACGGCATAGATCTGAAAGTGATGCTGCAACTCCAGCCAACACACAGTTTATATGCCGAGTGTGCGACCGTATTTGTCGTTCGCGTATAGGGCTCTACAGTCATGAACGACATTGCAATAGACGCTGATTGAATCATCTGTAAAGATGGATCAAGGCCCATGATGAATTGGTTATCATAATCAAAAACTGACACATAATAAATAGAAACATAAAAAAAAAGTATACAGTTGGACACAAAAAATAATGAACAAAGTAATAATGATAAAAAATCGTGCCATAAAGGACCCCCGCTCAGTATTAGTCGTGACCACTTAAGCCTGCCACGACATTGATATTCTTCGGGAGAGATACACCTCCCGCACCAGAGTGAACATACACAATAGTGTATGTTCCCCCAGTGCGGGACTAGAAATATCTAGTCCCGCACTGGGGGAAAGTCATGCACGGGGCTGATAGAGCCCCTTAACGCAGTGAACGTGGACTATCATAAGAAATTACATAAAGTTTGTTCAAGCTGTATCAGGAGGCATATTTTTAAGCATTCGCATTCAATTCGCATACGAAATCCCGAAAATCTTACACTACAATTTCGTAGATTTTTTTGTATTCGAATTGCGTATTGGAATCACGGTGAGATATAACCTAAATTAAAAACTATCCAACAATGAAACCCAAATTCATAAATGGTCAAGTATGTACCACTACAACTACATACACGAAGACAAAAAAAACTCATTCTTGGACTGTATTAATCCTAGAGGCCTAGAAAATTCGCATATTAATTTACAAGAATCGCATACGAACTCCTATTGAGGTATAATGTACTAGCGTACAACTCCTAGGAAATTGTAGGAATACAACTCTTAGGATTTCGTATGCAAATTGGAAATTTGGAATTCGAACGCTTTAAAAATACGCCTCCTGGATACTGTTATTTTTTGTAGGCAATGTACAGAAATGTATTCAGCAAGTTTTATTAGATGTAATTGATAGACGATAATGTGTAACTGTAATTATAGTTTTAGACATAGACGAAACACTACCTCATAGTCCTCATAGGTTAACACCGGGACCCAGATTTCATTATACTAAGATGCGTATAATGAGCAGCAGGATCGCTTCTTAAATTTTCGTTACGAGAAGAAAACTAAGGCGTTTTGCAGACGGGCGGTGCGAGCCGGGCCGGGCCGGTCTGCCCGTCGATGCCTACGGCTGCCCTCACCGTGAAATCAAAGCACTCCGCCGCGCCACCAGTGCTCGCCGGGCACCTGCGGCGCGGTATTTTTTTGCCCTCCGTGTGCATTGCTTGGTAGTATAGAATTCCCTTTGCGGTGAAATTGACCGGCCCGGCCCGTCACGCCGTCTGCAAAACGCCTAAGAGACAACACAAGCTACTATGATCTGGCAAACAAAGTAGACTTACGTATTTTAACCTGTATGCTCGGAAAGATAAAAAAAAGATAATTGAATAACAATGGACTCGCGCAAACATTTGTGCGCGACCCAAGCTTAGTGCTGCAACTTTTGTCTTCTCCTTATAGGTACAGTAATTGTACCTACTGCAATAATTATGCTGATACCCAATGAGATAGGGTAAAATTCACATATTTTAAATTCTTACCTGTGTGTGAGTAATACTTTATTAGTTAGCTTCTTTTTTAGGGTTCCGTACCCAAAGAGTAAAACGGGACCCTATTACTAAGGCTCAGCTGTCCGTCTGTATCTCATGAACTGTGATAGCTAGAGACTTGAAATTTTTACAGATGAAGTATTTCTGTTGCCGCTATAACAAAAAATACTAAAAAACAGAATACAATAAATATTTAAGGGGGCTCCCATACAACAAACGTGATTTTTTTTGCAGTTTTTATAGAAAATGGTACGGAACCCTTCGTGCGCGAGTCCGACTCGAACTTGGTCGGTTTTTTTCTTTTATTTTTTTATTATTTATTTATTATTCCACTGTTCAAATTCAACATTTCCTATTGAACCAACATTTGAATTTAAAAAAAAAACTATACAAACTTGTCAGATGTTCAGCAGTTTAGAATGTTTTTTTTTTGGGGAAAATATTTGTATGTTATCCAGGGACGTGCAGTGCATATAAGCAATTAGGCAGTGCCTACCTAGTAAATGAAATGACGTAGGCGGTAGGAACTTACAAATGGGTGTCATTGTCATCAATAAAACACTTAAGTATCTACTGCCTACCTCGAAATAAAACCAATGCCCTCCACTGGTTATATCCATAAAAAAGCTGCTGTATTTGAGCTGTAGAAACAACTCTTACAAGTAAATAAAATACCGACTTTTAGGTTACTTCAAAATAAAAACTGATATCCAACATTAATACATTTATTTCAAGAAAATCTAAGCATTCATAGGTTACCTACATTAATATTTACTTTATTTACAATTTATATTAAGAAACAATTTTGTTTGATACATTTCCATTTTTGCTGTAACAGTTAAATTCATGTAAAACTAGTGTCCACTCTTACATTAGTAAATGTATTTAGAATGATAAAAGTAATTGTTTTAATAAATCAAAAGGTTTGATGAACAGTAGCACTAAATACCTTTTCTTCATAAATTACATTAGTCTTACCATAATTATTTTAGTAGTTACAGACAAAAATTATTTAGTAAATAAGGTTTGTTTGTATGTACTTTTCAAAACATCTATTACCCCAGATATTACAGGTAACTATTCATATTTTAAGACCCAGGTAAGATTATATTTTACCGGGTATTTTAAGACAAGTAAGAACATTCCACACAATATCATAAGCAACCAAAATAGATATGTTATAAGAAAAAAAAGTTGATAAAAACTATTTCAGCACTCATCTTTAGCAGTTGGCAATCCTGCCACAATAAACTATTTTTCAATTAGATGTGTTCGTAAGATGGTTTTCAGTTTTTAATAGTTCACTTATTGTTCTCATCTCAAGACACATTAAAATAAATTAAAAATGGAATGGAATTACTCAACAGTAACATAACAATGCAACCATGCGATTTTGCTCCATTTACATGCTAACCGAGGAGCGGTTGTTCATCCAGAACTGGTGGCCGGAGACAACCAGTGTGACCACATATAGCAAGGCAGCAATCCAGCAGTTGTATGCATTCTGGAAACAAATGACAAACCTTGTTATGAATTTTTGTTAAATTCATTATTAAGTGATTGGAAGCTTCATGAGAACATGTGATATTTTACAGGGGACACTAATTACTATATAATTTTACATTTACACGAAATAAAAAACCTCCACTATTGAAACTCAATCACTCCATAACCTAGATACATTTTATATTTTCGAAAAATAATGTCTAATAGTAGGTGTCTCGTGATATACAAGAAGAACTCATGAAGAAGTAATCGTGAAACTTTATTAATTAAAATCCATTGACTGAGAATTAAATTGGAATCCTTCATAAATGACTCACCTGAGTATATCCATTTTCTACTTCTGCAATAAAATGGTCAATGTTGTGGGGGGTTCCTTCTAGAGGAAGGTCTTCAAGTAAAGCGACGGATCTAATGTAGTAGAAGACGCCCATCAGCGTCTATAAAATCACGAGATTCCAGTATCACGAACACACAATGTACGATTTAAGAAACAGTAAATATCGAGTTTAACTTACCAGCTGGATGATTCCCCATACACTCAATATGAGCCCGCATAGCGACAGCTTAGGGCCGCACAATTTACACACCATTTTATTGGTTTATTTGCTAGAAAATCCTGGTCTCTCAATATTTTATGATATCGACCACTGGCTGTAGCTGTCAGCTGGTGTCAAAAATGGAACCTCACTCACATGATCTGCTTTTTGTCTATGGCTAGACGAATGTTTAAAGTTTTAAAACTAAATAATAATAAAATAATAATAATAATTGAATTTGAAATATTAGTGAAGGTTTATAATTATTATAAAAGCATTTTAATTAATTTTAAAAATAATGAAATAGGCAGTGTTTCAAATATTTTATGACCCATCTTGAAACGAAACGCAGCAAAAATAATGATACCATCTTAAATAAAAATCCATAAAGCAGGGTACTTGATGTTTTGCTTGGAAAAAAGTAGGAAATATTATTTATTATTCTGCCTTTTATCTAAAATATACTAAAAGCACTATGTGACGCTGTAACGACGTGAAAGCTGTTTAGGTAAACTAGACCTCGCATCACTAAATATATTGTTTCTGTCATCAATTTGCCAAATAAACCCATCACCCAAACAAACCAGGTCTGCTATTATGCACAAATTTTGCCCAGCAGGAACTAGATAGAACCAACCAACCCTTCACTTGGATTGTTGTGTGATTATGGGTATGTAATCATAACCAATACTACTTTTTTTTATGTACTAGATGGTATTTTTATTTATTAGCGGGCTACATTTTTGTCAAGTAAAAAAAAAGAAAAAATTGAATGACACATTTTGTTAATCGTATGTCTCGTAACTATAAATAAATCGTATTTAATTTTGTTAATAATGGTGGATCGCTTAGGTAGGATTTGTTCTGTTTAATTCAAATATTAATCTATGTTTATTGTACTCGTAAAAATGTAATTTTTAAAACTGTACTTCTACTGATCATTGTCATTGTGTGTTCGTTCACTTTCTTTTGACGTCAGTGCGAAGTGCCGCAATTTTATTGAATTTATTTTAATTGTTGCAGTGAATAGTGAGGCAAATGCAAGGCGAATTGCTATGGTTGAAAACTGCTTCGGCAGTTCAGGGCAGGTAACAGATTTTCCACTAGTAATAGGTTGCGACTTTCCATCAAACAAATTGTGGCTTATCAACTGAAAAGCTTGCAAAGATAGCGTAGAGTATTCAGAACGATGGGTGGGATCACTCCACTGATATGTAGCAGTTATCAATGTGTAGTTTTTATTGATATTGTTATATTTGTGTTAGCATTGAACACTGTTACAAGTTGACCATGATAATTTTGTAGAAGAATAAATAGGTAAGATTGATTACCTAAAAGCTAGAATAATTAATTCCTTATTTAATTAAATCTTACTTTTCTTAGTCTGAAAATATTGTATACTAAGTATTCATTATTTATGTCTTTTAATCAAAGTAATTAAGTGTATGGGACCTTTGTGAAATTCACATTATATTAAAAGGATTGGACTAAAAAGGCATATGATAGCATTCAAAGTATGCCTTTGTCATGGATCTAGCCCTAGTAGACACATACTGCTAGTTTATACCCAAACTATTAAAAAGTATAATTAATCATCTATCACTTAATCAGCATAGTGATGTTGATTCCAATCACCAGTCCAATATTTGCCTTGAATTATTATATTTGTTAGAAAAAAATAGTATTGGTATTTGGTACTTGCTATCAATTATTTATTTATATTTTATTATCAGCCCACATCTCCCACTGCTGGACATCAGCCTTATCTAATACACACAGACCTCTCACATGGATCTCTGCTATTCTCTTCCATTTGCTGTCAGTATTTTTGTGTTTTTGTATGTCTCCCTAAGTCATAACAGGTTTTGTTGAAAACTTTCATAAAAAACAATAGTTAATTTTATAAGGCACAATTTTCATTTTCTATACTCTTAGTACTAAAACTTCAAAAGGCAAAATATTTTTTGATCTGGAGCTAACACCTAGAGGTTCTTGACTAATTTCAATAATTCTTTGCTATGTCACCTTCAGAATGGTCAAATGCTTACTTTGACTAACCCCTAGAAATGGATATTTCTAAGCTGTTGTGCGATAGCTCAAGCTAATTAGCTGAAATGAAATAATTATGTGAATTACTGTTCAGTTGTTTAAGTTTTGCTATATCTAATTAAAACACATGCAGGTGAAGCCCCCGACTAAGGCTACATATTAAATATTTTAAAATTTTTGTAAACATAACTCTAAATTTGTACTTAGCACTTTAGAAGACTAAAACTTAAAAAAAGTGTATAAATTCACTTTTTCCCTGATAGTAGGACTATATAGGACCTAAGGCACAGACTAATATTATGTGACCTAAGGAATAACAAACACTGACGCTCATCGCCTACTTCTACGCATGCACATGACCGAGTAAATGAATGATAGATGCTAGTGTTGCCAGTAACGATTCTTAAGTCTGTCGTAATTTTTTTCCGTTCGCAGTCGACTTTATATTAATTATGAAGCACTAATCGAAAATTTTTAAAAAACCGTATGCTACTCTCAATAATATCCGAATAGTAAATGAAACGAATAATACGTATATTGGGATATCCGAATACCAAGCCCTAGTAACAACACGACTAAAGGATATTTTTAGTTTGTAAAGACTGTTAAAATACTTTATTTTCAATTTTTTATTTACAGCCACTTGCAGAACAAGGACGTGTACTTGTGGGTGAGGGTGTCCTGACAAAGATGTGCCGCAAAAAACCTAAAGCAAGACAGTTCTTCCTCTTTAACGATATACTTGTTTATGGTAACATTGTTATCAACAAGAAGAAATACAACAAGCAACATGTAATACCATTGGAGGAAGTAAAGCTGGAATCATTAAAGGATGAAGGACGTAAGTTGATTACATTGTTAAATAAATCCAAACAAAATATTGTTAATGTAAGTACTTATCTAATTTTGTATAAAAATATGCACTCAACAACTTATTCATTGTCATGATCACGAATAAAGAAATGAACTCCTTGTGTACTGGACAAACCTGAGTCTAAATTGACCCAAACCGGGAAACCCTTTGCGTTCAAGCTGAATCACTACGCTACTACGTGTATCGGGTTATCAGAGAGAGTGAGAAGGAAATAAATTTGCACCTATATTTATACCTAATGTTCTAAATAATGAATGACAACAAATTAATAATATTTCCTCAATTTATTTTATTAGAAACCACAACATAAAACTGACATTGTAATATCATTGTCCTACTATATTGTGGAAAAAACTTATGTATTGGTAATAGGCAGTAGAAAAACTATGATTTATGAGTTTTTATGGCAAAAATATTTAGTTATGTCATTGAAATTAAAGAAGTGGATACAAAATAAGATAACTAAGTTCTTAATTTATTGGCAATATGATGACACATGAACTTCACCTCATTAATATGATCAAGACTTGAATGAAATATGAGATGAGTCATCTACTGACTCACTGACTAGTCCATTATCACTTATCACTCGTGGTTTTGTACTATAAAAGGCTTTCCACCCGGCAACTTCTTCTTGGCAGTAGTCACAATGTGCAATTGTGACTGAAATTAACTGCCTTTAAAGATATCCGGTTGGAGTGCTAAGCAAATTTAAGATTTATGCAAAACTAGCTGACCCGGCAAACTTAGTACCGCCTTACAGTTAATTAATTTTTCCGTCAGCTTTCCTAATGTTTTTAATATTTATTCTGCTATTTGGGGCGAAGACAAATCCAACAAATTATAAACCATGAAAATCGGTCCAGCCGTTCTTGAGTTGTATGTGTTGTAACAAAATCAACTTTGTTTTATATATTTTATATTATGTTATTAGATGTTCTCCATAACTTGGCGCAAATAGCGAAACTCCATTTTAGACGTTTTGAAAAGAACTGGTCCAACCGCACAAGAAAAAGTTTATAACAGCTGAGTAAGATGCGTTGGATAAAAATATTATTATGACAACACTATCAAATAAATCCTGCAAACGCATATCGCACGTCCAGCTCATTAGATCCAACCCATTGGCGATTTTCGAAATAACCTTACTTTAATTAATTCATATAAGAGAATACATTGCAATAGTCACCTACGATTTGAAAGGTTTTAACCTTTTCGAAAAATGTTGTCCCTTGTTTATCTATCATCAGTATCTAAGGCTGTGCGTTATCTATAACTCTTGTTCAGTCACATAGATGATATTCGAATCATTTGGCATCAAATAAAATTAATGTCATTGATTTGTTGTATTCTTTGGATGTTGCCTAACATTGACCTTTGGTCTGGCTTCTTTAATGAGATTAGTCATTTGCTTTTGCAAGTCAATTAGCAAAATAATTATAATTACATAATGTAATTTAGCTAATTCTAATTTACTATCTCGCAACACCTCAGATTTCGTTTGTTAAATTCAAAAAACTTAATAGATTTTTCCTGTGACCAGCCATAGAAAAGATAAATCACCACATTGCTCAAACGCGCTACCATGGTTTTTAATTTTTTTAAATATTTTTGGTGGAAGGGAGTTAGAGTTTTGGATAGGAATGGGCAAGGGTTTATTCTCCCTATCTGTTGGCGTGAGAGAAGTTCTACAAACTGAAGTTTGAGTTAGATTAGATAGGATTTCGCCACCTAGTGATGCTTAAGACTGATCTATCTGGAGTGCTATGCTAGTAGGTACTAGGTCACCTGAGGTAGTAGTGGGTTGGTGAGACGAGGTATGTTAGATTGATTGTAAGTCACTTTTAGGAAAATTGACAGCAGATAGACGTTTGACTCGACCCCCGTCATCTCGCTCCTATACCTAGTAAGGTGGCTAGCACGCACGCGCTTATCTAGTTGTGTTGTGCAACAAGTGCCTTAATAAATAATGTGTATGTTTTATATTTGTTTTAGAATACAGAAATGGCTGGCTGATATGCACGGCGTCCAAATCGTTTGCGGTGTACGCCGCCACGGCCACAGAGAAAGAAGAGTGGATGGCACATATAGAGAAATGTATAGAAGATTTGCTCAGAAAGAGTGAGTGCTTATTTAAATTACGACTATTATCAATACATATACTACGACAAAAGCTGGTGGAAATTAGTCATTTAAAAACAACTTCCAGAGATGGAACTAATAAAATTTTATTTCCTTAAAAAGTATCAATACCTACAGCTTTACTGTGTCAGATACGTTAATGAACAAAGATAAGCAAGATAGAGATGCTGTGTACTAGCTTAGTAAGCATGCTTCATCTTAGACTTCATGTCACCTACGACAAACGCTGAGTCGCAAACAAAATAACAGGATGGACGATATCAGCACACACTATACTTCATAATAGTTCATATTAATACATAAGTAGGGTGCTTTTTTATTGAGCTTCTGCATACTGATGGTGGTCAAAAATTCATTCGTTCGTCTTCTTTTGTTAGAATTAAACGCCGCTTTACTTGATATGTTACTAATGGTTTTTCTTTTGTATCAACCTGCTGGTGTAGTACAAAGTCAGCGGGTTTCAAATTCCGCAAGGAGAAAATGTTTGCGTGATAAGCTCTAACTTAAGCACATGAGTGATGGATGTCATATGTATCATAATCTATCATTTATCTAGTGAGCATATTAATACAAGTTGTAGATTGATGACCTCCGTAGCCGAGAGGCGAGCACGCCAGACTATATTATGGTGTCGCTATCTCTGAGGTTCCGGGTTCGATCCCCGGTCGGATCAATGTAGAAAAATAACTTTTCTATTTTGTCTCGGTATCGTCGTTGTTTCTGTATCGCAAGAATCCAGACCTCTGAATCAGAGCAATGCATGTAATGTTGTAAAAAAAAGGAAGATGATTGTGGAACAATTGATGTATTTATTATTTTGTGTCCAGGTGGCAAACAACCGCCATCAGAGCACGCAGCGGTGTGGGTCCCCGACAACGAGGCGTCCATCTGCATGCACTGTAAGAAGACACAGTTCACTGTCCTCAACAGGAGGGTAAGTACATCAAAATTAAAATTTAAAAAATCTAATTCATTTATTTCTGCAAATTGGCCATTAAAGGCACTTTTACACGTCCCAATAATATTTTTTTTCCCTACCACTGCTTCGGTGTGGGTGCAATTTGTGGGCTAGTGCCGAGAAGAAGCATCACTTGTTAACACCTTCATTTCAGCCGACCACCCGATCGGTGTAGTGCGGCAGAGATTTGCCTTAAACGGAAAGGGTCCCGTTTTCAAGTTAGAAAATAATCTCGTCTAAATGGACTCTGGTCTTGGACATATCATCATCATGTCCTCCACTCCGTTTTTTGTTACGGCGACTTCTATATTATTATGTTTAGCTGTTCTATATG
Organism: Anania fuscalis; assembly: GCA_950371115.1. NCBI lineage: Eukaryota > Metazoa > Arthropoda > Insecta > Lepidoptera > Crambidae > Anania > Anania fuscalis. The sequence goes on along the minus strand of OX493343.1, from coordinate 9,608,953 downwards.
ATGGGCTCTTATGTGACTTGCAAAGCCAGACTTAAGATCTGAAGATAAGATCGCAACGCGCAAAATAAGTATTCAAAATACATACATAGTCAAAATCAACTGTCTCATAACACAAGGATGTTAATTTCTTACCTCGAGATCTTTGACAGTTGGTTTGTTGTCTGAGGCATATTTATATCATAGTTATTAACTGTCTATGCCATCCGTAAGAAAATCGAATTCATGGTCCGTGTTAAATTTTTGGATAAATAACTTTATCGAAGTTGATAATTTAATGTGAGTGAATGTATCGAAATAGATTTTGTCGTCTGTAAAGGGAACAGAGAACGTGTTAAACTCGACTATTATTCACTATTTTGGAACTAGTTCATTCCACCTTAACGTCGGATCTGCCACGAAGTGGATTCCCTACAAAAAACTAATTAGAGTTAGACCATTAAATTAAATTTATTGACCATGAAATTCATTTACCCCTTATCGTCCATTGATATTCCATTATCAGGTCATGAGATGTCAGATGAGATAGTTGAAAATGTAGAAAATGATAGGACATCAGACAAAACAATATAACAATGTAAATATAAAATATCGCTTCTTTGTTGAGGAAAACTGGATTTTGTTTATATATTTTAATGATATACACATTTCTGTTGCTACCAGACATTCAATTTACATTATAAATTAATGACTAAGATGTGATATGATTTGATGACGTGTAATTTTGCTGTCGTCAGCCGTAAAGATTATGTCCATAGCTACAATATACTGAATATACAGTGTCATAATTAAATCAAAAGTGCGAGCTATCGCTTTGTTGACAAAAGTATTTTGGGCTATCATCGTCTTAGACTTAGGTTGTCGCATAATTATCAACCACGGTGTATCGTTATAGTATTCGTAATAGTAGCTTACGGTAAGAGTTGTTTTAACAATTGTTAATACTGCCTAATTACACAACTGCGCTATACTTTATAGACTGTATTTTTTTGTCTGTATGTTTCACTCTTTCCTAAATGTAAACATATTTTGTTGTTTTAATAAAAAAAAATACTTTTGGAGTGGTCTCGTGATAATTTAAGACATTAATTTTACCAGATTTGAGTCGAGACGATCATATTATAAAGATCATAACACAAAAATAGACAAATAAAGTTATTTTACTATAAAAAAAATGATATTAATTAAAAAGTAAAAAATATTTATTTTAAACATTATATTTAATTGTTTTTGAAATCCGTGCTAGGTGCCAGCAATGGAAAGTTTTGATATTTTCGTTCCCAGTAACTATTTTTAAATAACATTAATTTTGGACAAATCTAAAAAGTGCGAAACACCTTACAGCACCACTGCCGCAAATGCGGGTCCGTAGTATGCGGCCCGTGCTCGTCGAAGCGCTTCGTGCTGCGCGGGCAGAGCGAGAAGCCGCTGCGCGTGTGCCTGCAGTGCTACGACGAGCTCAATCGCGAGCGCGCGCGTCCGCCCAACCAGCCCGCCGCGCCCGCTGCTACGACGCCAGGTCAGTAGTGTACTAGTGCTACGGAGACCATACTCGTAGCACTCGACCCGCTACTACGGCACCGGCTACTGCTACGTCATGCACCCGTAGTATGCGGCGTCGTAAAACAACCAGCCAGTCACCCACGCCTCGCTGCTACGACTCCAGGTCAGTAGTCCTACCAAAACCATTTTTGTAGCAGTCGAGCCGTCACCCTGTAGTACGTACAGGTTCAATAGGACAAGCTCTACTGCACTGGCTGCTGCTACGTCAGGTAAGTATATTTGAGCAAGATCTTAGATCATAAAGAATTTATTACACAGGGCTAGTGTTATCGTCGTAGCACAATCAACTCACCATGCTTACAGCTACGCTATGTAATAGGTAGTGGGTGAGGCAGGCAATAAATGTACCAATACTCCGGAGACTGGTACACCGCGTACAACAATTGTAACATAATGAAGCTAGAACACACGTGCTATGCAACTGAGCTGTAGCTGACAAAATATTTAAACTTTATTGATGATGACAGTTTACGTTATCAATGTTCACTTTTTTGCAGTGAAACCGATGGGCGACAACGCGGGCTCAGGCGGCGACTCGTCCGCGGACGACGACAGCGACGACGACGACGATAGGCCGAGCGCCGAGGAGAAACACGACGAGGTGAGCTCATACACGATAACTACATATTGGTGTACAGGGTTATTTGAAAAACATCAACAGCCTCGCACGACTAGGTAACTAACATCATAAACACCAAGATATTTTGTTCTACGAGTTTTATCATAACTCAATATATTTATTAAAATGATTTTCCAAGCTTTTATTGTCTTTCTTTCTCGTCTTTTATTGTCTTATTGACTGTCGTGACATGACCTATGTTCCATTCGCACACAAAAGGCCACGCACGAGATGCGATGCGCACGCACAGATGAAAGATAAGAACATTCAGACGTAAAATTAAATAGAAATTTATTTTTATATGAAAGTAAAATGTGTCAAATGATCAAGTCGTAGAACATTAATTGCTGTCGTTTATGATGTCAGCTACCTAGTCTTGCGAGGTTGTTGATGTTTTTCAAATAACCCTGTATTGTACAAGGTTATCTCTGCTCGAAGTGCCAAAAACAAATAATGATGAAGAATATAATTGAAATTATTGTAATCAGTGCTGTTTTTTTTTATAAAAGGCTCCCCTTGCTAATTGACTACTTCGAATAATTACAACTAACAATTACTTTAAAATGGCACCTTATTTATGACATTAATTTACTTATGGTTTTCAATTATTTGTAAAAAATTACTTTTGGTGAATATTGACGTCATTGTTTGCTATTGCTATACTAATTAGCAGACGTGCTTCTGCGTGTGTCACAATTGGCAAGATATTTCAGACGATTTAGGTCCACTGTTAGACGTAGGTCATTTACAAGACTTACAGCGCCCAGCACTCCTGCATCGTTTAGACACATCGTCAGTCCATCAGGCCAGTAAACGTTTCATCGAACCTGGGTCAAGGGCTCGTCCTCTTTAATGCCTATCTGACATCAGCCACTAGCATTGTAGCTTTTTTGTTTGACAATTCACAATCATTAGTGACACGTTTGGCAGCAGGCATAGAAAACCTTGTACTGTTTTGTTTTTACAGTTCCCATTGAATATAACACCGAAATATGTTTAAAAATTATAGGGCATAGAAAGAAAAAGAAGAAACTGTTTAATAATAGAAATATGAATACTTTTTTTTTAAATAGAATTAGTAAAAAGTTATAGATTCTGAGTTGGCAATACCGGTCGTAATGTGCTTCAACTATTAACTAATTATTCGTGTTACACCAACGACTTTTTATTTCTAGGGTTTTACAAGTTATAATGGTGTCAAAAACGGATACGGAAATAAAGTCACAACTGTATAGTACAAAATGAGAATGTGTAAGTTTACAACTAGATGTGTTTCATCATGCTTCAGACACCGTATCCGATTTCTTTGGTTTTGTTTTTTGTGTTGTTTTACTCATTGCCATTTTTGTTATTTGGTTTGGATTTTCTCCCATGTTTAAAGGTTCAGTCAGTTAAATTTTTGATGTTTATATATTTCGTAACTATTTTTTTTGCGCTCGTTGCCTTCGAAAATTAGGTAGATTCTGAATTTACATTTTTATACCATCATTTTTTATTCTGGTTGTTAGTCGTTAGCTTTTGAAATAATCATTCACTAATCGTTTGGGTTTGTTGTTTTCCGACTCATCTATACAGGGTGCGGTTTTGATCAGTAGCCAAATTTGGCGATTGTTACAACTATTAACTACAAACAACCTTCACTAAGAGCCAACATCGAAATCATAAAAAATAGCTGCATTATCACCAGGTAGAGTCGTTAGTTTCTATGAAAAAAAACAAAAAATAGCTATTTTAAAGTTGACCCCATAAAAAGGTTTTGTATATTTTGTCATAATATATAAAATAAGGCTACTGATAAAAACTACAACCTGTATAAAATTACTTTAGTTTATAAGACGTTTTTTTACCATATTAGATCTAATTAATACAGGGTAACTAGTTGAATTGATCTACTGACACAGGTTACAGTTTGTTTATGTTTTTGATAACTTTTACTCTGGTGCAAACTTAGCTTTTACATTCATTTACTGCAAAGACATCTTTCGTGCAACCAATGATCCTGTATTATTTAATTACTTATAGTGATTTATGAAATACGCCTGAATGCTTCCCCTTTAATTTGGTAAACTATAAAATCTTGTAGGTACTTTCTTAGTGGCAGATCTGCAACAAAGGAAGTATGGGTTCAACATCAAAGCTCTAAAGATATTACTAACTGCTGTGTACATTATCGTCTACCTAGGAGGGCGTTCAAGTATTGTAGAGAGCTAATGCCGAATGTATTACCTGAATTTCCGTCTTAAGGTTTAGGTTACCACCTGAAACTCCATTTGAAGTTACCATAGCGTCACCATAGGGATAAACTTTCTAATACTCAATAAACTTTCAATATTTTCAGCCAAAGTTCTACAGTGACGGTGATAAGACTGAAGATACCAACAACCATTCGTCCAAGGAGACCAAGTGAGGCGCGCGCACCCGCTGTCCAAATACAGGTTTAATATAGGGATTGTATAACTATATACAAGTTTTTTTGATAATTTTTAGGCGTTACACAGTTTGTACACCGGTGGAGTGGACAAAGATCATGAATAAATGGAGGCAAGTACATAGAAATGCATATACAACATGACTGTGTTTTCATTTAGACTCATAAAGAATTATAAGCTTACAACTAATGTCAGGTCAATAAAAATGTTCTTATGTTGCTTTTGGATATCTTATCTCTTGGAATATTTGATTCCGTTCATCTTTGTACACTTCATTGATAGCACATACTGTATTTATTAATGTTCATATTATTTCTAACCAACACTCACCATGGATGCCTTCAAACTTTTTTTACTCTAGTTAGAAATGTGCTAGGTGAAAATCTACGATTTATAGTACTTTTTAACAACCTAACTTTGGACAGACTTCGCAATAGGATGCAACACCCCGTTTGGGTGGTGGTCTGCAGACAGCTTTAAATTCGCTCAAACGTAAACGGAGGGCTTTTGATTTTTTTCTTTTTGTCTAATTCAAGACCGACCATTTTGGCGTGACCCAGCGGCGGGCGCACGCGTATTTGCGTGTCTTGTCAAAGGTACAAAACATTTTGACCTCGGGCGTACTGCTGAGCGCTTTCTTCTTGAGGGCGTTTTACTTATCATCCGACTCGGTTTTGTTTATTATGCTGAGTGTTGTATGGGTAAGTTTCGTCCCACGCGCGTATATCACGCATCACAATGAAGGAGTCGACCACATATTATGTCACAGCCATAGAGAGGAGGGCGGCGGACAACCGAAACGTTTGCGTGACGTAAATGTGGATGGCCTCTTGTATGAGAAAAGGTTTGGGATTTCGCCGCTTGCGTGGTCTAATCCGCATGACACTAACAACACCCTGAGACACCAAAAGAAAAGAAAGCCTGACTTGTTGCCTAAGTACATTACGGCCGGTCCCGTAGATGTATCCGTTTTTCCCTTGGAATATAGCCTAAACACCAAGCACTAAGCGTCCAGCAATGCGACCGACCTTACGTGGTTTTATAGTTTTTACAAAAACAAAGCACAGACCCGCGTGGGTTTACGCCCAAAATGGCGGTCAGCTTATATAATATTTATTACTTGAACACCATCATGGTTCTAATCGATGTTCTAACATTATCATTTAGGCTTAGTTTTAATGTTATGTCAATACATATTTAATATTTACATGAGTTAGCATATTTTATTATAAACTTTATCATAGTTTCTATTTTGCTATTTCAATTGTTGAATATTGCGGATTGAATTACTTTACGAGTAAACTATCTTGGGAATGCAATATCATTTCAAAACTACCTAAACATCTGGTGCCAGTTTTATCTATTCTCATCTGTATCAATCATTAATTATTATGCGCTTTGCAGACGGCGGGGCGGGCCGGGCCAGTCTGTCCGCGAAGCAATAAAGACCGCGTCTGCCCGTCGATGTCCGCGGCTGCCCTCGCCGCGAACACAAAGCACACCGCCGCGCCGGTGTCCGCCGGGCACCTGCGGACACTGGCGGCGCGGTCTTTTTGTCCTCCGTGTGCGTTGGTAGTATAGGATTCCCTTTGCGCTATCCTTCGCGGACAAATTGACCGGCCCGGCCCGCCCCGCCGTCTGCAAAACGCCTTAGACGTCATCGAATCGATTTGAGTGTATAATTAAATAACAAAGAGTGTTATACTATTGAGTCAATTGCAAAATTTAATGCATTTAAAAACTATAAGCTTCAAAAGATTTTTCAGTAGCGTTATTATAACTTCCAAAACTGAATTATTATTATTGTTGTTTGAAATCCGGTCTTAAAGTTGTCACACACTCCCGGAAAGGAGCGGGCAACTTCGCTTCCTTTCTTGTCACATTAACGCACATGTTACACCAATAGCGCTCTCGCGTTGCTGGGATAAAATGATCAAGAAAGAGAGAGATCCGAAATAATATGTATTAGTGTGCAAATCATCACGAAAAGTAAATCTAAAATAGATTTTATATTAAATAAGCCGAGTAAATTAGAAAAGTCATCCAGATGTAGGCCAGCCTACAAAAGCCGTGATATTACATTTCCAAGTGGCTCTATTATTATTTGTAACAAAATGTAAACTAATGCTGAGTAAGCATTGTATATGTATATTAGAATTTTAGTTATAAGTGGTGCATAACGGCGATTTGTTTTGTACGAAACAAGAATTTTAATTTATAAGTATTTAATATAGGTAGCTTGTTTGCGGATCAATCTATAGTTTCCAGTCGGCACTTGATGTCTCGTTTTATTTATAAAATGATAAATTAACTTAGGCCTAAACTATAACACGTTACGACTACTGTTTCTGTTAATTTCCAAAATATTGCTAAGCGAAATACGTTAAGATATTGTTTAATTTTCAGTTGACAAATATACAATAATATTTTTAAAAGCTACGTTTTTTATTTTACCTGTCCTTTTAATTTTCAGACTCAATATTGCGAAAATAGTAGTAGAATAATAAAATACAAATAAATTTATTTCTATTCACGTTTATTTTATAATCTTTAACACAGTTATAGTCTAATAATAACATTTGCTCTAGTTTAGAAAATAACTGATATACATAATTTATATGAAAAAAAAATGTACATAATTTATGAAAATAATAGAAATCTGAGCAGTCCTTACGTACTATGCTTAGTTACCATTTTTGGTAATAATTTTAATAAATGTCTACACACAAAAAATCTGATTTTATTTTATTGTTTACAATAATAACTTACATTCATTGGAATATGGGGTCAATCAACTGAAACTTGACCTTGTAAAAGGACATTACAATTCGTAAACATTTAGTAGGCCTTCTACGTATTACAATTAATCTAAATGCATTTATCCGAAGCCCTTAGCACTAGGAGATTAACTAATATTCTTATTATGTAATACATGAACATTATCTCGACTAGAATGTATACGGTCACTTGTCCTTACATTAGATCCTAACAGGCGACAGTAAACACCATCAATAATTGGCGGCCTTGGAATCAAAGCTCAATTTTAACATGCACCATTTTATTAAAGTCAATTGTTTCCTTACGTAACTAATCTTGGCCGACGTTATACAACGGCAATCATATACGCTGTGTAGTTTTACAGCAACCTCATACAAATGTGCCATTTGACGTTGGTACTCATACTCAAGTTCTCGCATAGTTTCTTGAGTTTGAGTAAATCATCAGTAGTGTAGGTGTTAAAGATAACCTGACCTACCCATGACCGAGTGACCGACCATGTGCAAACGACATGAGTAAAAACAGGAACAGAAAGTTTAATCGCGCTGTGACAAGTATACCTATAAGCGGAGCGTAGCGAGTCTTACTTGTTCTGTGCCTATAACTAATACTGTAGTATACATGCAGCTGGCACCTGCGCGTGTGCGTAAGCACTAGCTGCCGGTCACGTACGCGCAATGGCTAAAAACCAGTTTTCACCGGCTCGGCCAGTGCACAAACTGAGGATCGCGCGGCTTAAGTTCCACATAATTAGTTCAGTTTGGAATTTAAAAAATTGTTTAAAAAAAAATAAACGATTAAAATTGTATTATGACTAGTTTTTATTTTACTTATCGTATCAATTTTGCAGGATCTTTAGAAGGTTTGCCTCTATTCTTTTCTTTACTCATGTGGTGCAAACCAAAGAAAATACAACCAATATTAACCACACTAATCAGCGCAGCTTGATCTGTCGCATACAGCGGGATGCATATCTGCGAGTTTATTAAGAGCTCTTATAACAGGCCTGGATTTTAATACTGCTTTAAAAGCTCATAGTAAGGACCATCGTTACCGCTGAACGTGACAATTGCCGCGGAATACACCCCGCTTCACGTATTTCTAATGATTTTGTTTAATTGTTTAAAAATAGGCCAGCTATTTTATCTTAATACCATGGCAGACATCTTTAGATAGATGGTTGTTTGTTGTAAGTTGCGCTGCATTGACTGGTAACGGTTGTCAACAGGGCAAGTATTATTCCTAGTTTAAATTATGTTTACATGTATTTAAATACATTGTCAACATATTTAACGTTGAATCGCTTCACTACGCGATATTGTATATGTTAAACATAATTTAATTTACTTGCAAATTATAATCCCTATATTATAAAAATTTAACCTCTAGTTGGCAACATTGGCTGCCAATTCGAACCATTGCCGAAGCGCGTCGCCCAGCACAGTGGGCAAAGCTGACATATCCCGCAGGATTAAGTAGAAAGGGAATGGGAAAGCGTCCAAGTAGGGAATAAACCCGGTAAGAGTGTTCGTAGCCGGGTCTAAGAGAGGCCGTCGGATGTCCATTATGGAGTCCTGGAAAATATCACAATAATACGTCACTATGAGGATTAATTTTCAAATAAATGTTTCAAAAAGATGGTTTTGTAAAGAATAAATTTGGCAAGAGTAACTGCAAAAAAATGGTCACTTGAAAATGGTCACTGTCGTAATTTTTACAAGTCACTTTCGCAGAACGGCATTCATTCACACATTTTTTCTACGTATTTTTGGTTTTGTTTAACGTACCGTACGTACGTAACGTAACGTATTAAAGAAAATGTATTTATTATGTGTAATGCCACACCTTAGTGACATTTTCGAAATAAGGTACAGTTTTTATAGTATTTTTAATGTAGATCCGATTCTATAACTCACCTTATTATCCGGATTATCAATGATGACATAAACGAGGAATATGCCCAGCTGCCTCGCCCTCCGCACCGCTTGCACCACCCTCGTTTCTCCCTCCGAGAATATCCCTCTCCCGTCGCTCACGATGACCAACAGTTTCGCGTTCACCGCGTCACTGCGGATCGTCTGTTCTTCGAATAGGACGTTGCAGAAGTCGAGCAACTGAGCCACTTTGGTCTTCGTCTGCTCAAAGCGGAGTTGCTCAAGGATCCTCGAGCCGGAATGTTCGGAGAACTGTTCCGTGAACGGGTGGAGGAGGTTCGGCTTCTCGCCGAAACTGAGAACTGCCAGGTCACCAGACTCGAGCAGGTTAAGAGCCTGTAACAAAATTTAGTTATTATTATTTTTGTCAGTATATAAAGTGGTGGCGACATTTAGAAACACTAATCTTATGACCATAAATAATTATATAGTGACATTGTTATGGCTAATGGTTAGTAATATTTTGTTGTTCTTAAAATGTTTATCTGCACGAACAATACTTAAATTGAAAAAATGTTTTATTTTGCTAAAAAACACATTCGAAAAAACATAATGGTGGACTCTTTATTGTAAGTGCTACAGCACATTTCTTAGAACGAGCCACTCTTCCTTAACAAACAGATGTAGTAATGAAAAAAAAACGTAATAATAGTACCTTAATTTAAGTTACAAAACAGTTGTCTAATAAATAATAAACCCTAATTTTCCAAACAAAACAGAGTTAAACTAAATATATTAAGATCTTACGGTGTGTGTGTGTGTGTGTATGTGCGTGCGTGTGTTTGTGTTCTTGTGTTAAATAAGAAACCACTTAAATGTGTTATACGAAAATCAAATATCATATCTAAGTAGGTTTTCTGTTTCGTTGTATTCTAATTCTTTTAACCAAGTAGTGAGATTCGTTTTACATTCCTGGCGAGGCATTGAATAAATGTCCAAAATCGTGTTAATTCGATATATAAGTATAGCTATGACATAAGTACATACTAAAATAAAAATAAAAAGTAAAGTATCAAATATTAAAATATCAGTGTAACGTAAACGATCGTCTTAGGCCTAAACTTACTTGCGACACAAGCGCCAGACTCTCGAAAGCGAGTTCCTTGCTCCTATTGTCGCTCATCGAGCTGGAGTCGTCGACGGCGATGGCGATCTTGTACTCGCGCTTGGCGGGCTTCGTGCGCCGCAGCCAGATGCGGTCCTTGCGGAAGTGCGACGCGATGTACGGGATGACGCGGCGCATGTTTATAGCGCGCCCGGTGCGGAAGTCACCTGGGCAAAAAAGATTTAATGTTGGTATAAAATCAATAGAAACTCTCGAGCCTTTTATGAACCATTTTTACATTAAAATTTGTTTTAAGGATTACTGTCGAGATTTTCCAATGTTTTTTTTAAATATTCATACTGTAGAAAGTACGAATGCATGGAAAAATACCCAGGTGGTTGTACGTAAAGGTTGCAGGAAGCTGCTAGATGCAGGCCGCCTTTAAACGGCATATCAGGAAGTCATAGGATAGGGCCTATGTTCAGCAGTGGAGGTCCTGCTTAAATAATGATGATGATGGCTTGTATGAAGTGCAGATGAGTTAAAAAGTAAAGTATTACCCGGTCTCCTAGACCACCCAGTACCAGGCCTAACCGCTCGCACAGCGCTACCTATAGTGCGATTTGTCACCAAAAGTTTGACAGCATTGCCATCGACAAAGTAGAAGAAGGAATAAAGCATTACCTGACTCTACAGAGCGGCACCAGTATTCCGAAAATACTGGCCACCAAAAATCTGACAGCGTTGCCATCAACACGAGAAAAAAAAGTAGTTTTTTTTAGCTTGCATGAGCGTGGCCAGTGTCAAGTTTAATAGTAAAGTATTACCCACCCTCCTAACCTGTCCCGTAGGTTCCAGCACAAGCCGCAGCCACGGTTCTGCTCCACTGACATCTATTGAACGCTCTTGGTAATCATTTAGCCTGTTTATTTCCTTCGATACAAGGAGAAGTAGCAATGTATTACCCACCTTCCTAGAGCGTCCCGTACGAGCCGCAGCCGCTCGCACATAGAGTCCTGCCACTGGCCGCGCCATACGCTGGCTTACTGCTCTACTGACATGTCTTCTGAACACTGTAGGAACTCATCAAGCCTGCTAACCGCCTTTTAGAACCAGAAGTAAAGCATTACCAGCCCTCCTAGACCGCCCTGTGGGTTCCAGCACCTACATACTAGTCACTTCTTTGTGACTTGCATGATGGTGGCCACCACCTGCAAGCGCAGCGTGGAAGTCAACCCACAAGGTGAACAGACGACCTAGTAAAGGTCATGACCTGGCATGAAGCCGTTGGATCCATGCCGCTTCCGACCTGCAACTCTGGAAATCATTGTGGGAGGCCTATGTTCAGCAATGGAAGTCCTATGATGATGATGGCTTGCATGAGCAGAGCTAGTGATGAGTTAAGTTAAGAAATAATGAATTACTAGCCATTTCTCCTAGACCACCCGCAGTCGCAGCCACTATACAGCGCCACCTATAGTGTGATTCGTCCCCAAGTTTGACAGCATTGCCATCAACGCGAGAAGAAGAAGTAGTAAAGTATTACCCGCCCGCCTAGAGCGCCCCGTAGGTTCCAGCACTAGCCGCAGCCGCTCGCACAGCGCGCGCGCGGCGCCGGCAGACTCCTGCCACAGGCCGCGCCACACACCGGCCGGGGTTTGCGTATGCGCAGGCCTACTGCTCAACCACTCACGGATGCTCATGTACCGCTCTACTGACATCTCTTCTAAGCATTGAAGAACTGATCAAGTCCGCTAACTGCCTTCAAAAACCAGGAGGAAAGTCTTACCAGCTTTTTTAGACCACCCAGTGGATTCCAGCACCTGCATACTAGTCACTTCTTTGTGGCTTGCATGATGATGGTCCCATACTGGCAAGTGCAGCGTAGAAGGTCCACCTACATTGTAGATCAAATACCTGGTAAAGGTCAGAACCTGGCAGGAAGCTGATGGATCTAGGCCGCTTCCAATCTGCGACTCTGGAAATCATTGAGGGAGGCCTATGTCTAGCAGTATGATGGCTTGCATGATAGTAGCCAGAGTAGAGTTAGAATCAAAGTAATTACCAGCTCTCAGGACCGTCCCAAGGGTTCCAGCACCAGCCACAGAAGCCACTCGCGGATACTACCGATATCTCTTCAGAAAGCCTAGCCTTTGAATTGCCATTGACCAGAGAAGAAGAAGTAAAGTATTACCCGCCCTCCTAGAACGGCCCGTAGGTTCCAGCACTAGCCGCAGCCGCTCGCACAGCGCGCGCGCGGCGCCGGCAGACTCCTGCCACAGGCCGCGCCACACGCCGGCCGGGGCTTGCGTATGCGCAGGCCCACTGCTCAACCACTCGCGGATGCTCATGTACTGCTCTACTGACATGTCTTCTGAACGCTCTTGGTAATAGTCGTCTAGCCTGTAGATTATTGGTAGATCTTAGCATCATCGATCAAAAAGAAACTGCCTCTACAGCCTAATACCTATCAATTAAAAAGACGCGAAAACGCAAAGAATCGCTGGTTGCGAATGCGTGCTATTGATCGCAAACAATCCCCAAAACGTGATGCAGTCGCAAAATCGCCCAGTCGGACTTCATAAGGTGTTTAACAGTTTTTAATAGTATGTGCTATCATCGTTCATAATCATATCATGTAATGTGATGTGATCATAGAAATTAGACATCTACGAGTACCAACAAAGATTGGAAATAAGTATAATTTATAACTGTGGTGTCTATTATATGACTATTTTGTAAATTTCTACATGATATAAAATATCGATTGATATAAATCAATCGATATTTTGACTTTGTTTTAAGCAAATTATAAGTGATATCATAATTATGTACTACCATCCAAAATCTATAGGGATATTGCGTTTTGACAACTCAGCTTAGTATGGGTTAATTAATTTCGAAGATTTCAAAATTGAAATGCCGTACCTACGTTAATTATATTGATAAAAAACTAAATTTATTTCTTGCCTAGTGTGGAAAGTGGTGTCTGTTCCCCTCGGCACACGCGTAGTGAGCACAGTGTCGCCTTCTACTTCGATGCCAGTCTCGCCAGTCGTCTCCTCGCCTCCGTCCTTTTTGTTAGCGGATTTGTCTTTTTCTTTATCAGTACCGCCTTTGACCTTTTCAGGCTTTAATTCTTCTGATTTCTCCACCTAAAAGAATTAAACGTTTAAAAATGTAGGGTCCCATTTTGATTGTTAATTTCATTAGTATTCTATAAGCTCATATGAAACCAATATTGACACCAAAATTGTAACAAAAAATCAGTTTTCTATAGTAAATAGGTAATAAGCAAGTCTGCTGTCCGTTGTCAAGGATGGTTGTAGAAAATTGACCTTTGGTCGAGTTTTTGTGTAGTTTATAGCTATGGAATCGATCGATCGATGACTAACATAATTCTTATCATCGTACCATAACATCTACATGAGATGATTTTAATGTATTGTTGATCTTTGTAGTCATCGTGTTTCGGACGCGCAGTTACAAAATAAAAGAACACTATTTTACCCATCTAAACCCTACCATGATAGCTAAACAGTACGTAAGCAGTGTTGATGTAATGACAGTCTTTACAGAAAAAAAGAGAAGTTATACTTCTACAAGAGGTCATGACAAATTCCAAATACGTTCACACGCATAACAAGGTTTTCTAAAGCCGTTTTCGTAAAATAAAAATTAGACTAGGTGATGTAATTAATGGGCGGGGCACATAGCACGTATATGACGGCCGATGGGGCAGTAAGGTTCTGGAAGGGAGGCCACGTACCGGCAAGCGCAGCATAGGACGTCCACCCACAAGGTAGACAGACGACTTGGTAAAGGTTGCAGGAAACCGCTGGATGCAGCCGGCCAAACTGGATGTCACTGGGGGAGGCTATCTTCAGCAGTGGACGTCCTGTGGCTGAAATGATGATGATGATGTAATGTAACTCACCTGCAATTCTTCATCATCGACGTCCATCGGGATCTCATCGTCCTGTTTCGCTTCTTCACCTTCCTCGTCTTCCTGTTGCAGAGTCGGCTGCTGGTCTGCCTGCTCTTTGGTGGCCGCGTCTATGGCCTTAGGAATTACATATAATTATTGCTTTCGCCGATAGGCATAATGTTTTTTTAATTTAAAATTAAGGTACAACGTATTGTCGACGTACGGACTCTTTACAAACGCACAAATATCAGTATATTTCTTCGGATAGTTAAACAAAACACATAATATAATTGTTAAATATTTGCTATAATCATAGAGGAAGAATTATACTCTATAATATTAATTTCTATGTTGAGGGTATACTACGTAGAAAATTATTGAACTACGCTGTACGAGTGTACGAGGCAGTTGACTTTTTTTCATGTGAAATATTTTCGATATTACTCGTAATACCTTTGTAAATCCAATAAAAAAAATATATCTCTTTATTAAAATTATCTACCTGTAAATCGTCCTTCTTAGCTTGTTTTACGTGCTGATACGCGTCGGCATCCTTGTCTTCGTCTTCTTGACCTTCACCACCGTCTTCCATCTCCTCGTCGCGCTCTACGTTAAGCGTGTGCATTTGCTTGTGTTTCTTTTCGTTTACGTTACCTGAATATAACCAAATGATACGTACTTATTTAATGCGAGAATCGCTAACTATCATTATCATTTCAGACATTGATGTCGTCTGCTGAATATAGGCTTTCCCCGATAACATTCAGACTGGCTGGTTGGAAGCAGTTTGCATACAGCGGCTTCCTGCAACCTTAACCAGGTCATCTACCTTGTGGGTAGACGTCCTACACTGCGCTCTCTTTCGTACAATCACTCATGTACACAGAAAACAACGTATACAAGGCGTGGAGATAAAGTATAAATAAATAGATACGACTGTAGTAACATTTTGATCGCTTTTTATAGTACAAGAGCGAGTGGTGACTGCAACAGTGGCTATTCTCAATTTCATTCTTTATTTAGGCAGGCTATACTCATTATTTTTGAAATAATATGACTAGATACAACCCAAATTGACAATCAGATCAATATTACACAAGGACACAATAAATATTTTTGTTGTAACTCTACCATTGCTTCGGTAAAATATTCTAGGCTAGCAGCAAAAAGAAGCACCGTAAGAAACTCGGCCTCTATTGTCAGCCTCTTTTATATGATCCACTCATGTAGATAAGTATCTAGCGTCTTTTATGCTTGTTCAATTATTTACCTAGTGTGCGATCCTGATCTGTCTTCCCCGGCTTGTTTTCATGCTTCTTCCGCTTTTCCTGCGCGCGGTCAGCCCGGCTGGCAGCCTGCTTCTCGCCACGATGCCCTCTCTCGCTCTGGTCCAGTTCCGAACGACCCATCGACTGCTTCTCTTCTCCGACTTGCTCTTGAGCTTGGTCCTTTACAAAACATTTATTGGATAACTCAAATATTGAAACTGGTTAAAATCGCTGAAATTTTTCGTTTGGTTTTGTCATGAGGTTCGCCTTTTATATGTAGTTTAAAAGGGCTGAACTTGATAATTGTTGTGTAGTCGCAAAAAACACAATAATTATCAAACGGATCAAAGGGAAACAGATTCCTTAACTAATTACATTAAAGATAAATAACACTTGAAAAAATCATCGACCTCAGGTGGGACTTGAACCCACGTCCCATCGCAAGCCGGGCGAGTGCTTTACCAACTAAGCTACCGAGGACGTCACGTGATGATGATAATTAAATTAGCCCCAACTTGAAGGATTTACTAATAGCTCAGCTAGCAGAAAAGTTTCACTATCCAAGACCTAGCTCCATCATCGAATGAGTTTAATGAGTATCTAATAATTGTATTTTTATGTGTGCCGAATGTCACAATTCGGATAACTTTCATAGTTTCAAATTGATACGACTAGACCAGACCTTGGGTCTAGGTTCTAACCTGGGGGTAATTAAACTGGTATTCTGCGGGGTAATAAGCTAATAATCAGTTTCCCTAGCCAAATCAGAGAGGTGACAAGATCACAAAGATAAGGTTTGGTTAGGTTAACCACGGAGTTAGAAGAAGGTTATTAACGACTTCCAAAATTTAATAAAATAGTTACAACAAGTGAAGCTTCTAGCATAATAATAACTTACAAAAGGCGCTGACTCCTCGTCCTTGTTCTGTTCGGCATTTGTTTCTACATTATCGTCTGTTCCTCTGTCCATTTGCGCGTTCTCCGCTCTATCGTCTGCAGACGGATCATCATTTGACGGAATAGCTTGAGGGTTCGCCTGCCGATTTTGCTGTTCCATTTCATCTTCATCGTCAATCTTATCCGGGTTCTTTGGCATGTCTTGTTCAGTACTGTCCGGTTCAGGCATTTCGTCGTCAGGATTTTGCGTGCTGGAATCTTCGTCGGCCGCTGTCATGTCTTCATCATCTTGAGTTGTTTCCGTGTCAGTTTCGGCCTGCTCAGTTTGGGTGGTGTCGTCTTCGTTGTCCTGTGACTGTAAAATATTTTGTTATTCATTAAACCTTTTTATCAGATTGTATTGTCCCTAAACTTAACTAAAACAGTTGACAATGTTTAGAACTAAATCGCTATCATTATTAAATTCATTAAAGACGTTCCAAGATTTCGTGTCCGCGAGCGATGTCTATTATGTGCGTTGCTCTAGCGTGCAAAGTACCAAGCTTAAATTTTGACACTTTTAAATACTTTAATTTAATTTTAATTTAATGTTACAGTATTATACCTGTTGATCTCTGCTTTCGTCATCGTCATCTCCTTCTTCGTCACTGGAAACTTCAGTGCCGTGCTTGTCATCTCTACCCGCGTCATTTTTGTCGTCATCTTGAGTTTCCTCCTGATCTTTCGGAATGTCATCTTTAGTTATATCTACTTCAAATGGATTTTCTGTTTCTGTTTCACCTTCCTATAAGAACAAAACGCTTTCGTAAAAACAGGTTCATAAAGAAAAAACAAAACACAACGTTTCCAAATTTATAGTATACCTTATCTTCCCCTTCTTCGCCATCTAAGTTCATATTGTCTGGCATTTCAAATTCCTCTGGTTCGGGCATTTGTTGCTGATTGCCGTGGTATGGGTCCACCTAGTTTAAAATGAAAACAAATTCGTATCAATCTATAAATTCATTTTTACAAATTCTTCTACTACAATGAAAAATTAAAAATAAAATTAATTGTGAAATAACCTCAAGGTAGCGCAGGAAAACCAAAATTTTTTAACTATAAACTTTACCGACCGACAAACCATAGACAACATACCTGATCATCATCAATCTCCGGTTCTTCCATCTTATTGATATCCTTCTTGTTTTTCTTGTCTTTTCCTTCAGTTCCATCGTCTTTACCTTGCTCCTCTTCTTTAGCACCCATTTCTTTTTCGCCGGTGCTTTCGCCTTTGCCTTTTTCTTCGGACTCTTTTTTGCCCTGGTCTTCGTTTTCATCTTCTTCATCTTCAGAGCCCCATATTTGTTGATCTAATCTGGTTTTGGGGAACATGATGATTTTTAGTAAAAAAAAGAATATTATTATACTCTCGTTTCTAAATAATAATGTATTTAATAATTATGTCGTCAACATTTTTTCCAAATCGAACTCCAAAAAACTTTTTATGGCTGTACAAAGTTTACGACAAAATGTATACACCAGTATAATGAAATAGCATACTTTTCGGCAGCATTGTCAGTGTCTCCCATCTGTTTATCAGCGTCATCTTCATCGTCGTCTTCTTGATCTGAATCCTCGCCATCTACAAAATTAAATATTCCCTCAAAATAATATCTCGATATCCTCAATGAGATAAAGTTATAAAGAGAAAAACTTTATACCTTTCTTTTCAACGTCTTGGAGGTGGGAATCGAAATCATCGGTCATGTTCACGCCTTTCTCTTCCTCTTTGCAATCTCTGTCTTCATCTTGCTTTTCTTCGCCAGGGCGACGAGCATCATCTAATTGATCCTGTTAGATTATTATTAAAAACTATTGTGAATATGATTAATCACGTCTATTTTTTATTGAAATCTGCAAAGTTTTTTTTATACCAAATTAGCACTTTACATTAAAGTCACACAATAATTTTCTCAAAACCATGCCTCCTACACTTTTATGTACGACGCACTAAATGAAAAAATCGGAATATCAAGCTCTTTGGCGCCATTTGGGGAAGGGTTACTACGTCAAGCAGTAGACTGCAATAGGCTCAATATTAATAAATTAATAATATTAGGTTGGGGAAAAAGTCTTTCGCATTTATAGTATGTATGAACTTGTAATAAAATGTCTTTGGCTGTACTATTTGTATCTGGCTGGTTTTGGTATCTGGTATAATTCCAAATTCAAATTAGGAATAATGTGTGTTTTACGTACTGTCAAGATGAGTGAATCTAATGAAGAAATTCGATACATTTTAAAATTTTACTACAAAAAAGGTAAAAATGCAACGCAAGCCGCGAAAAAAATTTGCGATGTTTATGGACCTAGTGCAGTGTCTGTGAGAGCAGCACAAATTTGGTCTAAGCGTTTTCAATCCGGAAATTTTGATGTCAAAGATGCACGTCGCTCTGGTCGCCCTATTAGGGATAAAATTTATGCCATTTTTGAAAAAGTGGAGCAAGATCGGCATATTAGTAGTTATGACGTAGCTGAAGAACTGGGAATTTACCACAAAACAGTTTTGGCCCATTTGAAAAAAACTGGGTATACAAAAAAGCTCGATATTTGGGTACCCCACGAGCTCACTGAAAGAAACCTAATGAACCGTGTACTCATTTGTGATTCTTTATTACGACGTAATGAAACCGAACCATTTTTGAAGAAGCTGATAACTGGTGATGAAAAGTCGATCACGTAAGACAAGAACGTGCGAAAAAGGTCGTGGTCAAAGGCCGGTCAGGCTTCACAGACTGTGGCGAAACCCGGGTTAACTCGCAACAAGGAGATGCTGTGTGTGTGGTGGGATTGGTAGGGCATTATTCATTATGAGCTGTTACCACCAGGCAGGACCATTGATTCTGAACTCTACTACGAACAACTGATGAGATTAAAGCAAGAAGTTGAGAAAAAGCGGTCGGAAATAATCAACAGAAGGTGTGTGGTTTTTCATCATGATAACGCTAGACCTCACATATCTTTAGCCACTCAGCAAAAATTAAGAGTTTAGCTGGGAGGTGTTAATGCATCCGCCGTATAGTCCTGACCTTGCACCTTCGGATTTCCACCTGTTTCGCTCCCTTCATAATTCTCTAGGCAGTGTCAGGTTAACATCACGAGAGGACTGCCAAAACCACTTGTCGCGGTATTTTGATCAGAAGCCCCAAAATTTATGTAGCAATGGGATCATGACCCTACTTTCAAGATGGCAAAAAGTTATCGAACAAAATGGTACCTACATACTTTAGTTAAATGTAATGTATGTAATTTTCTTAAAAAATGCGAAGAAACTTTTTCCCCGACCTATTATATTTTACCTGATTCTCAATCCTATCGGAAACATCTGTCTGCCCCTCTCCCTCCCCGAGACCAGTACCACCGGTCAGCTTGCCTGGACCCCCATCACCCTCGCCTTCTTCCATGTCTAGATCTGATGGCTTGCAGAACCTATAACACGTAACATCTTGGTAATCATCTCAAGTTATGATAAGTATATGATACTTTGTCGAATTGTGGAAATTTTGTTTACCTTAATTTAATAACATCACTGGCCCAGAATGTTACCAGTGTTAGTTTGTATTGTCAATGTCACTACGTGCCAAGAAAGTGACAGAAGTGTACGGGTGTACATTTATTTTAATTTTGAAGATTTGATATTCACATTTCATCATAGCATAACTTATGGCTCAACTATATTTAATTTACTGTCGGGTTTAAATTCAAAAAGCGTAACTTACCCTTTGGTAGCTAAGTCCGAGAATATCTTCAGCAGGACAGATAGCATCTTGCAACTTACTCTGTGCACTGCTACCTTTTGCGTCACAAAGTATTGCACGAACAGAACCGTCTGTTCCAATATCGGTACTATTCTCATTACTGCATTCCTTCCTTTCGCCACATTTTTTGCTGATGCCAGATATCGTAAATAATCGTTTAACAATTCTTTACATTTGTCTATAAGACTTGGAATTTGCAACAACTTTGCGTCATTCGACAATTTGTCGTGTAAATGCTCCTTCAAATGTTTGTCTTCTAGCAAATCTTTTGACTCTTCTTTTTCGTCATCTTCTTTAATAATTTCGTCTATAGCATTCAAAACCTCATTACTATTATTGCCTTGAGGCAAATGCTTCTTGTATATGGATTGAATAATTAGTAGCATATTTGTAAGCATCTCTTCACTTTGATTGATCAATTCGTTTGCTGAGTCTTCGTCCATTGCAATGTCATTAGGTTGGTCCAATTCGTCTATCTTATTGATAGTGTCTCTCAAATATGTTGACAATTCAAACATACTTGTTAAAAGTGGATGCCGAAGTGCTGCGTCCATTTTGAAGGCAGATTTATATTTTAATGTGAATCGGTAGTTTTGGAGCATATTGTTTACAACGTCTAATATACTTTCCAGTGCATCTCTTGCGTCATCGGAAGTGTCGATGTGTGACTGAGATATCGTTGAAATATGATCACTTTTAAGTGCAAATTCCTTAGGAACTGATTGCAACTTTAAGAGAGCTGTTTTTTGTTTGGTTACTGTAGCAATAATAGCTTTGACTTTATTGTACAGTTCCTTCCATTCATCGCTGTTTTTAAAGCAACGAACAATTGGTGAATCTGATAACACCAAATCGAATTCGGTTTCGGTGTATGCTTTATCTGGGCAGGATTTCAGTAAAACGTTAAACTGATCGAGCACTATGCTGCAATTTGCATAGCATTCAATAAGAATCTTTACTTTTCGTCGTATCGTTTTAATGTTAACTTCGGGAGCCTCTATATCTGTAGCATTCTGTAGGTCTGTAGTTATAGTGCGCAGGTCGTATAGGTATCGCGAATATTTGGATATTGACTTTTTCTGTGTGTTTGTGATTGCCTGCAATAGGAGATCATATATGTGTTCAAGTCTAATTAGATTTATATGTTAAAAAAATGTTCTCAAATATTTAAAGTATAACTTACCAATAGCTGAGCGGCGAATCCTTTACACCTCTCAATGTTGGGCAAGCCGAGATCTTTATGCGGTGTTTGTAAAGCCGAAGACAGCAATCGGTGACGTGCGATATTCTTTTGGAAGTACGTCTCGCAGCCAGACCACAGCAGACTCAGAGACGCGTCGCAGCGTCTACAACCCAATGTATTTAGTGTCATAGTGTTAAAAAGAACTGATGTCATAGCATCAGTATAAGAGCGGATCCGCAGCGCCAATTTTCTAACATGTTAGCAAAACAGCCAGTCCGCTGCGCATATTGTTGTTATTGTTTATGTTTGATTTCAAAAACGTGAATTGTCATACAAATCTTCGAACGATACGTCCTCCTCTTATGAGCGCATACACAATCGTCACTTCCCCTCCCCGCAGGCAAACGCGGGGGATATTATCCATTCGTGATGGCAAACATGTTATTGTGTTTTTACTAACAAAACTGTTAGGCCACGCCCCTATTCGGTTAGCAAACAATGTTATCGTGTTTGCAAAAACGAAAACACTGCGCTGCGGACCCAGCTTAAGTGTTTTTAAACATAACAAAAACGGTAAAAATATAGTTGTTCAAGATTACAATAAATTGTTTTATGACTAAAATGATTCGTATATTTTAATTAAATGCATTTAATTGAACAACATCAGTAGGTAAATCACAATGACGTATCTAATAAGCAGTCACTTGCAAAGCGTACACATGGTACATTTTTATTGAGCTCAATGAGCTCATTGTGAACACTCACCTGCTCTTCACATAGCTTAAAATAGCGTCTAAGTTCACAGGCGTTATAGTGAAGTCGTATATTTCGTCATCAGTTGCGGACAGTATGACCAGCCCCGAGCGATAGTTCAAACCCATTTTGGTTAGGTATTTAAACAGGTCTGCCAGGGACTTGCGCTTCTGTTGAATGATGTTCTTGGCTTGGGATACTTGCTTCTCTTTTGGTAGCGTTCCATCAACCTAAGATATAACAGAAACAGTAGCTAATAAGTCCGCCAGATAGATGGAATGTCCATTAAACACATTGAAATTTGTACGTCAACCATTTATTATTTTATTTAAACTTTATTGCACAGATTTAAAAATGTAGTCCGGTTTGTTGGTTGCCTTTAAAAAAGTCTTTACATACCTCCAAAGAGCCAAGATGCGTGCTCGTCTCAATAACGACAGTGACAAAGTCGTCCAACGCTTGCACTAATGCCGGGTACCCAGTGTTGGTGATGGTGTCCTTACATAGAGTCTTAGCTTTATTGAGCAGGCTCGGGACTTTGGTCAGAAGGGATCCTTCGGGCAGCGCGTCTGTCGGT
This sequence comes from Anania fuscalis, assembly GCA_950371115.1. Classification (NCBI taxonomy): domain Eukaryota; kingdom Metazoa; phylum Arthropoda; class Insecta; order Lepidoptera; family Crambidae; genus Anania; species Anania fuscalis. The sequence goes on along the minus strand of OX493343.1, from coordinate 9,586,182 downwards.
TGCTCGGCTTGGTCTAAATATTTCTGTGTAGAGAGTAAAAATAAGGCAATAGCCATTAAAATTTTAACCGGTTAATCTGTCTAATCGTGTTTCTTGTTTGTTTTGATTGCGTGCCAAATAACTTTCATCGCATCACTAAACTTAGATGTGACGGCCAGATTACTTAATTATATGTTTATAAGAATAATTAGGTAATCGGCCAGTCAAGGATCCTATCAAGGATAATATTTTCATTAAAAGAAACTCGCTATTCGGGGAATTGCTCTATGATTACAACTGAGTTTCAGAAGACGTAGTTATGTTGCTAATACTTTTCAAGTGTTTATGACTCTTAGTGAGCCAGCGTTGTTTCCTCAATGCCTTGGATTTTATACCCACAAACATTCAAAAGCAATTTTATGGCAAATATTTAACAATCAGATACAAGATAAAACTTAATCAATGATATTACCCTTGATAAAATAAACTAGCATTTATTGTGAATGCAAAAAAATATGCAAGTCTACTTAATTAACATACGAGAAACTATGAAACATTAATATGCATAAACAACACAGCACGCTACTATTTTTCACCAGCACCTATGATCTAATCTAGTGCAAATATTAATCAGGACATATGGACTGTTAATGCTAAACGAATAAACAATAATATCACAACGTAAAGATTTTCTAAGTCCCGACGACCTAAATTGGATTGCTACATAGCTAAGCAAATGATGACTAATTTCAAAAGATGTTATAATAACGTTATTTTTGTTAATTTTGTTTACGCAATACCACCCAACAGTCTATTCTTTCTTACTACTACTACTTCTACAATAGTCGGCTATCATCAAAATCTCAAAAATAATATGCTTTTTTAAATAGTCGATTTGTTCTACGATTTGGATGTAGAAGTAAAAAGAGATATTTCAATGTATGTCCTATGCTAAAAGTCGTATTTTAGGACCAGAAACAGTCGTAAGGGAGTATTGAGTAAATAATCGAATACGTTGTATAATAACTAATTAGTAAGACAAGTGATTGTTACAACACTAACTATCTAATATGGACTTTTACCTCCTTGTCCGGCTAAGAAAGAAAAAGAAAAAAGGGTATTAATTACACACAAATATACTATGCAGCTATGTAATTCAGCTTAAGAAGAGAGACAACAGTTAAAAAGTGACATCTACAGATCGTTATCCCTTTCACTCGCATGTCAACAAAACTGCTGGCTACCGTTATAAACACCATGGCTCATTACACAGATCTTTATTCACTGTTGTGAATTATTTACAGTCGAGGAATTTGGCGATTAACCCTTTTGTGTCGTCAATATCTAGTGCTACTCCAAGCAAAAGTCTCGTCTGAGTTACGCACAATTTTAAACGTAGGTCAACCAGGGCTGCCGTATTAAAGTAAGCGCGCGCGACATGCGCCGCATTTGTAGTTGGCTGGCATTTAGGTGGGCGAAGCGATTGGCCACTAGAGGCGCTAGTGTAGGTGATATCGGAAATGTTAGTGTTATTGAAAGTTCATAAATTTGGGCTCTTTTGATCGCGGTTTTTTACTAATTGTTTATAATTATTGTAAAGATTTATTTATTTGTCAAAATTAAGCATTATACAGTTTTGTATGTATGTCAGTATGTTTTTCTGATTACTCACTTTAAGAATGAAAGAAATAATAATTTGGTTTAGAAGTATTTCGCCTACTTGCCTTGGATAATGAATATTATCGGAACTAATATACAAAAACACATAAGCAGTACGTATTGCAAAGAAATAAACACTCTCACGGATACCCTTCCATAGCGAGACGGGAGTGCGAGACGCAAGCGGGTCAAAGAAATAAACCGCCCACTTCCTCGACTGTAGTAATAAAATGTTATCTTTGTTATTACAATTTTCAATTATGAACTACAGTTAATTGAGTAAGGGGTGATATTAGCAGGACAGTCGTTATTCCATTCAAGTTAAATCAAGGTGCGTCTCTAAAATCTGATTAATAATTGAGTAGAAACTTGTCATTAATTAATTCATTGGCTACAAAATACATACCTTGATATTTCTTGCCAACACCACGAAATTCTGGGGATCGATCATGTAAGCGCCGCCGGCGGGCGTGGCGGCGCTAGTGGCGCGTTTCGGCCGGTCCCATATACCCACGTGGTCGGACCCCGACTCAGTATTGTTGTCCACTAGACAACTGGACACATTTTCTTTGAGGACATTCTGTTGAGAAATCAATTAATTGATAATTAATTATTTAAAACTCAATGTCGGTGTAACCCGATCGAAACGTCAGGCAAAAGAGGTAACATTTTGTAATTAAATTATGATCGCGTTAATTTTCGTTTTAATGAGTTTTCAATTAATTGATTTTTTAATAAATAAATCAAACTTCCTCACTTGCTTAAACAGAAACATAGATTAGAAATATGTAGTCTTGTTTTAAATACGTCATAAACTTAATATATGAAATGCAAGAACCTTTAATATTTTATGTCACAAACACGTATGTTACACCTGCAAAGCCTAAAATTACAATATCGATATCCTCCGAAAGCGAATCTTACTTGTTCTGTGTCCGAAATAGTGCCTATTTTATAATATTGTCAACGTAAACGACATTGTGTAATTTTAATGACCTTAGGCCCACTTTCGCATGCCAGGATTAGCTAATTTGATCCCAAACTATCCATTAACACAGAATTAAAATCATTCTATAGCTTTCAGTGTGTATGACAATGAAAGAGACGGAAAGATGTCTCAATCTCATACTAAACTAATACTAAAATGTACACTCATATAATATTACCTCAAACTCTTTGGTGTGTTTGTGCAAAGCTTTATGCGCTTTGTCCACAGTGTCCTTCACGCTCCAGTAGCTCAAGTCTCTATCCCAGGTGCAGATCTTGACGAAGTCTCGAAGCTTCTTTTCTATTGGAGCGCGCTTCTCTTTGATGTGGGAGGCGACTTGTGCGCTAAACTGTGCGTAGTAGTTGTATGTATTCCAGAGTATGGAGAGGAGTTCGTCTGAAAATTAGCATTGGTTGAAGTTGAGACTTCTTATTTTTTTAGCGGGATTAATCTTCTGTTATTTTTTAAAATAAATCCAATAATGATTGTTTTAATTTCTTGTAATAATGGTTTATGTATAAACGTTCGTATGCTCTATCAAAATATCTTTTTCATTCATGACAGCTTTGTTGTCCTCCTATACATGCATGCATTAGGGCTACTACTAATCTAAATTTGTTTTTTGTATTAGACATTTAGTGCACAGTTAAGAAAAGCTTAAATGGAATCTAAATAGTCCAAAAAATCCTCCGAAGCTATAATCGACCAAAAAGGTCAGGAAGTGATGGCACTCATTACATAACCAGTTAAAAAGGTTTTGCATATGACCTTGTACACTTACCTCGCCTCTCACCCGACTTCATATGTACCAGTTGACAATGGAACGCGTATATGATATCCAGCCTGACTTCGAACTCGGCCAAACTAGACCGCTCTATGAATTCGCGCAGCACAGACACGACACGTATAGAAGACACGGTCGCAGAGTTCTCTTCGTCGGATAGGTATGATTCGATCACGTTGAATAAGTAGAACCAGTACTTGTGCCCTTCGGACTGTTTCCTGCGAAGTTATATGAATATAAATATCCGTCAAGCAACACACCACTTGGAATTGTCTTGAAGGAATTAACATCCTTGTGTTACGTACGATGTACTAGGCAATGAATTTGCCAGGAGCGTCTTTCAACAAATCTAACTGCCGCAACAATCTCAGAGACGTCACTTAACTTTAAGGAAAACATGTACTTCTTAAGACGATACGAATAAAGACCATTGTTAAACGAACAAAAATGTTAATTCACACTTTATTGTTAATTGACGTCTCTGAGTGTCGCAGTAAATGAAGTAAAAAGTGGGAACATATGCTCTCAAGGCAAATCACCGCGCCCCTACACGAATTAGGTCAACATTCATTGTGTTTCAAATGCCAGATCTATGATCCTAGGGTCGGTTCTCAAGTAAGCTGCGCGGTCTTATTGGTCGGTTTCTTCCGACTTAACCTTGATTTAATATGAGCATATTTAAAAAATATATAATAGCGCTATTTGAATTTTGAAGAAAAAAGTCCTGAAAAACACATACTTCTGGTACACATTGTTTAGGCATTCCTTCCAATGTCCCATCTCTAGCTTCCTCCAGTTGACGATCTGTTGTCCCACCGCCAGCGACTGTTCAATCATATTGTTGCCTTTGTGCGCGTTTTTGTTCCACTCCTCTATCTTGTCTCTGAGCAGTTCTAGCCCGGTGAGGAAGCGGGATACCGGGCTTGTTACCGGGAATGCGAGGATGCGGTTTATTATGACGATTATCTAAAAGGGTTTTGTAACCAATTAGTATAATTAAAGATAATGGTTTGTTATGTTTGTGTGGTGTGCAATATTATTTGTGAAGAAAAGAATAAATGTAGTCGATAATATTTTGAAGTTTCTTCAACGTAACGCCTCAACAAATCTACTCAACTATTATGTTCATCGTTTCAGCCATAGGACATACTGTACATATCCTTCTCCCAGCTATTACTAGATTGACCGTGGCTACATGTCGGCTGAAAGGTGGCAACAAGGAATGGCGCAACAAACTTAATTATTTGATCATCTTTGCCAGTCCCTTTTTAACTGAACATACACTTATGCATACCGGCTGAAGAAACTTTTAGTAAGAGCAAGAAAAATTAGAGCTTACGTCTTTTAATGTAGGGAAGTCCGGCCATTGGTCCAACAAATGGTTTGTAGCTGCTTTGACTGTCTGCAGCAACGGATAACAAATCCGTGTTTCAGACACCCATGGGGACCGGTAAAAGTCTATTTTGCCATTCGACTCTGTAAAATGAATATAGTTATTCTGTAAAGAAGTCAGGAGATAAGGAAGATCATTAATTTACCATTAATATTAGTGGGGACGAAAGTACAGTACCCTCCAAGCACTTTTGCTTAGGGATTAACCGATACAAGTAAACACAGGTGCTTTTTCGATACTCTATTTCTTTCGATACTTTGAAACTAAGTGCCAAGTAGATATCTGATATCGGTCAAAAGTATTTTATACTAGAAAGTATATACTCGTATTACGTTTCTTTTTTAACCGAAGTACCAATACGCAAACCTTCAGACATCATAAAATAGCTGCGTTTTCTAGGATAACAACAAAATTTCACTTACCACTCCCATCAACCTTCTCTTTTAATTGCGACAACACTACCATTAGACTTGTCGATAGGACGCCTTCTATATCCGCATCGAGAGCGTCCCAAGCGTTTTCTACCACTTGACCGAATAAAGGATACCTCTGTAACAGAGGGCTGACCACATCATTGCCAACCAACTTCTTCGGGCTGGGTAACCATTCTGCCCTTGTCATATTTCGGACGAAGTTCGAATGCCACTTGTAAACTAAAGATATGTCCTCCGGTGTGATCAGAGGTTTCTCTTTCGGCTTATTATCGGTGGCTGAAACGGGTTTCTGTTCTAGAGTTGCAGGTTTGAACTCTCCGAAATCGATATCGGAAAATGTAGGGAACAGCTCCTTTATTTCTTTCTGGGCTATTACGTCGTCATCTTCATCTTCACATTTCGATCTGAGAAAACATAAAGGAACAATTTCGTAGCAAAATCAATTTAACAATGCACCGAATAGCTTTTAAATGAATCTTTTTTTAAATCAACACACATTTTTGTGGGTGAATTCACACTTTTAACTTATACACTTTCCAACGGTGAAGCAGCGGCTTTGACTACAGCGGGGGGCGGGAGCATTCGTAGTAATACATGGGAGTGAAACCAAAAATGTGTATCCTGCGACAGGCCACACGCGACAGCCACAAGTAGCGACCACCGGCGACAACCGTGTGCAACGGCCACAAACGCCACCATTCGAAGATGGTGGCCCGTGAGCGGCGAGGCTTTTTTTTACGTCTTCAAAACTCGCCGCAAACTCTTTACGGTGATGACGGTTGTTAATCACGTTAAAAGATTCGTAATCTTGAAATCTCACTCAGACAGAGTTCGCAGTTTTGCCACTTATTTAGTTCTGTGCTATTTGGATATTGTGTTCTAAAATCCTTGAAAGATAATAGGTAAAAATATGCGACTTACTTGGTGACGTATAACGCTTCATCATCCTGCTTTTTCTTTTCAATGTCAATTTGTTGTCTGTGCCAGATGATGACAAGCTCATTCAATGTCTTCTGGATCACATCCATCATCACTCCGTCAGCATACTCTAACGCCGTAGCGTGCATTTTTAGCTCTGATAGATTCATCTTCAGTATCCTGTAAAATCAAATTACCCTTAAGGTTTGTTAATTGAGTCCGTCATTGACTACAGCTCAATATGGTGATTTTGTTAATGGCTTCATCATAAAAACCATTGATTAATCGAAAAAATATATATTAATACTAGAAAAAATATTTATTCATAAACTTACTCAATTATCTCCCAACACTCCTCTGCTGATTCATCCTCATTCAGGTTCCTATTCTTTAAAATATGTTGCAACAAATTAGGCGCCAAGAATCGCATCAAGTATTTCTCCTTCATACCACTTTTAGGTATTCTGTTTGGGAACTGCATCAGTTCTACTATTGTACAGCCAAACCTCGGCCCCAGCTCAATCTTTGCCGTCAGCTCCCTCGCCAAATCGTTAATAGACATGATACTGTTCTCTACTTGTGATATCGACATTAAGTATGGCTTAGCCAAATCAGGGAAAGCCTCGGAATACTCTGTTTCCAGTTTCTTATAAAACGCGTTTACCGAGTGTAGCCACAGCCTAGCTTCTTGCATGGTATATGAGGCTTCCTTTAGAGCCGTTATTTTCTGGCTTTCGGGGGGCATTCCGTGTAAAATGCGAAGCAATTTATTGGAAATTGCCGACAGACTCCAGGCCACCTGGCTTGTCTTCGGTTGGAGGATAGACTTGGCTACATGTGTACAGTCCTGAAATAGTTATGACAATAATTAGCAAAGCAACGAAAAATATGCAACGTCATGTATACACGGTAAATTCATTGGTTTTGGAGCAAAAAATACACTCTATTACCCAAAAACAACAACATTTTGTTTGAAACAAACAACAAAAGAAAAAACAACATACCAATTTGGGTCATTTTGTATGGGTGTAGGTTGTTTTTTGTTTTGAGGTTATGAAAAAACTATTTGTAAGTTTTTCACCGAGTATATAAAAAAAAACTTACCGTCAGGAATTCATCATATGTAGGCTCTTCAGGCCTAAACGTGTTTCCTTTAGCATACTTGGCTACTCTTTCCAACGTCTTTTCTCTACTTTCGAAAAGAACACCACAGTAAGGATGCAATTTCTTCAAATTTTCCTTATTATCTGTCAATATGTCAGTGGTAAGGTCAGAAAATGTGATCTGTCTTTTCTCCAAAATATTTCCAAATACTAGCCCTTGAATATAATAAGCTCCCAAGAGCCCATCAAAAGTATTCAAGTCCTCGTCTATGTATTTGAGTTTCAAACGATATTTCTCCACATGGTCTGTAGGTTTCATGTTAGACATGATAGTTATTAAAATAATGCTATTATACAAGGCCAGTTGGGCAGTCAGTACTTTCTCTATGTTGGTTTTAACATAATCATTGATGAACATCTCAGGTGCAGTATCGCGCAATCTTTTACAGAGATCATTGGTTTCTTTGATCATGTTTAAAATCGGATGATCTTGGAGTTGTTCCTGTAACTGGTCTAATACCGCAGCATTGTCGAATGGCATTTGGCTATCATTGCTTTGGTTCGAGCCCGCCAATGCTTGACGTACGTACACCATCAATTGGTCGAACTTTTTCAGTTCGTGTGTGATATTTGAGTTCCTAAAAATAAGACAGTCAGTTAGCTAAGCGGCTGTTTGATTGTAACAACGCATCAGTTTAGCTATTCAGCGTGGAAATGCGGCTAGCCTTCTGGGCACTTTGTCATTGCCTTTGGAGAACGATCTGGGGCCCATTTTTTATTTGTGATATATTTTGTAATTTTTTTTTTCTTAAGGTTTAGTTTCAAGTTTAGCTTAGTTTTGTTTTATGACTTTAAAATTGTACAGTTAAAAATAAGTTGAATTAGTATTAATGGATCGACTGATGAAACCATATTGCGTATAGGAACAGTTTAGGTACGATGTCACCTGTGATGATAAAGATACTAAGCTCGAGGTGACCATAATAAAATCTGTTTGAAACTCCGAAACAACCGTTACATTCTTGATTGCCGTAATACCAAAGCTCTAATTTGCTAAAAATCGTTTTGTAAATTTTTTGTTTTTAGCAATTCCATGCAAGGTTTAATTGAAGATAAATAACACTTGAAAAAATCATCGACCTCAGGTGGGACTCGAACCCACGTCCCATCGCATACCGGGCGAGTGCTTTGACCACTAAGCTACCGAGGACGTCACGTGACAAGATGAAATTCCTCAAGTGTTTCTTCTCGCTGTCAAAGCCAGCGTATTCTGATCAATGTTGTAGCTATATGTATAGCCGAGTAGTATACTACTGTCAACACCCTATAGAAATATTTTTACAAATATTTGACTATTGGTTAAGATCAGAAATGCTTAAACATTGTAAATTTTTTGTTTTTAGCAATTCCATGCAAGGTTTAATTGAAGATAAATAACACTTGAAAAAATCATCGACCTCAGGTGGGACTCGAACCCACGTCCCATCGCATACCGGGCGAGTGCTTTGACCACTAAGCTACCGAGGACGTCACGTGACAAGATGAAATTCCTCAAGTGTTTCTTCTCGCTGTCAAAGCCAGCGTATTCTGATCAATGTTGTAGCTATATGTATAGCCGAGTAGTATACTACTGTCAACACCCTATAGAAATATTTTTACAAATATTTGACTATTGGTTAAGATCAGAAATGCTTAAACATTGTAAATTTTTTGTTTTTAGCAATTCCATGCAAGGTTTAATTGAAGATAAATAACACTTGAAAAAATCATCGACCTCAGGTGGGACTCGAACCCACGTCCCATCGCATACCGGGCGAGTGCTTTGACCACTAAGCTACCGAGGACGTCACGTGACAAGATGAAATTCCTCAAGTGTTTCTTCTCGCTGTCAAAGCCAGCGTATTCTGATCAATGTTGTAGCTATATGTATAGCCGAGTAGTATACTACTGTCAACACCCTATAGAAATATTTTTACAAATATTTGACTATTGGTTAAGATCAGAAATGCTTAAACATTGTAAATTTTTTGTTTTTAGCAATTCCATGCAAGGTTTAATTGAAGATAAATAACACTTGAAAAAATCATCGACCTCAGGTGGGACTCGAACCCACGTCCCATCGCATACCGGGCGAGTGCTTTGACCACTAAGCTACCGAGGACGTCACGTGACAAGATGAAATTCCTCAAGTGTTTCTTCTCGCTGTCAAAGCCAGCGTATTCTGATCAATGTTGTAGCTATATGTATAGCCGAGTAGTATACTACTGTCAACACCCTATAGAAATATTTTTACAAATATTTGACTATTGGTTAAGATCAGAAATGCTTAAACATTGTAAATTTTTTGTTTTTAGCAATTCCATGCAAGGTTTAATTGAAGATAAATAACACTTGAAAAAATCATCGACCTCAGGTGGGACTCGAACCCACGTCCCATCGCATACCGGGCGAGTGCTTTGACCACTAAGCTACCGAGGACGTCACGTGACAAGATGAAATTCCTCAAGTGTTTCTTCTCGCTGTCAAAGCCAGCGTATTCTGATCAATGTTGTAGCTATATGTATAGCCGAGTAGTATACTACTGTCAACACCCTATAGAAATATTTTTACAAATATTTGACTATTGGTTAAGATCAGAAATGCTTAAACATTGTAAATTTTTTGTTTTTAGCAATTCCATGCAAGGTTTAAATGAAGATAAATAACACTTGAAAAAATCATCGACCTCAGGTGGGACTCGAACCCACGTCCCATCGCATACCGGGCGAGTGCTTTGACCACTAAGCTACCGAGGACGTCACGTGACAAGATGAAATTCCTCAAGTGTTTCTTCTCGCTGTCAAAGCCAGCGTATTCTGATCAATGTTGTAGCTATATGTATAGCCGAGTAGTATACTACTGTCAACACCCTATAGAAATATTTTTGACAGCGAGAAGAAACACTTGAGGAATTTCATCTTGTCACGTGACGTCCTCGGTAGCTTAGTGGTCAAAGCACTCGCCCGGTATGCGATGGGACGTGGGTTCGAGTCCCACCTGAGGTCGATGATTTTTTCAAGTGTTATTTATCTTCAATTAAACCTTGCATGGAATTGCTAAAAACAAAAAATTTACAATGTTTAAGCATTTCTGATCTTAACCAATAGTCAAATAATTTGTAAAAATATTTCTATAGGGTGTTGACAGTAGTATACTACTCGGCTATACATATAGCTACAACATTGATCAGAATACGCTGGCTTTGACAGCGAGAAGAAACACTTGAGGAATTTCATCTTGTCACGTGACGTCCTCGGTAGCTTAGTGGTCAAAGCACTCGCCCGGTATGCGATGGGACGTGGGTTCGAGTCCCACCTGAGGTCGATGATTTTTTCAAGTGTTATTTATCTTCAATTAAACCTTGCATGGAATTGCTAAAAACAAAAAATTTACAATGTTTAAGCATTTCTGATCTTAACCAATAGTCAAATATTTGTAAAAATATTTCTATAGGGTGTTGACAGTAGTATACTACTCGGCTATACATATAGCTACAACATTGATCAGAATACGCTGGCTTTGACAGCGAGAAGAAACACTTGAGGAATTTCATCTTGTCACGTGACGTCCTCGGTAGCTTAGTGGTCAAAGCACTCGCCCGGTATGCGATGGGACGTGGGTTCGAGTCCCACCTGAGGTCGATGATTTTTTCAAGTGTTATTTATCTTCAAAAATCGTTTTTCTCATAAAAAAATATATTTTTTGAAGGTTTTTTTTAAACACTACCACAAGTTCCTCTATTATAAATATAATGCATTAGAGTTATAAACTGATATCATTTTCGTCACCTTGTAACAATAGATCATAACATAATAAATCAATAAAACAAGGTTGCAACTATTTATCAATATTACGGTACTTACAAAGACGACGCTACCGCCATATTCAAGGTGGCCATGTTCTTCCATATCATATTGTGCACAGTGGCCAACTGGCTAGAATAGTTGGCGTGTTCTTGCAACGCCACAGTATCGTAAGCTAATACGTGTTGGGAACCTGCCGAAGTTTAACAATAATAAATCATTACTTACCAGTTAAATTCTAGTCTAAGGCTAAGGCCAAATTTGGCGTAAGTTGTAAATGTTGTAATATGATGGCTCATAAGTTACACAATGTAAATAATATAACAATTTCACCATCTTATTAAAAAAAATCTGAACACCTTTATATTCTCATAACAAATTATATTCTTATAACAAGGATATACATAGGGTAACTAAAATGTTACTATGTATTTATTTTAAGATCTAATTCGAAAAGATAAAGTTGTTCGATTCTTATTTATCTTCTGCACAGAAATGATCATTACCAGTCACCATCTATATGAAAGATTTACTTGCCTTCAGATTCCTTAGTCAGGGTCAGGTTCTGGATGTAATACGGCATCAATGGAAGATTCGTGGACATCCTTTTGCTATCAACTGGGATGGTCTCAGGGGTTATCCCATTATTAGGAGTAAGGAATGGCTGCGGATACATTGCAGGTGAGTATGTAAGTGCTTTGTAGAGTTCGTCCCATAGTCTTGCAGGAAGAGCCGATATTCTGAAAGAATAGAGTATTAAGTATACAGATGACGCAATTTAATAAATCTTCATCATCATTAGCATTTGAAAGTCCAAAGACAACGGCTTCTTATTTATAGGACGTGTAAAAGCACTTAGTTTAAGCCAATTTGCAAAATATAATTGGTTTTATTGGTCTTTATAAAAAAATATACAAGGACCTAATTTTTTACCTAATTTCCTTCTAAATACATTTTTCCTATGATTAATATGAAAACAAACAAAAACACAGTTTAAGATCGACAATTTACCTTGATTTCACTTCCTTTATGTCGAAGGCGCCATTCGCCATTTTTGCCAAGAATTCAAGTAAACTTAACAACTCTGGTGCAAGCCCTTTGGACATCCTTGCGAATTGCACCAAATTGACTAAAACTTCACTAAAATCTTTCCTCAGTGTAAACTTCTCTTCATCACCTATTAACTCACATACGACTTCAAATATTTGTTCTTTCAAGATATTTAACACTCTTTGTATGACGCAAGCATTCAAGGGAAGTACCGTAGCATCAGTTTTATGGAACTGGTCAGGATTTTCAGGACTCTTTTCAATGTTTTCCACGACGCCATCTATCGTCTCCTCGTCTGGAACGTCTAACGCCAATTTCGAATCACTCGCAACATTGTAGTTCAATGATAGAACTTTTTTTTGTTTATCTATGGGCTGTTTCAAATCGATTGAGGCGCTTTTGAAAATCTTGCGTCTCGTCTGACACAACTCGTATTGTTCTTGGTTTGCATACAACATCGGCTGGCCAACTAGCTTCCTGAGCTGCTTGCTGAATATAGCCGGCTTTGCGCTGACCTGATGGTTGTTACCAGTTAAAGACAGAACTTTTTTATGGAACAATTTATTTAGTTCATGCTCTGGTGGCAGCATCTTAAAAAGTTCCTCAAAAACATGCTTATTCACCCATTTGCTATGCAAATACAGCGATTTCACTAGTTTCAAGTCCAGAATTCGTCTCCTTGAGTCACCTTGTTTAATGAACATGCATGAAAACGCTATATCCAAAAATCTGTTTTTCCAGTTCAAAAGTCGTAGTACATGCATGGTGGTTTCATCGTCGAGCTTACTTTGTATACTATTGATCACTTTAGTAGTGCAATCTTCAATGTATTCGATGTAATTTAAACAGTTCCTTAGTAGAGGATATTCAGAGAAATCATCTGTCAAGTTTTTCATTTGCACTGCTCTCGAGTAATCTACGAATTTGATTCCTTCATCTGAACACTTGATATTCATATAATATGCTGCTACCAATTGCGTATACAGAATTAGGGCACTCCCATTCGATTTTCTTATGGTCTCTTTGCCTAGTGTGGCCATTTCTGGAAAAAATCTTTGATTAGCTTCCAAATTGCAATTAGCCTTATAATGATTGAAGGCCATATCGTTTAAACTCTGCCCGTAAACTTTGCGTTTGACCTCATAATCGTTTCTTTCATTAAAGTTTGTATCTATAACTTGGCGTAAAGCAAGCAAGATTTCTTTTGGGCATCTTTGGTAAGCGACAAATATGTTGTACAGGGTGTGAATCAATGTGGTCTTGTAGTACCCAAATCCTTCATCGACTTGAATGACGCTGAAAGCAATTTGGTTGGCGACTTCATGCGCGGAGTGTGCGCAAAGTTCTTTGACCCGTAAGGTGCTGGTTGCGGTGATGACATCTATGACTTCTATGTTGCGTAATTCTAGCTCAACTGTCTTCAGCATGTCGTTCTTCAATTTGGCAAGAGGGGCTTGGTTGTTGGATGCAAAGTCGCCACTGCTTCGTGGTTTGATGTAGACGTCCGAGAAACTGTTCAGTAGGGCGACGTCGTGAGGCACGGCCCTTATCATTTGTTGTCGGGTTAGCTGAGCAGCTTGCATTAAGTGGAATATTGTTGGTCGTTCCAAACCTAAAATGTAAACAAATTAGTCACATAGAATTTATTTTTGGTCAAAAAATATTTATAAATTGGTCGATGTATATTGCACAAGTGCATAGATAGGTGATACGTACATGATGCACTACTTTACTATATAATCGTCAACATATATAAATAAGTATAAAATAGATAAATAAATATAAAATATTAATTTAAAATAAAGGGACAAAGCAAAAGACAAATGCCTTTTTCCCGTAATACAACCAGGAAATTATATCGTCGTCGTATCGTATTGCAGAAGATGTCGAACAACTTGAATTAAATACAAGTTTGAAATAACGTATACATGGTTACATCATCAGCAAACAACTTACCCTGAATATAAGCATCCATCAATTCATGGCACTTAACAAACAGCTTGTGGTACTTCATTGGAAGCCCACACGACTGCAGCAGAGCGCTTAGATCCATAAACGGCATAGTGTCGGTTAGACCGGCATTCCAATCATCAGGTCGTAGTAAATATATCTCCACACCTCGATTTCTCATAGCCCTTGAAATCTCCCCATACTTCGGATCCATGGTAAAGAAGATTCTGAAATTAGGATGAGGCTTGATCTCACACATTTCTCCACGCTCTGGTATACTCAGAACGCCGTTAGGCTCTAATAGACCATTCAATCTATCCAACACGGCGGCAGATGTCAAATTGACGTTATCCAACAGCAACCAAGAGCCTTCAATCATGGTTTTTACTAAAAGTGAATCTACCCACTCGAATTTTCCACCGGCATTTATAGATGAAGCTTGAGCTGCTTTAGAATGCAAACGCATCAAGCTGCCATTCAGTTGTTTCAGTTTATCCGACATAGCTTCAGAGTGCTTTGTGTGGCGAATCAAGTGTTCACAATGTCTCAATAGAAACTTAATTTTCTCATTGAATCTGGTCATCTCATCATTTGCGTTACTATCGTAGTTTAGTAAATTGTTATACTCGTATAGATGTGAGAGCAACTTATTCGATTTCCAATTCTCATCTTGTTTCAGCCAGATATTTCTTAAAACTTGGATAGTGAGAGTTTCTATTTTGTCAAACAAATTTTCAAGGTTTCTATTCAGATCTACTTGTTCGAATCCTCCCAAAAGATCAGAAACATCCATTGCTGACGTAACTGGTACTATGTGGAGATCATTTGCCGTCAAGTCTGCAAGTGTCTGAACAATAGTGCTCTTTCCTGTGGCGGTAGGCCCAACGATGATTGAAAGCCAATTCATTTTAACGCTCTGAGCTAGCGCTTTCAAAGTCAACATCTGACTTCGAAGTAACACCGAACTTGTCTGCATTGCTCTTCGATTTTTGAAGTATTTCTCAATATTCCTCCCCAAGGAAACATCTCCTACATTGATGTCTTTATCATTTATGCTAAATTGCGGTGTGCTGTTGCTTTGCGGATACCTGGGACAGAAGAATTGGTCGTATTTCTTCGTCATCCGCTCTTTGTCTTCGGCTGTTCTTAAGCGGTTGATGTAAAGCATGTCCACAAATTTTCCGGGATAAACCTTGTTGCCTTTCTTCTGATCATCAATCATAGCCTCGCACCATCTCTGTATGTCTCTTAAATTCATCTCCCAAGGACCACCTCGGTGACCCCAGGATTGCAGTTCCGTGATTTCATGCGCAACATCGCAATTAAAGTTAACGATTCTGCGTAGTATGCCTTTATCCAAGGTCGGGTATTGCGATTCTACTATGTAAATTAGATCGTCTTTTGTCAAGGTATCTATGTACACTTGAGTGAATCTGTTCAAAAAAGAAACCGGCAGGCCTCTACGGGCGCCGCCTTGTTTAAGTGGGTTTTGGCATGCGAATAATTTAGTTTGTTGTTTCACTTTGAAAGTCTTGCCTAACTCTGGTATGAACACCTCGCCTCTATGGTCTAAGCAGGCGTTAAGACCTTCCAAAACCGGCTGAGGTGCCAAGTTCAATTCATCTAACAGAATCCAATCGCCGTTTTGAAGTGCGCTGAGGAATGCCCCTTCTTTGAAAGTGAAAGATCCATCTTCGGTTGGTAGATCAGTTCCAAACAAGTCAGTTATATCCTGAAAATAATGAAAAACAATTTAGAACCATATTTATCAAACATAATATATCATTCAAGTATATCATTTATTGTGAACTTACTGTTTGGTCGCTTAAGTTTATGCGCACAACTTTGTGTCCTGAAGACTTGGCCAATGCGCAGACCAAACTAGTTTTTCCTACTCCCGGATTTCCTTCGAGAAGGATCGCTTTGTTCAGTTGTAGACCTCGGAGCAATCGCAATGTATTTGATCCAGTTGTTGGAGCAGTAAATGTGAACTTGTCAGAGTCTTCTGAAACCTCCATTTTTGGTCCAACTTCAATGTAGAAAGGCTTTATCCCAAACTTTGAACCATCATATTCTGCTTTGAAATGTGAATGTTTGCCACTGAGTGTGTCTCTCAATAGTTCTGTATATTCATTTCCAATCTGATTCAGTAAGAATTTAATAGCGTTTTGGCGTAGTAAAATTAACGTTTCCGGTTCAATATGTCCAGTAAGTGCAGTACCGAAACAATCCAAAAATGACATGCACGCGCCATGTACGTAGGCTTCGGAAGGATCAAGAAGATTTCTTGCAACTGTGATATTTATAAAATGAACCCACGAAAGAAGATCACGAATGCTAAATGGGAATTTGTTTGTAACTTCAGAACCTTTTAACCAATCTGTGAATTCTAAAATAGCACTTCCAATACCTGAGCTGGCGTCCTCTTGGTTCCCAAGGGAAATGCCCTTGTTTACACTTTTTTCGAGAACTCGCAACAAGTCTTCTTTAGACGAAGCACTGTCGCACCATATTTCAGTGAATCTATTCCGAAGAGCGGGCGAAAGCTCCTTTTTTCCAAAATCTCCTCCAGGGTTCATTGTACCAATAAAATGAAAATTCTCTTGCGCTGCAATTATTACAATATCGGAATTCTCTTCCATGCCTCGCTCGGATAGTACCAACTGCCTTTCAGGCTCCAGTAATGAATTCATTCTTTCTAAGACACTGTCATCGGCTAGTGAAATTTCGTCAGCTAAAAACATATGACCGTTTTCCATGGCTTTTATAAGTGGCCCATCGACCCACTCAAATAGTCTGCCGTCATTTTTGTACTGTCTTACCGGTCGAAGACCTCCAAGAAAGTCTGAGCTTTCTGTGTGCATGTGACAATTCACGGATAGGAGTTGTCTTTTGCGCAACGCCGCGAGTACTTGGCAGATTGTCGTCTTTCCGCAGCCAGTCTCTCCCACTAACAGCACGGGCTCATCGAATGTGAAAGCTTTGGCAATAAGAACGCCTAACCTCCTCATATTGTATGTCCAAACAACATGAGTAAACTCTTCAAGCTTATTATTGAGAATCGCCTCCAGAATAGCTTTTGTTACAGGAGACGTAGCTTGGTGAAGACTGAACAAATTGTATGGGCTGACTTTCCTTTTTATGTGTTTTTCTATTACCTCCTCAATAATTTTCCTTTCATCAGTTTGCCTAACTTTCCCAGCAAGAACTAAATATCCTTCGTCGGCTATGTGCTGGTCCCAGTCATAGAATTTATCTTCTGTTAATACCTCTTTTGAGGCTTGTTTGTAACGCTGTCCCCACCGGAACAAGTCCCTTAATGTTATAAAGCTGTCTTTGCCTTGTACAGCAGCAGATCCACGCCGTCGTATTTGCAGTTCAGCCATCACTGCAATCATCTTTTTCGAATAAGCTGGAGGCACGTGACATCTTTGGTGTAGAATGATCTCGAGTTCTTTTCGTGGTATCTCATCAAAATGCAACTCTACGAATCTGTTCCTAAATGCTCTTGAAAGCATTTTCCGGCCACCATATAAACCAGGAGGATTTTGAGTTGCAAATAGCATGAAATTAGGATCAGCTTTAACGACTTGTTGCGTTTCTGGTATGTACAACTCACGATTATCATCTAAAACACGATTAAGAGCTTCTAGAACGTCACTCGGCGCTAAATTCAGCTCATCGAGAATAATCCAATAACCCTTTCTCATTGCTTCGACAAGTACGCCTTCTTTAAAGACTAGACGCCCATTTGCATCAGTTGCATAGGATCCTATGTATTCCTGCAGGTCTGTGTGTTCGTGGTTATTTATTCTGACGCAATAATTCCCTGACGCTTTTGCAATATACGTGATAAGGGAGGTTTTGCCAACAGAGGTGTCCCCTTGAAGCAAAACTGGAAGTCGCCCCAGTGATATGATACGTGCGATGTCTCGAAGATTCTTCCTCACAGTTGCTGTCAAGATGTAACCTTCTGGGATGTCTATTTCCAATTTTCCCTGAGGGATCCAATGACCTTCAAAGAGCAAGAAGTTTTGGCCGGGGACTTGCGGTTCGGGGATCAACTGGTTCATAATGGACTTGAGTGGTTTCTTTCCTAAAACGGCTCTGTAAATGAAAAATATTTGTTAAATATTTAGTATGCACTCATGTTTAAATTTGTAGTAAGAAAGAATTACAAATTTCACTCACTTTGCTATCATTGCTTCCACTTTAGGGTGTGAAGAACTGTCCAGCTGAGTGAGAAATGACAAGCAAAATGCTTCGTACAGGGATCTTGAGACTGTACCACATTTGGCTTTGGCTGCAGCAGTCAGTGCTCTGCAGAGGGTTCTTAAAGAGTAGTGGGGTGCATTTCCTGAAAAACACATGTGCTTATTTGATAGCTGTATAATTGGTGAAAATATACAAAACCAATAATAAAACCAATAAAAACAAGCTTAATAATACAACTAAAAGTAGATCTTTTTACCTGCTCCATCCACCAAGTTCAACTTAGCTTCTTTTCGGATACTGGAGTAGAAATTGAAAATAGATTCCAATGTTGCTCCACTCAAATTCATATGGTACAAGTAGTCCCCAATGAGGAGCATTAAATCGTTTCTTTCTGTCAACTCGTCAATAAAGAACTCCGTAAAACGATTTCTTAGGCCAACTGGCAAGTCTTTTTTTCCGACGTCGGTAGCTGGGTTCATGCAAGCAAAAAGGGTGAAATTAGGATGCCGCTTTATAGGGACCTTATCCCCCTTCTCTATTAAGTGTACGCTTTCATTTTTATCTTCCAACAAGCCGGCTAGGCATTCCAATATCTCAGCAGACGCCAAGTTTATTTCATCAAGCAACACCCAGTGTCCTTCTTGCATAGCCTTGACCAGAGAACCTTCGATAAATGCAAAAGTCAATTTTGAGGCTGCTTTTACTTGGAGTTCTAGCTTGTTAAGTTTAATACCGAAAGCGTTCCATACTTTAAGTCTGTCCTCTTTTCTCTCATTAGTTAGCCTTGCAACAGCTGCTTTGTAGCTCTGCTTTATCAAAGTCATTAGAGCTGTCCAATTTTCAGAGTCATAACAAGTTTCGATATGGCCAAGGAACTTTTTATTTTTTTCAACGTTATAAAAGCTTCGGAAAAGTCCGTCAAACTCGTTTATGATCGGTCTGATAACGTATTTCATATCAACTGGTTTGTAACCGCCAAGTAAGTCAGCAGAATCCGATTGCTGATTCATGTTGATGACTACGAGCTTGTGTCCCGTTTGTCGGGCGAGATATTGGACAGATGATGTCTTGCCTGTCCCTGTTTCACCGACAAGAAGCACAGGTTCATTCGACGTCACGCAACAAGCTATTCTCTCAAGTAAACAAGCAGATTGTCTCGTAAATGAAAATACAGCTTGCTTGCTGTCAAAATCTATTGTTTCTAAGCTTTTTTCAACTCTAGGTACTTTAGCTCGTCCAACTTCGAGCGCCTGTGGACTAAGAGAAACATTCGGCTTGTGATGTTTGCAGTAAAACTCCGATTTAGTCTCAACGATTCCTAAGCATGTGCCGATCTTTTTGGCCAGTTCAAATCTGTGCTCTGGTGAGGAGACTGAACAGGTAAATATGTCCAAGGCATCCTGCAGAGCCTTCAAAGCGGATTCTGGACTTGAGACATCAAAACCTTGCACAGATCTTGAACACCATTTTATCAAGTCCCTTGTTGAGATAAGTCGCGACCCTCTCATGACCGTGATACTGGTTTCTTTTTCATGGCTTTCTAGTCTAGTTGTATGAACAGATGTGTCATGACTGCCCACAGAGAACATCATGAATACTTCTATAATCCTGGAGCTAATTGTGGAGAGACTGGGGTAGAGTGTTTGAATGATTTCTCCTAACTCAGACCTTGACAGTGATTCAACATTTATTTGGGTTACATGTTTTTGGAGCAATGTACTTGAACTGGACATTTTCTTTTGGAATCCAGCGTGTGTGAGGAGACTCCTAAAAGTAAATTCAAATACTTTATTCGTGCTTTGAAAATAAGTGAATACATTAAAATATATTCATCATCAAAATTGTACTTACCTTTGAGTCACAAATAATTGGAACCCGGGAGACACTGGCAGCGCATCCCTATAGCCAGGAACACATAGTGAGTTCTGTTCAAGAAGGGAACTCAATGTGGATGCCACATCCAGCGCAGCACAGTCAATATCTTCTAGCAGCAACCAATGACCATTTTGAACCGCCTAAAAACATATTTAGTTTTAGTAACGTAAATCTACACGTGGGTATGATATGTTCTAATGTCGTAAATATCTCTGCACCACGGCGCAATTGAAGAAAGGGGAAGGGAAGGGAAACGCGTTGGAAGGGGAGAGAGAGAATGACACAGAGATATTTCTAGTAGATCTTTTTATTGTATGAAAAGTGCATGTAACAACCAACAAAAAGTTAATTTAAGTAGAAAAATTTAAAATATCACATTCAGAAGACATAAGGAAAATCGAAAATCTTAGAAAAAAGGACAGTTTTGAATAGGATATTTTGTGAAAATATTATTTTTCAGATTTGTTTTACCTCAGTTAACACTCCAGGCCGCCAAATGAATTCTCCCGGAATATCAGTACACTGATGAGACCCCAGCAGCATCCTCGAATCAGTCTGGTCGCCTAGCTGTACCTTTTTAAACGCAAACTGTTTGCGCCCAGTGATGGCCGCCAAGTGTTCTACCAGCGAGGTTTTTCCTGAACCCACGGGACCCAAGAGGGATACTGCTTTACCTGTAAAAGGTATCAAGGGGTCTGAGTTTAAGACAATGGGTGGCATAGGCTATTTATAAATGTTAACACATGTTGAGAGTACTACAATAGAATATATGATACATACCTGATGCCACAGCTAGGGCCAAGCTCCTTAAATTGCTGACTGACGATTTGACAGGTACAAGATTACTTTTCTGGACTTGTTCTTTATCATAAATTGGTATCATAATACCATCGATATTAACAACACAATGCAAATTTTCCTCTTTGACAGGCTCATCTACTGGTCTAAGTTGGCATTCCTCAACATTTGAAATGCATTTGAGCTCGGCTTCTTTTGTTATGGAAAGTTTTTTGCACAGTAATTCTGACTGAGCTTCAGTCATATTAGTAACTATAACCATACATTCTTTGACCATCCTAAAAACAAAACAGTTTGCATATTTTTGTTTTCTACACAATAAACAGGATGTCCTATTCTAACAAGACCTGAAGGTACTCTTAATGATAAAGATTAAAATACATTGAAAGTCTGTTTAGTTATTATATGAAAATTTTAAATATCATAACAGTTGTAATTTTCTTTTGATTGATTTTTACATGTCGTTCGTTTTACATCAAAAACATTTCCAAATTCAATTAAATAATAATAGTTTCTTTTTTTTTATAAAACATTTTCAACCTCTAGAGTATTTTCCATTAATTTTACTGCAGGTTTACAAGAAATAGGACACCCTATATACCATACCTTCGAACTTCGACATCACAGTGGCGACTAAATCGGTGAATGAAAATGGACCAATCCCACTTGATTGAGAACTCATTTGGGAGTTTTGTTAGCAATTTATAACAGCAAGTAACAATCTGTTTGTCAGTTAATTCCCGATTATCGAACATGTATCTCCTTTTCTTGGGAGCACAAGCCTTCTCCCGTTCTGATGCATGGACAGAAAACGGAGGTGCTGGGTTAATCGCGAAATATTTGAGGGCATATCTGAAAAAAAAAACTTATGAGGACTTAAAGAAACTCTTAAAGAATCACCGCATTAGGTTAATGAGGTTTTTTTTAAAATACTTGCTATACACATCGCAAGCTTGTACTTACTGCAATATATCTGGGTGATCACTCAATACAGACAAAACATACGAATTTTCAAGATGATTGCGTCTTTCCCCGATGTCAGTATCTGTATCTCTTGAGAACACCGATTTAAGTGGAATCTTTACCGAAACTAGAGCCAACAGTAGATTTGATAGATATTTTCTTAATATCTCAGCATTGGAAGCATTTACTAGATGTTCTGATAAACTGTTGATAGCATCTTGAAGCTCGATTTTGTTGAGACATAATGAATTCTAAAACAAGAAAATTAAATAAATAAATAAACTGTCCCAACAATGACACCCTAAAATCTAGTCCCAAACTAAGCTGCTTGTAGAATACTGTGGCGACTAGATAGCGTACATAACTCAAGTACAAATGCTTCACAGGAAAACATTTGCCCATTGTGGGATTCGAACCTGCATCCGCCACGCTTTGCAAAACGTAGCACGAACCACAAGACTAGACGGTCGTCAACCGTCATCAACATCTAGTAATAAAAACATGAACTTAAACCTGAATGATAATAACTTAGGTGTAAGCTCTTTGTCGTGTTTTTGCTCACAATACCTATTAATACATAACTCTGTTTAGTAAAACTAATCAGATTGTAGAAACTATAGTGTGTTAACAGTTTCAACACCCATTTAGTCTGTATAACTAAATTGGTTGTTTAAACTGTTAACAAAAAATAATGTTCAAAGTTCAGACATGTAGTCATGATCAATGAAATGTAAACGTTTCCTAATTTATTCTGTTGCAACAAGGTTTAAACTTCAATAAATATATATGTATATAAATACCCACAACTTTTTATAGTTTTAATATAAATTTTTGCAAACCTTAAATTGATAGGAGTGACATTGCAAGTATAGACATATTCTTGTTATTTTTCCCGAAATAAGTGAATGCATAATATGCCTTCATCATCATTATCTTTGCAAGCCACTGCTGGGATTAGCCCCCCCCCCCCCCCCCCCCTATGGAACGCCACTGCAAGCAGCTCTGGGCTGTATGCATCCAGTGGCTGCCTGCAACCTTGACTAGGTCGTCAATTCACCGAGTGGCCCGAGAACTTATCTTCTTCAACGGTTTTCAGTTTTAAGAGTGATGTGACCTGCCTGACCATTGCCACTTTAGCTATATTTGCCTTAATATAAATAATTTGAAGTCGACCTTTGTGCCATAAAAAAATTAAATCTCAAAAGTATGGACTTAAAATTAAAAATCCTGGTTTTCCCCTCGACATTATTTTTGGAACTCGCTTTATACATACAGGTTATAGTGAAGATTTAATCAATCTTATTATAAGTTGTCAGTAAAAAAAAGATAATCAATCCATTATTATCAAGGTAGAGCTTTTGTATAGAGCACCTGTTTTTGTCATGTTTTCATGTAAACCCCAATAGTAGAAATTGTTCATCATAGGCCTCCCCCCGTGACTTACAGATCGGCCGGTTGTTCATATTGATGAATAATTTTGGCGGCTTTAATATTGATAAAACATAGCATATAAAACAATAATTACAATATTAATTAAAGACATAAGCCCCCCCCCCCCCCCCTCCACTTAGGATCAATACTCATCTCTATTGGAATGGCCGCCATTTTGCTTTTATTATAATAACTGGTAAATAATAATAATTTATATACCTACATTAGAAAGCTAACAAAAATGAAACTGTATTATGAGTGTTTCTGGTCATTAAATTATGTAAACTATATACACTTATATTATTGATAGCTCGTGACATATTGTCACACAATTTATATTTGAAAAAAAGAACTAACAATGACATTATTATCTCTTATCAAAGGTTAATACTTGGGCTTAAGAGTCATTTCATCATCCAGAACCTATTAAAAAATAAAGTAGTTTTTCATTTTGTATTTTAAAAAAAGATATATTTTGGAGTGTCAAGGAGTGAAAAATTAAAACTACGCATAGCCAATGAAATATAATTTTTATGCTTAAGTATTACTTTCTTTTCTGTAAAAGACATCCTGTAAAAATATTTATAAACGCATTCTAGGTCAGAATTTAGAATGTAAAAATAAGAGACATGCGGAATGCAAGACAAATATGATTTTCATCTCAAAAAACTATTCACTAAGTACTTAGGCAACAAAATTGATAAACAGTATTGGAGGCAATGGCACAATTTCCTTCCTGAGCGTCCATAAACTCACATCACTATATGAGTGACGCCCTTATATTTGTGTGATATTAATAGAATGCCTTTATTGATTTTGTAAAAGATAGTTAAAAAACACTGCTGCATGTATTACAAAAAAATTAAAAACAGGACTAACCAAAACTTCTTCCACCTCTGTTGTTGTCTCCGGTGAGCTGTGCTTACACACATCTTTGAGCGCGACAAATATATCAACAAACGACATTCTTTAAACCATTACATTAATTTTAAATCAAATTAAATTGCGGCCGGGCACTGCAACAAGTGAGCCGCACGCATGTGTATTGCACATGCGCGAATGACACTGACAGCTGTCAGTTGCGTTATCTTTTGACACTGACACTGATAGGTTAGTTAGTGCGTTTCGTTTGTTTCATAGTGCACTCTAGATAAAAAAAATCGATTTATCTCGAATACCTATTCTGATAGCCACCCATTCAAGTACACCACTTAACCGAACGCAGTTTATTCTTCCCATGCCTGATATGCTGCACTGCACTGCACCGTTGCACAAGCGGCACGCCTGCACTACATACACCTGACAGGCACTATGCTATTTACGGCGTACTACGTGTAAGTAAAAGGAATACTGACATAAAAATTAAACAAGCTAATTAAACGGGTACCGTCTACATCCATCTGTCTGTCAGGGCACCGACACCGACTTGAAGCAGCCGACAAAAGATCCGTCTTCTTATAGTCCGAGCCAGTAAAGCATGGTCTACAAGCTGCCGGAATCCGTAAGCATCCGCAAGAATCCGTTCAAAAAACGACCTTATTGCTTAAGCAATGCCGCGACCGCGATGGATTGAATCCGCGTTAACCCGGTCCGGATTTTGGCAGTGTATAGACCGAGCCTAAGTGATAATCACTGTTTGCTGTCAAAAATATTTCTAAACGAAATTATCAATGCGGACCAACCATAGACAACTATCGATTGTGTCACTTCCGGTTCTACCGCAACGAGTCGTGAGCGGAGAACTACACGGGCCTTTCTGTCTGCCATAGAAATAAGAATTTGTGAAAAATGTCTCTAATCTCCGCTCGTTTGGCCTCTTCCGTGGCCAGGCGTATCCCAAATGCTGCTTCACAGGTATTGTATAACAAATCGTTTATTTAAAAGTGTTTTGAATGTTTCTATTGTATAGTTCATGAGCCCGGTAATCAAGTCTCATTGAACATGATAAAACAGAAACCATTACCAAATAATTTATCATTTATCGTGTCCCTGCTATCTTACTACTGTAAATGGCCTACACTTTAAAGCCTAGAAGAAAGTTTAGCATAAAATCGTATAATCTGAAGTCTAATCTCAATGATACGTGTTATGTAATATGTGGGTGTTCGGTCTTCTATCAGGTTTTAGGTTGTCGCAGGCACGGTATTTATTCGTGCCGTTACATAAACAAGGAAGAGCAGTGTAATTGAGTGTAGTTTGGTGATAAGATGTAAATTTTGCTATTAAAACTTTGGTTATGTTGGGTGCAGGTGTCGAAGGTCGCCGTGCCCGCTGTTGCGGTAGCATCCCGCAAGATCCATGTCTCGTGCAGCCAAAGGGCCGCCGAGATCTCCACGATCCTCGAAGAGCGAATTCTCGGAGCCGCGCCCAAGGTCAGTGATATATTACATAAACACAACCCTGTCAGTGAGGTTATAGGAACGTACATACTTCATTGATGTGATGTTAATGTATGATTTACGTTGGTACATTCCTGTTATTCAGTATACATGTATGGTTCTTTAAATTGATAAGGAAGAATATAAATGATATATTCTGTAAATAATCAGTGTTGCTATCATGACTTCTCCATTTTGTTGAAACAAGCAATGGGTCTCAACCTGTCTATTTTTAGAACAAATTTAATTTTTTTTCTATAACAAATGGGTAATAATATCATGATTTGCCACACAATACATAATAGATTATTAAAGAAAAGTAATATAGTACTTTAATTGGGTCATTTCCAAATTAAATACACTAGCTTTCTGTAGCTACATTTCTATCACCATGCAATGATAAATTTCAGTAAATTCTCCGGAGGGGGGCGTTGGCTTCTGCGCCACAGTTTTAACTTTTGCAGGGGTCATCGTTTTTCCCGATTAAATTAAGAACATTGTTAAAATTCCTAATAAAGATTATTATTATTATTAAATATTAAAAACTACATTTTCTCAAATCTAATAACTTCTATAGTTTGTTGCTGCAAAATTTTAATACATAAACAATAAGTGTACAGAATTATAACAAAATGCTAAACAACTTTTTAGGCAGTACCTAACAAATCCACAGGAGCAAAATTTCAAATTAATTATAGTGATAAATAAGTTATACTAGAATTACCATTTATTTTTTACATCTTCAGTTAGTGAATATGTTATAATTTTATTTTCTAGGCTGATTTGGAAGAGACTGGCCGTGTGTTGAGCATTGGTGATGGTATCGCCCGTGTGTATGGTCTTAAGAACATCCAGGCTGAGGAGATGGTGGAATTTTCCTCTGGTCTAAAGGTAAGGAAACTTCCAACTACATAGATATAAAAGAAAAATGATTTATTACAGAAACAATATAGAATGACATAGGTTACAATATAAATTCTTGATTGTCACAGTTTTCCCTCGTTTCTGTGTGTCTTTTGGCATCTAAATAGATTTAGGGTTACATAAATATTATAACTAGTAACTTATGCTTACTAATTGAAGATAAATAACACTTAAAAAAAAACTATGCTGACTAGCTATGTTGAAAGAATCAAAAAAATATTATTCTAAAATGATTGACATTTTTGGTTGTCTATGTGTATTTTTCTAAAGTACGGACAACAGCACGTCAGCCTACCACAAAATGTCAAATTTTCTCATTTGAAAATGAACTTTAAGGCAGGCTTAAAGTTAAAAATCTATTAGAGAATTTTTGACTTTTGGGGTAGGTTGACGTGCTGTTGACTGTACATGCAACATTTGGATAGTCACTTAATTTACTTGTCCCATCTCTGAAAAACAACAAGAATTAGTATTACCAGGTAGACCTGGGGATTATGTCAATGGTCTGTGGACTTTCTAACTTTTTAGTAAACTGCTGGAAGATCTGTAGGCCTCTTGTGTCAAACCTTTTACAATTTATCAGCAATTCAAAACAGCTGTGAATGTCATGAGCAAAATCTTCATTCAGTTACATTCCTTTCCATAATGTCTACCCAGGGTATGGCCCTCAACTTGGAGCCCGACAACGTGGGTGTGGTGGTATTTGGTAACGACAAGCTGATCAAGGAGGGTGACATCGTAAAGCGTACCGGAGCCATTGTGGACGTGCCAGTAGGCGATCAGCTGCTGGGTCGCGTAGTCGATGCGTTGGGTAACGCCATCGACGGGAAAGGGCCCCTCGGAACCAAGACGCGTATGCGAGTCGGTGTGAAGGCCCCCGGTATCATCCCCCGTGTGTCTGTGCGCGAGCCTATGCAGACCGGTATGTATACTTATACAAAACCTATATTCATTAACATTAGCAGCCTTTGAATGTCCATTGGTGGACATAGGGCTCCCCTATAAAATGTTTATTGTACAAGACGAATATACAAGATTAACTGAAATATTAGGTTAATTAGGTAGTTAGGTTGATAGAAAACTATTGATATATAAATGGTCTGAATTAAACCAACCAAGGTTTGTTTGATTGACTTGAATTTGGGTTATCACACAGCTAAAAGATCGGCGTTGACTTCCTGTCGCCCGCTCACGGCGCTGAGGTGATTACGCACTTGCACCAACATTAAATTGAGTAATGCATTGTCCTACCGACAAACGCGGCAACGCGACACAACGTAACAGTAACTGTGCCTACGCGTGGTCTACGTGGTCACGGACGAACTAATATGTAATAACTCGCGTTGTATCGCGACGCAACTCATCACTCACCAAGGACAACGAACATCCAGCATCCAGTTAATTATTATATCACAACCCTAATTTTATGCTTAGACAAAGTATAATTCCAGAAACCAGTTACCAAACAAAATCAAAACCAATCATCATCTTTAGGTATCAAGGCCGTAGACTCCCTCGTGCCCATCGGTCGTGGTCAGCGTGAGTTGATCATCGGTGACCGTCAGACCGGCAAGACTGCCCTGGCCATTGACACCATCATCAACCAGCAGCGCTTCAACAAGGGTGAAGACGAGAAGAAGAAGCTGTACTGCATCTACGTCGCCATCGGACAGAAGAGGTCCACCGTCGCTCAGATCGTGAAGAGGTTGACTGATGCTGGTAAGTTCGAATTAATGGTATCTATTTTAAATACGGACCTGTAATAAACTGCTTGAATAAGCTGTCAAGGTCAAGTTAAATTGGTGTTTATTTAACTATCGCCATTTTGGTGCTGAAGGCTACTTTATCGGCAGATGCGCAAGGATGTTGAACTAAAATTGGTCCCTGGTACTGTCGCTATTGGTGTATCCAATGGCCACAAAAAAATTGCACTGAAATTTCCAGTCCAGAGATAATTACATACAAGCTTAAAAGTATTCTCAAGGTCAAGAAACTCAACTGAACTGCAATGGCATTTGTGAACACCTAAACATAATAATTGTATAAGACATTCATTGTTACATAATGTCAACTATAGATTTTGCTTTAAACTAGGTCACAGTATGTAGCAAAAATAGAAATAGGTTAACAGTAGTGCATATTTACTGGCATTTCATTTTGTAGCAACAATTTATTTTTTCAAACTCTTAGCTTATCGACTTGAATTAAACTGTAGCAGCTTTCTAAAAGGATTACCCTAACCTTTGGTAATTAATTTAATTGAGGATTATAAGCTGTATATATCCTGACTACAAAGGAGGACAGGAGTTGCTGTGGTGGTAAATGCCACAAGTACCAAATACTTTGATAGATAGTAGATAGATAAATCATTTATTTGCAAAGCATTTTCGCATTAATAAAGTTTGTGCACCGCAGTGTTGCAAAAGGCAGGAGCTTCAGTGTATGCACTGCTCTAAGAGCAGAACATTGATTTTCAGCTTCCGCCCTAGTTGAAGTTGCGCGAGGACGCGCGTAACAATCTAGACGTGGCTCATACAAGTCATTACTATTTGATTGCAATTAATTAAATAAAGAAAAATCTATTATGTATTATAAAAATTGAATAAATAATAATGATGTAATACACGGGAATGTCAAAAATATAAAGAATAAGAACAAAACATACCTAACTTCGCTTCCTATGGCATATCTAAGTATGTCAGAGACAGGGGCGTGCGGTGCATGTAGACAATTAGGCAGTGCCTACCTGATAATTGAAATAAGGTAGGTAGTAGGACTTACAAATGTCGATTATTAATGAAAATTACTGATTTTTTGCAATAAAACACATTATAAGCATCTACTGCCTACGTCGAAATAAAACCAATGCCCGTCACTGGTCAGAGAAGTATCTATGGATTGGTTATTGTAACATTGAACATTGCTAAATGTAACATTGAACCCAGGTGCCATCAACTACACCATCATCGTGTCGGCCACCGCGTCGGACGCCGCGCCGCTGCAGTACCTGGCGCCGTACTCGGGCTGCGCCATGGGAGAGTTCTTCCGCGACAACGGCAAGCACGCGCTCATCATCTTCGACGACTTGTCCAAGCAGGCTGTGGCCTACCGTCAGGTTTGTGGATGCTCTAAATATATAATATATTTTTAGGGTTCTGTAGTCCTAACAAGGAGGAACCCATCAAACGTCGTGGAAACTTTTATGGAAAATCATATCTGTTAAGATAGACCAGTTAGCTTAAGAGTAATAGTCGTTCAAAAATTCCTTAGAGGAAACATAAAAAGATACTTAAATCAAGTAAAATTGCTGTAACGACGGAACCCTACACTGCGCGTAGCACGACACGCACTTGTTTTTCTTGGGTTTATAATGCGATCATCTATTGAGTCTACTACTATAAGCAGATGTTACGTAAGGCAGTGACAGGTTGGGGTGCCACTCCCAGCGGAGCTAACCCTTTATTTTGCATAGTCAGTTTTGCACTCTAAATATATGTATAGTTCGGCGTTTCTCAACCTTTATCAAAGGCGGACCCTGTCAAACTCGCGGCAGAATAATGAACTCTTTTACTGACCCGTTTTTCCCGTTCAAAAACCCCTTGCGATAGGTCAGCGAACCCAAGGGGGTCCGAGACCACTGGTTCAGAAACACTAGTCTAGTCGATAAAGACGCAGGACAGGCACATGTCAGTATTGTTTGAATAGCAAATAAATTATTCTTTTGTAATATCTCTCATCCTAGGCATATCATATACATCAGCAATAAACTTAGGCTATTTTACAGGCAATCAACTACTGTCGACGAGAACATTCCACTGACAAGCCGCCGCGAGCTACTCTAAACGCCTTTATGAACCCTCCTATGAATACGTGACGTGAATGTATAGACATTATTAAGTAAAACTTAGTTATTGATTGTTTGTATGCCAACAGATGTCGCTGCTGCTGCGTCGTCCCCCCGGTCGTGAGGCCTACCCCGGTGATGTGTTCTACCTCCACTCTCGTCTGCTCGAGCGTGCCGCTAAGATGTAAGGGATGCAGTTTCTTAATGTATAATTACTAAGATACTGTCATGACTGTAGCAAAATTTAAAGATTATGCATGATTAGGAGCTTAAATGATAAGTGTCCTATGTTTTTCACAAGTTACCTTACTTTTTTTCCTTAATTGAAAGGTGCCCGGCGAAAATAAATCGTTGTCTTATTCCTTATTATACAAGAATGTCTATTTATGATGACAAATTGTTGCCCATTGAAACTATAATGTGCCACTATAATGTATGAGAATGGTGTTTACTGGCAGATTCTTGAATTGATAAATTGATACTCTCTATTGCACATCACATAAAGCAATAAAGGTGCTGGGATTAGATTTGAGTTTATCACTAATGGAAATCTCTACCACCCTATTTTCGGGAAGAGAACAGTTGAATTGGAATGAATAAACTTTGTCAAAGTTCCGAAACGAATAGCTTTTTTTATTGCTCGCATATTCATCAGGTCCGACAAACTGGGAGGTGGCTCCCTGACCGCTCTGCCTGTCATCGAGACCCAGGCCGGAGACGTGTCCGCTTACATTCCCACCAACGTGATCTCCATCACTGATGGACAGATCTTCTTGGAGACTGAGCTGTTCTACAAGGGTATCCGGCCAGCCATCAACGTCGGTCTGTCTGTGTCCCGTGTAGGGTCCGCTGCCCAGACCAAGGCTATGAAGCAGGTTGGTTATTAATTATCTAGTATTTGTCCATTTCTCTTGAAAATAAGAACAGGAATAATTGCTATCTTGGGTAAGTGCTGCGATCTTCTAACTTAAGAAATACTAATCAATTACTTTTAATTTAATTTTTAAATAAAAATAATTGAGAGTATTAGTTTAATAAATAAGGACAGAAACTAAATATCACTAAAACTGAAACAAAATAAATGTTTATATTTTGTTAGTTACAAGTTTTAAGTGAAATCTAGAAAAAAATGGCCTTTCCATTTCGGTTAAGCTTCACTTTGATTTATTATTGATCAACCAGCTTTTTTTTTATTTCTATTAATTATTTTATTAGTAGAACAGTATTTGAAAATTTTGATAGTCATAACATTATTCCAATGACTAATTTTATTGATGGTCGTCAAATATTCGAAACTTAACCCAATTTTCCCCATAACCCAGGTGGCCGGTTCCATGAAGCTGGAGTTGGCCCAGTACCGTGAGGTGGCCGCCTTCGCCCAGTTCGGTTCCGACTTGGACGCCGCGACCCAGCAGCTGCTCAACCGCGGCATGCGACTCACTGAGCTGCTCAAGCAGGGACAGTACGTGCCCATGGCTATTGAGGAGCAGGTATGTTACTGGTTGTGAACCTAAGACTTACACATGTTGAGAACCCAAGACTGCAAAAGTTGAGAACCCAAGACTTACACAAGTTGAAAACCCAAGACTGACACAAGCTTAGAACCCAAGACTGACACAAATTGAGAACCCCAGTCTGACACAAGTTCAGAACCCAAGACTAACACAAGCTTAGACCCCTAGCCTAACATTACATAAAGGTTATGAACCACCCAAGTGTGACACCAGTTTCACCGGATGTTTCCAAACAAGGCAACACAGATTGAAAAGAAAAGTATCTGACTTGTTACACACTTGGGGATTGGGTGGGTACTAATCGCGATTAGAATTTTGATACCATCATCATTTCAGCTATACAATGTCCACTGCTGAACATAATCCCTACCCCAATGACTTCTAGATTGGCCAGCTCGAATTGGCCTGCATCTAGAAACTTTATGACATATTATGGAAAATAAAATACTATTTGATCAACTTTGTCACAGCTTTAAATAAACGTTTTAAATATCAGATTAATAATCTTGTTTCTTTAACAGGTCGCCATCATCTACTGCGGTGTGCGTGGTCACCTCGACAAACTGGACCCCACCAAGATCACCGCTTTCGAGAAGGAGTTCACCCAGCACATCAAGACCAGCCACCAGGGTCTCCTGGCCACCATCGCCAAGGACGGACAGATCACGCCCGAGTCCGACGCTTCCCTTAAGAAGATCGTCACCGACTTCGTCGCAACTTTCACATCCCAGTGAAGCGTTTAAACCTAGACTTCGCAGGTGTCGGCATGACATTGTACCCGGCAATTTGAATGTACAATCCCATGCCAACCCAACAATATAAGTAGCTTACTAGCGGAAATTCTGCTCCTAGTGAACAAAGTCTCCGCTAGTGGTGTAAGTGTAGTTTATCATTCGTATGGACTGTATTGAATGTTGATACAATCATGGAATGTATTTATCTCGAGGCAGCAGGAGTGGTTATACATAATTAAAACTTCTTAAAAACGTTTATATGTTTTTCTTCTGAGATTTCACGTATTTCACATAAACCCATTTCAGTACAATTTCCTAGGAATTCGTATCCGAATCAGAATTTCGTATTTCAATTCGCATATGAAATCGATTCAAAATACATTTTTAAATGAATTCTTAATGATTTAGTTTGTGAATTGGAAATTGAACTTACTCCTAGGCTAGAGAAGTGTGCGTTCGCGCAGCAAAAAGTATCGCCTTTTCAAGGATTAGATGATGCAGATAATTAGTGCCCTATATCGTGTAAATGTGCCTGAAATTTTATATTTGTGCGTCCAACAGCTTCAGATAAATTTAAGAAAAACAGATTCTGCTGCACGAACGTTCGCCCAGCAAAATTTTTTTTTAATTGATGGGCCTAGCTGTATATTAAATATGCAAAAAGATAGCTTACATACGATCATAAATGTGCCGTGAAAGCCATATTTGTGCCTCTTAAGATATCAGAGTAATTTAGTTTTTGGCTGGGCGAACGTTTTGGTGATTGCTGTATATCGGAAACGGTTGAACGCACATTCATGATTTTTTGTATACAGATTCGGTACATTTGTGCCTATTTGTGCCGGAATTTTCATTAACATGACTAGCAAGATTCAGATCCAATTCTTTTATTTCCTAAAAAACGGAAAAATGCTCTGGCTCCCGAACGAACAAGACCAAGGACTTCGCGTTAGTGCCGACTGGTACCCATTATATATTCACATGATCCTGTAAAGTTTCGCCGGCCTACTACATATCATTGCCGATTTCTTAACGATTTTGTCTTTTTTTGAGGTTATCTTGAGTGAAATTACTTAGAATACGAAAACACTAGTTTCCTGTGAGCTGGCTTATTACATGCTTCTACAATAATATGAGCGCTGTTTTAAGAATACGTATGCAAAAAATCATGTATGTATACCCATTACTTTAGACAATAACGATTAAAAACCATTCGAAATATTTTTGGTAGATTATCCGACCAAATCGTAGTGAGCATTAAAAAGCGGCCGCACGATACATCAAACTATCCTTCCTCACTTGATGGCGATGTAACGAAATTTAAATAGTACAGTTGCGTACAGAATTGTTAAGTTGGAAAATAGTTTATAGGTATTTAGGACATGAAATAAAATGTGAATTGATTTTTTTGTACCTAATAATACACTATAATTTGTAATTTATTATTAAAAATAATTTATATAATAAATAAAAAATAAATAAACATTGGACAACATCACAATCATTGCTCTGATCCTATGGTAAGTAGCTAAAGCACTTGTGTTATAGAAAAAGAAACAAAGACGTTACTACAACACCCAGACCCGAGACAATATAGAAAAGTTCGTTTCCTACATTGACCCGACCGGGGATCGAACCCGGAACCTCAGAGATGGCGACACCATATTAGTCCGGCGTGCTCGTCTCTCGGCTACGGAGTTCGTCAAAAATTACCATTAATTTATACCTACGTAGCTTGATAGCTGATTAAGCTGTTTGATGCGATAACGAAGTACAAAATTTCTTGTCCATCAATATTATCAATTTTTTGTTATGTAATATTTAGAACACTTTGTTGTGTTTAGGAATTACGTTAAACTTGCATTTTTTATTTATTTGTAATGTTAATTTTATTGTACACGTTTTAATCATCTTAAAGGTACAAATAGCACCTAACTATTATTCATCGTTTATTATTGTATACAAAAAATAAATCAATACAAAAATTACCAATATTGTTTTGTTATCTCCTTGCATCCAAATTGCTTGACTTACCAACTAAAAAAAACAAATATACTGTAAATGGCACATCAAGCTATCAAGCTTAATCAGCTATCAAGCTATGTAGTTAGGTATAGATTTATGGTGCAAAATCATTCATTCATTCATTATAATCTCAAAAGGTCGACAATTTATTTTCAATAATAAATTACAAATTATAGCGTATTATTATGTACAAAAAAAACAATTCACATTTTATTTCATGTCCCTAATATAAACTATTTTCCAACTTAGTGATTCTGTACGCATCTGTACTATTTTTTCGTTACAACGCCATCAAGTGAGGAAGGATAGTTTGATGTATCGTGCGGCCGCTTTTTAATGTTCGCTACAATTTGGTCGGATAATCTACCAAAAATATTTCGAATGGTTTTTAATCGTTATTGTCTAAAGTAATGGGTATACATACATGATTTTTTGCAAACGTATTCTTAAAACAGCGCTCATATTATTGTAGAAGCATGTAATAAGCCAGCTTACAGGAAACTAGTGTTTTCGTATTCTAAGTAATTTCACTCAAGATAACCTCAAAAAAAGACAAAATCGTTAAGAAATCGGAAATGATATATAGTAGGCCCGCGAAACTGTACAGGATCATGTGAATATACAATGGGTACCAGTCGGCACTAACGTGAAGTCTTTTGTCTTGTTCGTTCGGGAGCCAGAGCATTTTTCCGTTTTTTAGGAAATAAAAGAATTGCATCTGAACCATGCTAGTCATGTTAATGAAAATTCCGGCACAAATAGGCACAAATGTACCGAATCTGTATACAAAAAATCATGAATGTGCGTTCAACCGTTTCCGATATACAGCAATCACCAAAACGTTCGCCCAGCAAAAAACTAAATTACTCTGATATCTTAAGAGGCACAAATATGGCTTTCACGGCACATTTATGATCGTATATAAGCTATCTTTTTGCATATTTAATATACAGCTAGGACCATCAATTAAAAAAAAAATTGCTGGGCAAACGTCCGTGCAGCAGAATCTGTTTTTCTTAAATTAATCTGAAGCTGTTGGACGCACAAATATAAAATTTCGGGCACATTTACACGATATAGGGCACTAATTATCTGCATCATCCAATCCTTGAAAAGGCGATACTTTTTGCTGCGCGAACGTACACGCTAGAGAAGATGAGATGGTTGGATCTCACACAGTCTACTGAACTCGAACTAAAAGAAGCCGGAAACAGCTCCGGGTAAGCCCGGATTCAAGCCGCGTTCAAGCATTCATGGTCGTTTTTTGAACGGGTTCTAAAAAAAATTCGACGGGAAACGGTAGTCGGAGCCGAGCTAAATCATCCGGTATTATTTATTAAAAATTTTAGACCCTTTAAAAACGCCCCCAAACAAGACTGGCTGGACGCGTATTTTTTAAGCATTTCAATTCGCATACGATATCAATTTCCTAGGAATTCTTGTGAATTCGTATGCGTATTGGAATTTAATTGCTTCAAAAGTACCTACGCCTCCTGGATTCAATGCAACGCTCAAGCAATCAAGCCGTTTTTTTTTTCTTAATAGATCATCAACTATTATATTCACCTTAACCTGTGGTCTCCTGCCAGTTCTAACCCAACAACTTATTTTTAATAAGAATGTTATAAAATTTGATTTTTAAAAGTTCAAGATGGCGGCTATTTTATCATATTTTTTAAGTATATTTATAGGCGTTAAATCGCTATATCATATCGTGTTTTGTTGATCGTGCTAGAGGGGCTGGTAAAGGTTGCAGAAACACTGGGTGCAGGTCGCTTCGAACCGGACGATCTGGAAGTCACCGGAGAAGGAGGAGGCCTATGTTCAGCACTGGAAGCTGGAAGTCCTGTGGCCTGTGGCTGCAATGATGATGATGCTAATAGTGAAACAAATATTTTTTAAATAACAAAAAGGCAGTGCCGATGCTGCCGGCGCTGGCACTCAAAAATTACGACATTACGTAACCGTGTGTTGAAAATAAAAAGTCATAAGTCAAGTCATGTATAAAAAAGCGTTTTATTTAGGCTTCATAATACGATGAATTACAAAGATTTTAATTTTATGAAGTTTCATAATTTTATCACAAAAATTTACCTATATTAATTGCTATTTGAATTGCTAAATCCGTTCTTGTAAACTTAATTTCACCAACACACATGCATACTATAAAATGAATAACGTAATAAATGCCAGCATCCGTGTCAAGTGCCGGCGCCAGCACCCATAGCAAGTATCGGCGTCGGCAGCGGAGGCACTGCCTAACGAAAATCCTATTTTTTTTCTATGGCAACCAAACCTCTGTGTGTGAGGTTTAAAAAAAATCCTATTTTCATTTGTTGTGCATTGTCAAAATTTAAAAGTTTATTGTGTCAAATTGACATACGTCAAAGTCAACGTGGGTGGGTGCTTCTTGTTGAACTGCAGGTTGTATGTAGTTTTTTACCAAAATAAATACCAACAACGCGTTTTTAATCATGAAACGATGCCCAAATTTTACTCTAAATCGTAGTATGTGCTGACTTTTATTTATTATTTAATTTCAGAGCCTTAGGAACAACAGTAACATTGAAAATCTTGAAATATGGACTTCTTTGAAAAAGCTCACGTTGTTAAGAGAGATTCCTCAAGAAAGGACCATAAATCAGAAGTAGCAGTTAAGAAACAGTTTAAGCAAATGCTAAATGGTTACAAAAAAAGCGATAATAACCTTATTAAGAGTTGCGAAGACACCTTTGACCCAAACAGATATAACGAGGATTCAAGTTCAGTAAGTGGTTTCTCCGACCTGAATCTCACTAATTCCAGCAATGAAATAGATAATACCATGGAGACATTGGGTTCTGACAGCGAGAAAGACAACGCTAAGGGACCTAGGAACAGTAAACAATCAGATTCTTTTAAAAACGATAAGAAAGAAAATGAAAAATCAGTTATTAGTTCAGAGTCTATTTCTGAGTATGAAAATGATATTCAAACAATTTCTGACAATGCTTCCTTGGAAGTGACATTAGATTCAAGCTCTGTTAGTGATATGTTCTCGTTAGATACCAGTCTGGCTGAAAGTACAACAGAAAATGATTTTGACAAATCTGAGGTATTTGATCCAGATAGGTCTTTAGCAAATGAGATATTAAATAATTTGGAGAAAAAAGGCATTAAAAAGAGAGGTAAGAAACGAAAATTGGAAAATCAGGAAAAAGAAATCTTTGTAGATAATCAAGATTTATCAGATAAACAAATAGAAGATAGGTCAAGTGATGTAGATAATTGTGAAAATATACAAGACCAAGAAGAGGAGCTATCACATAAAAATAGTATGAGTGACACTATTTCATCAGATTTTGTGTCAGTATCAGCAACTGATATGGCTGCACTAAGTTTGAGTGACATTCTCGGTGAATACAGACATCCAACAACAAAGAATCTTCCTTCAGAGAGTAAAAATCAATATTCCACAAATAATTCTGGTATATTTTCTGTGGAAGACATGAATGTCGAAGATATACAGATACAGGAGAATGAGAGCATAGACTCACAATTAGACTTAAATTCTGATAATGACATGCCAACAGATGAAGAAATAGATACTTCTGTTAATGATACAAGTATACACCTAATTTCACAAAGTAGTAGTGGTTATGATAACACTCTTCAGTCTGAAGATACATCGGAGAAAGAAATGTCTGTAAAATCAATAGACTTTAGTTTTGTAAGCTCAGTCAAAGTGTACTATGGACAGGCCAGTTGTATTTTAGTATTGACACATCCAGCAGAACTGTATATTCATGGTAAAGTTACCCTAAAAGCATTAGGAGGAACTATGGAAATATTTGGTTATACTTTGAAAGACAAATCATGTAATGTATATGCACCTAACTATAACTACGCTCACTGTTTAAAGACAGTTGAGAATGAGAATAATTCTAGTGGTTTGTTCAGGAAATTGGCTTCTGAAGGTGTATCTGTTACTGATGCTGAAGAAATAGTCACTGGAATTGGGCAATATGATGGAGTTGTCAGTTTAAAAAAATTGTCAAGCCCTAAAATGGATTTTGTAGAAAATAACTTTATGGCAGCCGATTTGTTCACTAAAATAGGCAAGAATGTAGATAACAGTTTGAGGAAGGCCTCCCAACTTCTTGGATGTTCATTGTACTTGACAAGACCCTGGACAGTATTTGAAGAACTGCCATGTTGGAAACAAGCAGTCAAATGTGGTTCAGGTGAGAATATACAGTCTCTTATTTATCTTATTGAGTTAATATATTTTCTAAACACTAAACAAATTCAATTCCTTCCTCATAGTAATTAAAATATTTTAACCTCGGAAATATTGTTCCTAAAACAGACTAGCGGCCGTATGTCGGCGACTGAAGCGAATGTTGCGAGAATGGTAGAAGACTGTTGTCGACGCTGATTTCTCCAACTCACGCCATTGCCGCAGGTAGTCGCCTACATACTGTCGCTTGTCTGTGAGTCAACTAAATTGCAAACATCTTTGCAATGACATACAAGAAGAGCAAGGGAAAAGTTATATCACAAATCATACCTTGCTCCCACTTGTCTATTGGATGTTTTTCTATGTACCAATCCAAACTATTTATTCTATCAGTAAGTAAATACATACAGCACCAGTATGACAGGCATAGTGAATTCATGCCAACACACCCAGTCCCAAGTCAATTTACAAAAGCTTGTTTTCAATAAACCAGAATCAGAAATCGAACCTGGAACCCTTTGCGTTCCGTGCGAGGCCTGGCGACCACCATAGCTGAGAGGCGAGCACGCCGGACTTGGCGTCGCCAATTCTGAGGTCCCGGGTTCGATTCTCAGTCTATGCAGAAAACGAAGTTTTCTAATATTAGCTCGGGTCTGGGTGTTGTGGTACCTCTGTTGTTTCCGGTTTCTATAACACAAGTGCTTTAGCTACTTACTTGTACCTTAGGATCAGTAATGTATGTGATGTTGTCCAATATTTATCCAAGGTGAATCACAGCAGCACCACTAAATTGTGAAATAAGTGGAAGTAATGCGGACTTCTGTATAACCACAATGAGATCACAAGAATCCTCAAAGCTATAACTGTAGATTGCATATGTAAAAATATCTGACTTTCATTACAGAGGAGCAAAGTCGTGGTATAATGTGTGGTGGCAAAGGCCTTGGCAAATCCACCTTCCTCCGGTACTGCGTCAACAGACTCCTGCAGCTGGGTCCCGTTCTGGTGATAGACCTGGACCCTGGACAAGCCGAGTTCACAGTTCCCGGGAACATATCTGCCACGGTCGTCGATAAGCCACTCTTAGGACCCAATTTTACACATTTGAAGACTCCGGTCAAGTAAGGTTTTTAATTGTTACTGTAAATGAGGCTTAGCGCTCTAAAGGATAGCAGATATTAATTATGTACTTGTTTTGTTTTAAACATGACTAAGACAGTGCGATAATGGTAAGAGACTTTCGGTCACGCATCGCACGCAATTTGCGACCATCTCTCGCAGACTTGTTAAAACGCGGGCACAGTCATTAAAGTATAAGGGAGTACGTTGATACCCACCCGCCTGTACAACCAGTGGCACAAATGTTGTTTGCTGGGTGAAAGATGCGCAGAAAACCATTACGATTACGTGATTGGATAGTCGCGCGACGTGCCTCACCGCCGATCGAGATTGGTTGTTAGCTCCGTCCGCGCACACGCATCATTAAATCGATGATTATTGAACGTAAGATGCGCAAAGCGAGATCCACACTGTTTGCCCCAGCGCTTAACATCCGTGCCGCTAGTTGTAAGCTCCCTTACATAACATAAGATAGACACCTTACTGCACAAAAGATACCGATGTACAATCAGACAGCCTATCGCCAAGAGCAATCTCTTCTAGGCAACTTTGGGGTGAGAACTTAAGTAGTAGTAACGTCGAAACATATTACGTGTTCACGCCAGAGCTTCGATTTACGCCATTAATTCATAAAAACCATTTGTAACTCTTAACTTTTTCTTTTTCCAGGATGTTGAACTTAGGTATGATCAACACAATGGATAATCCGAGACGTTACGGCACAGCCGTGAGCGACCTAATTAGACATTGCAACAACGACGAACAATTGAAATCAATGCCCTGGCTCATCAACACGATGGGAATGTGCAACGCTATGGGCTTGAAATTCATGACCCTAGTCATCTTACAAGCGCAACCCACATACCTATTCCAGATAGACCACAAAAACCCTAAAAAAAGATTTGAAACACATCTGAATCCACATAATGTTATGAAGCTGCATGACAGTTACAGATATGATTTCCTATTCAAAAATATTAGGAACCAAGAGATGAATTATAAATTCTTTGTGGCTAATCATGTAGGAAGTTCTGGAAAGAACAACTCTTCAGTATCACCTAGAGATGAAAGATATCTAAACATCTTAGCTTATTTTGGAGAGTTATTGAAATCACGACATGACACTGGTTTGTTAGGAATTACACCCTATGAGTAAGTATTTGTATAGTTTTTTTTAGTCTCTTCCCATTACTACGCATGTGCAGTATTTATTTGTCACTAAATTATAACACACCCTCTGGGACTAGGTTATTTCTTGTAATTCATAATCCAATCCAGGGTATGGTCTATGTGCAAAATTCATACAAATCCATTCAGCCGGTAATGCGTGAGTCATGAACCTTTCACTTTATTTTTTCAACAATTCACGAAAGAGAGAAAACGAAATTCTCGAACAACGTTGCTTCTTCTGACAATCGGACCGTTACCGTTATTTATCAACGCAGTCATATTGTTCTTCGGCAGTGACTAACAAGATAATGCTGCCTCCCGGAATCAAGCGTGATTCACTGTAATCGGCTAAACGCGAATCATTATTGTCCTGTTTCGATTAAGCTCTCTTACTTGAATGTATCGTCCCAAAATAAATGATGTCATCAACATACAAGGACAAAAAAATAATCGTATAATAGACTTTGTAATTTTCAAAAAACACTATAAAGTAATTGCTCATAATCTATATAAAAACTTTAACTTAACTTTTGTTTCAGAGTAAAATTAGGCAACCTGCACATTGGGTTAAATATAAAAATCACTGATGAAGCCGTGACGAAAATTATTAATGGAAAAATAATAGCGCTATGTCAACTGACGACACTTGATAATGGCGGAAAGGTGTTTACCCTTAGAGATAAACCGCTGGTCTGCCACGGACACGGTACGTTCATCGCCTTATCTTTGCGTGTATTATTCATAATTCTAGTCTAGATAATCTTGATTCAGTCAT
Source organism: Anania fuscalis (assembly GCA_950371115.1). Taxonomy (NCBI): domain Eukaryota; kingdom Metazoa; phylum Arthropoda; class Insecta; order Lepidoptera; family Crambidae; genus Anania; species Anania fuscalis. Next base: position 9,544,098 of record OX493343.1, on the reverse strand, counting down.
TTGCTTTAAATACTCAATTATAGAGCATCTTACCCTTGTTAACTACTATGTATAAACAAGAAAATACATTAGCTGTGAATCCTAATAAAATGATTTGTAGTCTGTAAATAAAGTTAATTAATAGTATACCTTACGTCTTGAGAATAAGGTTCACATAAGTAGAATGTCTTTACATTTAAAGTCTGCATTTTCTCCTTAAAAAAACTGTTCTTTATGTTGTTTATTAGAAGATCGTAACTTTTGAATTCTATTAGTTTTTTAAGAATGATATTGAAATAAATATTACTATTTGTGTTGTGATGTCATAGATGAATCATACTTGTTTTGCCTATGGCAAAGCTACGTAACAGGCATCCTCTTATGATGTCATCAATTAAAATGCAACAAGTGAGCCATAAAAAGTTAATTGATAGGTAGTTAATATACCTTTCAAAGTTATAGCGGATAAGCACTTAGGTATACAATAAAATCTGCTACAATGTCATAGGGTCAAACAAAAACAATGTTTACATTTAAAGAGTTTGAAGAATTGGTTTGGCATGGCATATAAAATAACTTGTTCTTAAAAACTAAAACATTTTATAAGAACAAGTAATCTTTTATGCTAATGCAAATAGCTCTTTAAAGTCAAGTAAACATTCGAAAAATTCATATCTGAATTGTCGAGTGGTGTTGCAATTTGTAATCAATAAAATTGCGGCAATAAATAGCCGATTATATGTGATAATGTTCATGTTTTACAATAACATTTGGAATTAAATTTTTAGGGCTTATAAGAGGTGTGGACTTGGAAAAGGAAACTCTGTACATACTGACACCGACTCCTGTGGACAAACTGTCTGCTGTTGATACTCTGGTGTATGCTGACTGGGTACCAGAACTGAGGGGCCAGGAAAAACACTTGCCTGATGGGATCTCAGTTCCGTACCGCACAGACACCACATTCCAACAGAGACAGCTCATGTTCGCACCACGGAGGAGATTCAATCCATTGCAACTGTTAAAGATGTCAAGGAATTCCTAAATTGAAACTGTCAATAATTAGTTAATAAATTTGTAATTGGAATAGCTCCAAAATATCTTAAATTATAAAAGGAAGTCTAATAATTATTTTATGTTAATCCATGTATATTTGAAAGATAATTTTGTACTTACAATACTAATAAAACATAACATAGATGATCGATTTTAACTTAAATATTCCCCCATCCTAAACACCTTTGATTTATAAATGCTGTATTAAATTTTATAAAAGTCAAAAAGAGTCTAGTAAAGAATTGTTAAAACATGGGGTTCCTTTATTACTAATAAATTATATTATATCATGCAATATGGGAAGTTAAATTTCACACAAAATAATAGATTACAATAAAACTGCCCTACAGAATCGTGATTAGAATCAGATGGACGTCTCAGAGACGCGTCTAGCTGACAGGCACTTAGCTGAGAATTGGGGCTCGCGCTCCATGTCAAATAAACATCACCTACACAATTTATACATAACTATTTTATTGAAAAAATTAAAATACAAAATACGAAACTAAACAAGTCTCAGTGAGACGACACTGGTCGAGGAATAATCTATATATTGAAGAAATGCTAATCGGTTATATAACATGATAGTTTAGCACGAAATTTCAGGTGGGCCCACAGGTTAAGGGCCCACACTTGCCCCCGACCATATTAATTAAGGCATTTACGCTTACCCTTTATAGATATAATCTATAAAATATACAAGTACCAATTGTGAAAGTGTAACCACACGAATACTGCATTATAGTGGGTGTGCGTGTAACGCGGGCCGCGACGCCACTTCAGCTGTCAGTATCGGAAGGAAGCACTGGCCGACGTCGCGACTGCAGCAGTCTGAGTCGTTACAAACTTAAGTTTTCAGGCAGTATGCGAACGATTCATAAATCAGAGTTCTCCCAACAACAGCACAATTACAGCAGAGAACACCTGGTCTTCTTCTTCTTCTTGACCTGTAACGCGGCGCGAGTCGCCGTTTCGAACACCTCGCGCACGCCCTCCTTGCTCTTGGCGGAACACTCAAGATACGCAAATGCGTTGATCTTTTCTGCCATGGCTCTCCCCTCCTGGGGCTTTACAGGCTCCTGCTTCATTTTGCGAAGTTCATTAATTGTGGCTGGGTCATTGCGCAAATCCTTTTTGTTCCCAACTAGAATAATGGGCACATTGGGGCAGAAGTGTTTCACCTCGGGCGTCCACTTCTCCGGGATGTTCTCGAGCGAATCGGGCGAGTCCACCGAGAAGCACATGAGGATGACGTCGGTGTCTGGGTACGAGAGCGGTCGCAGCCGGTCGTAGTCCTCCTGCCCAGCCGTATCCCATAGTGCCAGCTCCACTTGTTTGCCATCCACTTCAATGTCGGCGACGTAATTCTCAAACACTGTCGGCACGTACACTTCCGGAAACTGATCCTTACTAAACACGATCAGGAGGCATGTTTTACCACACGCACCGTCACCGACGATTACTAATTTTTTGCGTATCGCTGCCATCGGTCCTGTGAACAATACAACGCAAATAATTACGATGGTGTCGAGCGTCAACGCCTTTCATGACTTATAAATATGGCCGCCGTATAGGAATATGGGTAGGGAGTAGTCAGACAAGCCCTCAAATGTGAATAAGCACCTGAACTAGCGGAAGAAGAACAGCACCACCACATAGTACCCTCACATGCGAGGGTGTTATTTAATATTTTGTAGATACCTGAAGATTCTGGCTAATTTCTGCGGAATATTGGCCTATCGACACTTTTTTAATCGTCTTTGCACATCACAAGCACTTTCGTTCATAAAATCAGACAGTGTTGCAGGGTTTAAAAAGTTGTCGAAATGGTGACGAATCGAAGATTGTTTTTGAGTTAAAATAATGCGAAAACCAAATCAAGGGTGACGGGGTCCCTATGTTTTAGTAATAGAACTAAATTAAATTCATCCTTACTTCCAAAAAACGACCAAAGTGCGGAAATAGAAATTGAACAACAATACCATACGAAAAAAAATATTTTGACATAATTCAAACAAACATTCAACCCGTTTGGATACATGCACGAAGAAGGTTGGAAAGACAAATGATTGAAGCCAAGTTCTGCCAAGTTTTCACTCTGACTACTTTTTTTTTCATAATGATTCACTGGAATACTTATTAAATCGATTTCTACAGTTATTTTTTGAATAATTTAGTATTATTAGAAAAATAACTCAGGAGATTCGTAGGTAATTTTTACCTATTAAGACCTTTTGAGGCTTGACAAACCTTGACGCGGTGCGACGAAACATCGCGTTCACGCTGAAAGATGACATCAAAATACGAAAACCAGTTTTTTTAATGAGTTTAATGCTAATGAATAAAACTCACAATACAAAATATTAACTATTTTAATCAGAGTGCATTTTGCTAGTCCGGAACTAAGGTTAACCCACTCTTGTTTTGTGTCAAAACAAAAACGGAGAATCTTGTGTTCAGGAATTATTATAAAGCGAACTCTTTGTTATGATGATAAAATACAAGGAAGTAAACAAAAAAACGATATCACTCAATTCAAAATGTATATTAAATCCTTTTAGCTACTTCTAGCAAATCGTAATTTTAGATTTTGGATTCAAGTAAGATTGTTTGTTTTGACTGTTCATTTGATTATCATGCCCATTTCACCATCTTTTTGTTCTGTGAATTTCACACACACATTTACAGTATTATTTTTTCTCTATGCATTTACTGAGTAAGTAGTGCCATCTATTGATGAGTAGCAAATAAAAAGCGCCTTCTGATCAGAATCAAATAGTTTAACAGCAGATGGCGTTGTTCGACTACCACTGACTAAAATAAATACCTGGACTGTTTGTCTTATGAAAATGAAAGCTGACTCTGTTTGCTCATTTGAAATCTTAGTTTGAAACGCCAGCCCACAAGTCAGTGAAGTACCGACAGCTAGTTTTGACTACAGTCTGTTCCAATTATTTCTTTTCTGACTATGTGCCACTCGGTAGACTACAGAGTGGCACATAGTCAAAAAAGAAATAATAGGATTATACATAAGCCTTGCTGGCTTTTCTCACGGCCACAAAGACCTGGAATAAATAATAGGTATTTTCGGAACTAGGTATACAGCGAATCAGTCCTTTTTTTGGCTGTTAGGCATTTATCTACTATAAGCCGTCTTTTTTTGGCTGTTGGGCATTTATCTACTATAAGGTTAAAATTATGTATTTGTTGTTACCTTGGAAAACTACTTTAGTGTAATCCGGACACCAGGCCAATTCAATCTGTACTTACTCAGCCTTAATTTATTTCTTCTCATCCATCTCTACTGATATACTTTGCCTCAGCCTCACTCAGGTGTAATAGGAACATATAAGTGTAATAATAATAGTAGATTAAATAAAAGAGTTTCATAAAATTCACAGCTTTATTTTAAATCAGTGATTTATTCCCACAACATATTAATAAAACAAAGTTTATGGTAAGGATAAATCATTTCCATAAAAATCATCATAAAAGGCTTACCTTCAAGTTTTACTCATGATTATGAACAACTTTTAGAATGCTCAATAAAAATGTATGGAATAGAAGATATTTTCTCGATTTCATTATCGGTCTCGTAAAAAATATTCATAATCATCAGTAAGTACAAAATACCATAGAAGCGCTACTTTTGACGGTTTCATTGTATAAACATTGCTAAAAACTAATAAGATCATGCTTGAAAAATCCTTTGATGATTTAACAAAATTTTAATTTCTTTACTCAAAAATCAATGAATAATATAGATTTTTAAATTTACTGGTAATTTTAGACAATTAGGTGAGTGACCTTAATTAAGAACATGCTATTTTTAAAAGAAAAATTAACCATAGGCTTGTCACAGTGGTAAACAAGTGTAAATTATCAAAACCTAAAATTTCATTGAGATGTCTTGTTGCACTTAACACAAAAAAACATTATACAGAGCGCAAGAATAACCTTACATCCACAGGACTGACATAAGTTTTTGGAAAACTAATTTACTTCAAGAAGTTCACATGGATGAAAGGTTCTCTTCATTTTCCGTATAATTACAAGCTTAATAAAATGTGCGATACGGATTAATTAAATGCGTTAATATTATCACCGATAGAGTTAATTATAAGCAACCCTTTATAGTACCTACCATTTACAAATTACGTTCACAAAACGTTAACTTAAAATAGAATAACCTTAAAAGTCTAGCTGAACTACACACAATGAAATATTTTAAAAGTCAAACAATAAAAATAAATGCATAGAGAAATGTATAAAATTATTAAAATATAGTAAATACCACAATATATCAATTTGTGACAGACAAAGTATGTTCATCATTTTTAACATTTATGTATAACTCAAAGGACCTTGTCCAAAACACATTATTATATTTATATAAATATCTATAAAAATATTCAACATTATCACAATTTTACAGCTAAGCAAAGTATCCTTGTTTTAAACGATTCTTCACACTTCCTCTGACGCCATCTGCAAAATAAATAAAAACTGTAACACCACGCCATAACGTCATAAAGCAAACATTAACCACCCTTGCCACCGACGAAGTCCCCTACCAAGACAACCCCGAGTAGCGGCTTTCACAAAACTGTTATATCAATTTTATTATACACCGGTTTCCTTTCACGGTTTCGCGTAGTTTGGTTCATTCCATGGGAGCTACTTTAATGGTGCATCCATAATGTAGTTGATTTTTTTGGCCTTTGAACGCTACGAAGGAAATCAGTTGTTTGGAGGTAAATCAACGTTTCCGACTGTTACTGGGTAGGAACGAAACATACATCATGTTACCAATCGTAGTTCTAACAAAAAACAACTGCGGTGTGGACGAATCATACGTAGTAAAGGAGAAAAAAGAAAACATAAAAGCGGCTTTGGCTCTGTAGCACGCGACCCTTACGATCTACCTTATGGCAAGTATCTATTGTTCCCTACTCCTCATGTTTAGACTTCTGTATCACACTAATTTTGGGACAGCTTGTATTGCCAGCAACAAAAATCAATTTCAACTGGCAATTTACTGTCATGTTTTTTTTAAGTTCCAGCCTCTTCTTAGATAGAGTTGCTATTTCACATAGCAAGCATGTTAAGTAAGTAACTATAGTTTTTTTGTGTTACTCATGGGATTTTACGTAAGCTTACAAATCCTAGGTTAATTTTCTGCCTTCTGCGCACACAATTTAACCAAAGGAGTCTGAACGATTTCAGAAAGGAAGAAAGGCCAGTCTTTAAGTCCAGAGTGAATAGGCATCTTCTGGGGAAGCTCGCTTCATCGTAGAACCCATCTATGCTCTGGAGCAAGATTGGGGTCAAGAGCAAGAACATCTTAAAATAAAAAAAAAGCCATCGGCCTTTGACGAATTTCATTATCTGGTATTTCGTAACACGGATGTTAATGGTTACTTTGCCACGAAACCATTAAAGTTTCGACTCTCGTGTGTTATCTGAAGCATATTAATTTAAATTCACAGCTGTCTAGACACGATGCGAATACTTTTCTACCTAAGAAGTATTGCATCGCGTCCTACCTACTTAAGCAAAGTGCAATCTTTTTCTGTTAGCACAAAGTCCTCGCTTATTTACAAACGCCATAGCTTTTTAATTTAGATGTTAGACTCTAGCTACAAAATGCTTAAATTCGTCAGATTACATTTGCCATTTGCTTGTTGGAATCGAACCATCTAGACTTGGTTTAAAATCGGAATCACTGACTGACTGACATAGACTATAAAAAAATTAAAGACTGTCTTTTTTTATAACTGGCAAATTTAAAAAGATAGTTTACATTATTTTTGCTGATGATATATTTTCTTATTACTTGACGACTATGCTCTATTAATTATCTTTTTTTATTCCTTCTAAGTTACCTGCCACTCGATCATTTTCTAACTCGATCAGCGGTTCTCAAACTTTTTTGCCCCAGGGCTCCGCGGAACACACTTTGAGAATGGCTCAACTAGGTGATCAGGAAAATGAGCCCTATTGCGCTTTGCAAAAAGGTTGAACTTAATTTATTTTTTCGTCTGGAATACACGGCTTGTGCATTGTGTATCCCACAACGGGGTAGAAAGGTAAGGATTCTTACTAAGAATTAAATGTGGCAAAGCTACGACTTGACTAGAATACATTTAAAAATATCAACCCTTTGACAAGGCAATGAGGGAAGTTATGCAAGATAAAATGGAATGGTTTGCTCGTTTGCTGTCGCTACGAGATTAAAACGGAAGCCGTATGGCGTTGGCGCTCGTTCACAACTAACAGATTCATATTCAGTTATTTATGTGAATTCGGATTATTAAAAGTTATCAAAAAACTGTCATTGTCTTACTGGTATTTCGTTTGATTAGTTTTGCAATGTTGGCAACATAGTAAGGAATCTTACTGATAGAGGGCATTGCAACCATTATTTCATTACGAAAAGTGGTTTTTCAAAGAATTACTAAACCGTCATTAATTTAATATAATGTATTTTGATAGAAATAGTAAAAAAATAACAAAATTTTTTTTAGGTTATTAACTTTGGCCAAAGGCCTGGTCTGTTTGTGGTTTGCAGGTGAGCACAGTGGTCCCGTGCTCAAAGAAGGGCGGACATAGAGGTTTCAAACGACTAGTGAACTGCATGTTAATGCGTGTAATTGTAATATTTTATAATCATGTAAGGTTGGTAGTAATAAAAACAGTCAAATTTAGAGGTTCGAATAGTTTTATGGTTATATATTTTTTAAATATTGCTTCACACAAATTGAACCAGGGCTACATACATTTAAAAAAAAAAAAAACAATGCCCTGTAATGATTAGAATTTACGAAGATAATTTAGGAAAGAAATTCATTTTGAATCAACTGTCTTTTTCGCTTTGTATCTAGTTTGTTTCAGCCGTAACTTGTTTTGCATATTTATCGGCTAAATAATATGTTTACCTAAAATAGCGAGATAGAATTTTTTTATAAATCTTATGTTAGAAAATCGATCGAAAGAATGAGGTTTTAATGAAACAAAAAATATTTTTTAAAATATTATAATATGGGAGTTTAACAAAATTTACAAGGTACTCGTACGTTATATTATAAAGGTGTATTAATTCATACTTACAATACTAATAAATTAGCTAGACATACTGTAAGAAGTATGTTTTGTTACTTTAAAAATTAAAATGAAATTAACTATATTGGTAATCAATAAACAGTTTCGAATAATATCAACAGAGAAACAAAAAATATAACTAATAAATAATAACTATTGTGCCACCACACACTAGAGTGTAGGTACTAATTATTTGTTTCCTGTCATAAAGCTGTCATTATTTACATAACGTGACAGTAAGAATTATTTTTAAAAATACAACCAATCAATCAATCTTTAAAAGTTGGAGTTAGAAGATCTTATATTCTAACACCAACTATTTCCTAAGTGAAAAGAAAATTTTATTTTTTAAATGTTTAAATGCTCTACAGTTTAGTGGAATATAAGAATTAATGTGAGTGACAAACTCAACCTGGCATTATAATATAGTACAATACGTAAGGCCCAATCAAATTAATATACCACGTGTATCATAAACGCATTTCGGGTAACATTTACTTATTTAGGCGGGTAACATTGACGTCACGGCGCGGTTGTGTGCCATGTTTTTTAAAAATATATAAGATTATAAAAAGAACTAAATATCCAAAACAAACTAAGAAGCCGGTAGCGGTACGGCACGGCAGTAAATCGGGCCGTGAGTTCGACTTTGGCAGAGTGCCTACCTATTTAATTTTAATGCAATTAAAACGCATAGCATTGCGTTTGGGATAGCACTGCCTAACGGCGCAATAACGAAAGCTTAATTCTATATAAATCCATGTTTACTAAAAAACTCGGATAAGCCATATTGATAAAAAAAAACAATTGTTCGTTAATCGACAAGTGTATAATTTTTGTCAAATAAAAAGAGCGCTGATAGGGTGGCCCTACTTGTCTTCACCGATCACATAGAGCAAGTACATAATGAAAATGTTAGTTCCTATTATGGCCACCGCTCTTTTTACGTGACGCCAAGTATAACCGCATTTAAACATTTTAGTATTAGGGTAGGGAAGGAATAATTTGAGGTTACTTCTTTACCTTCGTCCAGTAGAAGATTCCGTAGCCCAGGCCGGCGCCAAGCGCGAAGGTGAGGAAGTACGGCAAGTACTTGAGCGAGGGCCCGTGCATCGGCCGCATCATGCTCGTTATGAACTTGAGGTTGCCGTCCGTGTATGGAGGGTAGCGCCCTCTGGAATAACATAATTTAAATTCATCATCATCATCACCATTTCAGCCGTAGGACGTGCTATACATAGGTGCATTTCAGATTGCCCGGATGGAACGGGCCTGCATCCAGCGGCTTCCTGCAACCTTTACCAGGTCGTCTGTCCACCTTGTACGTGGTCTTCATTTTAGAACAGAAAGCGGCCGTCAGTTCAAATGAACAAAAGTCGCTGTCATAGCGAACCCGATTAAAGTAGCGGGGGCACAAGCAATTTAAATTAAAATATAAATACACACCGTAGGATGGGTATGAGTATTGATGGATGGAGGGGAAGAGGACGAGCTAAGAAGAGATGGATGGATTGTGTGAGGGCCGATATGTCTGAGAAAGGAGTGAATGACTCGATGACGAGTGACCGAATTGCATGGAATAGGAAAACATACTGCGCCGACCCCAGATAACCTGGGAACAGGGCAGGCGAATGATGATGAAATACACACCGTAAAATTTTAACCAGCTTAAAGACTTTTAGAGGGCGGTAACCACGAACTCTTAAAACACACTCTCATCTGTCAAACATTATCAAATCTGTCAAATTTTGTATGTAATGACGTACCAAAATTGACAGATTTGACAGCTTTGAGATTGTTTTAAGAGTTCATGGTTACCCCGCAGGATATAATTCCAATGAACATGAACAAAACTTTCTATGAGATGAACATCGAAATCTCAAAAACAAAATTTTACCACTCCATAGAAAGTGACGTTCGCTTTAGAAAGTGTTTTTATTTGGGATTTTGATGTTGGTATTTTCAGAACTTTGTTTAATTAGAATCGGTTTAACCTGTCAGGCCAAGGTCAAGAGACACAATAAAAAATCTATTATGACGTGGCCACCGGTGGGGAATTGAAGCTTGACAGGTTACTATTAATTTGGAACGTTAATTAATCTATTAAATTGAGAACTCTGTCCAGAAAAAAAAATCATTGTATAAATCAAACAGATAACTGAGCAAACGCTAAATACTATTTGAGTATATCGTTCTTTAATTGACTAGCATATCTAGCTTCCACCGCACCAACAAGGTGGATAGACGACCTGGTTGCAGGAAGCCGTTGGATGCAGGCCGCTTCCAACCGGCCAATATGGAAGTCACTGTCAATATGATGATATCTAGCTTGTCGGTGGTTTTCCATTATGGTTGATTGTTAAAACAAACAATCTGTCTTTAGCATCATTGAGCAACAAATTAAATATTTTGGAAAATTTTAAACCTTTGGTTAACAGCAACATACATATGTACGCGTTTTTTTTAAACTAGTCTGATAGTTGAAGGTACTTTTGTAGATAAGAAAATGGGAAACCCAGGTTTACTTACTAAAGAGGCCTTCTTAGGTATATCTTAGGAACTCTTAGGTATATCTTAAAGGTTGGGAAAAATAGCATTTTCCTTGTAGCAGTACTCATTTAAATTCTAAAATGGCATACTCGTATTAGCCAAAAAGGTACATTGTCATTTGTTTTGATTTCCGCTAATAAAATGTATCCGTCAGTTAATCAGCCAACAAAAGAGATCATCATTTGTTTTATCTTGTAAAATACCCTCGTTTTCTTAAAACTGTAACTTATGACTAATTACTAATACTTACGAAGCAAGCTTCTCTCCAATGGGACTGAAGTTCTTGATCAAACAACTCTTTTTGTGCGTGAATGTGTCGAATGTTTTTTTACCGTGGTAAGAACCGATGCCACTGTTGCCCACACCACCAAATGGAAGTGTCTCCACTGAAATAATTAAAGCATTTGTAAACAAAATGTAGGCTGGTAAGAACCGATGCCACTGTTGCCCACACCACCAAATGGAAGTGTCTCCACTGAAATAATTAAAGCATTTGTAAACAAAATGTAGGCAACAAAGGTTAAAATGTCAAATCAAAGTAGACAGGTCACTTAATGATAATTTAATTTTCGTCTCTAATTCACAAATTTAGTGTAAATGACACTTTAATTTTAATATCTGTATTAGGGTAAATTACAATTAAATTGGATTTGAGATTTAGGTTTCTGATTAGGAAGAAATAGATGAAATTTTTCGTTCTTAATATCTTATTTAATTATACGACTTTGTGTAAAAATAAATTAGCAAGTTAGCTAAAAGTTAATGTAATTTTTCAGAATATTTGTCAAAAACATGCACAAAACATCATTTTGCACAATCATGCATATTTTATAAATTACTACTAAAATGAGTTGCAGTAAGCTAGTGCAAGGTAACTACACACACCGGCATATTTAGCGGAACATAAAAAAAAGGTTTGATATCAGTATCATATAAGGTTGCTGGCTGGTTTATACGTCATTTAATTTAAAAAGCAATAATTTCAAATTAAGAAAACAACTAAACATCACATTTTATGCAATTGTTTTAATTTTATTCAAATACACCTTATCTGGAGCGAACTTCGAGTATTTCTTCCTTCTGAGTTTGATTTAAAATTTCATTGAAATACTGATTTGTTAGTTTTTTTTTAATAACGCATCTTTTTGGAGTTGAGGACTGAATTATGCCTGACTTAGCCCCAACGGAGATTGCCAGGGCACTCGAAATGCGAAGAAATGGTCAAACCTACAGAGTGATATCCAGAGATCTTCGTCGACCAGTTTCAACGATCCATCGCAGTATCCAACGGTTCAGGGAGACCGGTACTTATGTGAGAAGACCAGGACAAGGCAGAAAAAGATGCACTCCGAGTAGGGATGATCGTTTCATTCGGCTTCGTGTACGTAGGAACCCCCGTTTGACGGCCGTCCAAGCCCGACATGAGTTAGAAGCAGTGCGGGGTGTAACCGTATGTGAGCGTACGGTACGAAGAAGGTTCGAAGAAGCTGGTTTGGGTTCATTTGTGCCCGCAAAGGCTCCAAGGCTCGAAGTAAATCATCGTAGAAACAGGTTCACTTTTGCTCAGGAACATCGAATTTGGAACGCGAACCAATGGAGTAAGGTATTGTTTAGTGATGAGTGCAGAATTCTCTTAAATCAAATTGACGGCAGGCAAAGAATATACAGACGCAAAGGAGAACGATACATTCAGACAAATTTTGAAACTACAGTTGCATACGGTGGTGGATCAATAATGGTTTGGGCGGGCATTTGTTCGGGAGCTCGCACAGACTTGGTAGTGATTGACAGAGGGAGTCTGATTGCAGGCCGCTATATCAGAGAAGTTTTAGAAGAAAATGTCGTACCGTTTTCCCCATATATCGGTGACGATTTTGTTTTTATGCAGGATAATGCTCGGCCGCATACCGCTCGGGTAACTCAAGCATATCTTAATGATATGAATATCACTGTTATGGAGTGGCCGGCGAGATCACCGGATATGAACCCAATAGAGCACGTTTGGGACTTGCTGAAAAGAAAAGTTAAGTCGAGAATTCCAGCTCCTGCCAACGTGGGTGAACTGCGAATCGCCGTAGTTGAGGAATGGCGGAGACTATCCCAGGAGACCATCGATAACATCATTTTCAGTATGCCTAGACGGGTAGAAACTTTAATAAGAGCACGTGGAGGAAATACGCGATATTAATCACCATTTTTCTAATTTAATAAATTGTTATTTTAATATCAATTTTCACTTTTCCCGGTTACATAAAAAGTTCAAAAATGTACCATTTTTCACAAAAAGCCTTTACTCGCAAAATGTGTTCTTAATGTGATCTCATTTTAATTAAAACAAATGAAACTTTAAATAACAAAAGAAGTGTAGTGAGTAGATTTTAAAATAAAACCATATTTTTTTTAATTATGGACTTTTTTTTGTGTTCCGCTAAATATGCCGGTGTGTAGCAAAACAAAAGAAGTTGGAAATTGATATAGATATCATTCACAATGTTTATATACACACACAAGCAAAGTAATTGCTTACAAAGAAAATAAGAGTGCGAATAAGCTTCAAAAGACAGTCTACACAGTGAATGTCACTGGTTTAAGAGCTGCAAATAATACACCCTTCTGCTCAAATGCAACAACTTTTGCTAATGGACCGACATCGAAACCTTAAGTCAATCATCAAATCACTTTATTATACTTTAGCATTAAGTCAATCACCAGCTGCCAATTATACTCTAGCATTAAGTCAATCATCAGCTGCCACTTATACTCTAGCATTAAGTCAATCAACAGCTGCCACTTATACCCTTGCATTTATTCAATTATCAGCTGCCAATAATACTCTAGCATTAAGTCAATCAACAGCTGCCACTTATACTCTTGCATTAAGTCAACTATCAGCTGCCACTTATACTCTAGCATTAAGTCAACTATCAGCTGCCACTTATACTTTAGCATTAAGTCAATTATCAGCTGCCACCTATACTTTAGCATTAAGTCAATCATCAGCTGCCACTTATACTCTAGTATTAAGTCAATCATCAGCTGCCACTTATACTCTAGTATTAAGTCAATGATCAGCTGCCACTTATACTCTAGCATTAGGTCAATCATCAGCTGCCGCTTATGCTCTAGCATTAAGTTAATCAACAGCTACCATTTATAATCTATCATTAAGTCAATTATCAGCTACCACTTATACTCTAGCCTTATGTCAATCACCAGCTGCCACTTATGCTCTAGCATTAAGTCAATCACCAGCTGCCACTTATACTCTTGCATTAAGTCAATCAACAGCTACCATTTATACTCTAGCATTAAGTCAATCATCAGCTGCCACTTATACTCTAACATTAGGTCAATCACCAGCTGCCACTTATACTCTAGCATTAAGTCAATCAACAGCTGCCACTTATACTCTAGCATTAAAGTTAGGGGGTTCAGTATGGGCCACTATTTTTTTGCGATTTAGATTTTAGTCCTATAGTAAAAGCAGTTTTTTTGGAGCAGTAGAATGTGACTTTTACAGCTCGAAAAAAGACAAACATTTACCTTCTTTAATAAATAATCCTAGACGTACGTCATGCTTAATCTTACCTTACTGTCAAATGGGGTGTATTACCAATGTGCCGGCGAGGTGTCTTGTACAGGCGGGTAGTGAGTTAAGCGTAGATTATATACATTGCACTTAATAAAATAACATTTATACAAATTTATTGGGCTTTATATCTATACTCTAGTCTCTTACTGTGATTACACTTTTAATTAACATTCCGAATTAGTGTTATTGATTAAGTATGATGCAATAAATGCTTTAGTTTTAGCTACGCCTACTGCTTTTCACATACTGTATGTTTATTAACTTCTTGGACAGAGAGCAAGAGTAATTTTGAAGCATTACAATAGGTACAATTAGCATAAGTACAAACTAAGCAACGTATACAATTTCTTAAGAATTAAAATGCAAATGCTTCACGTCGACTAGCACAACTTATTTTATCATCATAAACAAGGTTTAATTAAAATAACATAAAATCTTTTAGGGGTAAAACTACTGCTCATATAGTCAAATTTACTAGGAGGATTAACATCAAAATGAAAAAAAAATACTATGTTAATCTCACTAAAGAAGCTGCTGTATTTCAGCACCAGAATCCCCCTTAACAGGTTTCGCATTATGTCAGTTACACCTTGCATAGATACCATATGGCGGGGTCATTAGAGTCGGTCCACGCAACTTACTTACCGTGTGGCATACCATAGTTATTTTGCACATCGCGCCGCCGCCGCATCGCATTGTGTGGATCGTCACTTAACCTAGTGTATTTTAGCCCGTAAAATGTGATAGCCAACCTCCCATGTGCATCATAGTGTCGTTGACGCAGACGCCGCCGCTGCTGGTGTGGCTGGTGAGGCTTTTGACCACGCTCATGTTCTTGGCGAACACGTACACCACTAGCGGCTTCTCTCTATATAGTCGAACAAGCCCTTCACCGATTAGTTATATAGACGCTATTTACAGGTGTAAATATTTGCATAGGAATCAGATTAAGCAAAGCTTTGATTATGTCTAAAGGTTGCATGGAGAGTATTTTATTCATAGAAGGTCCTAAGTTCCTAATGTTATCAGTATTGTTTAATTAAGTCTTGATAAATATACAATTTACTAGGCATGGCAATGATTGCTATTTTTCAGTCATTGTCATATGACAAAATGATGATATTTTGTCATATGAAATCACCTGTGACAAATCATTGGCAATGATTTTTGTCGCAGTGTCATAATGTAACACTTTTGCTATTTGTAACTTTAAATGAAATATGATTTATTGTGAACAGTTGCTCCTTGCTACTTTGCTACTTTTTTATGAAATGTCATATATAGTTCCTGCGCTACGTAATGTGCTATTTGTGTGTATTATTTAAGCATTTTTTTTAAACAATTAACTTCCCCTCATACTTGTACAGGCTTGGGACTGACAATGTAAAATTTTTGTTGTGAATTTTTTTTAAATCCTGAATGTGTGAGTAAACTTATTTTTACATTGGCGTATGCACCTATCACTCATCACCGGGCGACTAGTGAATTTAAAAACAACATCATAAAATCATAATTCACACATAAAACGAAATTTCATTGTAAACAAAACGAGCTCGACGTTCCCTACTATAAAATCATAATCTAAACCTTACGGCGCTCAGCATAAAATTCAACAAACTAGAAGGTTTCAACCTGCCACTCGTAACAAAAATCATGACAAACGAATCTAAACTTTACGGCCATAAGTTTAAAGCTCTTAAAATGCTCAGGCTATCGTTATCGTTCGTCACCTATGATGGCATAAAAAATAGCACAGCATGTTTGTCTTTTTCTAACACGCATCTGTAGCAAATCATTCCTACTCGCTCGCGCGCTCAAGGCCTGCGCTCGCTAGACCCGCTCTGCTACATGTCATCAACGAATGAAAAGAAATTTGCGCATGACATATGATTTCACAGACTGTGATTTGTAACAGTCAATATGACAAAAAGTAGCAGGTGTGACAAATGATTTTCAAGTCATATGATTTTTCACCTGCTCCTCATGATATCGTCCATGCCTACAATTTACACGTTACAATTCACTATCTATTTAAGCTGTGCCCTTACCTACAGCACACTTTGTAGATAATTTATTTTACGTGATTCCTGCATTTTCTTTGAACTTAACTCATTCAGCCTTTAATATTTCTATTTAAAAAAAAAAATTGGCGTCGAACTACATTTTAGTTATTAAATTAGAATACAGCCACCGAAACCATAACCTTTTCTCCTTCATACCAAATTCTAAACCACCACCAAAAGAGTTAAATCAAAGCAATGATAGGTCACATTTTAGTCGTAATAAGATCGTCAATATCATTGCTTCAATTTTTTTCAAGAGAGTAACATGTGAATTAACCGAAACAAATAATGAGACCCCCTGCACCATGGACTCTTATTGCAATAACATTCAGTCGAAATAAACATTTCCATATCGAAGCCATTTATATCAGGGACATATGTACGTAAAGACGAACCACCAACAACCAAATTTTGGCATCGATCTGCGATTCTACGACTATGGTGAAGCCATCGAATTGTATCGCGTTTTGGCAAACTTCGTTCTTGAGTTTGCTCGCAAAACGTTTTAACTATCTCATTGATGCTTCATCGACTAAGCGCTGATTAATTTCTGGTATTGTGTCGACTATTTAAGTAACATAGTGGAGTAACTAGTGGTTTACTGCCTTAAGCGATTCTAAACTATTCCATTGTTTGTTGTTCAAACACGGCTAGTCAATAAATTACTAGAAACTAACAAAAAACCTGTTATAATATAACTAAATTTAATAATCACCTATACGTTTACAGGAATCAAAAATTTTCCAGTCGCCGAGATGCTAACCGAAGCCAGCGTGGTTTTGGTTTCACTCTTGGAGGCTTTGGATCCCTATTACCGAGCAGCTAGTATGTTGTTGTTACGTTCGTTGAATGTTTATCTTGACCGAATTGCTTTTGCAAAGGAGTCGCGGATGACGTTGAACCTTACCGCCGTAAAACATGATCGTGTCGTTAATTCCGACACTGCCTGACCGCGTTTGTTCGGTAAACAACTTTTGTATGCTGCGTTGTTTGCTGAATACGTATAGCACTAATGGTAGTGGCCTGAAATTTCACGTTCACATGAAATGGTATCATACGATCATACCTACACTTCGTTTTTTATCTCCACTGGAAATTACATACACGATAACGCAATGGATTTATTTAACCATATACAGGGTGTACTCTTGTACACTCCTTAAAACAACGTGATCAGCTGGTCATATACAACAAGTTTTTCTATGTGAGCAACATCGAAATAGGTTTCTTTTAGACGCCCCATCCATACATTATCATCGAGGTATGCGAGTAAGTTTATATGGAGTAGCTTATCTCGATTTCAATGTTGCTCTCATAGAAAAAGTTGTTGTATATGACCAGCTGATCACGTGGTTTTAAGGAGTGTCCTTTTTTTCCCACACCCTGTATATACGATACATTATGCGCTAATACACAAAATTATGTGTACACACAATATTATAAAACCAAATTAAAGAACGATGAAGCGACAACCCTCACTATGGTACTACACATTTTACCGATAAACGTCGCTTCAGATATCATAATATCAGCTCAAGTTAATATTGCATGAGGAAACTACCTTGAATAAAAGAGCTGCAAAGGCGAATTGTTTCAACATAATACCTACTTATTCTTCGGCAGTAAGTATAGTATTCATATGAAAATGAAGGTCAAGTTTAATGTATACAAACAGACACGATTTACATAAAGACATTTCGCTTTCAAGGAGTTTGTTTGTTACTTATTCGTTAAAAATGCATTTTGTCAGTCTTACATGTAGAAAATCACCCTTTTTATGTAAAGACAATTTTCTTTTTTGTTAATTTAAACAAAATTACTACAAAAAGATAGACTAGTCTTGAACACTTGTCTAAAGATTTGTCAACCTATTTGAAATGTTGACACATCACACATTCGAGACATATTATTAAGAAACAAATGCAAACTGTTTTGTAGTAAGGCCATAACTTTTTATTGTGGTTTCTCAAATAGTCACGTTAATCTTATTTATTTTTATAATAATAAGAAGCAAGAAAACTTTACAACCCAGTGATAAAAAACAAATCAAACATTTTGCCCAATGACAAAACATATTAAGAACCCAAAAAGCGATGAACTATCCATTTGCTTTGAAACAGCTTGTGCCTACATTTAGGTCAGTCAGAGTCAGACATATCTACCACATTTATCGAGAATTATTGTTAAATGACTAAATCAATCGATGAAATATTATTAGCTAATTTGTATTTCGTTACGCTTCTTGCACATATTCCCATTATAATGTCATATGAATATGATTATAATCAATGGTATATCTTTTTGTACTATCAAATGTTTCATTAAACCCCAATTCATGAATGCACTCATCAAACAATGTATGGTCGGCAAAGTCACTTTAATGCCGATCTCTAAATGTGACAAGTTAGGTGAGCCCGAAAGATAACTGAAATAAATGTTTTAGTTTTAAATTAATAATTCAACTAATTAAAAATATTCCAGATTACAGCGCATCATTCATGTATCATTGAATTATATTTGAAAAGAAAGAAATTGAATGGATTGAGATTGTTTATTGATCAGAAGCAATTTCTGATTGCATTATTTTCAAAAGCTCATCCAACAATGAAAAATGTAATACACTCACGTCCACTATACCCAAAATATGAAGTTACCCCAAACTCGATGATTGAACACACTGCGAGCTGGGCTCTTAAATATAAACTTCGTTTGTTTTTATGATAAAATGAATCAAAAAACAAACGAAGATCTGATTTTAAGGCCTTAGACTGTAGCGTGTTCATCTGGCGACAGAGACAATGATCTTACCTTTCGTTGATGAATTTGATAGCTTCATAAGCATCGGCCACAGGGACAATGGGCAAGAGTGGCCCAAATATTTCGTCCTCCATGATCTTGTCTGTGGGCGCCACGTTGGCGAGGATGGTGGGTTCAATGAACTTATCTTTGGGGTCGGAGTTGCCTCCGATAACAACTTTGCTCCTGTTGGCGTCGAGTACAGCTTGGATTCGGCTGAAAGACATTTATGATTTTATTTTTGGGGTTAATTATTTCTGTTGCCGCTATAACAACAATTATTAAAAAAAGAATACAATAAATATTAAACGGACACCCATACAACAACATACAACAAACGTGTTTTTTTTGCCGTTTAAGATAATGGTACGGAACCCTTCGTGCGCGAGTCCGACTCGCACTTGGCCGGATCATAAAATTAATTAAAGCATTAAACTTTGGTATATCATGGCATTTAGCGATACAAGGTTACATTTTGAATTTTACTATTTCAATGTTGGTCTCAGAGAAAAAAAATGTTGTATTTGAGTCTACGTAGTATTATTTGGTCAGTGTATTTGAGCAGTGGAAGGTAATATAGATAATAGCAGATTAACTAATTACATAGGACCCTATATTTTAGTTTTAATCGTCTGAAATCAGCTACGACCAATTATAATACATAATGATTTCCGAAATTACGGACATAACGTGACGCCGTTTATTAATGAAGCCAAAACGACAAAGTATCGAACAAAACAAATCTACCGCTAACATTACCATCTTTTAAAATACTTAAGTAGAGTCAATCAACATATTAAAAACCTCAACTTTTATCAAATGATTTGAACTCTACATGTCTGACTTTAAGTTCGATTAATCAAAGAATTTTGACACTTTGTGTAACGTTGATTGACTGTAGGTACTATAGGTATTCAGTTAATTAGACCTAAAAGTTCCATAAAATTAGACCCAAAGGTGATTTAAAAATAATACATTTACGCTGCAGGTAGTCTTTAAAATTTAAATGGTAATATGCAATGAAGTCGTTAAGCAAAAGTAAAACTAGTCAAACAATGGCTTCCAACGTGTTTACAATGATCTTTGACCAGTGACGTCATGAATATGCATAGTAGCAATAAAACATAACATCTACTACTACCGCTAAAAGCAGCCGAGATATTATATTATGATTGTTTGGAGAAGCATAGACAAGAAACACATCTCCATACAATTTCTACCTTGTGTAGCGGGCGTCTCGTTCGTGCATCTCAGTCAAACGACAGACCGACGGTGTAGTTCATTTTATACAGCTTATTTTTTTTCTCATAAGGTGGATTTTCGTTAAATTTAATTTAATTTAGTAAGTCGTGTTCATTAAATTCTTATAAATGTAATGCAAAACGTTTGCCCAAGCACCCGGTTGAACACTGATCGGATGGCCGGGATTATGTGGCGAGTCTCCTTTTGCCAATATCCAGAGAGAATACATAGAACTGTATGAAGTCTGTATGAATTTTAAGGAAAACGTAGAAATAAGTTCTAGGCACTTGATTTTCACTCATTTGGACTTTGTACCTATCTTAAATCAAGATTATATTTGACATGTAATGATTTTCAATATTCAACACCACATTTATGATGCATGCATAGCCGGGCGAGGCCAAAGTGCACAGTGAGTAGCTCAAGATTGTTTGTATTTCATACCAAAATAAATTGTACTAATGTAGCACAGTCGGATAGTGTAATGCGTTGAAAAACTAGCAATATTAAAGTCTGGACTCACAATTTTTACTTTTCGACAGTTGACTTGGAAAATCAGTTACTACTTATATATGTCTTCTATATATGTTTTTATGCAAATCAGATGCCGTGCGTCTCCCGATAAAACTCTAGAATGGCTCTACTGAATATGATGATTTATTGCTTGTAGTGTTAGTTATATTAGGACAAGGTTTGTATAGAACGAAAAAATTGAAAAGCTTCCTGAAAAGTTTTCAAATGGGAAAATGATAGGTATTATGCGCAAATGTCGATTGGTAAATTTAGGCGAGACAGCGCCTGACGGAACAGTTCATAAATAAAATGTGGTAATGCTGTTGATGACTTGCAATAAATCTATACATATAATAAAACTGTAGAGAGGGTAAATTCTGTACATTGAAGATAATTTAAAAAATACTACTAGGGGTCTTCATATGACCAACAGAAGCCAAAAATATGGTTTCTGAAATTTTTGTCTGTCTGTCTGTCTGTTGTTCGCCTTTCACGCAAAAACTACTGGACGGATTTTGATGAAACTTTTTTTTATTATATAGCTATTAGTCCTTGGCAACATACAGGGTGTAAAAAAAGGCTTAACGAAGCCTTAAACCACGAATTCTATACATAAAACCAAGTAGAATGCAAAAAAAATAATTGCTGGGAAATGACTTTAATTTTTGGGTATCAAAAAACATAACTTATTTCTAACCCGCAATGTATAGCGCGCACGCCACAGACTATGCCTGTGTGTGTATGCGGTCGGCGGGCGAGCGGGTGGCGCGAGAGCACTGCGCACGATTCATTGCCGGCTGTGCCCTTTAAAGGCCTTTTATGAAAGAAGGACTGAAAATTTTTATCATGTTTCTTTGTAACAAAGTTTAGTATTATCAAACAGAAGTCAATTTTGTAAAAATCTTTGAATTTTTTTTTTAACTTTGACTGTCAATAACTCTGTAACCCGTCATTGCCCAGGTATAGTGTAAAAGAAAAAAATGATCGTAATAATACGTAGAATATGTGGTATTCGGCTTGGTGAAGCCTTTTTTTACACCCGATATAGGCTATAATTTATTTTAAAGGTCTGAATACGTAATGTGGAACACCAGTGGCCCGTCTAATTTTTTATAGGAATTTATATAGCGCCTAAGTAAGGAAAAGTTGGTCAATGTCATCAGCACTTACTGTTGACATAAAGAAAAACGAGGGTCTGGTCTACCTGATGTGGAGCCCTAGCAGACCAGCTAAACTTTGAGAGCTATTAAAATAACGTCTTAGGAAAGGTTGTTCAGCATAATGAGCTCATGCTGATAACGTAAGAAAATTTAAATTCTAATAGCTTCGACATTGCATGCAAATAATTATTGTAAGTTCCACTTTGTCCCGCCCTCAGGCATACAAATATTTCGACAGTTTAGTAATTTTCGTAAACATAAGATAAAATTAGATGTCATCTAGACCATTTACACTTAAAAAATCTCACCTAAAATGCCTGCTGTTGACGATACGTGATAGATCCGGCGATTTCTGCGGATCCTCTCCATACCAGGACTTTAACACTTTCTTCGCGACCTGCACGAATTTGTCCTGAATCTCCTTGCTGCAGAGGATATAGTCTGGGGCGATGCAAGTCTGTCCCGCATTAATGAATTTGCCCCAAATTATACGTTTAGCAGTGACTTCCAAGTCCGCAGAGCTGTCTATAAACACTGGGCTGCAAAACAGTATGAAAAAATCAATTGCCGCCATTTTTGTTTTCTTACGGAAAAAGTCTTTAAAAAAATGTGAAATTAAATTATTTGCAGGATAAACTTCAAATCTTGTATATCCACTTGATAAATTCAACTCTAAGAAAAAAACTGATGCGCTTAATGTTATAGCAGTCATGTTATTTTTACAAAACTATATGACAGCTGGACTAAAAGTAACTTTAAAAAGCATTTTTTAAATTTAGATATTAGATTCGTAGCAAAGAGAAAGTAATGTGTATTATTTTTTCTTAATTAATTACCTAATTTAAATTTTATTTTTTAGCAATTACCATGCTACGTTTATTTATGATTTTTAATACTTAAACCGAAACCGAATCCGAACCCACGACCATCGCATACCGGGCGAGTGCTTTTCCAACTAAGCTACCGAGACGCTAGCTGTCCTGACGAAATCTTTTAAGTGTTTCTTGCTGTCAAAGCCAGCGTTTTTTCTGAACAATGTTGCAGTATACTACCGTCAACACCCGATAGAAATATTGTTACAAATATTCAACTATTGGTAAAGATCAGAAAAGCTTGAACAATTTAAATTTTGTTTTTTAGCTTTTTATTATTAGTTGGAAAAGCACTCGCCTGGTATGCGATGGTCGTGGGTTCGGATCCTACCTGAGGCGGACGATTTTGTTAAAGTAATAATAATCATAAATTACCTAAGTATCAGATTCAATTATTAGGAGCTACTAAGGCTAATCTTCTATGGATATTAGTATTTAGTAGGAAAAATTTTCAAATCATAAGAAATATCAGCTGGCTAAGTACTTGAAAGAGGTACTATACCTTTTGCCCCCCAACTCCAAAGTGACAGGAGTGAGGTGTTTCGTGGCTGCCTCGTAGACGATCTTGCCGACATTGGTGCTGCCGGTATAGAAGATGTAGTCGAACTTCTCTTTCAGAAGCGTCGTGGTCTCCTCAGCACCGCCTTCCACGACCACTATGGCGTCCTGTTGCAATGATGGTGATATTAAAATGGTTCTTGGTTTTTATGACTGGCAGATTTATCCAATCAAATTCGATAGTTCTTTGATAAAGATAAATACAAACATTCTTGTTATACTTTTTAAACTAACCGTATAAGTACACAATTCAATCAGCAGAAAGTGGACCACGTTTTGCGGATTTAATACCCGTGTAGTAATTAATATATAAATAATTTCACTCAAAACTTGATTTCTTACACTGAAATTTTTGTAAACAGACAAGTAAAGATTATATACAATATTGGACAAGCAAAGAAAAGCGGACTTTAACAGTAATGTTTTACCATGAAAATATAAACCTAAAATAGTATTCCTTTAAAATAACACCTTATTTGAAATGCAGATTGCTCCGGTTCATTTTCGATTCACTACTTTCTTTTCTGACTTGGACTTGGCTGTTGGTGCGCTACTACAGAACCAGGGGTTGCGGGTTCAAATCCCACAGGGGCGAATGTTCTGTGCGCACACGCATTTGTAAATTGTATAAGACAATAAATTTAAATAGGAAGCGATATTTTTGACTATCTACGAAGGCGCTTTTAACGTCTTGTATACATCTTATTTACCTACCTATATATTCACTGATGCCTATTAAATTATAAAACTGTTGACATCACATTTTTCAGCAAATTCGAGTCAATATAGTACCTTAACATAAAACTGGTCTTGTCTTTATAGACCGTTTGGACTTTGTACCCAGAATTACAATATCATTCCGATATATTCAAACAAAAAGTGTACCTACTTGATTAAGTAAATACTTTACTGTATACGGCTTTTTTATTACTCATGAAAACAATATATTAAGTGATACCCATAGCATGATATCGCAGTTAAAAGCAGATATCTTGGTTTATATTTTAAAACGTAGCATGGTATGTGTAAAAACGAAGTATTATATTTAATTAAATGCTGAACTTTTTTTTGTTAAATTATGTTTTTATTAAAATAAAAAAAACAGTTGGATATTTTATATTACATTATGTAAGTAAGTCATGGATAAAATGACACATTGAACTTGCTTGATATCGGTTACTATCGATTATTATCGGGGTTAGTTTAGCTTGATACTGATACAGCAAATAATTAAAATGGATTAACATTGATAAATAATAAGTTTTGGGACAAGTAATTTACCATGTTTAGTAGTAAAACTAACATTTATATTATGGAAAAGTTCGTATTCGCCCGGGAATCGAATCCTACCTTCCACGCTACCAGGCTTTCTGAGTGGGATTTTGAGACAAGGCTGACGCTATAGTTAGGTTTAGGTCAAGAAGGCAGAGGAATTTAAGTTAAAAACCGGCCAAGTGCGAGTCGGACTCGCGCACGAAGGGTTCCGTACAATTATTTATAAAAACACCAAAAAAAAAACATGTCTGTTGTATGGGAGCCCCCATAAATATTGTCGTTATAGCGGCAGCATCATCTCTAAAAATTTCAACTGTCTAACTATCACGGTTCATGAACCGTGATAGTTAGACATTTCAGTATCGCATGAGATACAGCCTGGTGATAGACGGACGGACAGACAGACAGACGGACAGCGGAGCCTCAGTAATAGGGTCCCGTTTTACCCTTTGGGTACGTAACTCTAAAAAGCACTGTCATTGACTTTATTTAAATGGGATAGGATATTATTAGGATTTTGATACTTTTGGTGGTGCATCAGGATGTTACTTTGATATTTATTATAAAATTACAATGTAAGTAAATAAAATCCATTTCTCTATAAGTCATAAATAATAGAGACAAACTATACGATTCGAAATACAAATTCACATGAATTCTTTATCCCTCTTGACCCAACTATTAATGTTAAACAAAAGTGATAGGAACAGGGACTACCACCAACTGCCTAGAACGAGTTTACCCGTAGAAAGAAGTAATGCATCAAGTCCCTTCTCCTGGCCCGTTTCTCATATTCTTTCAAACCTATTGATTGGTCAGATTGAAATTTGAATTTGGTCATGTTGTTGATGACGAGAATTGGGAATTGGCCTTGGGACCTGCACTGTTGGGTTTGGGTTACAGCTGGGGCGAGAAAGCGCAGGCGACAAGCGATAGTCACTCGTCTTACTACATAAAACCGGCCTCAGGGACCTATAAGCTTTTATTGGTAAACTTTGCATTTAGCTTGGCATCAGATAAGATTTAATAATAATATCGGGTGTAAAAAAAGGCTTAACCAAGCCGAATACCACATATTCTACGTATTATTACGATCATTTTTTTCTTTTACACTATACCTGGGAAATGACGGGTTACAGAGTTATTGACAGTCAAAGTTAAAAATTTTATTTAAAAGATTTTTGGAAAATTGACTTCTGTTTGATCATACTAAACTTTTTTGCAAAGAAACATGATAACAATTTTCAGTCCTTCTTTCATAAAAGGCCTTTAAAGGGCACAGCCGGCAATGAATCGTGCGCAGTGCTCTCGCGCCACCCGCTCGCCCGCCAACCGCTTACACAAACAGCCATAGTCTGTGGCGTGCGCGCTATACATTGCGGGTTAGAAATAAGTTATGTTTTTTGATACCCAAAAATTAAAGTCATTTCCCAGCAATTTTTTTTTGCATTCTACTTGATTTTATGTATAGAATTCGTGGTTTAAGGCTTCGTTAAGCCTTTTTTTACACCCTGTATATTTTATTGATTCGCTTCTTAAATGCTAGGTACATAGTCAGGTGTTACAGATATAATAAGTAGTTACAAGATGAGACTATCATCAAACTGCACTCCACCATCGAACTAGGAATAAATACAGATTTATTCCTAGTTCGATGGTGGAGTAGACACAGGTCTACTCTCGAGTGATGAAGAGCATGAGGACAAAAACATCTCATTATAAGTGAACATTTAGAAGCTTATACTAAACTCATCATCATCATCATCATCATCATGATGTGTCGTGTGGTGCCGCCACGTTAAAAGAATAGCACTACCCCTTCTCTTCCTATGGGTGTCGTAAAAGGGCGACTACAGGAGGACCGCCACAAGAAGACGGGCAGCAGCGTCTCCTTTCCACAATTGGCCAAACTGCGATCGCCTGCCAAGCGTGGCGATTATGGCAAAATCCTCCTTTTGGAGAGGTCTGTGTCCAGCAGTAGACTTATATAGGCTGGTGCTACTATACTAATGACATAAAATTGAATAAATTAAATTCTCAAACTAGAAGACTGTGTTTTGGGAATTTTAATTCATTTGTCGGTAAATACTCGCGTGTCCATCCCATCGAACTTGCCATTTTCAAACTTGTGTTTCTGATGCGATTTTGTTATTAAAATAATATATCACTTACATTGTCGAGGTACTTAGGAAGCATTTCAGCGACGAATCGTGCGCAAGCGACGGCGACCTCACTCGGCTTTACCACGACGGCGTTGCCAGCGGCGATGGCGCCGGACATCGGCAGCAGCAGCAGTTGCAGAGGGTAGTTCCACGCACCGATCACCAGTGCCACACCGTATGGATCGTTGTAGATCACCACCTCGTCCAGTATGTTTACCAGGGGTTTTGATGGCTTAAAAGGAATAATACTCTTGAAAACGGAAACTGAACAGCAAAATTGAATTCGAATTGGCATGTTGACGACACCATTATATTTATTTATTTAACATCTTGTTTTAGGATTATGTTTGGTAAATAGAGACATTCATAAATTATTGCAACATAAGACGCAGGACATACACAAGAGCCGTCGACGAGGCGAGGGTGCCTCACCCTCGTCTCGTCGATCGCAGGTAAGGTGCAGTCGCTATGTACGAAAGAGCCTCTTTTGTATGTCTCGCGCGCCTTGATATAGTAAAGGGACAGTTCATAAAATAGTTCAATAGTATCAATACACTATTTTGATTTAACGCCAACGATATTAAAAACTTTTAAATATCGTTGTTTTACGCTATAAAGTACTTCATAGTTGTCTACATGATTAATTCAAAAACAATAGGTAGGTACTATTGTATTATCTTGTTGACGATTTATTTTTAGGTCAGTTTATAAATGATTACGCGTAACAAATCATCTAGGATGGATGTTAAGTTTCGAGTTAGTAATTATGTAGTATAAACATAAGAAAGATGATTTATTTTTAGTAGGTAGGTAATAAAACTTACTTTTTCAGGTTTGACCCACTCGTCCAAGTTATGTAGCGTATTGGTCAAATCGTTAATGAGATAGTCCACTTCTAACAGCACGGCTTCCATCTTGCTCCTCCTCAAGTCCTCTCGGAGGGCGTCGATCATCGCCTGCTGGTTCTCCTTGTACATCCTCAATAGGCTCTGGAGTTGCTTTCGCCTCCATTCTATGGGCCGCGTGACTCCTCTGTTGTAAGCGTCGCGGGCACGCTGGACCGCCTATTTTTTTTAAAAATGGTAATATTGCGTTTGTTGCAATAACAAGGTAGGATAGGGCGCTGTCCCGAAAGGGTGTTATATATTTTATCAGCTTCTCACAGCGCCTAGGACGAGTGCCTTGGCCGCTTGCTATACCAATCTTTAATACATTAATACTTACTCTGTGGTATTACACACAGTCCCTTAGTGTAACTGTGGTGTGACATTTTATTAAGAACATTAAATACAGTCGCGGTCATAAAATGTTTACCAGTTTTGAAATTAGATTCTTTAACACACTTTTTGATGTTAAAACTCGTTTCTTTATTTATTGTAGTGACATTTATCAAAAATGATTGTTTGAACGTCGTTTGGACAAGATTAAAATAAATATTAGGTTTTTTCAAACATGGTTTTCTATATATCATCAAACCTTGATAATAGTCATTCCATCTTTTAAAGCGATTGAATATCTATTCATTAGAAAAAAAACTATGGTCAATCAAATTTTTATGAAATAGACATTTAGAACTTGTCACCTAAATGTATGCATGTTATCATTGATGTAAATGTAATTTTATTCCTTATGGTGGTAAACATTTTCTGACCACAACCATACATTGTTTGCTGTATGACCACAAGGTCACTCGCAAGAGTTTCAATACTCATTACAATTTTACAAACAACAATATACTATTCTAAAAAAAATGTATCTTACCTCAGCAACATTTGCTGATTTTCCCTTTGAATCAGAAATATTTCCTGTAACAAAATTTACAAATGTTAGTACAGAATTAAGTTACATGGTAAATTATTGGCCAGATTTTTTTAAATGACTATCCCTTATTCATTGATGGTATTGATGATTTTCTAAAAAATCCTGTTTTTTATTTATTTTAAAAATGAGCTTACGCCAAATCACATGTTTTAAATGGCATTAGTTGGAAGAATATTGATTCTTTGGTCAGATGGACCTACATGTGTCAGGGCAGGTCTTAATACAAATATAATGGTTGTTTTTTTATAGTTAGTAACTATAATTATACTCCAATCATATCCTTATTATTGTTTTAATATATATATCAATCGGCAGAAAAACGAATGCTGTTAAATAATATATTAATACTAAAACAAAATTAATGAACAATTCTTCATTGAATTATAACTTAGATCAGAAAAAAAATGTAAAGCTTAAAATTACTGCGACAGTCAAGCCATTTTCATTATTTCACTGAAATATATATAAACCAATATACCTACCCATGACTAACATGTATTATAGGCCTATACAATTCAATATTTACCTTCACCGTTCAGCTACTTAAATGTGAAAACTATAAGCTTCTAAAAATTTTTCCAATAAAAATAAAATAAATAAAGTAAAATGGGCATTTTGATACGATTTTTGATTTAATATCGGACCTTTGACCCACCGGCGACCACAAATGAAATTAGTCAGAGTATGTTAAAGACCATGAATACTACCCGATGAGATAAGTCGCATTCCTCAAAAGCATGGGAAACTTTTTTTAAGCAAAACAAGAATTATTATTTAAAAACGAATTTACGTTTATCCATGCTTTTAAATGTATAAAATACTTACAAAAATGCACAATATCTTCCTAAAAAGGTACACGAATTTTTAGAAGCATTTCTATATCTGTTCCTTGCAATTTACCTCTCGTCATTCCAAGCCGCCATTTACAAAAAATAAGTTATCCCGATCGTCCGATTTTAATGCGGTTTTCAAAAAAGTAGGTATTTGTTATATTCTGGAGAAGATTTTAGTATGCATATCATACTGCTGAGCTAATAATGGACTCTTTTAACGGTTAGAAGTCAGTAGATTTGTCGGCAGAATTCATAAATTATTTTGTAGTGCATTGGGTAGACGTGGCGCTTATTATGTGGTACCAGACAGACTAAGGCATTGAACGCAAGACCTTACCCCATGGACACTTCTGTGAATGACGATCTTTTTAAACAATTTCTATGATGATAGATTCTTATAGATTAGATATCGTTAAATAAGGATAAAGTATTGTTAAAGTCCAAACACTAAAAATGGTAAAAAAAGAAAAAAGTAAAAAAAAAACAGACCAAAAATACTTACATTAAAAAGCGTAAAATAATATTACCTAAACTAAAACATCTAATCAGTTTTGGAGTTAGTGCTCCATGGAGGGTTAAAATGTGTGAATTAATTGCACCGACTATATTATTATACTTATTTTATTATTATTTATATACTGTGATAAAATAGAGGGCCTCTAAACTCTGCATTGTAATGTTCATTGCGCCTTACGAGCACCAGAGAACGTATCACAGTAAGTTATAATGATTGAAAATCAATAATTAGGAAAAATATATGTTTAGCGTTGAAGCACATAGCTTTTTCCACCATGCGTTAGGACCAAATAAAAACATTCTGTGAAATATTAATCCTAAACCTTCATAAAAAACCCCATTTCAATAATGGTCGCGAACTTTGAGGTACTGGGTCAAAAATGCCCAGTTACCTTTCATAACTTGATAGGGTAATGGGTATAAAATAAAAACCTAGTCTATGGTTCTCATATAATTTTTCATTGTGTAATTTTTTATTGCCACATATAAATTTATCCATAGACCAATCTTGCTTTAGCTTACCTGGGTATAGAGAAAAGAATATTCAATGGTACTGTTTCGAGTTAGTGGTACAACAATAGTTCCACCATAATTTAAACATTGTATGGCATAGTTTACACTGCAGCTCTTTTGAGCGAAATATTTGTGTAGTGATAAAGATGATTAATATTACAAATTACAAGACTTAATTTGTTTTCCGAACCAACATATTAAGATTTATGAGTGGTCAATTAAGAATCAATCTTTTTTCAAACATAGTATAAACTAGTTCTACCTATATTTATGCTATAGAAAACTGGTTATTGAACACATAAAAAAAAAACTTGTTTAGGTAGATACTTTGCACAAAACCTTGATCAACAAACACGTAGAATGAAGTATGATCTTTTCTTTACAATACAATCTGTGACTCACATGCTTAATTAGTTCAATTGTTTAATCACAAAACTAATAAACAAAAACAAGTTGAACTTACCCAAAACCATCGCGATAAAATGCTCTGATTATTTAATAGAAAATTAAGTTGTTGTTACACGATATGGACAAGATAGGTACTGTATTCTAATTTACGTAGATACTGCAATAATTGAGTGCTATCAAAACACGCTGCTTGCAAACAACTACACAATTTTATTTTTATTTTGTGCACACGACCAGCTGTAACAAAATATCAAAAAGTTTTACGTCAAAGTTTAACGTCACGAGGAATGACAGTAGTTTTAGGTAACGTCACCATGACAGTTACTTCTGCTGTTTTTGTGCAACTGTCAAATCAACAATAATAGAGCTGTGCTGAGTGCTTTATGCCAAGTCAATTGATTTCCGATAACTTGATATTGTAGTAGTCTGATAAGAATAATAAAACATGATTTATTAGGGCAGTAGAACCACTTTCTAAAAATAGTTATTTATTATACACTTTGTACCTATATAGAGACTTAAAAAACTGCTATGAAAACACGATAAATAAAACAATATTGCAAAATAAATCAAAACAGAAATTTGAAACAATTATTACTAATTAATAATAGTAAAAGTTATTCATCAAGCTTTAAAAGTAATAATTATTATGTATTCTGAATATTCTGATTTACTTATCTAGAAGTTATAGATTACGTAAAAAAAAGTATCGCCAATGGTATCGTTTTTACTAAGTTTTTACGTAGTATTATTCTTTATCTATGGTATCGCTATGTGTTTTTATTTTTCAAATAATGTATACCATGGACCTCTTTCATCGTTATCGTGAATCAAGTAGTCTTGCTTGATATGCCTTGCTTAATATAAGTAGGTACTTGAACTTGCTTGAGGACTTCAATTTTCTTAGCCTTAACATAGATGGCGCTATGCGTCTATTAAAGTTGAAAAAAATATTTATTTAAAATGGACTTTGGTAAACGACCCGCAAGCTGATAATAGAAGATATTCAATGGTTTGGTATTGGTTTTAATATAATATTATAATATCATGCAAAATAAATATGTGTAAAATAATAGGACATACTTAAAAGAAGAAAATAAATAGCAATTTTCACGGTTATAACAGTTTTTGATTGAAGTTTATAAATTTTTGCATTTGTTCCTTTTTAGGGTTCTGTAGTCATCAAGGAACCCTCGAAGTTTCTTTATTTTAGTCCATCTGTCTATCCACCGCACGCTTAGCTTCTATTTTTTTTAAACTGTAATTTAGGTTTTTTTTGCAAGATTTAATTCTTGTAAAAATTCACCAATCAGTCTAGGGTGTCGTCAGAAACTTCTTTCAAAAATATAGCGGGTGTGAGACAACAATTGGGTCACTTACTTTAATCTAAAAGTTACTTTTTGATCGAATAAAGTGACTTGGTTGTTTTGTGCAACTGGCACTAGGCACCCAAATAAAAAAGAACCAAGGATCGGGCTCATTGGCCTGCATTGAGAGAGGCCGAGGCCTAGGTATGTTCAGCGGTGGACTGATACAGCCACAATAGTTGACGCTGATAGCAGTAAACTGATCAGAATTTAACATCTAAAATACTCGTAGATACTATTTTTAGGGTTCCGTACCCAAAGGGTAAAACGGGTCCGCTGTCCGTCTGTCTGTCTGTCTGATCGTCCGTCTGTCACCAGGCTGTATCTCATGAACCGTGATAGCTAGAGAGTTGTACACAGATGATGTATTTCTGTTGCCGCTATAACAACAAATACAAAAAAGAGAATACAATAAATATTTAATGGGGCTCCCATACAACAAACGTGAATTTTATGCCGTTTTTATAGAAAATGGTACGGAACCTTTCGTGCGGGAATCCGACTCGCACTTGTCGGTTTTTTAGTAAGCCGTTTGTTCGTCAACTCAATACTATTTTAATGATAGTAGTATCAAACAAATAAAATATTTTCAAATTCTATATGACAACTTATTTAAACTGAAAGTGCTTTTGATGAATAAAATTTATAGTAAAATTCTTTAGGCTATATATCTTACAACAATCTTTTGTTTGTTCGGATATAAACATTGACTGACCTATACATTACTTCGTAGATATAAATTATTATTTTTTACCTTTCCAACACGTGTAAGTTCTCACATAAACTATCGTGATTGCAAAACTTATTTATTAGATATTAATTATCCTTAGCTTGCAGTTCCTGACGGACTAAAGTAGGTTACTTGTAGCACCTGAAGTAGTGGCGTGGTGATTTGCCTTCAGCGCTAGGGTTCTGGGTTTGAAAAATTTATAAATGCTGATATACTTTTAACGATTATAAGTTTTTGTTTGTCTGCATGGTGTAGCTAAGGACAGCGCTTTAATGCCACGAACATCAAAGTTAAAGTTAAGGTTAAGTAAACTAAATTATGACGATGACGTAATCCTTTACTTAAATAAATACATACAGCGTGATTGATTATAATATGTACTATGAACTTCTATAGAAGATACATTATATACATTTTATGTAATATGTTTCGAGTCTGCATAATATCGGCATGATTTTTATAATGAACCATTTTCATATGCCAATTTAATCAATATGTGGAGAAGACTGATAAAACTTCTTATCGCCATATAGATCAAAAGTTGGGTGTAGTGCGGTTTTGTCAATTTCAGTTTTCAGTCACATATTATATCCATGAATATAATCAACATGAAACCTGTATTATTAAAAAAAACGCTCTACGTCATTATACTTGTTTCGTTATTAAATAATCACGGATTCGATTCGATTTTAGCTCTCAGTCGGTGCGGGGATTGCGGGGAAATGCTTGTGCTATACAGTGTGTGATTGAAATAACTCAATAACCTATTATGGGCTATTCTGGTGCCCAAATATAAATCCCTTTTATAGGGTTCCGTACCCTAAGGGTAAAACGGGACCTTATTACTAAGGCTCCGATGTCCGTCTGTTTGTCCGTCCGTCTGTCTGTCTGTCCGTCTGTCACCAGGTTGTATCTCATGAACCGTAATAGATAGAGACTTGAAATTTTTACAGATGATGTTCTGTTGCCGCTATAACAACAAATACTAAAAAACAGGATACAATAAATATTTAAGGGGGCTCCCATACAACAAACGTGTTTTTTTGCCGTTTTTATAGAAAATGGTATGGAACCCTTCGTGCGCGATCCGACTCGCACTTGGCCGGTTTTTTTAATTAGTTCATACAAACTGGTGTCAGTTTGTACGAGTTAGGATGGAGAAATCTTTTTTTTCGCATCAAGTATCTGAGCACTAGAATCAGACGCCAGGAGGTTATATTTATGTATCATTATATTAAATAAAATACATTTTATATTAATATTTATACCACCCAAATCATAGCTAAGTAGGTTATCGAACACATTTTCTAAGATTTGTTTACCTAGATATTGTATTCCATTGGAATATTGATCTACGTTTATTATAGGATCGAGATAGGCTTTTTTTATTAATGTTTTAATTCATGGTATAATTATGAAGTGCAGCATGGATCGAAGCATACAGGTATGACTACAATATTGCCATGACAGGCACTTTTGTTATCATCACTTTTCTGTCACGCTTCTTTGTAATTTATTACAATAATAGGTATGTACAGTCAGCTGCGGTGAGCTGCGTACAATTCTTTCCGTCAATCAGTTGTATATTTCTAGAACTTTAACAGCTAAGTTGTCATAACTTTTAACAACAGACAGGAGCTCACAACTTTGTATGAGTGGCCTTGTTTAGGTACCTATTAATAATTTGTCAGGGTATTGTTTATTGCGTATGATAGATATCCCTTATTGGATTGTCTGTTAGCCTTTAAATATAGGTACGCAAAAGATTACCTGCCATAATATGTCATTATTATCTATGTGTCTAAAAAGTATTTAATTTAGGTATCCCCCCGTATATCCAAATAATGTATATAGTATGTGTACCTACTCTGCCTACCTACCTACTTAGTAATTATCTCCTCCAAAAAACCGTTTGTTTGCTTTTGTTGTCGTAGTTTGCATCTTTGAATAATGATGTCAGAAAACAAAAATTACATTATTTAGCTGTAACATTTTAAAGTTTAAAACGAGTGATAAAGGTTTGCATACATTTTGTTTGAATTATTTTTATATAGTATTTTGTTTTAAATAATATTTTTATGTCTAGGTATAAGTACCTACGAGAATGAAGTACTGTCGTAAAGTAGAGCCTGTGCCGATATACCTGTTAAATTCATTCTTATAATTAAATTTGCGAGTACCTAATGGGAAACTTCCGGATTAGGAGACATACTAAATTTTGAAACGGAAAATGGCCGTTCGAGGAAGAGCATGGATGGAACGAGGTTTTTTAACAAGCAAACAATGCTTCATTTAAAGTAGGAACCTATGCTAGACTAGTTTTAGAATGCCGACAATTAATATAATAAATAATATAATCTGAACCAAGAACTAAACTATCTATTATTACAAATAGTTTTTACTTTACACCAAAAATACGATTTGTTACTATTTGTTAGATTGATTTGGTACCAAGTGTAAAAAAATGTCGAGTATCGGTATCTATTAAATACGATGACAACAACGCTTATGTTTTGACATGAACATACCGACAAGTAGGATGTTTACATTACATTTGAACACAATGGCATGCATTGGGGTCTCACGTCACTCCAATAACACTTGCACAATTAATTACCTTTATCCATATTCGAGTCGGAATCGATATCCAAATCCAAAACTGTCTCTTTGACACAATCGATCACTGGTTCGATGTCGAGTACGTGGTCCTGCGTTGCGCCCGCGCAAGTGTGATCAGCGTGCTGCAGAGCCGGCGGGCTCATGTTTACTGAACACACGCAGTGTCGAGGACTTGGTGTTATTACCAGTATTAAGTGTAACTAGAATATAATCACAGGTTCTCATGTCGTTCGTAATCTATTTTTATTTTACTTGTTCGTTTTATGCTTCTCTTTTTACTGTTTCGGCACAACTTTACCTTATGATAGGTACCGGCCTTAGTACCAGCATCGGGCATACTATGGTATCGGTCGGCGTATATAGTGTACTTAAGTAAGTAAACAGTCGCGGCGGCGTGATGAAAATATGGAATTAATAAAAAAGTAACATCAAACGTTTTTGGTATTTAAGTAGACCCAGGTATATAATCAATGAAAAGTGTGACGATAACATAATATCGTTAGTGCTATAATGATTTTATTTAAGCAGTAAATAGATTTAGAGAAGCAGAACAGCAACCTCAATCGATATTTTAAAAAAAAGTTTTAAAACTATGGATAACACTTATTTAGGACCATAGGTTAAATGCAGCTGCCAGGATTTGATACACCAGTTAGCCATTAGGTACAGTGTTACAATTAAAAGTGAATCTAATAAAAGTATGATAGTAAATGAAAGTCATTTTGTCAATTGTTATAATTAACAGGTTTTTTAAAAGAATTTATCCTATGTGCTTAAATTTCAATCATAGATTATCACAGTCACCTTACATGAAATATAAAGTTCATCAATGCTTCGTATAGGTACCTAAATTAGATGCGTTTGTGACTTATCAAAGTTATCAGGTCAATAAACCAGTTTGGGAGAAAAATCTTTAACAAATGTATATTGACGCAAAACACAAGGACATCTGTATTCGAACTTTATATCCTTGTGTCATGCTAATTATATTCAGTGTTTTAATTATTCTACTCTTTGGTTTATACTTCTACGTGACTCGCATAACATAAGTATTATCATTATCAGAGCCATTGTCATAAAAATTTCAACCTTATAAAGATAACGAAGGAAGTAGGATCCTAAAATCGGAGGCTTTTTATAAATACTGATTATAAACATGGTGAAAATCTATCTTAGTATCATCGTTAGGATTTTATATGTTAATATCCTACCTACATCAAAATTACTGTCTATTATGTCAATTACCAGTGTTTTACTAAATGCTTATGTATACACGGTAACAAAAAAAACTATACTTTTGGCTAATCTCCAAAATGACTGGATCGATTTTGACGGGACTTTTAGTGCAGAGGCTGATAATAGTATTACCTATGACCTATGGTATTACATTAAAAACAATTGAGGCTTCTTTTATTTTAGGGAAATAATAAGAGTACTGCGCAATACAAATAAATAAATAAAAGTGGGGACAAAGTGACGTACACTCACCAATTTCAAATAACCCTTATGCAGTCTCAAGTAAGTAAACAGAAATTGTGAAAAAAAATGTAAGTTTATGAACCTACGTTACGTTACGTTTTTCTGAAGGTTCCATTTTTTTTGGGTGGCGTTGGATTGGAACTTGAAACCCTTTGCCAGGGTGTTCTCGAAATAATAGCATTTCCGAGAGTTGTCGTCTTTTGAATTTGAAATGATTTGTCTTTTCCCTAAACATGAACGTTAACAAAAACAACTTACATTTAAAAATAAAAAACAGAAGAAACCGAAAGAACACCGAAAATAATACCCAAAATATATTATATTTTAAGGTCATTCGCGTACATTAATTTAATGGCCTTATAAAACAAAAAAAACCGACCAAGTGCAAGTCGGACTCGCGCTTAATGGTTCCGTACTATGTTATCTATAAAAACGGCAAAAATCACGTTTCTTGTATGGGAGCCCCTTAAATATTTATTTTATTCTGATTTTTAGTAATTTGTTGTTATAGCGGCCACAGAAATACATCATCTTTGAAAATTTCAACTGTCTAACTATTTAGGTATTTATTTAAACTTTGAAACTTTGCACAGATTGAAAAAAACATACAATAGGTGGACTTAATGACATGAGGCATTTTTTCTACCTGTAGACCATCAGGCTAAGCAGAGATGTTTTGT
Source organism: Anania fuscalis (assembly GCA_950371115.1). NCBI lineage: Eukaryota > Metazoa > Arthropoda > Insecta > Lepidoptera > Crambidae > Anania > Anania fuscalis. The sequence continues at coordinate 9,506,213 of OX493343.1, read as the reverse complement.
GGGCGGTGCGATAGACATACAAATTAAAATTAAAAAATATATTATTAATAAAATCATAAACTACATTATATAAACTACATACTATCATACATAGACTACATAGGCATGATAATACCATAAATAAATATGACGACGATGAGTAAGAGACTAGAAGAGTTCAAGTGGATGATTGCAATTGACAAAAATGAGCGCGGTCACGCTTCTTAAAAGAGTATTTGCTCGTTTGATATTTTCGGGAGGGAGTTCCAAACTATCACGCTTCATGAGATACAGCCTGGTGACAGACGGACAGACAGACAGACAGACGAACAGCGGAGCATTAGTAATAGGGTCCCGTTTTACCCTTTGGGTACGGAACCCTAAAAAAGTAGCTCATAACCTTTTATAACATTAAAACCAGTAAAGTGTTTATTTTCTGTAAAACTTGATATTAATCAAGTTTTAAGTATTCACCTATCTAGGTATGGAAATAAAAGATACTACGGTCGCTCCACTTATTGAGGCGGCGCGCGGCGGTATTCTCAAATTAATATTTTTTAAATAATACTTCAAAAATAATATTCTATAACTTTTTTGGCATCAAAAATACTTAAACACGTACTCATCTATTTTAAATAATTTTAGTTTTTTAGTAATTTTTGGCTGCGAGCAAACATACAGAAGGCGGAAAGGCAAACGGGCGTTCGTTTGTAGTTAGTTTCATTCATGATTCTTAAAAATAAGATACTTTCATAATTTATTTCATTCTCACAAGGAGAATTTTCCAAAAATGACAAAATTATTGTCATTCATTAGGTGCCTCCGATTCGTCAAATCCAAGAATTGAATGAATTATGCTAAGACTGTCGCCAACTTGTAGGAAGCCGCTGGATGCAGGTCGCTTCTAACCGGCCGATCTTGAAGTCACTGGGGGAGGCTTATGTTCAGCAGTAGACGTCCAGTGGCTCAAAATGATGATGATGATATAGTCAAAAATGACACTCCTAGGTGGACTTGCGCACAACCGGATTAGTTTAGTACGAGACTAGGACAACCTAATCTCTCTGTCATCGCCATACAAACTGAATGACACAGAATTATGTTTAATGCCTACCGTGTTAGTGGATAGTTAGCCATTGAGTGGTTAAGTTTTGGTCTTCACATAGGAAAGCCTGAGTCGACGCGCAAAGAAGAAGAAGAAGTGGTTTAGTTTGGGATTTAATTTGCTTATCCTAAGATGCGCAAGTGGGCGTTAGGATCAATTTTGAAATGGATGACATGGTAACAAATGAATAAGTGCTTGTCAGCCTCACCACTTTCAAACTTTTGGAGCGAGTCTTAGTACTTGTTCTGTGGTATAAGCGTCTCAGGATCTGTAGATCTTGACCTCTTGATCATCTTGATCTTGACTTTGCAAAGACAATTTCTTTCTACAAAATGGTAATTTTGTAAAACGAAATTGTCTTCGTAAAGTTTAGCTTAGGTCATCTTATGCTTTGTTTTAAGGAGCGGACGAATGGCTTTATGTATTTTTACATGACTTATAGACGGATTTTGCCTTATCATTTCGGAGGGTTGCGTATTTCTGTATCGCGATCTGGTCTAAAAACGAACAATAGCATAAGTACCAAGTTTTTTGTGTAACAGGACCGTTATAAATACGATGAGCGGAGGTTATAGAAAAAGTTTAGTTAATGTACCGCGAGGCAACGACACCTCGAAGTCTATACAAATACGCGTTTACTTTTTGATTACGTTACATTGTAAAACAAAACAGTAATTGCCTATTCTCACGTACATACGTGGCCCACAAGTGCGGATGGTTAAAGTGTCGCTCCCGGGTTATATTAAACCCCGCCTCGTACGCTCATAAAGTTGCGAGAATCAACGGTCACGACCTTAAGACGTTTCTTAAAGTGAATGACCCAGAGCTAAACAAGCCCTTCCATACTTTTCTGTTTATACCTATACCATGTTTTAATTTAATCAAACGAGTTTGGAGGTAAGACGACAAGTTTGTTTATTATCAAAAAAGATGCGCTAGACAATACAGCAATGTCTATGATTTCGAAGTAAGGACTTGACATCCTTTTGTTACGAGGTACACAAAGTCAAGTTACTACAAAGTATTAATTTTCCCCAATGAATATATACATATTACACTATTGCTTCAAAATTAAATCAAAAAATTCGATTGAAGAAAATTATACAGGATATAATAAAAAATAAATAATAAAAAAAAGAATACAGGATACAATGATGTACTGTCGTCTAGCTGTCTGTAGCTAAGTACTAGACGTTTGAGTATTTTGTCAGAGACGTCTCCCAGCAGTCAGCACACCCAGACTGGACCTAATTACAAAAAGATAGTTTTCTAAAAGCCGATTCCGATTTCGGAAATCGCAACTGGAACCCATTGCGTTCCAGGCAAATTATCGCGTCGCTACACCAATTGGATCTTAAAACAATGATTTGGGTTTATTTCAATGTAAACCACCTAAAGGGCGACCTAGAACTAACTGGAGCATTGGACTTTGGCCGGCAATGTTTCGACTAGTTTCGATCTTTTCGATTCCTGTTAATTTAAATATTATCAAAGTCACGCAAAGTACATTTAAGTGTATTTTCAAGGCTGGCGATTATGTAAACAAGCCCTTGACCTTGGTTTAACTTACAAATTTAACAACATAACACTGTAGATCTTTAAATGCATCTCGAAAACCACTTCACAGGACTTTGCATGTAATTATGTAGGATTGTAGCACAGTACATATATATACTGTGATTAGGCTTAAAAATTTGGCGTAAAATCGAAATTCATTTGTTTGACTTTGACGGTACTTACCTACAATTTATTATTGTTTCGAATTGAATACGAGAACCATATACATATTATTTACATTCCATAAATTGAAGCGAATATGCATACATATAGAGTGTGTGTATGATAATGAATAACTGCTTTAAAATGGATTTCTTACTTCATTATGCTCGCCTATTGTCTACAAGGCACATAACAATTTCATTCAATAGGCGAGCATGAATATAAACGATGGAAAAAATATAATTGTTGAGAGATGCACGTAAATTTGTAGTCAGTGGGAAAATTTAAATCTTGCAATTAGTTTTATAATGATGGCTATTTGCACGAGTAATACTCAACCTTATTGAGTTTAGAATTACTTATCTCTCTTTTAGTTTTATTATGGTTAGTCTGAGTTGTATTATAAATATAATGATGATTAATTTACAATAATACACGTATAAATATATTTAAAAAAAAACCCTCTAAGAAATATATCTTTTTTACAATATAAAGACTGTCGCTCCCCCGGACGTCCACAGAGATGTGGCCAGTATTCTGGACTCTCTGGAGCGTCTTAAAAAAGAAAATGACCCGCGGCACCTCTTACACCACCACGTGCCTGTAGCCCAAAGGCTAAAAAGTCGCCATAACTTTATTAAGAAAGTTCCTCCTCTGGGGATGTTAAAGACGCTCGCTTAAAGCTATTGAAGGAGAAATATCCCATAGATCCGAATATAGAGCTATCAGAGCAATTCCCCCCTAGACATGTTTACCTTGGGCAACTTGGAAGTCCTTTTACCCAAGTAGGCCGAAGCAGGGAGAGCATTCACAGGTGGGGTTACAGCTTGGAGAGCGTATGTCTATAAGGTATTACCCCTCAGACAATGGCACATCTCCTGTCATGCCCTGTGTGTCTCTACACCTGAACACGCGAGGATCTTTACAAGGCCACCGATAGTGCTATATCGGTGGCTGAGTTTTGGTTATCGCATTTATAAAAGCCTGAGTCGACACGCAAAGAAGAAGAAGAATAGATTTAGGAAAACCTCTAATATGTATGGAATAATTTGAAAGACCATTTACGCGAGTTCATTTTGCACTTGTCCGGATTTTATCCTAGGCGCACATTTTTAATACATTATATATTTTTTTCTTTCTTATTTGCGGACTTATCCTTTATGTTGAGTTACTCGTTAGTTTGATTCCTGCTGTATATGTAAGTGCTTAAAATACCTATAGACATAAAATAGAACGCCGCCGCTATACGTAATTTGTGCTATAGAGCATGGCGACATTTGCGTTACCCGCACGCAATTTACGAGAGAGATGGTGTTACTTACACCATCTATCTTTGCCAATATTTAATTTTGCAGTCGGTAAAGACTAATGAGTGTTACTAAAGGCCTACTACGAAAGTGTTCGTTCGTTCGGACGGATAAACCTAATAAATTAAAATTAACATCTAGTGTCCAACCTGTGACAGAATTGAAAACATTCGTGTTTTTACCCGGCCACTTTGTGTTGTTTATTTTTAGTAAAAGATTGATTTATGTATAGTTTTATGAGAATTTATTAGGTTAATACGTCATAAACATCAAACTAAAGATTTTTGTACAAATAGTAGGCCTTCTGTATCATATTATTATCAAGTCAAGAACGTACAAGATGTTTGCAGCACTCGATAGTAGCTACTAAGCTGTAGCTTGACATTTCTGTACTCTGGAAATTCTATCTAGTTTTTTTTTGCGGTAGCGATTAAAAGGGGACAGTCATTAGCATATTTTAATATTTAAAATGTTTTAAACTCATCAAAAAAACATTATCGTAAAATACAAATTAACTAACGCAGTTATTTTGTGCAAGTACGTTAAACTTGTGTTATGCACCTATTTTTTTTAAGAGAAATCTGTCGGCACGTTTGTCGTCCGTTTATTTATCTAGAATCAATACTTTTTTTCAATAAAATTTACATTTTGTCCTTACAAATAAAAAAAGAGTATAAAGCCAGTTAAATTGTGATAGGTGTAGGGATTTTGCTACTACTAGATATACTGATTTAAATTAGGTTTATGAACTAAATTTTTTTTTAAACATTGTATAACCTTGGCTATTGAGTGCTACTACGAACCTAGGGCGGGATGTAAGTGTAGTAAAATTATGTTTTTAAAGGAGACTGCACATGAGTTAAAAGTAATATTACTTTCTACTCCATACGCACAAATCACACAAACCTACTTTACCTACCTAAAATTAATAATTAACTATTAGCATCAATTTTCATATTATAGATGTAGATGGTACGTTTTCTAAGGGTGATATAGACTAGAGGAAGTACTAAAACAGTTTTGTTATAATCGGATTATACAAACCAACGAGCGTATTGGCGTAACATTTTATCGAGCAAAGGCACAAGCGCAGGGGTAGTGTATGGGGTATGCACAGATCGGGGGATGATGAATGACACCCCAACGAAAAAACGTTACAAGTACCTAAACGCTTACTCGCTGACTGAGAGGAATGCGTGGAACGCAACGTCGAGCACCCGCAGAAACGTTTCACTACATGGAAATGGTAGATAAATTCTGTTGTCTATACTAATATTAAGTGATGCTCGCTTACTTAGTAAAAACGTCTACGTACCAGCCTAAATATAGTATAGATAAAACACAAAAAATTGGCGAAAGTGATAAATTTTAAACAGTTATAAATAAATATATATATAATAAAGAAGATGAAAATGATCAATTTAAAACTATCCATCAAGACTCTTACCGTTTGCGCTTATAACAGGTGAATTCGTTGGCTGTTCTACTCGAACTGTTGGAACATCGTCGTCATTGATAATGCTATCTATTTCTCCATCGATATCAATAACGTGGACATCACTGTCTAGCGCGGGCGGCGACATTTTTGCATGGACTTTGCAAATGAAACAAAAGAGAGCTGCGTACTTTGACTTAAAAATTTAAATTATTTTGATAAACACAACAATTACATCAAATTACACTTATGTCTTTAACGATATTAATGTCGATAAAATTTAAGATTATAAATATTGTGGTACCTACAATTCAAACAATTCGTAGGTGTTTAGAGTGACGCATCGAAACGACGTAGCTTAGTACAGGACACTTTACTTACCTAAATTAATTTATAGTGTATTTTTAAGTTTAGGGTTTTTTTAGTTTGCCGAATAGTTATTTTAGTTCTCCGAATCATGGATGGAGGATAGCCTAAAAATAATTATTAATGCAGTATTGAACGTTAACTTTTTTTTTAAAGAGTTTGACATACAAATAAACCACAATAACACTACATGTATACTCTTAAAGTTCATGTATAAAGGCTTATTGCGACAGAATCACAAAAATAGATGGTGGGTGTGCTAAAAATAAAACACCCAAGGTATTTATAGATGGTCTTAAAACCAGTTCGCTGTTTATTTTGTCGATGTCGACGTTTTATATTTCCCTAATCAATTATTTTGTTTGCTTACATTAAAATGTGGTACTACTGTATAAAGATTGCGATCACTTTGCGATCTGTATCATCATTACAACGGATGTAAACAACAGTCAGTGTTGTAGTCTCTCAGTGTTTGAACGAAATCATGCAAAACACTCCACAGCTGGCATCGACTCCAAATTATTACCTAAGTACTATTTTTTGAGTAGGTTTTGTTTTCGTTAATGTTATTTTTAGCTTTTAAGCATTATTATTTTTATTTTTGTGTGCATCTTCGATAAAAGTAAACCGATGATTAATTAACAATAAAAAACTCTTTGGCTGGCACTGACTTCTGTTAAAGTATTTAAGCTCCTGAGTTTTTAGGTACCTATTTATAATTTTAAAAAACACATGTTTATTATATATATGTTGTAGGCGTGCGCTAAGAAAGGATTGTCCAAAACTCACCCCCTAAAGGGGTAAAACTGCGGTTCCAAGTTTGCATGGAGCCAAGATCCTGAGGTTAATCTATCTAATTAGTTAAATTAAGTAATTAGTGAAGAATATTGTCTACAGTGTGTCTACAGTGTGTGAATATTGTAAAGACAGCTTGAAGTGGTATTGTGCGTGCTCGTTCCAAATTCTACAGTAAACTTTTTATCACAAAATAAACACCCTTATGGTGATTCTATCGAAGATAACAATAGACCATGAAAAAAAAACTAATGTCTATGTAATTATTATCTTTGTTTTATAAAGGATCAAGACTCCCCAAAATATGCTGAACTAAATTATGCTTTTTTACCTAATATACCGAAATACTCAAACCCACCCACCCACCAATGGCTTTGTAATCCGGGTTGCGAACCATAAGACCTGACGACCGTATCATTCTTATTAATTATCCGCAAAATTTACGATAATTACTTTTAAGAGGTAACATTTTGTACCTAAACTATGATCGAGTTAATTCCCGTTTCATTGAGTTTAAAAAAAATTACGATGTTATTTTTTGTGAGGGTTCTAGGTATATTTATAAAGCCCATCATTTATTCTTTTGTTAATGGTCATGTCACAAACATATTATATCAAAAGAAGGCCTCGACATGAACGTAATATCATGTCTGGTCAACGCCATAGGTATGTCGTAGGTTTAGTACGTATTAAAAACGAAAAGATGTCACTACAACGCTCATTAGGATTGGGGTTGATTTCAATGAACGATAACTCTTGATAAAAACGTTATCAAAAAACTTTTTTAACACTTTTGTTTTTTTTAAATAAAATGTTTATAGAATTTTGACATTTATTTCAAAACAAATCATTTTAACTAAAATTTAGAACATTTACTGTATAATGCCATCTATCGGTTTTAACTTAAACTATCTTTTATGAAAACGCAACGTCAGCTATTGGATTGAAAAAAACTAAACACGGCATTTATGTTGATTATAGAGATAATATGCATTTCGCATTATTTTATCAAATAATTTATAAAAATACATAAAGGAAATCTAAATTTTAAAATATAAGTTTTTTCTTAAATGAGTAATTTTATACTCTCTGGTAATTAACGGTCAAAAGCAAGAAGCTTCAAAATAATGTAGGTTTTGGACAGCCGTCAAATATTTGTTTGTAGCTAGGGCTACCAGTTGGAGCATTGTAGTTTTATAATATGGGGATTTGTTTTAATATTTGGGAAGTGATTTAAAAAATCAATTTTTAGGAGAAAAGTATGGATTACTAATGTTTAGCTAGAAAACGTTTCCCAAAATATCACAACCCAACTATTTTACGCAAATTTTCATTTGGCAAAAAAAACATTTATTAAAACAACATTGGCAATTATTTGCATTATTATTGCATTTATTTGGCAATTATTTGCATTTGCAACTTATAGCAATTTTTTAGTTACAAAATCTCTTTTTTAGTATATTATTGTTTAACAAATAATTGTTTGGTCATGTTTCATTTAATCAAATATTATTTAATCAGACAGATGTTTCATTTGGTACAACTTACTCTTTGCAAAATATTGCATGGCATACGATTTGCATGTTTACGCTCAAACATTAAAATTATCATGCTGCATCGACGTTTGTTTTACCTTGGAAAAATAATTTACAGGTAAAAAATGGTTGAAAGGGCTTTAAGAGAGTTTTGCTTTGATCGAGAGAGAGATTTGATTCCAAAAGCAATAATTTTGAAATAAATTCTTACAGTGAATCTAAAAAAGACCATTTGGTAACCCTATTCATGATTCCAATTTTTTTCATCAACTTTGATTAACAATGAATTTTATTTGAAGTTATTTGTGTGTCAGGTCCAAAGGTCAAGTCTAAATGACGTAAATATGTCATAAACGGTCGTTTCAAGTTAAAACCTAATTAGGAATTTCGTTATTGACTGTCAAGTATCGATGCCCAAAGTGCTAATAATTCGGGATAATATTCCATGGGGCGCCACTTCGAATCTTGGTCGGCGGCAAATTTTAAAATATTTTGATATAAAATTGTTTATTTACATTTAAAACAATTTTTAATTACTAAACATAGTACTAAACTTTTGCAAATATTTTTTTACATAATATTCACAAAATAAATAACAAATAGAAAATGGGTCAGAGCACGCCATCATCAGTTTTCATAAAAATTAGGATCATACTCTAGTGAAACCGACTAAAATGAAAATAAATATAGTACTTAATATCTTTAAAAAGTTATGGATGCGCACAAAAAGTTAATCAAGATAATGTAACCACTAGAAAAAAAAAGACCGCAACAGGCGGAATCCGAACCCACACGTCTCATTACACTTCGAGCGAGTGCCTTTCCAACTAAGCTCCGAGGACGTTAGAACGATTCTCGAAATTTGTCAAGTGTTAGTTTATATTTTTTTGACAGAAGGGTGCAAACAATTGTAAACCTTATGGTGGTTTGTCATTCTCTGACGGAACGTAACAGAAATTAATGTAAATAAATTATGCTCTATGAATTATGTGCAAGTTATCTATCACTGCGCAGATAGCGCCATCTAGTCAGAGAATGAGACAAACGATGGCGTAGGTAAGTTTTAGTTCCATTTACTCACCACCTTCGCTGTCTTTCGCGCGAGTTAAGGTGGAAATTTTCAAAGTACCGAGACTGACTCTCTGTTTTACGTAGTATAATTTTTTCTCTTTGGTAATATTGTGGGTTTTCTTCCGAACTAAATATTTTTGAGAAAGAAACGGTTCAAAGTACACTAAACTAAAACCACCTGATACGAGTATTAATCTGTATTTGGATAGTTATATGTCATCTTATCATGACAATATTGGACGTAAGCGCGCAAAATAGAGCCAAAGAGCACGTGCTCCCGCTTTTTTATCCAGCCACTTCGAACGATCGAGCTGGGAGGTGTCCTACTCTACATTTTCAAATTATATTCTCTTTCAAAATTATCTTTCCTGTTAGGTGGGTGTTTATGACCCTAAAAGGAGAAGTCTTGAACTCTGTAGTGGGAGCAAGGTGGGTCTTTTTAGATTATTCTATATACATTATATGATTAGTAGATGACGATTCATCTACTAATCACCTTTCAAGATTTTAGACGTCAGTCAAAATCAATATTCATGTGAGTAATACTAATGCTGCTATTGTTTTGCGTGATAAAATCACACACTGCGGATATTTTCCACGCCAGCTAGGTTTAGTTAGGTAGTTTGGCGTCTCATAATCGGATTGAAAACACGTAATACTAGATAATAATCGTAACTCTATACAAGCACTAGTTACACGTAACGTCAACGTTACTGAGCGTGTAATTGAGACGGGAACCAGGAAAACCAGCGTTATGTGTGTGTTTAGCCAGTCGTGTCGATTACGTTACGCCGCTCCTAAATTGTCAGGTGCCACAGACTATGCTAATTATTTGACATTAACCACTCACGTAAATGTAGCTTATGGTTTGTCAATTTGGCCGTAGGGAGGAAATGATAAACAAAAAGAACTGCATGATAAAGAAACGTAGTAAAATTTTTGGTAAACACTTCAAGGACATGACCGCTTTTTAGGGTTCCGTACCCAAAGGGTAAAACGGGACCCTATTACTAAGACTCCGCTCTCCGTCTGTGTGTCTGTCTGTCTGTCTGTCAGTCTGTCACCAGGCTGTATCTCATGAACCGTGATAGTTAGACGGTTGAAATTTTTACAGATGATGTATTCCTGTTGCCGCTATAACAACAAGTACTAAAAAACAGAATAAAATAAATATTTAAGAGGGCTCCCAAACTACAAAAATGTTTTTTTTTTGCTCGTTTTTATAGATAAAGGTGCGGTCGGTTTTTTTCAATAATTTGTTTTTGTTTTGTATTTTGACATCTTTCAGGTGGTTCTTGTTTCTCTGCAATTTTTTTGATCCCTTTCTTTCCTTCCGTATGGTTGGACAATCCAAAGGCTTTCCCTATACAGCCTGTTTATCTGCTAGTTTTGTTTTTTTATTATTGGTATACGTTACGTTTCCATTAAATGTGGTATGATCAATGTCATTTAAAAAACTGAAGTAGATTATGTCGTCAGTTAAACTAATGTAATAGTTATACTTATTCTATTTAGTTATGGCAATAAAGCTTTTTCTTTTCATATCATTTAATGTAGCTTCCGTTATTTTGATAGAAGTTTACGCATAGTGTTCATCTGGTAAAAGGCATATGAGATTTATAAACTTAAATAAACCTTAAACAGAAAGTTTTTTTTTGTAATATTTAGCAAACTGTTAAAACTTGATTATTTTTTTGATAACTTGGTGTGGTTATTTTGCTACCGTTTCGTGTATTGTTTGGTCTCTAATGTAGTTTGATCCATATTTTGAGTATACCGCCGTAGTAGTACAAGAATTAATCTAATAATAAGAAAAACTGCCAAATAACCAAGTGAAAAAGCAAACCAATAAGATGACAACCATTGTTAAAATCAAATATAGGACGAGATAAAGATCTCAAAAAAACGAAATCATTTGACGTTTTACAGACAAAGTTCACCTACGTGACGGAACAGCCTCGAATAAGTAATGTTATAGGCAGTAGTGATTATAACTCATAACTGTTTTTTATTACTTTTTTCTACACTTAGAGTAACTATTTAACCGTTTCACTGGAAATAAGATTGTCTGTTTTATACGTCGGTTCCCTAAAATCTAAGCAACTTTAATTATGTCAAAGGAAACGAATCTAATTTCAAAGTTATAAAACTGCATTCATGACGTGATATTCAACACTAAAGCTACTTCATTTCGCTGCTTTTTTTATATGTCTTTTCTGCAAAGAGAATTATTTTAAATTACATTTTCACACGCAGTTTCTTCCGATTTTTGTTGTAAAGCTATGTATGCACGTTTGTTTCACGTTATTTCAGGCAGCCGTTGCGTGCCTACGCGGCGAGTCTTCACTAGCACTGATGTTGGGCACCTCCGCATGCCGCCGACAAAGGCTAACAGCTGTTTTTGATGTTTTTATAATACAAGGTGTTGTTTGTTTCTAAGAAGTTAAATAATTAACACTTATATGTACTTAGTATTCGGAATCGAATAGAAAAGGCCCTCGATGTTCTCTTTGACGCTTTTTACAAATTATAAAATGGAAAAAGAGGTTTAGAATTGAAATTGGATCTGTTTCAAAAAAGTTCTTATTAAAATAATTTTATATGAAATATTAAATTTAACGAATTTTATAATAGGGACAAAATAGCGGCTGCTTATTGCCCAAAATGCAGATGACATGATGTGAACGAAATCTACTTATTACTTATTATTGAAATCCTATATAAAAATTTATTTAGGTTATCGTTTTTCCACAGAGATAAAATAATACAAAATGTGGATTTAGAGCTCCTTCAACCCCCAAGCGGCAGCTGGATGCCGCACGTCTATTCTTATTAATTGTTATGTATTTTCCAGGGAGCTATTATATACTGGTCCTAGCCGATTTCGGCTACAGCGACCGCTTCGTGGACAACTGACGCAAGCGCCCTGCTATTCCGCCCTCTCGTGTGCACGCCAGTGGCTGATGTAGCCGATCTTGGCGAGGAATGTGCGATCGCACTTTGGGCAGGTCAGGACACCAGCGTTATAATTATATGTAACAGCAGCTGGTGGTCGTGCTTTGAGGTCATCGCGCTTAGCGTCGAGCTCCTCAAGTCGTTTTCTTTCAAAAGCGTGGATTTTTTCTATAACGACTGCTCTCCATTCTGGCCGATTCCCTGCAAGCGACTCCCATTCAGAGTAGTTAATACCACAGTTCTTCATGTGGCGTTTTTGCACATCTTTGTAACGCAAGAGTTGACCGCCTTGCTTTCGCTTGCCTTCTTGAAGCTCGCAGTAAAAGATGCGCTTGGCTATTCTCTCGTTAGCCATACGGGAGACATGACCACACCAGCGTAGTTGTCGCCGCATCAGGTACGCCTCTATGCCACCGATTTTTGCGCGACGTAGGACTTCGGTATTTCTGATGCGGTCCGACCAGTGTATACTCATGATATCCCGTAGGCATTGCATGTGGAATCGGTCCAGCGTGCGAATATGTCTCCTATATAAACACCATGTCTCCGACGAATACAACAGGTTTGGCAATACGACCGCCATGTAAACAGATATTTTAGTCTTTAGCTTCAGGTCATGCGAGCGGAATACTTTTGACCTAAGCTTACCAAAAGCTGCTGCGGCTGCTCCAATCCTAGAGTTTATTTCGGCGTCTAGATCGCTCTTTGTTGTTATGGTGCTGCCCAAGTACCTGAACCTCTCCACTGGCTTTAGCACGTCCTGACCAAGGTAAATTTTTAAAGGTTCGTCATGCGAACCCATGGCCATTACTTCGGTTTTATTCACGCTAATCTTGAGACCGAACCTTTTACACGCCTCATCAAGACCAGTCATAAGCCTTTGCAGTGAGATTGGGGAGTCCGCCAAGAAGCACAGGTCGTCAGCATACATTATTTCAGTGATAATATCGAAGGAGACCTTGGTGTGAGCTCTCAACCTTCTCAAATTAAAGAGCCTTCCCCCAGTACGGAATCGTATACGAATACCATCGGAAACAGAACCCATTGCGTCCTTAACGACTTCAGCAAAGTATAAAGCAAACAGAGTAGGCGCTAGAACACAACCTTGCTTGACGCCACAGCTAACAGGAAAAAACTCTGTCTGCTCGCTGTCTACTGACACACAGCAGGTCATACCGTCATGCAAAAGCCGTATCAGACGCACGAATTTATCAGGGCAGCCCAACTTAGCCAATATCAGCCACAGGGCTTTCCGAGGAACGCTATCGAAGGCTTTTTCTAGGTCAACAAACGCCAAAAATATTGGTTGACCTTGCTCTCGGCTTTTTTCCTGTAGCTGACGTACGGCGAAAATGGCTTCGCATGTTCCTCTACCCGGGCGGAAACCGAACTGGGACTCTGGCAGTAGTTGCTCAGAAACTGGTATGAGTCGGTTTAGTAAAACTCTGGCGAAGACTTTTCCTGGTGCAGATAGAAGTGACACACCACGGTAGGAGTTACAGTCAGATCTGTCACCTTTATTTTTATAAAGCGAACAGATACGCGAGGTCTTGAACTCAGATGGAACTCGTTCTTCATGCCATATCCGTACAAAAAGTCTCCACACAACGCTGTGCAACTCCTCACCTCCGTACTTAAGCAATTCGCCAGGTATATTATCGTTACCAACCGCTTTTTTGTTTTTCTGACTGTTTATTGCAGTGATTACCTCTTCCAAAGTTGGGGGCTCATCGAGCTTACCTATTCGCGGAAGACCAGGAATGGAACTTATGTACTGAAGATCAACTGATCGGTCAACACTGAGCAAGTCACCAAAGTGCTCTTCCCAACGCTTTAACACGTCTTCCTTCGCTGTCAAGCATCGTGTTCCATCACGAGACTTTAGCGGTACGCTATTCCTACGTGTCGATCCAATCAGCTTCCTTACCTCTTCAAAGAACTGACCCAGTTGCTTTGTGTCAGAGAGCCATTGAACATATTCTGCCTTTTTAAGCCACCAGTTGTCTTTCAGCTCTCTTGACATTTTACGAAGCTGACATCCACTATCTTTGATCCTCCGCGACAAATCTGGGTCCCGGTTCGGAAGGTGTAGTTGCCCTAAAAGATCTCGATGCTTTTTCAGAGCTGCAGCTAATTGCTCATCGTTCTCATCAAACCAATCCTCATGGATACGCTTTTTTTGGCCTAAAACTTGCGTTCCAGCTTCAACGATGCGAGACGAGAGTTCACCCCAATCAGCTGTCTGTCTACCAGATCGGCGCGGGGGCCGTAATTGGATTTTCAACCTGGAGATCACAAGTCGGTGATCCGTCCAGCAGCTTGCGCCGCGCATGACTCGCGTGATATGGACTTGTGAGATGTGCACTCGACGTACGATCGCGTAATCCAGTAGGTGCCAATGTTTGGATCTCGGATGCATCCAGGTAGTTTTATATTTAGATGGCAAGCGAAAGCAGGTGTTGGTTATGCTTAGGTTGAATTGAGCGCACAGGCTCAATAACAACTGACCATTGCTATTCATATTACCAACGCCGTGCCTGCCCAGGACATTCGGCCACGCCTCGTAATCACGGCCAACGCGGGCATTAAAATCACCCAACAGAAGGATTTGTTCCGTTGATTTTACCCTTGAAAGGGTTCGTGAGAGGTCATCGTAAAATTTACCTTTAATCGCGTCATCTTTGTCCATAGTTGGCGCATAAACGCTTATCAAATTTAAAAAGTTGTTATTTTCTAAGTGAAGACGCAACGATATAATACGGTCCGAGATGTAAGCTGGACATTCTTCGAGTCTGTTAGCAATCTGATTTCTGACTGCAAATCCCACACCACTGCGTCTTGGTTCTGTGGCCGGAGTCCCCTTCCAAAAGAATTTGTAGCCACCGCCAAGCTCCATAAGCTCCCCTTCATCAGCTAAATGGGTCTCGCTTAGCGCTGCTATATCTACCTTGTAGCGTCCTAATTCCCTTGCTACAACAGCAGTTTTTCTTTCAGGGCAGAGGTTTCTGTCATTGTCCAGGAGGGTGCGTACATTCCAAGCACCGAATGTCATTATAGATATTTTTTTGTTATATTTCTTGTGACGTCGACCACAAAAGGTGGGATGCATAGGCAGCTGTGGTTACTACCTCCCAATAGAGACGGAGTGAGCATTTGTTTAGGACACCTTTTCTAGTCCCTTCCCCGGCTGGGCGAGGGAAGCAGTGCTACCCTAAATAGGGCTGCTTCGACACTCGGGGTGCTGCCGAACCCGCGCTGTCACCCCTAATTCATTGCAAGAACGACCATCACCACCCAAGCCGCCTATGTGCAGACATCAGACAAAGCCGGGCGCGCATCACGGCCCGACCTCTCTAC
Source organism: Anania fuscalis (assembly GCA_950371115.1). Classification (NCBI taxonomy): domain Eukaryota; kingdom Metazoa; phylum Arthropoda; class Insecta; order Lepidoptera; family Crambidae; genus Anania; species Anania fuscalis. Next base: position 9,490,589 of record OX493343.1, on the reverse strand, counting down.
TTCTGCCCATCGCCACAGGACTTTAAAGTCTCAGAGTCCATTGATCGGAAGCAGTCTAATGCGCAGGATATTTTAAGGTGCACAAGTGTACGCGCAAACACAGATGCACACACCCGTCCTCCCCCCTCTGAACCCAGTGGAGCGGGAACCGCTACGACCGGAGAAAGGTTTGGATGAAGCCACATACTGGTCTTATGTGGACTGGTGAAAAGAGCACAAAGTGATCGGGTACTCTACTCACCCCCTTAGTCGCCTTCTACGACACCCACAGGAAGATATGGGGTGGAGCTATTCTACTCTGCCGGCACCACACGGCCAATTTTCCAGGGAGCTATTGAAGGGTTAAAGACCATTTCACATTCGATGTGTTTCTTCCACATACCGAATGCTCAAGAACTCTGTATTCAATGTCACGATTAATGATATTAGGAATGTACATGGCAAGCATAAGTAATTTGTATAACTACCTACATAAAAAAATAGGTATTGTAGAGCCTGTGTCGTGCGCGATAAAAAAAAGTTTTCGTTCTTTCCGTAGATTAGGTACATCTAAAAATATCACCGGCTGACCTTGGCAGCCCATTCGCCCTTTATAAAAATTGTCGGCGTATATCTATAAAAATGATTATCCTCTTTGGTTTGTTACTTGCGTTTTTCATAGTTGTAACCGGGAAAGTAAGGGTTACTAATGAAATGCTGCAAATATGGCGAAATGATTGAAAAATGTCATTAATCATCTGCGAGGTAATGTGTTCCATCACTAAGTCTGTGCAAAACTTAGATTACCTAGGTACAGTCAACAGCACGTCGACCTACCCCAAAAGTCAAAAATTCTCTAATAGATTTTCAACTTTAAGCCTGACATATAGAGATCATTTTCAAATGAGAAAATTTGACATTTTGTGGTAGGTCGACGAGCTGTTGTCCGTACCTTTCGACATTTAGATTAGACTTTTCAAAGATATCCCTGTCTATCAGTCAAGGAAAATATCTGAGGACTGGTTGCATGTTGACCGATTTTATGTGAAACGAAGAAAGTAAGTAATGAAAAATCTAATGTAGAGTCGTTGTAAGAAGTACTTATCCCTATTTTTAAATCAGCAGGGACGATGAGAAGAGTAAATTAGATAGAATAATGCAATGTTAAATGTTAATGGATTGCATAGAGTTTTTAATATTAGTTTTTTTTATTTAACGCGAACGAAGTTGCGGGATTCCGTTAGCTTTTTTATAATTTCGTAATTGGACAAAACTGTGTCGTCTGATTATTTCTATTTTGTGTTATTTGTGTATTTGATAGTATAATTAGAAAATATGGTGCCATAGGTCTGGTAGATAATTATCGAATTCGTTGTTTCTGGAAAATTGGATGATTGAAGGTGAATTATGGATTAGTCTATTGTGATAAGAAACGTAAAAATGTTTGAATTACTTACCTATAATTACAAAAGGAACCATTTATAAAACAAAATACTTAACTTCTTTTTCTTATTCTCCCCTGATTTTCCGGCAATCCCTAAATTCTTTAGTCATGTAAGTATTGTTTTTTATGCTTTCTTGCTTCATTGATGCATTTTTTTATAGTTACTAGTATCCCGGCGTTTGATCGTTTTTTCCGAAAACTGTAAATGTTTTTTTGGATAAATAGGACCTAAAAAGGAATGTATTCTTGAGTTTCTAATCTTGAGTGCTAATCATATAGACAAGCAATTCAGGTACGTTTCATCCAGGGCCCATCAACATGACTCACTCTGTAGTATTCGTTGTATGACGGGTTTAATTAACACTGTATTGTAAATGTATTTTCTAAACAGTTAAATATTTGTGCCTAGAAATATTTTGTGTTTTACGAGATCTACATAACCACATTACCTTTACCTTCATTTATAAGTACTTATGACAACCTCAGCTTTGAGGCTAGAATATGACCTAATGCAAAAAAAAAAAACGTCAAGAACAATAAGACCAATAGGGTTATCTAATCTAGAGTTGTTAACAACAAATTAAGTAGAGCGTAGTCAAGAAAAGTTGTGGATATACGTAGATGACATTTTCTTTAGAGTGATTAAAGTAAAATATTTACAAAGTCGATTACTCGTAAAATGACTTTGGCGAGTTTTAGTATAATCATAAGTGGCCTCGCCCTTCTTTATAATTAATTTGTGGATGTGTTACGGAAACGTCAGCCATATTTTAAAGGAAGTGTTTCTTGTAAAACCTATGACATCTCGAAGCATAAGTACTACCTTGTTGACATTGTTCTCGGGCTATGTACTTCACCTGGCTGTATGCAGCGTAACTAAAACTGGTCAGGCAAGTTATTTACAAGTGCACAGAGCAGTTATATAACTCGGGTTAAGGTTAACAGCGATCACTTAAAACGATCGTTATGTATACTTATAGTTCAGTTCACCTGAACTTGATCTTTGAAGCTATAGATATAAGGAATGAAATACTGAGATCCATTAAGCTAGTAGTTACTGCTGCAAGTGAAATTAACCGAATTATTTGTAAATATTGACTGGTTACTTATCCAAACGTAAATAATTAACGAATGTTTAAGGAGACAATTTTTGTTTTCGGAAGACTGTTGGCAAATATTTAATAATTTAATTAGTTTAGCCTTTACAACACAAGTTTAGTTATAAAATTGGGTAAGTACTAAACAAAACGTTCCATGCTATGCTATTGAATACATTAGGCGGCTTTTACTAAAGAAATCGTTACTAGGTATTTGTTGGAAATAGTGAAATACTCTAGAAAATTATGCCCTTCCTTAGAACATAATTATCTACCTCCTCAGCAATAATATTAGGTATTATGTATGGATACTTAAACATTTTCCTTTATGTTTTAATTTTTCAATTCTATTCCGACTACCGCGGATCCCGTTTTAGGCGTATTCCGGCACCGATTTTCTATGTCCTTAGGACTTAGTTGTTAGAAAACTATTGGAAGACTGATAAGTAAAACTTTACTAACGCCCTCTGTAGAGGTTTAGATAAACAATGTTTTACGGTACGACCGATGCAAAGACTCAGGTTTTGGTTACTTTTAAAACGACGAGACTTGAAAAGTTAATGCATGGGTTTAGGATAGGTGGCGTTATATATGCTGGCGCTGCTCATTTGTTTTAAGCGTTTTTCTGTGTGACATACTATAGTCATAGAGAAAGAATAATACTACGTAAAACTATAAGCGTTGGTTATTCTGCGATAGTTTTGGTCTTCCACACACTTCACAGTTCAGGTATGGAAAATAATTCTGATATTAAAACACGTACAAATGTACTACACAAACCGTAAATAAATTCGACCGCTTCTCTTTTAATTCTTTTTTTTGGCTTTTGTGAAAAAGGCGCCTTACATATTTTCTTTCTACGTAAAATGCCTTATTTCAGCTTGAATTTACAACTAGAGTGAACAGCTTAATTATTCAAGATAGAAACTATAGTAATACTTGTTGAGTTTGCAACTGCTTACTGGCACTCGCAAAGTATGCATAAACAATGTGTGGGTGCATTCGTAATCTCGGAGTAAGCTTAAATCTACCTAGATGCAAGGCAAGTTTACTAAATTTTGAAAATAAAAACGCCGTTTCTCAATCCTATTATTTGCATCACAATCAAATTATACCTACCTACATTATTTAATGACAAAAAAATTGTCAGCGTGGTCACTTGTGAGGAATTTGGTTCTGAAATTAAAACATTATTTCCCATCCCTTAGGAACAGTGCTAGGAAACAGAAAACTTGATTTAAATGTGCTAAAACAGCACACATGATAAATCAGATTCAATTATTAAATACTTGCCAAAATTTTGTGATTATTAAAACATTATCTCGGCCATCCCTTAGTACTTAACATGCATGGAAACTATTTGCTTTATCAGAAAAAAATATTAAATTTGAACTTAGCTTAAATGTGCTACTTAATATAGCACATGAGATAAAACAATTACAGCTTCAGACACCTAATGAATATATAACCATTTCCAAATTATCTCATTTTAAATCTTAAAACAATTTGTTAGTATTACTAACAATTACTAATAATATATCATTCCTCTTTTTGGTTAAAACATAATCTTTTTTGTCGCTTTTCCATAAAATATAGTTATGTAGCTACGTACAAAAACATTTTTCTGATAGCACTAAGCATCAAAATTGTGATTGATACGGCTACGTATGGCCTACTCAATATCATCGAGACACGTCAGAATAATATTTTATACATGACGTGGGCTTGTCAAAATTTGTTAAGAATCATTAATTCGATTTTAATTTACGTTACTTCTATAATCATATCATAATCTTATATACTATAATATTGACTAAAACATACCTAACCAGTTCTATTTGGAGTCGGTGCCAGCCATCAAGAGCTAAAATGTGTTCAGTCGCACCGACTCCAAAAAGAACTGATTAGGTATGTTTTAGTCAATATTATTTTTCGCTTTTTAGTTTCATTTTGAAGTCGGTTTTTAGTTTTTTATTAAACTTATTTTATTTCACAATTTTAAGTGTTTAGTCCTCTATTTTTCCCCTCCTGACTCCGCCAAAAATGACTTTACAGCAAAGTGACCTAGACAAATGTTGTTCTTCTGTGGACCACCCACCCAATGGTATAATAAAAATAGGGTGCTATTAATGATCAATTTTTTGACGAAATTTATTACAAGTCCCAGACACCTTTAAAATAAGCTTCAGTTTTCACCTTCCAACTCTGCCAAAAATTACTTAATAGCAAAGTAACCTTAGCTAATGTTGGTCCTCTATGGACCCCCCATCGAATGGTATGATAAAAATAAGGTGTTATATTGGGTCTTAAGGAAAGGGTTTTCCTACACTCCAACCAGAACGGCGGCTATTTTGGTGTCGTAACCATAAGATAAGGACTTGCATTAAATACCAAGTCTATTTAAGAAAGGAACTTTTAATTTTTTTTTCGTTACTGGGTGTGCGGGTACGCGCCCAGTAAATAAATATTGGCGGTCTGGTACCTCATAAGCTCCATGTCTGCTCAACACACTGCGACATACGTTCTGTCGACAAAAAGCAGTATTATCTTCTAACTTCTATCCGTTAAGGAGTTCTTTGGATTCCATCATCAGGTCAGCAACATGACATGATGATTACCAGACCCAAAAATCAGCATTGAGTCAGAAAATATATGCAAAACATTATGGGTGCCTATAAAAATGGGGGGTTGCCCTCGATTTCCTAAGGATCCCATCATCAGAATCTGACTTGGTGTAAATGGGACCACCTCGGGAGTATACCCTATCAAACTAAAAAATAAATTTTGAAATCGGTCCATAATTGACGGCGTAATCGCGTAACAAACATACAAAAAAAAAACAACATTCAGACGAATTGAGAACCTCCTCCTTTTTTTGAAGTCGGTTAAAAAGGGCTCACAAATAGTCAAAATCAAAAGGAATGGTCTAATATTCATAAGGTGTACTGAGAAGTTATTATCTAAGAAATCTAAGACTTAAAGTTCATCTTTAGTGTTGTCAATTATTTGTGCAACGTCATCCACAGCCATTTGCGAATATTTATTCAGAGTCGTGTCCCAGAATTTTTCTCGTTTTCCCAAAGGATTGACAGCCATTTTTAATACTTTTTTTATATGCACGTACGCAAGGTCGTTGCTTTCCTTGTCGATTGGCTTCCATTTAAAGTTCTTTAATACACTATCTTTTTCACCAGGAGTTGGATTCCTGAAAATTAATTAATAATTTATATATAACAATAAATATTTTGGTCGCATTTAGAGTTAGTTAAGGACATTAGTTCAAGTATTACGGCTAGTAGTTAGCAGTATGTTATGAATAAGCTAAACTTAAAATGCTCTAAGTGAATCTTCGTCACTTTAAAATGTTAAATCATTGAGTGCAAACTTAAACAAAATGTACTACTACTGCTAATTCCAAACAAATATAAAGAGATCATACCTTTTACTCAAAATATATTATAATGTATGTATTAGAAACTTTTAATTACTTGTTAAGCAGAATAATATTTTTAAAACCTGAACCTTACCCAGTTTTAGCAAAGTTTGCCCACAAGCGAATCATCTTCTTAACAACTTTTATTTCGCTCTGCTCGCTCACTAGTGTTGTTATTTCTAAATAGTTGTTGCGAATGCGAGAGCATACATGCAAATAACATAGTTCATCTGTCACGCTAGCGCCCCAGGTTTTCAAACTTCCTCTAGTATGTTTTGATATATACATCCAATTTTCATTAAAGAGGCCATTAAAATCAAACATGTAGTAAAAAACTGGTGATTCTAACTCCGATGATAATTTCTTTACAGCAGTATTCAATGCATAGTTTTGTAAAATATCTCCAACATAAGCCGCATATTCCAACAGGTTACCATAATGTAAGTATCCATCTTTAAAGTAAAACTCTATCACTTCTTCTTTGAACTGCTCAAAAGCCGAATTATTACGGTCAAAACGAAAATCAGTTCTAATAGGAAAATGAACAAAATAATTTTTATTTATATCATTGAGAGACCGTGGATCAAATAAGTAACGTGAGGTTAAATCCAAACCTTCCCTAGAGTTAAACCCAATTAAAACTGGCACGTCATTGACAATTTTGCTATTTTCTGGCAGATTTTTTATTATAGCATCAGGGCCTTCTTCTTCTACGACTGGACCAAAGGGATGTATGCTCATTTGATATTTAACAAAAATGTCATCATCAATAACATATCCTTCATTCTCAAGTATTTTCACATAGTCTATATTTTGAAGTTCTTTTAGTAAAGTGGCGCTATCCTCAGTTTCAATATTTAAAAGTTTGCCAATTTTAAAAGCTGTATTTCTTGGATTCTGAGGGAAAAAAATTGCCTCATGCGCTGAACTACTTTGAATTGTAACTGAATTGAAAAGGCCTTTAGCTGATTCAGAATAAAGCAATATATTGGCCAGTACTGCGCCACCCTTACTTCCCATTAAAGTTACTCGATTTGGGTCTCCACCGAAACTTTGAATATTCTCTTTAATCCACTTCAAAGCAAAAATATAGTCTCTTACCCCATTGTTAGGAGGTATGATATTATCTTCAGTGGTCAGATAACCAAGAAGGCCGAGGCGATGACTTACAGTGACCACAACAATATTTTCTTCTGGGAAAAAATCCGGGGAATATGTGTTGGTGCCGTTGAACCCTGTGCGGAAGTTGTCATGGTAGTCGAAAACTAGAACGGCCGCCGATCCTTCTAAGTCTGGAGTAAAAATGTTGATGTAGAGGCAATCCTCTGACCCTGATATTCCGAATTCTTCACCGTTGCGGGTCCTTGAACAGAACTGGACGCATGTAGGCTTGTTTGTGTATGCTTCGTATACTTCATTGCCCCAATCTTGATGTGCTTTCGGTGGCTAAAAAAATAAATGAAAGATATTGTATAGGTGACCGTTTAAAAAAACAAATTAACATGTTCTCATTGGAAATAAGTTCATTAGGATTAATAAAGATATTAAAAAAATGCCTATGATCTAATTATAATGTATAATTATAGTGTTATGGTTTAAACTTTGAACGTGGAATAAATGATAACATGTATTTTTTTTAATTAATGTAATAATTAAAGTCCTTACCTTAAATCTCAAGTTACCAATTGGTGGTTCAGCGTATGGGATTCCCTTAAAGGCATAATATGGTTTGCCGGTAAGGAATGTTTTCTCTAATAGTCCGGACACCAAACCTTGTTTTATTTTAACATCAACAGTTCTTTCACAAGCGCATAATTCTACTATAGTTGTTCCTATTAAGAAAACTATAAAATATATATCCATTTTAAAAATGTTCTTTGTGTTTTCTTACATTAAAATTAACTAGACTCCAACCTAAATAATTTGTCACTAACGAAATTGATATGATAACATTGGAAGGTGTACTTAAGTTTTATCAGCGATACGGTTACCGCTGTATTAATTAATTCGTACATTAATCATATTTACAAGAAAGATAATGGATAACTAATACGCAAACGTTTTCCCGCTTTTTTATAACATTTTTTAAATTTTATATCCAATCAAGCGATAAAAAAAGCCGTTAATAAAGTTACACCATCGTTTAATCATAGGTTCAAATACTTTTATTTTGCATCTTTGAGGGCAAATACATGGTAAAATTAAATTAATGGTAAGCGATTGGATGCAAAGGGCGGGAGATCATGCGCTGTGGCGTTCCTTGGGAGAGGCCTTTGTCTAGCAGTGGACTGCAACAGCCTGATATGATGATGATGATGATGACATGGTAAAATATATGCGACCTTCAAAATTATGTGTACACAGTAAATGCTACACCATTTCACTACTAGTATAAATACGAGTATGATAACAATATTAAATTCGCAATAAAATAAAATAAAACCTGGGATGTATTATAATATCCTCCATACAAATGTGTGTTATTACTAAAGGCAAGTAAAACAGGGGTATTGGTATTGCCTAAATTATTTTTAATGGCCTGGTAGTTTGGCAGCACTGACACTTTTAAGTACTTGCCTAAATTTGTGTTATTCTTGTCAAAAGGATCATGATTGAACAGAAACAAGATAGCAGATTCCAATCTAGAGTCGCATCAAGAAAAAGCGAAATCATTTGCAAGTATAATAAATAAATAGGCACGTATTGGTGGAACTTTGTTAATAAAGCGTGTAAATTGTTATGTCCTAATAAACTTTGAACCATTAAACCTATCTCGTCTTATACATAAACTAATTTTATTCTCGGAATAACTTCACACCTGGGTTAATCCATGGATTGTACAATTTGAAATTTTGAAAAGTTTTATACAGATAAAACTTTTCATAATTATTGAGACAGCTCAATTATGTAAATATTATACATTACGAATTAGTTGGAAAATTTTTAGGCAAAATTTAAATCTAGTCTATAAGTATTTATGAATATAAGGGATAGTTTTAGTTAACAGGTTTTCTGGCAATGTTATTTTTGTGATTTTGAATTTTATAGATCAAGTTGACTATATTCATTGCTAGTAAACTTGTTCAACCATTAACGATTCAACATTTATTATCTACCCATTTAAATTTATCGCCTACCTATTTAATAGGTAGTTGATACATTTTGAATAGAAAGGCAGACATTTTCGACAGGTAAGTAAATGGTTTACCTACGATTTAAATAATTTATTTTACAGTTCGTCTTTAACATCTTTGACTACGCCGTTCTTGGCCAACTTTTTGTGGGATTCTATAAAGTGGTCCCAGAAGTACACTACATCGTCATGCAGCTTAGTCTTTAAGGTCAATTCGTCGGAGATCACCAGGCATTCCTTATTCTCATGCGTCGCTGACTTCCATTCCACCTCTGATGCAGAGGGAGTTGGGTTGCTGCAAAAGGAATAGTACAATGTAAATTCTATTTCATTTAGATTTTGCTAGTATATTTAGAGATATATTTTATAAAGCGTGAATGGTGATTATAGTGACATTTCAAAATAAGTAATAACTTTCTAATAGAAACATAATGTGAAAACTTTGAAGATAGAGACCATACTCAATTCAACAGTTGCTCAGAGTTGTGTGAAAGGTTAATCGAGTCACAAAATCCTGAACTAATCCTTACCCGGTTTTTGCGAAGTTAGACCACAATTTAACCATATTTTTCATTACTGCAATGTCTTCCGAATCTTCCTCTTCCAATGCCTTCTTGTATGCCTTCTTCAAAGGCTTGCACACAAACAAATAGCAGAGCTCATCACCATGGGTCGCTCCCCATGTCCCATCAATTGAGGTAGCACCTTCCATGAAGAGTTTTTTCTTCAAATTGAACTCTCCACTATAATCAAACATGAAGTAATAAACTGGATTCTTTTTATTATTAGTGTACTGCCTCACTGTATAATCTATACCGTAAAATTGAAAAATGTCACCACTGTAACTAATATATTCTCCTGGCTTACTAACTTTGATATATCCCTCTTTAAAATAAAAATCTTTAATGCTTTGGATAGCATCTTCGTAAACTTTCGAATGCATATCGAAAGTATAGTTTGTCCTGTATGGAAACAGGAAGACAAAATCTCTGTCGGCCATTGTCAAAAACTGAGGCATTTCGAGATATCGTTCAGAATGTATGATACCTTCTCTTGAATTGTATCCTATCATAACAGGAACATCGAAGTTTATTGGTTTGCTTTCTGGTAATTGAGTGATTATAGCATCCGGATGATCATGTTCAATAACTGGGCCGAAAGCAATTACCCCTTGTTGAATTTCACGTGCTTCATCCGCGCCTACAGATCTTTCTTCTAATTCAGTTAGAACCATAACATCAAAGTGAGTGAGACGTTTAAGCATATATGAACTTGTAGTAGCATGTTCCTCGAGTTCTTTAGTAAATTGAATAGCTCTTTCTCTGGCTTTGCCTTTTAAATATACGGGGCTCCAAGAGGTTCCACTGTGCAATGCAGCTCTATGAAATAATCCTTGTGCTTTAGGAGAATGTAGGAATATGTCGACAATAACAGCACCACCGCTTTGGCCCATCAAAGTAACTCGATTGGGGTCACCACCAAAACTTGCTATGTTAGCTTGAATCCATTTCAAGGCCATAAGAACGTCTCTTAAACCATTATTTCCTGGTAGAAGGTCATCTTCGAACGAGAGAAAACCTAAAGAACCCAGCCTATGCTGAAGGGTAACTAAGATAACATCTTCTTTCATGAAGAAATCTGGACCATACTCTTTGGAAGCATTGTAAGCAATTTTGAAATTTTCATTGTATAAGAAAACAATAATTGGTAGATTGGGGTTCTCATTATTTGGAAGTTTTGGAGTGTGTATGCTTAGATATAGGCAATCCTCACTCCCTGCAAATCCATAATTTTGTATTTGTTTCAGTGGCAAATTATAATGAGCACATGGTTTTTTTTCCTTCTTGGCAGCTAACACATCGGACCAGCCCGGGTGTGGCTTCGGTGGCTGTAATAACAACAGGAAGTAATAATTAAATAAATAAAAAAAAAAGCTTCACAATGTTTATTTTTTGTAAAGTAAATTAATTATTTAAATGTAGCCCGGACATTACTCTCTTGGAACTTGTTTATTAGAATGTTAAATAACTTACCATAAACCTTAGATTTCCTACGGGTGGTTCTGCATATGGTATACTTAAGAAAGAGTAAAACTTTTCATTTTTTAAAATTGACGACACTTCCACCCCGGCTACTTTGCCGGACTTAGTTTCTACGATCACATTGCCGTTAACCAAATAAATAATACTCAACGAAACAACTATCGTTTGTTGAAGTCCATTCATTTTTGCAAATTATCTCCGATTAAAAAATGATATTAAACACATTATTTCCCAGTTAACAACTGACGTGTCCTTATAATAATCGCAACTAATCTATGTGGGTTTGTGTTCATTATTATCAATAAGAGATTGATATTATCTATATTCGCCGTAAATCAATAAGTAATTTGTAAGGTGTTATTATCAGTCACTAACTCCTGGCTACTAGAATTTAAAAATTATTTAATTCTTGTTATATTTTTTTTTCTAATTAGGTATTTGATTTGACAAAAAAATAATTGCATTGCAGTAGAAATAGAAAGCTTTTCCTTATAAATATGGGTTTTGTCTCATTGTTTAATTTATGGAAGTAATTAAGCAAACATAATAATTAATAAGTAAAAGTAATCAAATTTTTTATTTATTTAAAACATATATATTTTATCTTCATCATAGCTCATCTTTGCCAATAGAACTAACTGTTCCATTTATAGCTCTGCGGTCCCATTTTTCGAGTAGATTGTCCCAAAATTCAAATCTCTCTTTGTTTAGGTCAGATTTTACTTCAATTACCTTATCTATATTGAGATATTTTTTACTCTCAATATTATAGGTAGGCCACTTCAAACCGCCCAATTCCGCATCAATACCAGGTGTTGGATCTCTGAAACATTAGACAAATTAATTTCTTACCCATAAATCCAATAACTCAATAATTGGAATCGGCTCAAACAATGCTAAAAGTAATTTGTTGAAAGATAAATTAAAATGTTTGCTCTGATTACCGACCCGTATTTTGCGAAGTTCGTCCACATTTTAACCAATTTTCTTTGAATTGTTATTTCTTCGGACACTGATTTGTTGTGTTTTATATACTCCAATCTAAGACTAGGGCAGTAGAATAAGTAACAAAGCTCATCGCCTGTTGCCGCGCCCCAAGTGCCTTCTTCGGTGACGGCATGATTCATTAAATCATTTTTATGCTCATTTAAATTACTGTAATAATCAAAGTGATAGTAATACAAGGAATTTGACGTTCTTTTAGAATATACTCTTGCAGTATAATCTACAACGTATCCAGTTATAATATCACCAATGTACGTTATGTATTCAGGTAAACTTTTTATCGTTACTTTACCATTTTTGAAATAAAAATCCTTTATTTCGTCAACAGCCTTATAATATAGTTCCTTTAGTGGATCGAATTTAAATTTTGTTCGCAATGGGATTAGAAAAGGGAAGTCTTTTTGCACAAAGCTGAGGTAGCGTGGTTCGTTAAGATATTGTAAAGAAGCATCTAACCCCTCTCGGGAGTTAAATCCAATCATTATGGGAATGTTTATTCTATCCTGTGAATTCTCCGGATATTGCGTTATGAGCCCATTAGTTTGCTTCTCGACGATAGGACCAAAACTTAACACACCTCTTTGTTGCTCTTTATAATAGTCTGCAGGATTGGCGTGTAGCTCTCTAGTAACTAGATCTGAGGCAGGGAGTTCAATTAACTCTTTTAATAGTTTGGCATTACTGCTGGAGGCTCTGTCTAGAAGCTCAGCTAACTTGAATGCTCGTTCACGTACATCTTCTTGCAGATAAATAGATGCCCAAGAAGATCCACTATGTAGAATAGCTGCATGAAAGAGGTTTTTTGCCCTAGAGTGTAAAAGTAAGTCTACTGCAGCGGCACCTCCTTGGGAACCCATCAGAGTGATTTTGTCAGGGTTACCACCGAATCTGGCAATATTATTTTTCGTCCATTCCAAAGCCGCAACAATGTCCTTTAATCCGGCATTACCGGGCACAATTTCGTCTTCCAAAGATAGGAACCCCATAACGGATAATCTGTGACTTAAAGTTACTGTTACTACGTCTTCTTCTATAAAAAAATCGTGGGAATAGTCTTTTGTTTTGTTGTAGGAGCCCGAGAAATGTGTATTGTAAAGGAAAACGATGACGGGCCGCATTTTCCTGTCGGGCTTAGGGGTAAATATGTCAAGGAAAAGGCAGTTTTCCACCCCATACCAGCCCAGTGGCTGACCCTTGCGGACGTTCATATTGTATTGGACACATGGCTTTTTCTCTTTTGTGGTAACAAGTACGCCATCCCATGGCTCGATGGGTTTCGGAGGCTGAAAAATAAATTGCAATAGTAATTTTATTAATAACTGGTCGGGCTTTGACAATGATATGATAAATATAAAAATAATTTAGTAACTAACTTCAAGATCAAGGTATATATTTGATGCCCCAATGTATTTAAATCGACCTTGTCCCAGATTTTCACATTTAAAAAACTAAGAATTAAAATTAAATGAATTTTACATGCAATAATGTGTGTGTTTCAAAAATGTGGGTGTGTTTTGATTTGATCTAAAATTATATCTTACCAAGAACCTCAACTCTTTGATAGGGGGTTCTGCATATGGTATGCCTATAAAACCATAATATTCCACATTTTTCAGAAGCGTTTTTAACACTTTCCCTTGAACTTTCCCATGGGTAGTTTCCACTAAAGGTGTTTCTGCATTTATCAAAGTAAATGCTAAAATTAATAAAAATAATTCTTTAATATAACACATTGTTTCTAATTATAATTTGAGTAATATACGAAACATATCGTATCAACGACTAACAGATATCAACTGAGCTGTTAATAAATAAGTAGCAGATAGCAATTATCGAAGTTAATCTAAGCAATAAAGCAAGTTAGTATGTTGCGATTCAGATTTTAAATAAATAAATAGACAAAACACTGAATTTCAGACAGTAAATTTTGCCAGGGCAGTCACCTGGACCCGATCAAATTTAGAAAAGTTAAATTTCTAAATTGAGCTGAACCATAAATCGAGCTCAGGATAACGTTCTCTGGCCCTTCACGTAAATGGCGAATTACCGCGCCACTACATTTAACTTTGATGTTCTCGTATGTTTAATTGAACTAAATAACAGTCGAGTCATTTCATAAGGCATTATTTTAACGTAAAGTAACTAAGTATGTTATTAGGAAAAGTAAAAGAATATTTTTATACAAAAACCGGCCAAGTGCGTGTAACGTGTAAGGTTCCGTAGTCGACCGTCACAATTTGTATGAAATTATCCTTTTTACACTCACAGTACATTTTCTAAGTTCCTCGCCATAAATTAAATTGGATCAAAATCATTCATTTGCAAAAAATAGTTTGTTACAGAGTTGGTAGAGTTGATAGTTTTCTTTATGGCTTCATTGCACTGGTTAGACTGGTAAAACGAGATAATTAATCCACAATATCAACAATATTCTGTTCATTATAATAACCAGCTATGACTATGAGGACAATATGGCAACAAGAAGAGAAAACTGATGCTCCCTACCTACATTATTAACCAGGTAAATAACTATTACAGTGAAACTTGTTAATTTTATTGAGTAGAAATCCTGTTTGTTGTAGGCAAGAGTTTGTCTTACCAGTCACCCTGTACCACCAAATTAATATCAGATGTTGGAAGAGACACTTGAGTCTGACAAGAAGAGGAAGAAAGAAAGAAGAAAAGCTAATGACTGACCAGGAAAATTTCGGTCATAGTAAAGTCCCTTATTCAGGATTTCCTTTTTGTTAAAGAACTCACATAACTTAGTAACTTTTATAAAAATCCAAGTTAGCATTTGACTTTCCATGTTGCAAAATAAAACGATTTTTTATTATGATGCATTAAACAAATCGTGAAATATGCCATCCCATTCATTGCGACTACGAGTGAAAATGATTTTTTATTTAAAATATTATTCAAAGGAATGAAAAAGGATTCTGAAACCTAAGCTGATTTCGACACAGTATTTAATGTTATTAAAACATCTTCACGGATTTTAGCGTTTTCGTTTATACTGACGTGTTTCTATTTTTCCCATTTATGTTTTTTCTAGACCATGATCAAACGCTTAGATCGCAGTGTTTCTAATTATGAAATATTCTTACTTTCAAATTTTGCTCCTTTTTGCATTTTGTGATTCTCTTAGTGTCGATGATACAATATCGGTGAATGTGAAAGGTAATAACGTGATGGGCACAAAGTTACAAACGATATTGGAGAAAAAGTACTTTGGGGCATTTTGGGACATACCCTATGCTGAAGCTCCATTGCGGGATTTAAGGTTCAAGGTTTGAATACTTTTTCTTTAACAATCTGGGGTGAAAATTCTATAAGCTTCTTAAATTAATGCAGTACTTTGTACTAAACTTACGTAAAAGGCTTCTACTTTATCCTGAAAGAAAGTATCTTGATAAAACTGTCACACCATTGCGTGCAACATTTAAAGTAAGTTCTTTTCTAAAATACTCAAAGTTTCTAACTTCGGCATTTATTAAGCTTTATTAAGTTCTATTTCATTTCAAAAAGCAAGACGTTTATAAAATAACCAGGCGTATATAATTTTACAACTTTTTGAGAAAAAAGTGTTTCATGGGTGTTTCCTAAAATGTAATAGCTACATTTTTTCTTTTCAGCCACCAAAAGGAAAAGATTGGCAAAACGGGACACACGATTACCGAAACCCACGCAAAAACAAGTGCGCATGTTGCTACGACGAAGATTGCTTATACCTTTCGATCTATATGCCCATTTCCTACAATCAATCATGGAATCTTCCTGTTATGGTTTGGCTGGATCACAATTCTAAGTTACAGAGTCCTGATTTTATTTTAGAAGAAGAAGTAGTAGTTGTTGTTGTCACTTATAGACAATTCATTTTTGGTTTCCTAAATACAGGAGATGATTTTTCAGAAGGCAATATGGGTGCAAAAGATGTTTTAATGTCTCTGAAATGGGTTAAAAACCACATCAGCTCATTTTATGGGGACCCAAATAGAATAACAGTGGCTGGTGCCCAATCTGCAGCTACAGTAGCATCCTCACTGATACTAACTTCAGCGGCAGAAGGTTTGTTTTCCAGGACCATAATACTTAGTGGCAGTGCCCTATCACCAGCAGATTACAGAAATTACAATTTCGATATTATGAACAAACTATATTGGAATCTCAATGGACCCTTTGAAAAATTAAACCGAACAAATCTTTACAAAATCTTAGCAAACTATTCAACTGGTGAACTCATGATAGCCTCAGAAGATATTTTTGATAGCACTGAAGTAAGAGACGGTCAAAGGTTAATCAATGCCTTCGGTCTAAGTATTGAAGTGAATAAAAACGCATTTATGAATAAAACTCCGATGGATGTGTATAAAGCTCGCCTGACAAACAATAACGTAGAAGTTATGATAGGATTTACAAGTTTAGAGGCTCTGGCCAAATTAAAAGGTTTTATCCAGAAGAAAAAGCTTTTGAAGTATTTAAACTATAACTTCCAATATTTATTGCCGTTCGAAGGAATAAAGGACGAATACGGATCAAAGCGCTATAGAGAGATAAGGGAAAAAATAATGGACTTCTATTTCGTTAATGGTACCATTGGGGAAAGGAGCCTGAGACGATATGCAAAATATGTTTCGGATCAAGTGATTTATCCATTGCTTCGTCAGGCGCGCCTCCAGGGCGATGTGTCTTGTAAAAACGTTTACTTGTACAGGTTTGCGTTCAAAGGAGCCTTGAACGTTGGTTGGGATTCTTCAGCGCGAAATTTAAATTGGTCTGGATCGACGTCTGGTGACGAAATCTGCTACCTATTCAAATGTAAATCTGTAAACGAGGTGTACAATAGCGCCTTGGCGTCGAATGAAAGGCACTTTATTAAGAAAATTGCAAGGTTATTGGCGAATTTTGCTAAATGCGGGTGAGGATAATGATGCTTAAATTTTTGCGGTGCGCCCAAGTGGCCCTGCTTTGCACAGCTATGAATTTTAATCGGGCTACCGTCTAAATATAAGTTACTTTGCAATTTCTTGGACTATACTGCCACAGAGAACCTTCTTCAGCCGTAATAAAATAAAATAAAAAAAGAATAACTTACCCACCTACACACCTACACACACTCACACACACACACACACACTCACACTCACACACATACACATACACTCTCACACACACTTACACGCACACTCTCACACACACACTAGATAGTGCTATTTCTGCTCACGCCTTCTCCGCTACTGTAGTATTATTGTTTTCTTCTTTTGTTTTACTTACATACTACTTACCTTAATGTACCAAACCGATCACATCAAGAGAGGAGAGTACTGGTTATCTGTAATACAGGCCCCCAGCCTAGCTCAGAAGCCAGTCTCCCTAAATCTTTTGTATGAATATTACCTTAGATTAGTTTACTTTGAATTGTAAGATTGTGGAGAAAAATAAAGGATTTTTTATTATTATTTATTATTAATTTGTAGCAGAGTTTTAAATGAGTGAATTATAAAGTTGACTTGAGAATTAACTTCACTAAATCAAAAGAAAAAACAACAACCATGAAACATTTTCGTTGGTTGGTTTCGTTACCGCCCAGGGCCATAACCATGAACTCTGAAAACAATCTCAAAGTTGTCAAATCTGTCAATTTTGGTACGTCATTTCATACAAAATTTGACAGAAATGATAATGTTTGACAGATTTGTGATTGTTTTAACAGTTCATGGTTAAATTATGAAAAAATAATAACAGTATTACTCTCCCAAAGAATTTTCCGATTCATCTATAGAATGCGCTTGGCCAAAGTAGAGTTTTCTAACTAATACATGAAGTACCGACACATTTTTTTTTTAGAGCCTGAATAGCTATTTCCCCCAAAAATAAGAAGTAGATAAGTTTAGAACTATCATCAATGGACTAACATAATTATAATATCTTGCTAATATCAAAACGAAAGTGTTTTGTGAACCCAATAAAATTAAAGCCGAAACGAAACTGTTTCATAATAGCGACACAGTAAACAATATAATGTCTATGTGTTTTGATTTCAGAGATCCAACACCAGTGAAAAAAGATGACATTTTAGGAGATTTGAAATGGGAGCCTTTGAATGGTAGCGAGTCAATTAGAGCAATGAATATGGGTCGAAAACTGAAAATGGCAGACTTACCCGAACAGATAAGAATGAACTTTTGGGATCAGTTAAAAAGTGAATTCTTTCCCGAGAAACTTCCTAAAGACGAACTTTAAGTGAAATTGTTTTCGGGTAATGTAGTTTCGGGATTCTTTACGGCAAAGTTACAGAATTAATAAAACAAAATGTTCACGAAACAAAGTTTGGCCACCAAAACATATACGAAGGTAGATAGTTAAATAGGTGTGAGCTAACTTTTTTTGGGAGACTTATTAATACGGTTGAAACAATGTACCAGGTACAATTTAAATAAAATACATGTAGTTCTATTATAAAATGATATGGTGTATCAAGTTTTGTATTAAAATTTTTGTCAACAGTCGTTTTTTTTTGTACATGGGGTAGGTTAAATAGACCCCGACCAGTACCTACTTAGCAACTCAATTGCGTTGTTTGTCGGACTATTCAAATCACTGATCTGCAGCCCCCTAACCATGAGCTCTTAAAACAATCTCAAAGTTGTCAAATCTGTCAATTTTGGTACGTCATTTCATACAAAATTTGACAGAAATGATAATGTTTGACAGATTTGTGATTGTTTTAACAGTTCATGGTTAGGGCCCAGGTGTCACTTTGAGTCAAGACTACAAGGTAGCAAATGTATTTTAAAATGAATAAGGTTACTGATGTAGATGTATTTTTTAAATCAGTTTTATTTTTAAATATATAATTTATCGTTGTCATAAGTCCTCGTAACGGATTAAATGAGTCTAAACACAAAAATCAGCTATAAACTGATTTCCTTTAAGTAAATTCTATTCATGTGATATCTTGCATATGAAATTGCCGTTCAATTTTAAAAAAGTGAAACAAGTTTTTTATGATATATTTTTAATCAATCGCTGTTGTTATCGATACACTTCCCTCATTTTATATGCAGATCATTGATTCCTTTGGAAAAACAATCCTTGAGGGAGCTAGTCTATGAACTGTTTAAAGGCAGTTTTGACTGCCACATCAGATTTGAATTTTTTTCCTTGTAAAAAGTTATCCTTGTAAAAATATAAATAGTGGGTGACGCAGAGGTTTCAGTCGCAGCTCCTCTAACTTGGAAACCGTTAGATGTACAGTGTGTGGTCTAGCGTTATCCTGAAGGAGCTAGAGCAATTCACCAGTCTCGGTTGTGTAATGGCGAGCTTTTCCATCATTGTTTGCAATTGTTGGCTATACAAGTCTGCAGTAATCGTCTGGCCTGATCTCAAGAAGCTGTAGTGGATAATACTAGGACTGGCCCACCAAACACTAACCAGAATCTTCTTTTAAGTCAGTTTTCGCTTAGGGCAAGGTTTTGCCGGTTCTCCGGGGTTAAGCCATTGTGATGATCGCTTCCGATTGTCGTACAGAATCAATTTCTCATCACAAGTCATGATATGGTTCAAAATCCCCTCATTATTGTGACGATTGAGCAAAGAAGCGTAGCAAGCGACGCGAGTTTTTGGTTTGCTTCAGTCAATTCGTGCGGTACCCACTTTTCGAGTTTTTTGACATTTCCGATTTGACGCAAACGGATAAGTATCGTTTTGTCACTCACGCCGATGGCTGCTGCTAACTCAGAAGTCGTTTAAGATCATAGACTTAGGATTCGCTATGCTTAAAGACTGACAAAGCGTGCAAAAGAGACATCATATCCTTGCTCTTGTAGGGTGTCCACCCTACAAGATGGAAAGAAATAGATGTCAATGTATCTATGTGACACAAAAAAAATATTTAACTGACTTTATATACCTCCAATTTCATACGTCAAACCTAATTATAATAAAATATAAAAAAATACAAAAGGAAAACATATTTTTTATGTTTCTGTAGACAGGGGGTGTTGTTCAATTATTATTTGTGATGTAACAAGAAAATACAACCCCAATAAACACACATTTCACAGGTAAATACATTTTTGATAAAAATATTTTGAAACAAATTTGTGTCTAATTCCTAATAATAATCGACAAGGAACTTAGATTTTACAGAAGAATATGAACTTTGTTTGTTGTGTATTTGTGTATTTCGAAGTTAAAGGCATAATTACAATAAATATTAGGTAAAATAGTAAATTGTATGTTTACACTAGGAATGGAACTAGCGGTGACGTCATAAGTATCGATAAAATATCGACAGTTATTTGTGGGTATAGAAGATTTTTAGCGATTACTAAAAAAGACTTATCATGTTTGTTTACAAAAAAAAAAAACTCTAATACTGTTATTTTGTGATTACATTATGAACTTTTTGTTTTATTTTTAGTTTGACGACCTCCGTGGCCGAGAGGCGAGCATGCTGGACTTTAAATGGCGCCGCCATCTCTGAGGTTCTGGGTTCGATCCCCGGTCAGGTCAATGTAGAAATCGAACTTTTCTATATTGGCCCGGGTCTGGATGTTGTGGTACCCACGTTGTTTCTGATTTCTTTAACACAATGGCTTTAGCTTCTTACCTTAGGATCAGAGCAATGTATGTGATGCTGTCACATGTTGTATGTATTACTGTTAGATTCGTTTACAAACAAAACGTGATGGGGCGAGTAGTTTCTTGAAAAAAGTTGTTTGTTAATATCAGTATAAACAAACAAGTTTTAAACTCTAACAATATTTTCTTTTAAAAAAAAATGTACGTCCCACCTGCAGGGCACAGAGACTATGTTTCTTGTTGTCCACTTAACTATGTTTGTCGCCATTTTTAGGGTTGCGTAGTCCTGACAAGGAATCCTTATAAGTAGTTTGGTCATGTCCGTCCGCCGTTTTGCTTGGAAACTGCTAACCCTAGAGAGCTGTTACTTAGCGGAATTATGTATATAGTTATAGCTTGCCGACAAAGTGGTTGAACAAATGTTTGTATTTATTTTTTTAGGGTTGCTCCCATACATTTAACGTGAGCATATTTTTTTATCATCGTCTACCACATTGTGTGTGCTATATTTAAATAGGCTCTTCAAAATTTTTTAGGGTTACTTAAACTATTTTTTGATTTAGGGATACAACACTGAACACAGAACCACCTACTGTAAGTAGTATAATATTGACTCTGTGATAATAAGGAATATGTTAAGTGAAATTATGATTTGAAATTGTTTTAAGTAGGTTACATATTTAATATTTGAGCAGACAACCTGGTAAAGGTTGGAGGACGACGCCGGATGCAGGTTGCTTCCAACCAGCCGATCTAGGAGTCACTGGGGGAGGCCAATCTTCTAGCAGTGGACGTCCTGTGGCTGAAATGATGATGATGATGATGACATATTTAAAACGACCGTTTTCTTATTTTCCATTATATGTATTAATAATAATAATCCTTGGCCGATTTCGGCTACGGTGACAATGAAACTCCGCTACAAAGGGTGTCAACGGTGTGCCCTAACATGGCTAACATAACCAATTTTGGCACTAATATATTTTGGCATTCTGGTGCAATGCGGACATGTTAAGGTACCGTTGACGTAATTATAATGGATTTGTTTTTCAGATTTCTCAGTTTCCAGACTGTGAAGTTTACACAACAAAAATATGACCTTTTTTCCACCATATCTTAACTTTGCACATACAAGCCCAGAAAGCCCCGTATCCTTTCCGTGATACTGATTTTCACCTTTATTTTGTTTAAAGATTAGGTTTAACTTTAGGTGCTTCAAGGTCCGCCGCGATTGTGACTTGTGCCAAATCAATTTGATGCCGGTTGCAATTAATCGATAAAAAAATTGTGGCTTGAACAACACTACTACACACACACATTCTGTCACATTTTTTGTATCATTTGCAATGAGCCTTTGTCTATCTTGTACATTCTATATCTATGTTTAAGATGGATCCGCTTCCACTATCGCCTTCAATTCTTCGTTATTTACTTGAATATCAGGTCGTCCACCAGGCTCATTGTGTAAAACGAAATTTCCATAACTGTAACGTTGAATCCAAAAACGCACCGATCGTTCGTTAGCGGTGCCTGGTCCGTACACGTCGTTAATTCTTCGAGTCGTTTCTGTAGCATTGATGCCATGGTGGAACTCGTATTCGTAAATAGCGCTAATTTTTAATTTGTTCATAGTTGTTGTTATAGCAATGTTGAAGCTCAAACAAATTAATAATATGAAAACAAAAATACGAGTTTTAAACAATATGAATTTTTGTTGAATTTGGAATTTCTAGTCAAGCGCAAGATATTTGATTTTAAAGTTGCTAGTATTGAGTATCGGAAATTTCATATGTAAGGACCTAATATAAATAATCATACTCGTACAATTGGTTTACAATGGAAACTATAATGTATGTACATCTATTTCGTCCCTTGAAATTTTATTTCTTCTCTTTTCGAATGAATGTCATATATAGAGCTATAGACATCGATCCATCGAACTTAAATAACAGATAAAAGATTTAGACTAATTAAAAGCCTGTTTTGAAGTTTGTTGCAAAAAAAGCATGCCGGTCGTAGGAATGTAGATTCACGAAGACTTTAAAGCTTTATACAGAGAAAGTTATTAATCTACATTTAAAAGTAGTCCGAATTCTTCTGACTAAAATTCTAACATCTTTGTAGGTGGATATCGTAACGCCATGAATAAGTGCAGTTGTTGCCAATGGTAGGTCATTCGACTGGCGAATAGCGACGTCGTGTTTACGATTGGCGTCAGATTGAATATGTTATAGAGCTGAATATGAAATGTCCATAAACGGATTTGCTACTCCCTTTTTATTACAGATGCCATCAAATCGTTCAGTGAGTCTGTTAAAGGCTCTAACTGAGCCTATAAACTTGCCATTAGCAGATTACTGTCGTCACTCTGTGTCGGTCATTAAGCCTCGGTAATGACTAATGTTAGTCTTAAGATATATATCCTGGATTCACGCACGAGGTATTGAAGGTTATATACTTATACAGGATGATTAAGGGGTCGTGGAGCAAGAAAGAAGCATTTAACTCACTTTCGCCTAAGGATCACGATAGGTTAGGACTAAAAGCATTCCTGCGACTTATTTAGTTAATACAGCAAAAATAAAAAAATAAACTGCGATGATTTGAGATCATTGTCACCCTACTGTCTCCCAAGAATTGTTTGTTGACACGTTTATTGACTTTGACTTGCTCTGAAATTATTGCCACAGACTAGGTGAAAGATACTATTATTACTCATAAATTAATAAGTACTTTATCAAACAGTTTCTTTACAAAGAGGTTATTAAATAATTGGAAAAGTAGGGTGACCACGCATTTTAAGTAACTAAACCTTTTTTTAAATTAAAACACGTAAATTACTAAGCATCTCTGTTTCAATTGAAATATATACAGGTAGCATCGCTATCGTTTACTAAGTCAAAAAAAAAGGTTGGAATCACGACCCAAAAATCATCCTTACAGGTAGGTCAATGTTTATTTCTTATATCACAAAAAAGTTTTTACTGCCTCCGCATAAACTTCAATCTCTTTTCTAAAGCTGGATTAGACGAAACATTAATTTATCCCAGTTTAGCTATTACCAGAATATCTTTACTCGTCACATTTTCGTTTTTCCAACTTACATAAGGCATACACTGTTCTTGTTCTTAATACTGTTGCTCTATGGATCAAGTGTGAATGATGAACGAATGTATAAACCTACCAAAATTTTAAATGAAATTAATTTTCTTCTAGGTTGTTTTGAAATGCCTCAACATTTCAATTTTGTAGCATTAGAGCGTGTCAATGTCAATTATTGACTGTATCTTACCGGTTTCTATGCGAGTGTCGGTTTGGCAAGTGCAACCTTTGAAATAATTCTATTGTCAGAATAATCTTAACACGGCCAAAATCAACCGCTAAAGACTTAGATTAGATTCGTATTTTCTTAGATTTGTAGTTGGTAAAATGAAAAATTGGCTTATATCTAGATTAAGTAGTGGTTTACTCTTGAGTTAGAAACTTACTTGAGCTTGATCGAATCGGGCCTGTTTTTAACGAAACTAAGATTATGATCCCGTTTAATATTTGACGATCTCCGTAGCTGAGAGGCAGCACGCCGGACTTTAAATGGCGCCGCCACCTCTGAGGTTTCGGGTTCGATCCCCGGTCGGGTCAATGTAGAAAACGAACTTTTTTATATTGGCTCGGGTCTGGGTGTTGTGGTCCCGTCGTTGTTTCTGATTTCTATGACACCAGTGCTTTAGCTACATACCTTAGGATCAGAGCAATGTATGTGATGCTGTCCAATATTTATTTATTCTGGTAATAGGGTTTAAGTTTGAGCCTGACATGTTCATAAGTGCAGCAGGTATAATAAAAAATAAACTAGACTACCTATACTTATTTCAAATGGAGGACAAATAATATAAATAAAATAAAAGGAGAAAACGATCTATTACACAATTTCTATATTTTTTATTCTTTCCTATTGCAATAAATATTTTTCAACTTAAGTCTTACGGCAATGTATCCGAAGGTGCTATTCGTAAGGGCAGGAAAACTATTAATTGGACGTCGTCAGATACATTACACCTCGTTCCGAGTTCCGGACCGTCTAAATGGAAATGAACAGTACGTTCATTGCAATTCAAAATTATGTATCATTGCATTCGAACTGAGTTTCCAACAGCTGATTAGGGCCATGAAGATAACGAAGACATCTTGTTCAGTAATAAGTTTTTTATACAAGTTACTTTACTTATCCTACTAGCCCATCTAATAGGTACCTACTTAGCAAGCAAACAATGTATGAAAACAAATAAGAAGCCTTAAACCATCATATCAATTTCTTCTAATCGATTTACTAGTAAGTAAAATTTACTTATATAACTTTCGCTTCGTTTTGTCATATTTTCAGCAGCAAAATCAACAGCAAAGTAATCGCATTATGTATAGTATATATTTATCTCCTCTCTTAGTTACACTCATCGTCAACAAATGTTATTTCTATAGGCCTGGAAAAGAAAAGTATATTATCACTGCTTTAGTTAAATGGGATTTTGGCAACAATGACTTAACAGAAGGATATGAGGGTGTTAAGAGGAGGCCTGATGGAGCGACAGTCCTCAATCTGCTCCTAAGATAGACAATCTAAGTTAACAGAAGCCGCTGGATAGTGAACAGTTTATGTGATAGACTAAGTTTTGTCATGAAGTTCTGCAGTAATCGTACATTACATGGTGACGGTGTATCTGTCGCAGTCGGATTGCATAATTCGCCATATTACAAACTAACTAGCTGTTTTACAAAACGGAGGCGTTTTGCCATACGACGGATCGACGATGGGCGGATTGCATAACGCCTGAATGAAAGTTCGCCGCATTGAATACGAGTTTTCACGTAAATACGTCTAGGCGTTTTGTAATTCGGCGGGTCTCTAAGCCGCTGATTTGGCAGTTTATAGTACCAATTTTTAACATTCGCGGCGCTGCTAGTCATAACAACAAAAATGGCATCGGACAGAGAAATTACGGTGCGTAAAAGTAAACTAAATAGTGGTTTAGATAACGAAAATATTCTAAATGATTGTAAAATCATGATTGTGCAGCTAAATAATTTATATTCGTCGCAATATTGAACTGAAAACCGTAGATACAATAACGAGATTCACAGGTTATTATAATGCACTTCAAAACCACAAAGTTTGCTATGGAGTATCGTGTATGGCGGAATATTAGGCAATTATTGGTGTTACAATATGACGCAAAAGTATGTTAAGAAAAAAATCGTTACCCTCAAAATGCGAATTGTACAATGCGGGTAAACGTCAGACGTCATATCGGAGAGCACATCGTAATGACAATCCGCCGTATTGCAAAGCGCCTCCGTTTTGTAAAAGAGCTAGTTGGTTTGTGATACGGCGGATTATACAATCCGACTGCGACATATCAATAACTTGCGTCTTTCGTTGACTTCGTTTGTATAGCGTAGACCAAAGAGGAATATGAATGTACAAAGTTTCTGTACTCTACAGTGTACGTACATATTGTGTAAAAACCCCAATTTCAAGACTTCACTGCTAATATGGTACCTACAGCAAAAATATATTAAATAGTGAATTATAAATAATTATCCCACTGGAACACAAACTGGGTTAAAATTTAATAAAATAAATATATAACATTTATTTTATTATCATCATCAGCTAATTCGGTTCATCGTGTTTGAGTTACAAGTTACAAGCATCAAACCAAACATTACATTTATAATTTAAAAAAAAAAAGTGAACCAGGTATCTACTCTTCGCAACAATATTCAATCACGAACGTTAAGTATGTTGCTGTGGAAGCCAAGCACCATTCTATTAATAAAATTCATACAAAAGTTTCGCAATATCGCTTCTATGTTATTGTGTTATCTTATATGTAGGTACCTAAGGTCTATTGATGTTATTTATAATTTCTCTCTGCGACGTGGCGGGAATAATTTGTAACGAATTATTTTGTTCGATTCGAGTTGGTGGCTTGTTCAGAAGTTGTTGTTTAGAGTTTGCGGTATTGTTGTTGTTTATCATTGGCATAATTTGGTAAAATAACGTAACGTTCTATTTCTTTAACCATCTCGTAGCACAAAGGAGAGCCTAGAAGCTATAAAAAACCAGCAGACCATTTATTCTCTATGAAAATTGAAAAAAATACTCTAATTTTAACCTTACTTATACTTTTGATTACTCAGGTACGTGAATTTTCAACTTTTACGGAAAATAATTTTATCTTTTGTTTTTACTACTTGGTAATTTTATCAAAAGTATTTATCTTTGTCCATTTTTTATTTTATTATTAATACTATTTAAGACTCCCCAGCGTGATCCAAGAAATAAGAGACAGGAAAGTCTTTGTTGCCATATTCCTTTACACATTTACATTCGATAAATAAGTTCAATGCTCTGGGGCTCGCTCACAAAAGGGATTGAGACATTTATTCACCACGGAATCCCATCTTTAACACTTGTCTTCGGAAAAATACGAATAATAAATCTAAAAATGTTATAGTTTTATCCACACTAGACTGAGGCAGATCTGATAGTATATATATACTAAAACATGGTGTTTCTTTGAGAAATAAATTCAACGACATTCATTTTCCCGGAATTTTTAAAAGTAAATATTGTGTTTTGTTTTCGATAGCTCGATTTACTTCTGAGATTTTCCGATGTGAAATCTAGCTAAATCTTAGTATTTCCAAAATACACATTCTGAAAACTAGTTTATACTTTGATTGTGGGAGTTCTTACTTTGGGACTAATAAGAAAGCTCAATGTTATTATGGTAGCAATTGCTCGCATAGATTCCCACATAGTTTGTGTTTATTGTTATTTATTATTGTACTCCTCTTTTTATTACTAACACCATTGTCATTAAGTCTTACTAACACTAAGGGCTGCCGGATATAAATATATTATACTTTACTTATTATGCTCTGTGTTTCCTTACGAGATAGAATCAGATAAGGAGTCACGTAAACAAACAAAAGCCGCCCGACGGATACCTAAGAAAGCCTAAGGAGCAGTGACCACCCACTGGTGGGGCATATTATGTTCAGAGTTGACGTCCTACAGCTAAATTGGTGAATAAAGCAGTTTTTTCGTCAATTTATGATAGTAAAAGATGTACAAATTCAAATAATTACTAAACCATACAATCATTTAAAATTCAAAGCCGGACCAAATTCAAATTAAATACTGGATTAGTTCGTCTGTACGAATCACGATTGATAATAAAGCCCTTTAGTGGTATCAGAGAATAAGTCATGATACTTCAGATGGGATAGGGTGGGCTGGATTTCAGTAGGTATAATAATATAAAAATATGTGGGAGCGTACATCCTTCGATTTTTCTGTTCATGAATCGTGTAGCCGGTGGCTGTTGTAAGATGTTTTCCCAAAATATCGGTAGATTAAAAGACACTCAAGAGGTCCTTTGTTTTCCTCCCGGGTGTAGTCTCTCACGCGCTCTAGTTTATGTGACCGAAATAGGCACTGTTGCAATATTCGATCTTTTCAATATAACCTGAGGCATATTCATGAACGTTGAGTTTTAATTCGATGTCCGTCTGGTGTAGTGGTTCGTGCACCGGACTACGATGCCTGGCGGTTACGGGTTCGAATCCCGCAAGGGGCAAATGTTAGTGTGATAAGCACGAGCATTTGTACCTAAGTCATGGATGTTTATAAACGTATTTAAGTATCTGTATCCGTTGTCCAGTCGCCATAGTAAAAGCTTTGCTTATGTTTGGGGCTAGCTAATTGGTGCGATTGTGAAACATTTTATTATTTATTCAAACCTGGGCCATAACCATGAACTCTTAAAACAATCTTAAAGTTGTCAAATCTGTCAATTTTGGTACGTCATTTCATACATAATTTGACAGAAATGATAATGTTTGACAGATTTGTGATTGTTTTAACAGTTCATGGTTAGGGCCCTGGTATATATTTGCACTGCAACACTGCTTAGATGTTGTTTAGAGTTCATGGTCAGGCCTCTGAAAGTAGAAAAATGTTGAGGGTAGACAGCACATAGTAGTATATTTTTTTGTTTATGCACATGTTGTTATACATTATTAATGCTGAGTAAGCAAGCTACTTTCATTTACGGGTAGTAAAATTATATTCTATTATTTACAGTAAAGACTGTATTAGTAAACGATTAAAATTATCCTAAAAAGTAAAGAATTCATTTAAATGTAAAATTTAAAATTAAACCTACTGCTTGTTTGTAATAATTGATTAAATTAACTAGGATAAGTTGACCGCTGCCTTCAGTTAACCCTTACAACAAGATTGGATCGTTAAAATTAGACCTTATTATTATGTATGACGTGTAACTATATCCTTAGAAACTTTGAGCGATGGCAAGTGAGGATTCTTGTAGGATCTTCCTACCTACGATAAAGTCTTAGAGGCGGTTATCCGTTTACAAGATATTAAATTTGTTAAGGGATAAGTCAAAGTTTAAGTTGATGGGTCTGACTAGTCAGGTATATGTTGGGGGTTTTGAAAGACAAGAAATGTTTGTTTATTTAGAGGCATGGTGTGGAGTGATTGATGTCCGGAACGTACTTCTAAGTATAATCGATCAAGCCGTACAAGTTATTTAGGCCCTCGGGGCATGGTAAAAAGAATCAAGCTTATTTTTTATCTTAAATAAAAATTCTGTCTGCTTTAGCATCAAATGAAATGACCTTACCGCACATATCCTTTCCGTAGACACAAAGAAAACACGACAAAAGCCTCCGGTACAGCTGGCATGAGCTCAGGGTCCATTGTTCCCTACTTAAGTCCTCTTAATTCTTATCTCACCTCGTCCCTGCTAATGACTTGATAATTTCGTCTTCATACCCTTGAGGTATTATGGGCAATTTTGTGTGCGATATGTGAAGCTGCTGGCTGTGTGATAGCTAGAAAATACATAATAAGCATATGTATCGTATATTTTTCAAGTACTAAATTGTTTATATATTTTAGTAAATGTAGAAAAACCATAGATATTTGAAAAGTGACATGTAAAATATGAGTAATAGCTCTAAACTTTATTTGTGTGGTGTCTACTTTCTATCATAAGTTTGTGAAATACGAGCTTAAAAGGTAGGTAATATGGTACTGGTTAATGGGAACGAGGAACTGGAATATGAACCGGTAGACGTGAATTTGGGAGGAGGCCGCGACTGGCAAACGCAACGTAAGTAAGGTGCTTATAAACAAAGATACTATACTGACAATATATTTGGTTGGTGAAAAAGTCTTTTTGCATTATAGTATGTATGAACTTGTAATAAAATCTCTTTGGCTGTACTATTTGTATTTGTCTGGCTGATATCATTAAAAGTTTAAATTTTAAAGAAGATAATTCCAAATTCAAATTAGGAAAATGTGTGTTTTTCATTTGTTTTTCGTACTGTTAAGATGAGTGAATCTAATGAAGAAATTCGATACATTTTAAAATTTTACTACAAAAAAGGTAAAAATGCAACGCAAGCCGCGAAAAAAATTTGCGATGTTTATGGACCTAGTGCAGTGTCTGTGAGAGTAGCACAAATTTGGTTTAAGCGTTTTTAATCCGGAAATTTTGATAACAAAGATGGACGTCGCTCTGGTCGCCCGATTACGGATAAATTGATGCCATTTTTGAAAAAGTGGAGCAAGATCGGCATATCAGTAGTTACGACGTAGCTGAAGAACTGGGAATTGACCACAAAAACGTTTTGACGCATTTGAAAACTAGGTACACAAACAAGCTCGATATTTGGGTACCCCACGAGCTCACTGAAAGAAACCTAATGAACGGTGTACTCATATGTGATTCTTTATTACGAAGTAATGAAACCGATGTAGCGTTATTTTATTTTAAATATAAAATAATCGTAAAATAATTATTTACCTAAAATAAAGATATAATAAAATAAAAGAAATAGTAACCTTAATTAAACTAATAAAAAATAACATTACTACAATTATAAAATAAACCCATCTACGAAACTAATTACATTTCAAAATCAACATTTATCGATAACTATCAATTTCGTTTTAATCGATTAAGCCGTTTCCCTAATCTCGTATGGTTCTCTCTGGGTGGAGTAGCGGAAGCACGATGCAGCAGAGCGGAGCAGATGTTCTCATCGCAGGTTCGCGGCCGGCGCCGCGCATTCGCTCAGGACCTCGGAGTTGATTAGACGCTGTGACACTATTGTTTGCGCTTACGATCTTCCGACCTAACGTCCGCCATTATAATAGTCTCTAAACCTACTTATTTCTATAAATAACAAACGTTAAAAGTCAGTGCAGTGATTCCTCCTCTTATTGGGTAAGTGTGAACAATATATTTAATAAATTAGTTATAAGAAAGACGATTTTGCTCGTATAGTTATTGCATCAGCCGTTGAGTCGTGTCAAAATGGCGTTATGAAATGAGATGTGTTTTATTCCGTAGGTAACGCAAATCGTAGCTTTAGTGATCCTTTAATTCTATATAACAGTGCTGTATAATATAAGATTATTGTATATATTTTATTCGTGCACTATCGCTTCTGCGCTTATGTATTTTGGAAATAGAAACCGTTTTTTACAGATACCGCATATTTAGTAATTAGGTACTTAAATTAATAATATCTTTAGCTTTAAACATATTTACATCTTCAATCTCCGTTCCGGTTCTTGTATGCCGCCACAGACAAACATAAGTAACTTATTGTATTTTATGTAATCGTAGGTCGGACTATTAAGGTGGCATACATGGACCATATATTCATGTGTCCTAATCGGGTCCGATTGTTTGTAGGGTCTACTGTACGGTCTAGCTGAAGAGTGCGCCCTACGCCGCACCGTTGGCCTGCTGAAGCTCCATTCTTCATTGTCCACCTCCAGGGCACTACCGCTCTGTACGGCAATCCAACCTTCCGCCATTGAACTAGGCCAACGTACCCACGGCCAGCTTGTTCTTAAACTTAAAACTAAGTTATAAATAAGTGTAAACTGAATTCGCCAACTTAAATATAAATATTAATTGTAAGCGTAGTTTTTTATTACAATAAATTCCCACGCTACACCGAACCATTTTTAAAGAAGCTGATAACTGGTGATGAAAAGTGAATCACGTACGACAAGAACGTGCGAAAAGGTCGTGGTCAAAGGCTGGTCAGGCTTCACAGACTGTGGCAAAACTCGGGTTAACTCGCAACAAGGTGATGCTGTGTATGTGGTGGGATTGGAAGGGCATTACTCATTATGAGCTGTTACCACCAGGCAGGACCATCGATTATGAACTCTACTGCGAACAACTGATGAGATTAAAGCAAGAAGTTGCGAGAAAGCGGCCGGATTTTATCAACAGAAGGGGTGTGGTTTTTCATCATGATAAATAACGCTAGACCTCACACATCTTTAGCAAAAATTAAGAAAGTTTGGCTGGGAGGTGTTAATGCATCCGCCGTATAGTCCTGACCTTGCACCTTCAGATATCCACCTGTTTCGCTCTCTTCAGAATTCTCTAGGCAGTGTCAGGTTAACATCACGAGAGGACTGCCAAAAACCACTTGTCGCGGTATTTTGATCAGAAGCCCCAAAATTTCTATAGCAATGGGATCATGTCCCTACCTACAAGATGGCAAAAAGTTATCGACCAAAATGGTACCTACCTACATACTTTAGTTAAATGTAAATAAACTATATTATTAAATTGATACTAAATATTATATTGATACTAGCCATAATATAAACTTCATTATTTTGAAATTACTTGTGTTTTATTCTTGATGGTCACAACTGGTACACGATGTGGCCAGAAATGGGGTAAAAGTGGCCAGAAATGGCACAAAATCACTTTATATATATATTTTTATAATTAATTATCTATTAGACAATCTTATTTAAAAACTTTTGTTATGCTTATTTAATATATTTTTAATAACTAAATGCTAAAATTTTGCATTTGGTCGTAAATACTATAAAATAAGAACGCCTCAAAGTTGACAAAACTCTTAAAGTGGCCACAATAAAAACCAATAAAACCAATTTATTTCTGTAAATAGGCTTTAACTAAGCGCTTTTACACGTCCTAATATTTTTTTCCCTACCACTACTTCGGGACAATTTTGGGCTAGCGCCGAGAAGAAGTAGCGCAAGAAACTCGGTCACTATTGTCAGCCTCTTTTTAAATAGTATATAGTTTACATTACAAGATAAATGTACCTGTGCGAGCAAGGCAGTATTTATTTCCAAATATTTTTATCATTTATATAATCATTTACAGTATAATATCCTTTTTTCATTAAAGTTGTTTTAATATGCGATTTAAATTTTAACAGGGGCAGTTCTACAATAGACGCTGGTAATTTATTAAAAAAGCGAATACATTTTCCCATAAACGAATTACCCACTTTATGCAGTCTGAAATTGGGAACGGCAAGTTTATTCTTATTTCGGGTGTTAAGATTATGAATGTCACTTTTCTTAAGGAATAAGGACAGGTTTTTGCGGATATACATTATATTTTCATAAATAAATTGGGATGCTACTGTTAGTGTATTAATTTCTTTAAACAGTTCTTTTAAGGATTCTCGGGGTCCAAGGCCGTAAATTGCCCGTACAGCTCTCTTTTGCAGTACAAATATAGATTCAATGTCTGCTGCTGAGCCCCATAACAATATTCCATATGACATTATACTATGAAAATAGCTAAAATACACCAATCTTGCCGTTTCAACATCAGTCAGTTGTCTTATCTTTCTCACGGCATAAGCAGCAGAACTTAGTCTTCCCGACAGAGTCTCGATATGCGCACCCCATTGCAAACGGGAATCTAAAGTGATTCCTAAAAATGTAGTGGAACTAGATGTATTAAGTTGTTCATCTTTTACAGTTATATGTGTCGAGACAAGTTTTACGTTGGGCATTGTGAATTTGATGCACTTTATTTTATTTGCATTGAGCATAAGATTATTGGTGGTGAACCAATGCAATACTTGCGAGAGTGCATTATTTACATCGTCAAATGAGTCTTTACCTCTCTTGATTTTAAAAATCAATGAATTATCAAATAACACTGTCTCACAGAGGTCTTTCGTAAAAGATGGAAGGTCATTTATGTAGATTAGAAAGAGCAGAGGCCCTAATATCGAACCCTGCGGCACGCCCATAGTAAGAGGCGACCCAGAAGATTCTGCTTTATTCATACAGACTTTTTGTGTTCTGCCTGTGAGATAAGAGTTTACTAAATCTGAGGCATCGCATGAAACACCATAGTGTCTAAGTTTTTTCAGTAAAGTTTGATGGTCCACACAATCAAAAGCCTTAGAAAGATCACAAAAAACTCCCAATGCGTCTGCCTACTTTCCCAAGCATCAAACACGTGTTTCAAGAGTGCAACTCCAGCATCTGTAGTGCTTCTACCTTTCGTGAAGCCATATTGTTTGTTATGTAACAATTTATTGAGGACAAAGCGTGATAAAAGTTGATTAAAAATTACTTTTTCAAAAACTTTACTAAGTACTGGTAAAATTGAAATTGGTCGAAAATTTGAAGGATCATTTTTCTCGCCTGATTTATATAAAGAAATTATCTTACTAAATTTCATCAAAGTAGGAAACTGTTTTTCATCAATACATTTATTAAAAATAATTGTAAGATAAGGGGCTATCGTATTTATAATTGTATTGATAATATTGACTGAGATCCCCTATAAGTCCTCAGTTTTTTTCATGTTTAATTTCTTGAAAGTTTTTATTAGTATATCAGGATTAATATGTCTAAAATTAAATGGAGTTTTGCACTCATCAACACCCGACCTGAGAAGGGATTCAGCTAGTTCAGCAGAAGAAGTCAGTTCTTTAGTTGTAGAGGGAGCTATATTTGAAAAGAATTCCTCGAAAGCATTTGCAACTTCTGCATGTGAGTTAATTAGTTTATCCCCAATTTTAAGAGAGTAAGTGTGATCATTCTGTTTACGCCTACATGTTTCTTTATTTATTATGTTCCATGTGGCCTTTGCTTTATTATCAGAACCCAAAATAATATTTCGAAGATGGTTTGATTTTGCAGTGGCACATACTTTTTTAAATATTTTAGAGTAATTTCTAACATGATCTATGATCTGTGGGTTCTGAGTATTTGCTTTTAGATTATACAAGTCATATAATGTTCTTCTACTTTTGTAAATACCGGGTGTAGCCCATTCATTAAACTTACACCTGACTTTATTTGCTTTTATTTTTTTTTGTGAAAAAATTTTATCAAATTCATTTTTAATCAAGCCGAAAATATCCTCATATAACAGATCAACACTATGGCTACTGCTAGATTTTAATGAATCTATACCATCACAATTTTTTTCGTTAAATCGGTCTATTCTATTTACGGTTATTGGCCTGCAGACAGCATCTATAATTCCTCGGACATGATGGTGCTCAAACGACGCCCTCTGGCCACTATGGTCAGAACTTAAATAATTTATAACTGATTTATCTATTACATTGCTATTGCAAAAAATATTATCTAAGCAAGTTGCTGTTGTGGGAGTCACTCTTGTTGGTTCATTAAATAAGTTAATTAAATTAAAGGATTTAAAAAGATTAAGAAAACGAGTTGAATTCGGTGAATTTACTAATATATCGATATTAAAATCTCCACACACAACTATTTTCTTACTAGAACTACAGACTTTTTTCAAAGCCTCTTCCATATTGGATTCAAAAAGCTGGTAATTGGCTGATGGGGGGCTCTACACGCTTATTATTATATACTGCTCTAGCTCAACACATGCTAGTTCAATAGTTCGTTCAATCGAAAGTGACACTATATCTTTACGTACTTTACAGTTTAACTCACTATTTAATAGTATAAGTGACCCCCCCCCCCCCCTCGTAGTGGACTTCCTTGTGAACGAACTGCCGATTTTATAATTTTCAATGTTTATCATTAACTCATATTGAATAATCCAATGCTCTGTTAAACATAGAACATGTACATTTAAATCTTGTAAGAATAAGGCTAATTCTAACTCTTTGCTAGCCAAGCCTTGCATATTTTGGTGCACAATATTAAAGGTAGGCTTAGCTTTTGTCTGCTCTCTTAGTTTAAATTATTTGAGATTGTCACAGGAATAATATTTAAATTAGTACTACTGCTAATATGTTGGTCACAGTTTGAATTTTCATTAAATAATAAATTGTTAATATTATATGCTAACAAAGTAGCAATTTGTTTTTTTAATTTATATGGCAGGTTAAAAAGCCGCCCGTTAATACAAATTTATTGTTAGTAAATTTGTTTGTGTCAAAAAACACAAACTTGTCACTATGACGTTCTGTTAGATTGTAAAATACACTATTCAATAAATGAATTTTGTCATTTTCTTCCGTTGTTTGGTACCTACAATACGGTAGGGCACACAAAACAACTTTTTTTTACATGAAGGCTAGACAAGATTGAAAAGTTTTTTAGAATGTTTTTTTTGTTATATTTTTGCTATTTCCAATTAAAATTAAAAGTATTGATTGACTATTAAATTTACTGTTTTCTATGCGTTTCATAATTTGATCATAAGACGCATCTGGCATACAATTGTTAGTTTTGACTTGTGTAACAATGAGCCGTAACCAACTCCTATCCTATCTGAGAAAACAATAACATTGCTTACAGGCTTACATGAGGCTAATTGAGAGTGAGATGCAGATATTGACAACTGTCTGCTGGCGTCCATCTGTAGACTTTTATCTAATACCTGGGTGATTTTAATATTGGGTAGTGATTTAAAATCTTGGTAGGAATTGTCTAATTCTAAGAGTTTATTTGCAGCCAGGATGTGCTCATTAATTTGGTCCTGAGCAGAGTTATATTTAATAGTCATGGATTTTAATGAGTCATGTAACTTTGAGATGTCAGCCTGAAGCCTTTCAATATCCACATCATATTTACATCTACTTTCATGTAATTTATAATTATAAATTTCTAAACTGTCTACTAACTCTGAGCGTTGTTTTCTTAACAATATATTATTGTAAAAGCATTTCTGTTTTTTAATTAATTTATTGGTTTTTGTAATGAATTTACTTATTTTTATATATTTCTTAGCCTTATTATTACTTGATAACCTAATTTGTTTGTTAGTTTTTAATAATTGAGCAGAATTGCTATTTAAACGTAAGTCTGAACTACTGCATGCCCACCGGGGCTCCCAATCAACTCTTCGTAAAGGTTCAAGGTCTGCGAGAACTCTTGGTTGTTTTTTTCTTCTTCTAAATGCAATAATGTCCTGTTGGCATCTCGAAGTTCGATCTCCAGTTCATTATTGCGCACAAGTGTTTGTTCGAAGAGATTACTGCACTGGTCAAAGGTGTTGATGGTCTTCAGTAGCTCGTCACGGTGTTCAGTGACTTCCTGGTGTTGGTGACCACAACCGGGTCACGTGCCCTACTTTGTAGCGTTTTTTCTTAAATTAATAAACTTGCAATTTGATGCTAAGTTATCGAACAGTACATTCTGAGAGGACTGTATCAGTACTGAGTTTTCTATGAATGGGAATTTCCACGTATTGTAAGCGCACAGTTCCGCGAAAATCGATTTTATTAACAATGCCAAAGAGTACGGAATTCAATATCCACGAAAGTATCAATATAACAAGGCAAAAAATAAAAAAGATAGTTATTTAGGTTAAATACTCGAAGCCTTGTTAATTATAATATTTGAGATCTGTTTCTATACAAATATGGATCTCACGAGGTGTTCTGTTAAAATTGTAATCTCAAGGACCTTTGAAAACGTTTAAAGGGAGCTAATAGGCTACATGACACTTTTTTGAAATAGGCCCTTAATTGTTAATTACAGTTCCACTAGACCGAAAAAAAAATTTTTTTTTTTTTGAGATTTAGAAAACTACGAAACTTGGATATTAAAATAATGTTTTTAATATCCAAGAAACAAACAAAAACGCCATGTTGCCATAAAGATTATCTGTGCTTTCACTTAAAAACAAACGTGCAGTACCTACGAATTAATTTCTGAGTATTAAATTGACACGATTCCTAATACATACCTAATACATTGTAAATATAGGTTTATTTTTGCGAAGATCACTTTGATGTAAGTAGATACTCACTAGACAATTATTTTAATACCAGTAAATACAATACTAGTATGTATTTAGGTTATGTACCAACAAGGCTACTTACTAGTCTAAGTATGTTTGATATCCTTATTTTCAAATAAAAAGAAAATTTTGTGTCGATGTTGAAATACAATTTAAAGAAAAAGACGAAGATAAACATGAGAATATTGCGAATGTTATTTTGTTTCTGAGATTTCTGACGTCACAATCGTCACGATCATGGCGGATGGCGTTTTGGGGTTTTCAAATTATAGATTTATTATATTATTTTAAAATGGAATTTTTCAAGACATCCTTTAGTTTTGTGTTTTAAAATCGATGTATTTAGGTTCCTATGAGTCAAGTAGCCTATTGACTTGAATCAACATAGCTTTGTCTTTTATTGATAAGATTTTTATCGCGACAGATGCAACGGAGACCAACTCTCAGACTAATAAGAAACACGTCTAAATAATTTACATAGTTTACATCTCTGACTATACGTATCGTTTGCTTAATGCATTTTTGTTTTATTTGAAAAGTTAATGTTTGTATGTTATATAAAAGTATCGCTTAAGTATTTAGTTTACGTACCATGTGAACGTATATCGTTGTAGGCGCTTCGTTTTCCGTACATTGATCAAAGGGCACAACTTTCTGTTTAACGTTTAGGGTCGTCAAAAATTATATTGTACGATATATTTTACTAAACAGTTACTTTCCAAATTCCTTACAAATACGAGAATTGAATTCCCTGTACTCAAACATCCGATGAATTTTGATTCTAAAATGTTTAAGATACAGTTGAATGACTGAATTTATTTCAATGCTATACGTACATTAAAATAAATTCAGTTTATTATAGAGTGCCTTTAAAATTAAATATTGTTGCTATGCACAATAAAACATTTTAAAAATACGTTATTTTAGACATAGACTTAGGATTCGCTATGATTTTAGACCACCTTGTTTTGACGTTAGCCTGTCTTAATTTGACTATCAGGGCCATAACCATGAACTCTTAAAACAATCTCAAAGTTGTCAAATCTGTCAATTTTGGTACGTCATTTCATACAAAATATGACAGAAATGATAATGTTTGACAGATTTGTGATTGTTTTAACAGTTCATGGTTAGGGCCCAGCAGTCAAGTGAAAAAACCTCATAGAAAAAAGGTTTTTTTTTTAGAATTTTCGTAGCCAAATCCTAAGTTTACCTGTTCTCAAGAAACAGTTTTAAACTTAAGTTCTAACAATAAAACTATTATGCATACCTACTTTAAATAGGTAGGTAGTTTTTGTACGGTGGTTCCCATTCGTGTGGAGTCATTCATAAGTAGACATATCATCATCATCATCATCATCACCAGCCTATATCAGTCTACTGCTGGACACAGGCCTCTCCAAAAGGAGGATTTTGCCATAATCGCCACGCTTGGCAGGCGGTTTGGTGATCGCTTTTTGGCCAATAGTGGAAAGAAGACGCTGCTGCCCGTCTTCTAATGGCGATTCTCCTGTAGTCGCCTCTTACGACATCTATAGGAAGAGAAGGGGTGCAATTCTTTTAACGTGCTGGCACCACACAGCCCAGCACAGTAGACATATATAAAACATTTAAAATATGTATATACCGCATTAAGATTTATAAAATAATATAAAAACAATGAAAACTTCTTCCTTCAATAAATGTTAAGACCACACAAAAAAGTGGAGTATGCTGTTTTTAGGCATACCCATACTCATCCCAGGAGAGCCATCAGTGGCCGGCCTCCCCGTACTTTTGGTAATGGCCCCGAAGAGTAATTGAACCCTTACACGCAACAGTGTTACGTTGTTCTTGTTGGTAAGATTTTTAGTTAAAGCCTTTGAGCCAAGGTAATTTAACTATCATGAAAAGAAATTGATATCATTTTCATGTCTTTAACAACATTTAAAATTGAGTAATCTCGGTGCAAGGTTATTTTGGGGATAAAATGAGTTTATGAGCAGGACGGGTTAAGTTTTAGTTTGTAAGTTAGTTTAAATTCCTATATAGTTATAGTGTGCTATCAGATCCTATTGATCAATCGCTTATTAAATTATGTAACATAAATAAGTAGTACATCCTACCTACTTGTAAGTAAAAATCCATAGAAAATTTGTTAATCCGTGAACTCACTTAATAAAGGTACTTACTCAAAGTATTCAAAAGCCTCGTTCTAGGAACGGGTAAAATGACTGGCCCTAATTAGACTGCGCGTTTACAAAATGATGAAATGAAATCATACCCAATGGAGCGGCAACCCTATTTAAGGCAGCTAAACACAGCTGGTTGGCAACACCAATACGGTGCTACGTATAGATACATCTGTTTATGTTATACATTATACAGATACAATGGTAGGGTCAGCAAATGTTAGAAATGCCGTGTTGTAACTAAAGATCCATCGGTGGATTTAAGCCGGTGTTTGTCCAAATCTCCAAGATTTGTTAAACAATTTCGGACAGGCACTTTATAAATTGATGTTTGTTGACATTAACCGATAGATTTTAACTCTCGCTAACTTCAAACATTAACAATTACACAAAATGTTAAATCTTTTGTCAATTAAATAATTTTCAGAATTGGTTTGCAACAGTGCCTACAACTTTACTTCGGGAACTTTGTGATTTGTGTTGCAGTAAAATATATAATAACAGATTGCATAGTTTTCTACAGCGTACACATTCGAGCATCCAATGGTGTGCTGCACTAGTTTGCAAAATGTATGTTTAATTATCTTAACATGCACGATGTAGTTAGCACAAACAAATGGGGCAGTGCTAGTGTACTACTTACGTGCAACAAGATTACGGCCGGGAATCGTAAATCCCTCATCTCTATTCCCACTTACATACCTACTACAACCCAACATCAATACCTACTTAGATATAGCAATACATGGTTCGTAATTTAAAGGTTTTTTTCTCCTACTTTTAAATAACGGGAAATGGGCTTCAGTTTAAATGAAAAACATATCACACAGTTTCTTAACTAAACTGCTATCAAACCTACCATCCGTAGACATTATTATCCCGGCACTTAAGAGCATTTGTTAGTTATGCTCTAAGTCCCAGCACATCTATCACCATTAAAACATGACGAAAAGAAATGTGTGACAGTGTATAATTATAGGAACTGTTTTATTTATTTAAAAGAACAAGAGCAATATAAACAATTTAAATTAAAACAAGAGATTAAAGTCAATCTGCACAACGGGCGTGTTAAATATAATTATTACTAAACATGTTTAGAACATCATTCTGTTTCTGGCAATGACAAATTATTGCCAAAGAAGGAATGATAAATTAATAATATTGGGCGACATTACATTCCTTGCTCTGACCTATGGTAAGTAGCCAAAGCACTTATTATGTTATTAAAATACCCGAGATGATGTTTTATATAGGGGCCGGAAGGCGTAGGTAGTGTTGGTGCGCCCCCCCACAAGGTGGACCGACGATCTGGTGAAGGTCGCGGAAAGCCGCTGGATGCGGGTGGCAGAGGACCTATCTTTGTGGAAATCCTTGGGGGAGGCCTATGTTCAGCAGTGGACGTCTTTCGGCCGATGGATGGATGTTTTATATTACCTATTATGTTTAGCGTTAATGTCAATTAAGAAGTTATTGTGCAAGTGGACCAAAGTCCTATCTGCACAGAATCAGCCCCATTAGGTCAGCTACCTATGTCAGATTAAAAAGTTGCAGGGATGAATGACCTGCACATAAATTCCCGTAACACATTGAAGGTCTATGGTCCGCGGAAAGGTCGCCGGCGTCCCGTAAATCTCTCCACCTCCACACAACATACTGATATTTAGCGGATCGTAGGGTTTTCGTTGTTTAAGCCCCCAAATTGGAGGTGCATTAAGTTAATTGTTGGCTTTTTATATCAAGCGTTTGGTAGTGTTTACATATAACACTTTTTATTTGTATAACACTTAGTTTATTATTGTTGTTCTGGTATTCTTTAAAGTTTAAACATTACCCTTTATAATTCTTGTTTTGACGTAACGGCTAAATGATATCAACGTTGTTTAATAGTACCTAGCTAGCTATTATCCACATTATTATTTATATAATGTGTAAAGGTATTTGAATATTTACATAATTACGAGTAGGTATCGTAATATCTCTAAAAGCAGTGTATACTTACTAGAGAAAGAGAGGTGGGTGTATAGCAATCTACCTGATAGGAATACCTTCTTACCCGAACGCGAGGTCTTTTCAATATATAGTGACAGTCACATGCAAAAAACAAATCATCATAAACATAAAGGAATATACAACGTGACACATCATAGCACTCAAATGCCGGTTGAAATGACATGCAATCTGTTTTGCGGCAGAGCGGGACACTGCGGCGGTGTTTTTGTCAGTTGCGGGACAGGCTATCCCAGGTGACGCGGTGGGACATTTTGAGATGATTCTAGAGTTGACGCTGCATGTTCTTGACAATGAATGAGCTATTTTGAGACGGATATTAGAATGTCAACGCGTCAACGCTATCGCTACATTCATAATAATCGCAGAAATCGTAAACAAGTGGCTAGTCAAATTAGTTTAAGGCAATAATATTGTTAAATACAGAGTAAACAAGGTAAGTGAACCTAAGTAAATAAGTGAAAATCGATAGTGAATACATTGAATAATGAATATTCAACTATCGCTCGTCACGATGCTATATCCATCGAAATAAAAACACTATATTTATCTTCATTAAAGAATCATACAGCTTTATGTGAAATAAACAAAAAACAATTTGGATAATTCACTATACAATCTATGGTCACATTTGATATGACGTAT
This sequence comes from Anania fuscalis, assembly GCA_950371115.1. Lineage (NCBI taxonomy): Eukaryota > Metazoa > Arthropoda > Insecta > Lepidoptera > Crambidae > Anania > Anania fuscalis. The sequence continues at coordinate 9,447,945 of OX493343.1, read as the reverse complement.
ATAATTTTGCAAAGACATCGTAATAACAGAGCCTCAACTTTGAGTGCCTTCTCAGTTTTCGGCCTAATAGCGGTGTCATATTTAGGGCGCTTTTCCACGATACGGTTCTCTCTATGTTCGGTTTTAGTTGGTGTTTTTGTTTTGAGGTTTAGTAAATACTGAGCTCGAGAACAAGCTATCTCGTTAGCAAGTGTCGTGTCGTGCGTAGTGTGCGCGGCTGTCATTTTAGTCGTATTGTAATCAGGGTCTTGTTGTTTGCTTTTTAAATTGCTCCAATTTTCATATTATGATAGTACGAAATGGCAGGGTAGTAAAAAAAAGGGGAAAAAGCACTCTTAAGCCGCACTTTGCACGGTTTTAGTAATTTATTTGAGTAATCTGTAATGCAATGTAACTTTAAAAATAAAACAAACGTTAAATGTCAATGTCAAGGGTCGTAACCTGCAAGGGCAGACATGGTCGCCTTGTAATATTAAATACCCAACTGTACTAATATGTATTGTAAATGATAAAATAAACGCTGAGGTACCTCAAGCTTATCTTTTATTTAAAACTAGCTGTTGCCCGTGTCTTCACTTGCGTGTTCTTTTGTTTATTCAATATATCCCACAGGAACATTTAACTGGGATAAAAAGTATCCTATATGTTGATCCAGAATCCAGATCATATTCTATATGTGTGCAAAATTTTATCCAAATCTGTTTATTCGTTTTTGCGTGGAAGAGTAACAAATATCCATACATACATACATCGATACTTACAAACTTTCCCATTTATAATATTAGTAGGATAATACATAATTAACAAAATATTTTGAATAAATTAGCTCAAAAGCTCAACTGAAGCGTTTACTAAATACGAGGTATTTAGACAAATATGTTGTTCGCACATAGCTAACAACTCCCTATTTCGCTAGGCTTTCAGTCTTATTACTAAGTTTTAATTTAGCAGTCGGGACATGCTTTGGTTACGCATATTCATATTTGAGTTTGCTCGAGCAAATTTATCTGTGAATTATTCTAGAGAGCGTATTTAATTCATACTCAAATTTGTGCCACGAGAGAAACTAACTTGGCGGCCTACATAGTTCTGTAAGTAGTGTCATTATGCATCTACATCGCTGTGCTTCACTTATAAAAGTAACGTTTCATAGTGTTACTAGAAGAACAACAGGTAATCATTCCACGAAGAAAAGTAACGGTGGTTGTGTGCATAAAATTTAATTATGCACCATTATAGTGTACAAAACTTTTACATCTTGAAAACTATGAAGGATGTGTCGAAAGGCACAAAAAGTAAAAATACCAAACAGTTATTTTGAATTAATGCATATTTTTTTAGTTAAGATTTAAAAGTTACAAGCACAGTGTAGAATTATTATCACCAGCCTATATCAGTCCACTGCTGGACACAGGCCTCTCCAAAAGGAGGATTTTGCCATAATCGCCACGCTTGGCAGGCGAGTTGGCGATCGCAGTTTGGCCAATGGTGGAAAGGAGACGCTGCTGCCCGTCTTCTTTTGGCGGTTCTCCTGTAGTCGCCTCTTACGATACCCATAAGAAGAGAAGGGGTGGTGATATTCTTTTAACGTGCCGGCACCACACGACACAGTGTGGTGCCGGCACGTTAAGTCGTGTATATCAGACTTGCAAGTACATTATTGTTAAGCTTGGCTTTTGCAAATCGTTTAAGTATTTAAATTAATTTGAAATTCTCCTATAGGATATTTAAATGCTATAATTAATTTCCTTAAGGCTTATTGTTAGTCCTCTGGGTTAAGCTGAAGGGAGCAGGGGAAAGGATTAGAGAAGGGGTTAGAAATATTAGTAGGGCATGATAGTACCCTTACCGTGAGAAATTATATATTTTTTAAAAGCCATTTGTAATGAATGACAAACAACCCATAATATACAAAAACAACCCATAATATATAAATACGACCCATCACATACAAAAATGCCTAAAACACACAAAAATTATGTTATTGTAAAATCGTGTTGTCAATAAAAAAAGGATTCGTTTCAAGTTTAAATGATTTAAAACATCACCAATCAGGCAAAACTCAATAAATAAGATTAACTTATATATTGCAATAACTCTAAAATGTGAACATGTTAATACGAAACAGCTTTTACAAACTTTATCCGACCAAAATACGGTAATATGCCCTCTGTAAGTCCAATTTAATTCTATGGAATTTATAATTAACTTTTACAATATCTTTTTTTTTTATAACCGCGCATCGGTTTCTATTTGTAGGATCGGATCCTAACCTAACCTCTCGGTATACTACAATGAAAATATATTGGATAACCTTTGTAAATAAATAATTAAATTTCACCAGTCCTTTTTTAACTTTCTCATTTTTATTTTGCATTACACTCGTATGTATGGTTTCTAATTATAGCTGTAATATACATTTTAGTATTTTTTCCTATACCTCCACGTACTCGCTACGACAGTTAAAGAGCTTTGTTACATGGGCTACGAATAACAAACAGATATTCGTAGTGTTTGTAGCTTGAATGCTACGTGACTACGAAGCTACGTCACTGGCCCTTTCGCTGTAGCGTCGGACTAGGATTTTTTGTAGCAGAGCGTAGTGACACAAAAGTTATTGAATAAGGGTTTCTACACACATATTCGGGCTGGCAATAATCGGCAATGAAGCTGGCTTCATTGCCGTTTACATCCATCTACACATAATTCGGTTTTACAGACTGCAATGGTCTGTAAAACCAAATTATGTGTAGATGGATGTAATGTAATAGATGCTGCGGGTCGGCTTTGTTGCATATACTGCCGAACCGACAATACCGGCCCTAATAAGTGTGTAGCTTAACAGACTTTAGAAAGCACAACAAACATTAGTATTACATACTAATTCTACTAATAAAAAGCTATATTTTATTAATTATTATGTAGAGTAACTATTTTTAATATATTGTTTTAAACTTTCATGGTCACTAACATTAGACTAGTTTGTTACGGGAACTCAAAAATAAGGTACATGGTAGCAATCCTAACAAACTATTCTAAAACTATTTTTAAATCTATGTTTGTATGCTTCATTTCGTGTCTTAGGATTTTAGGTGATGAATGGTAAGTAATAAACAATAAAGTATAAATTCCATTTCAATGCTAATTAATGGTCGTTGCCACAAATGCAAAGCTGCGGTAAGCTTTGGAATACCGTGTCGACAGCCTCAAGAATGCCGCGGCAGCCTTCGAGACGGTTCGGGACGCTCTGAGGTACCATCTGATCTCTGATCAAGTATGCGGGGTGCAGATAATTGAGTTATTTAACCAAATGTTAGATGGTTAGGGTTTTGCAGAAAAAGATTTCAAGACAACTGTAGCCGAGAACCGAGTACGCTGGACTTAGCGTTGCCATCTCTCATCGTCAAAATCGATTCTCGGTTCGGTCAGTGTAGAAAACGAACTTTTCTATTGTATCCAGTTTACTGGCTTGGCTGTACCGTTTTCGCATCTGATTTTTAAAACACAAGATCAATAGCTACTTAGGATCAGAGCAACGTATGTGTCATCATCATCATTTCTGCCACAGGACATCCACTGCTGAACATAGCTCTATCCCCCAGTGACGCATCGTACCCATGTGATGCTGTCTAATATTTATTTAAAATGTCGCCGACAGTATGTTTCGGTATATTGGTATTCTAAGTCCCGCCAGTGGGCGTCGAGCCTTAGTATTAACTAGGCTTCGCATACTCCCCATATTCGAATAAATGAACTTTGAATGTTCCAATAATTGCATTAAGCTTGTTAAATGTCATACCTATCCATTTTAGGCTTATGTTTTTAGCTGGTTATTCCGCGTTCTGGTCGGCGAGAGTCGGAAATTATTAATGCATCGCATATTACGCATAGAACCAGCTAATTATTACCTAGCCTTGGCCAACGTATCTACACATTGAAATGTCGAAGGAATTATGATACTTAATATTTTGTAAATACAGATTCAATTTGTGAATAAGTGTAAGTACTTCGATATAAGTGCATACTCGTAAATTAAAAAAAAAACCGGCCAAGTGCGAGTCGGCCTCGCGCACGAAAGGACCCATTATCTGTAAAAACGGCAAAAAAACCCGTTTTTTGTATGGGAGCCCCCTTAAAAATATTTTATTCTGTTTTTTAGTATTTGTTGTAAAAGCGGCAACAGAAATATCTACAACATCTGTGAAAATGTCAACTGTCTAACTATCACAGGTCAAGAAATACAGCCTGGCGCACAGACGGACAGACAGACGGACAGCGGAGTCTTAGTAATAGGGTCCCGTATTTACCCTTTGCGTACGGAACCCTAAAAAACAACTTGGCCCAAGAAACTAATTACTTATGTATCTCAACTTCATATTTTTTGTTGGTATATGTTTGCCGTCGACATGCATGATAAGAAAAAGTTTTCTAACACTAACAATATTATGTTGTGATCATTGGTTGTGATATTTGGCAGTGAACTTCCAAAGGGTTAGGTATTAACCGACAGTTAATGAAAAATTTTCAAATTATTTGTATTTATGAGAAAAATAATACGACGCGATGCGAGGAAACGCTGCAAGAATTTACAACTCCTTGTCTCATGGACACGCTTTTATTTTGGGTAGTCTTCCAACGTTAATTCCGACTGCGACATATGTACCTAAATGTAAAAAAAAATCAAAAACATAATAATAAACATGTAAAATTATAACCTTCCTGTTTTGATAGTTATGCAAAAATCGGTTGTCCCTCGATTCCAATTTAACCTTGTATCGTATTGAAATTTCAGCATGACAGATTAAACTTGCCTCTGCAGCCTTCGACGTCACTCCATCAATCTTCATTACGCGCATGCCGGCGCTGCGAGCTCGCGTCCGGTCGCGATGTACCTGCGATGTTCTGTTCGCAATGTGCGGCTTTGTCACCTGCTTTTAAGAACACTTAATTAAAGGACTAGGTAACTCTTTAAGTAGAAAATTTTAGTTTTGAGGATTACGAACAGCATCTCAGAATTTAAATAAACGTCAAGCTAAACACACTGCTGAACAAAGGTTGCAACATCGCTCGCAGAACTGACAAAAGCGACATCCAAGATTTTATCAGTTAGTTATAACAATTACTAAGGGGTTCTATTAATCACGGATGTTTTTTTAGCAATTAATTAACCCCCTTCCCCCATGGTGATACGTGGTGAGGTATTACACTACCCCTCCCCGCCCCTATCTAAAATCACGTGATTTTTTTTTTGGTAAAAACAACGGCTAGTCAAAGTTACGCACCGCTATTTGGTTTAAAAATTGCGCGTTCAAGGAGAAAATAAATACACGTGATACCTCACTACAATCCCCCCCCCCCCCCTCCCCCCTAGTGATATTTCGTGATCCCCCCTTTCGAACCTCACGTGATTAGTTAACGAACACTAATTAACTGCTATATTTAAATAAGATGAAATTAAAAGACTCTCATAAGACTTTGGTAGCCTAGTAAACATGTGACTTTATGATATAAAAATCAATCAACGTAGGTAGTAAAAATATATCAGCGTAAGTCAGAAAGCACGTCGTCTTATCGGTTTTATGTCATTTGTTGAAACTAGACCTTCGGACGCCGGCTTTTACATGTCGGAGTGGAAAAATGGCCTCCACTGTTTGCACTGTAAAGTGCTGTATCTCCAGTTTCACTAATATTTATTGAGCTGGAGAAAAAGATTGATGAAAGGTAATTATATTAAGTTTAAGTGTCAAAATTTAATATTTTTGTTATACGGTCGTAAAAACCTATCATTCTATTCTCATGCAATGTGTTTCATTAAAATTTGTCAATAGATAAGTCTATTGACAAATTTTAATGTAACACATTGCAAAGGCACTTACGAAATTTCTTTTTTTTACAAAAAAAACAGTGATTTTTTAGTTAAGAACCGACCACGTGCAAACTAAGATTTCAACAAAAAATTTGTTCACTTTCCTTGTGCCAGCACGGTACCGTAAACTATGATTCGCACTGCAGTACAGAAACAGGCACTACTTATTAACTTTCTTACTTTATTAATACAATAACTACGCGTTTTATATGATTAAACTAAGTGCGTGTACACACACACTTTCACAAGGTAAACTGATTTTGTATGGCAACACTGTGTGTACGGGTAATTAATTTAGTGGCACACTTCACTATAAACAAAGGCATAGAAGGATCCATGTTGTATGCTAATAAAGTGGGTAAACTAAATTATTATTTTCAATAATGGATTAATATTGAAATCTCGGGCGAATAAATCACATATTCCATATTTAGTCGAGTAGATAGACTGTTTTTGATTTTGTATAGACTATTTTTTGCTATTTGAAGGTCCCTTGGTAAAAGCTGTTATTATACTTACACCAGCGGCTGATTTTCTTTTCATTCTTGGCAGTACCAGATTTAATAGTCAACCTTACCTAGAAAATCTGCAAAATTTTAGAAGATTTAGACTTATGTAACCTTTCACCTCTGCTGCTGAATGATATACTGCTCTAGCTTTGGTGATTTTAACTAGACCTTTTGTTTATACGAGGCTATTTAATAATTAATTTAAACTTTATTGCACAGGTGAGTACAATTGGCGGACTATACAGCATTCTCTACCAGTCAACCTTGAGGTAATGCAGATAATGAAGTTTGTGGCAATGAAAAGATCCCAATCATCATATTTTACTGTATCCTTGCGCACAATGTACAGGTACCTTGCGTTTGTACATGGTTTATTAAAGAGCAGATCTACCGTCTGCTCTGTGTACATTTTGTCCTGATGGCAGCCTTCCGCCCATTAACAGTTGTATAAATAAATGTTGCATTGAGTTAGATTGTCGAATAAATAGTATTTCAAAGTGTAAAAAGAATGTTAGAAAGAAATAGATTGTTTGATGATTTGAGTAGACTTGGATAGTGTACGTACCATCATATTTTCTTTTCTCTCCAGGATCCTTAGCGAATGCCCGATTCATACTTGTCCTGTTTTTTTCAAATTTATTGTATAATAAACGCTCTGAGATCTTGCTTCTTGTTAAATCGATTGGTTTTAGGTCAATGGTTGTATCTTATTCAAAGACATGTGAAATATCTTTGATCTTATTAGCCTGTCAGGCGAAGGTCAACCCAACTAGCAACAACGTCGTATAATGCCAGACTTATATGACTTTCAGTTATGTAGCAGTTATATAATGGTATTCAGCTGAACATTCTGTAGTATAAACGGTTATCTCAAGACGTTTCAGTCGCGTGACCGTAGTGTCATATTATATACGTTGAGTAAACGACTCTACGACTGTTTTATACGTCGTTGTATGATAGTATCAGCCATGACGTTTATAAGACAATGCGTTTGTCGTGTAAACGTTTCAGTTGTTTAAAAGGTTTTTGTAAGACAACGATCGGCGACTGCAAAACTTTAAACAAACTTTTATATAATGAAACCGTCGATTAAATGTTTGTAGGTGACCCTTTATATAACAGAAATAAATTGTTTTATTGTAGTCTTAAAAAAACGGCCTTAAGTGGCCTTAAAGCAATTAAAAGTCAAAACTACACTTTAATAAACTAACCATCAGTTGTTTTAATTATTGTGAACGTACAAGCGTAATTAATTAAAACACTACCATATTTTATTAATCAGATCTGAAAAGAAATTTAAATTGAGGTTATTATAAATAATGTTATATAATATTATCTTGATGTTCATGAAAAAATACAGAGACTAAGTATGAGGAACCCTAAAGTCTATTGTATGGCGGAAATTGTAGTCTTAAAAAAACGATTACACGACCTTTTTGTTTTGTAAGCGTAGTAAATAAGTTTCCTTAAAACTTAAACAAGATGGATGGAGATTTTAGGGAAATTACATTTCGAAAAATTTTACTACAATAATGGAATTTCAAAGAAATAGCGAAGCCCGTAAAAAACTTAACAATAAAATCTATACTTATGATAGAAAAAACTAAACTAAAGGATTACTCGCTAGATAAATTACTCGCTAGATAATTATGTCAATACCATACATCCATTTTTATAATACTCGTACGTGTGATAAAATATTGACATATCTTTCCTTTTTCCTTCAAAGCACAACTCAAATCAAATCGTCGTATTGATAGTCGTTGTTGGATGTAAGTACAACGTTACAGTCATTTCCTGACGCTAATCTAACTAGTATATTACTTAAGAGGTCATATAAGGGTCTCAACAATACCGGTATTAGACTGAACAGTCGTTATTCAAACGATTTTGGGCCAAATTCGCGTTTTATAAACGTTTTTAAGACGTTTGTACGACCAATCTTATAATACCTACAGAAATTTTAAAAAGTTTATTTAGCAATAAAAGTTAATACAAGCAAATATGCGCTAATTACCTTTTTGTACCCTTTGGCGTTGAAACCTTAGGTCCGTGGGGTCCTAACGCAATCTCTTTATATAAAGAGATTGCAAAAAGGTTGTCTGACAGCAGTGGTGACCCAAGAGCTGGCAGCTACCTCGCACAGCGACTGAGCATTGCAATCCACTGATCAAATAATACTACGTAGATTGCAATCCAGCGAGGGAATGCTGCCAGCATCTTGGGTACGTTACCACGAGGACCTTTTTTATAACTTTTTTTTTTTTCATTAATATAATTTTTGTAAATAGTGTAGGTGTTTTGTTTTTTATATGTTTATATTAAGTGATTGTAAATATTCATTAGCTATATTGATTTATTTTAGATATAACATTATGGAATTATTAAATGTTTAACAATTATACAACGTTTATTTGTTAGTTGGGAATAGACACAATGAAAATTTTATTGTTACTGAGCGGCCGGACGGTCTTTGCCGCTTGATAGGTTAGATTTTGATGAGTGTATCTTTGACTAAAACAGATAATGCCAAAAAGCTGTTCAATTGCGTTGACTTAGAAACCGGTCGTTGCAAATTTTTAAAAATTTTAGAAAGTCTTGTCGTTCAAGAAGTTTTGAATCTTAAATAAATAAATAAATATTGGACAACATCACATACATTACTCTGATCCTAAGGTAAGTAGCTAAAGCACTTGTGTTATAGAAATCAGAAACAACGACGGTACTACAACACCTAGACCCGAGACAAGATAGAAAAGTTAGTTTTTTACATTGACCCGATCGGGGATCGAACCCGGAACCTCAGAGATGGCGGCGCTATTAAAAGTCCGGCGTGCTCGCCTCTCGGCTACGGAGGTCTTCGAATCTTGTCATCTTGTACATCTTGCAATCTTGTACATTTGCTTTTGAGGCATGACAGTAAAATAACCTTCTCTGAATTACGATAAAGATCATATAAGAGGGATAAAATTGGATTATACGTTGTTTGTGTGTCCCGTATGTGTTGCTACACCACACAAAAGTTTCATCGCAATCGGATCATTCATTTTATTCATAAACTTTTGGGAGTTGTTGTGCAATGAGCACCTTAGGAAAGATTATTGAATTGAATTGAAGATCGCGCGAAAGAATGAAAGAATGTACAGGCTACAGCTAGTTAATCAATAGGAAAATAGATTCGGCTTTCTATTTTTTTTTTGTAAAATCTGGTTATTGTTTAGCCAATTAACTCACCCTGCAGTAGCAATGTCTTAAGGTCTGCGATGATGACTGGATTTGGCTCGAAGCCTTCAGTCGTTTTATTGAACCGATCAGAGTCGTTAGTGTGATCAATCAGCCGTGTAGCTGTGTCTAGCCACAACTCTCATAGACCAGCGTGTCCTTTACAAAGTAGCGGAGAAATTATGCCACTAAGACGATGTATAGGTAGTCGTAAGTATGAATATACGAGTATTCATTAGACTCAGCAAAACACTAGTGAAATTTTAGACATTCAAAGAAAGAAAGGGTGAATTTATAATTAAAAACTCTTAGCGGTTAGTAAAAATCACTAAGGTATTCAAATGGTGCTACTCTTTAGCATTAAATACTTTTACTAGCGGTATTCGTAGCAGTCCTTAAGTGCAGCCTGCCCGTAAGTGACTGTGATAACTCCTCAAATGTGACTGTTTTGTTTTGGCTTATCTATTGAAGCTATGTCCATATCCATCGGTCCGTCCGTTTGATCACACTTTGGGTATATATCTGTTCATATCTTGGTCAGCGCTAATTTGCACGTATAACATTTTATCTGGAATAGTTTATCTCGGTAGCTGAGGCTACCTAGCTAGACTGTTTGCCAAAATATAACTTTGCCCTACCACCGCTTCGAGTGATAAGAAGAATCGACGCAACAAACTCAATCACAAGATAAATTACAAGATAAGTAAGTGCGAGCTAGGCAGGTTATTAAGTCCATGTACTCTTGTCGTTCAAGTAATCTTCTACTTTGTAATATCCTTTTTTCTTAAGGTTTTTGAACTCATGTGATAATATGTTAATGTTAAATGGTAAGAAAATATTTAGAAATTAATGGAATAACAAACAATGACTAACATCTCTCGCCAGGCCACGAAAACATGACACAATCGAAATTTTATTGTTACGCGGCCACATGTGGGTGGTTTGAGCTAGGCAGATTACGAATACTGTGTTGTTGTAATGCGGTGCAAAACATTCTGTAAATGACTATTTTGATACTTGAAGCGTGTTAAGCTAAACTGCTCCAAACGATTCGAAGGTAAGCAAGTAGCTCGTAAGTCCTAGTACCTACTTAGTTACAACTTTCTACGTTATCCTGGACCCTGTAAATGTATCTTTGGGACACATGTGATTTCGAATATTTGGAACTTGTACATCAATCAGTTAGTGAGGTGTGAATGAGTGATTGCTGCTATTTTAAAGAAAATAACCAAATGTAGGATTTGCTTAGCAGTATAACGTCGATGTATAAAAAACATCTTCTATTAGTTAGCGCGTCGACGGGATCTAGCCCGTCTGTTTGCTATAACATCGTTAGTTATTGTCTGCAGCAGATATATAACTATCCACGAGCTAGATATGCTACCGAGATGCTTTTATAAGAGATCTCAAGATTGTGTGCTCGACCATAATTTATGGATCGGTGCTATAATTTGAACTAGGATGCTTTTTGTCGGTAGCCGAGTTGGTTTGATAGTTATGATAGATAGACGGATACATTAAAAAAACACACACAAATTATCTAGCCCCACCAAACTTAGTAGGCACCTAAGTAAATCAATCTATGAATACTAGATAACGGATAATCATATTATTATATCAATACATATATAAACCCTGACTAGCGGGATTCACAACAACAGAAAACTTTTTTAAACGCTGAATGATTTAAATGTTGATCAATCGAAATATAACATATTTCAGTGGAGGTATATATATACATAACATACTTAGATATGTACTAGTGCAAAATGCAGGCAAATTTAGTAGTAGGTATTTAGGTTTAAAGATATTTATCCTCATTAAAGACAAAAGTCACTTACACGAGAACAGCATTAATCTCAAAAATATATAAATCGTCGTTCGATTTGTATTGCTGCCCTCACCCTACACATCAATCCTGTTTAAAACTATGAGTAAGACTCAGTTACATATTGTGCAACTTTGGATTTAAATGTATCAAGTGAGCTTAAATTTTTAATATTAGAGGGTAATTTGTTGTAAAGCTGCGCACCTGCATATGTAACAATTTTTTTATCGTATTTAGTTAAAGTTTTAGAAGATATCAATTTTATGCCTTAGCTGGTAAACATATTTGATGACAAAGTCTTATATAGCTACATTACAATACCTTTGCGTTGCGTGAATAAAAGATAAATTAAATACACATACAGCAACATTCACATAATTCTGAATAAATTTTACATTACCTACATGAAAAGGGTCTCAAGGTTGTGATAATAATTCACCAAACGAATTAATTACCAGCATGTGTTGTGATATCACGGTCCCGCGCCCGACTTCGCCCTTAAAATTAATTAAACCTAAGCAGTGGAGCCAACAACATTTTTCATGTTGTGTTTGACCAAAGAAACGCTTATCCTGTGAAGAACGCATTCGTTTGTAAAATAAACGCAGTAAGGCATTGCTTACAAAATCGCTCACGGACTTGTATTAGATAAATTGTTAAAGTTTGTGTTTTATAGTCAAACTCAACCACGTTCGGAATTAGCTAAAAGGTCACACATTATAATAAAATGTACGTTTAACACTTACAAAAATTATTTATAATTTTTTGTGTGATAATTATTCAAAGGTGCGCATGTCTTAAACCATACAAAATCAATAGTGCATGGTATCCTTATATTTATCTTTGGATCTCTCGACTTGATTTATAAGCATGGCGACCTACGACGATCGCGTCTGGTGTAGTGGTTCGCGCTCCGGACTACAAACCCTGGCGGTTCTGGGTTCGAATCCCGTAAGGGGCAAATGTTTGTGTGATGAGCACGATCATTTGTACCTAAGTTATGGATTTTTTATAAATATATTTAGGTATGTTTATCCGTTTTCTAGTCGCCATAGTACAAGCTATGCTAGTTTGGGGCTAGCTAATGGTGTGATTGTGGAAACAATTTATTTATATTTTTTATGGATATAACCTTGGCGAGTTGTTGTCCGGCCCAGCAAGGTTTTTAAACTAAATATTAGGCTTATAAAGTCGCGGAAAACTCCGACAAAAAACCGACAGTGAATGAGTACCCTTAGAAGTGGGGATTTTTTCTCTATATTTCTACTCAATTCCAGGACAAATCAAAGCTTGTTCGTCATTGTCCAGCGTAATCGACGCCCGCAGAACCATCCAACCTAACTTCCGAAACTGAGCGAAAAAATCACCTGAAATTTCTCTAGCGATCACTCGTCGGGTCGGAAATCGGACCCCAATGATCGATTTGCGAAGAGGGCTTTGTAGAAGTGGGTGGGGAATTTTGTTTTTCTACTTCGCGATATGATACGCGGGAAACTATTTTGAAGTCTAGATTAACTAATCTAACATTAAGTATGAATAAAAATAAATATCTTAAACTAAGTAAAGAATACAGAACCTACAGTTTTAATAATTTACAGGAATATCATTACGGTTTTCAGAAATCCCAATGCAAAAATCGCAATCAATAAAAATTTATGTAATTATTTCAGCAAATAGCCCCCAATGTCGTACCGGATCACTGCTTCGAAACAATTGCGGAATTACCGAAAAAAAGCTCTGGTAGAAGCTTTTGTCACTATTGTCAGCCTATAAGTTTATAAGATGAATGTAAATAGGCAGGTTATAAGCCCACAGATTTCGTATTGTTCATTTCCCATGAAAGACTTAATATTCGCGACGGACAACGCGTTGCCACCTTCACCATCGTGTTTTTGTTTTATTTAACACAATTAAGTTATTGAGCTACTTACCTTGGGATCACAGCCAGTATGTGATGCTGTCTAATATGTTATTTGTTTATCAATTAATTTCCTAACATGTTCAGTAATCGGGTTGTGTTGTGGTACTTGTGGTTAACACATAAATACACAGGGTGTGTCATATTATAGTCAGTTAAAAAAATACATTTGCCACACAACTTTTACCCACTTAAATTGGTTAATAGGCTTCTGGTTACGAACAGAAAGACCGATATTCATATTGACAAAAGTTCCTACATAATCAACAAAGCCGTGAATACCTCCAGAATGCATCAGAGATTTTTTCGCTTGTACAAAAATCGTAATTTCTTTCACGATCACTCTTCGGGTCGGAAATAGGACCCCAGTGATCGATTGTGAAAGGGGATATTGTGGGAACGGAAAGGGATTTTACTCCGTTGTTATAAACGGCATAATAAGGTACGGAAAGGAATTTTTGAGCTGCGGCTTTTGAAAGTATTTTAATGGAGTTTGTTGCTGAGAGATGGACTTTTTAAAAAGCTTGTTGGTTACTCAAAATTTACGTTTGATTTAACGACCTGTGTGCAAGTCGAGTAAAGGACAATTATTCGTTTAAAAATGTGCCAAATTAATATATTGTAAAAGATGTAAACAAGTATAAAACTTTATTTGTGCGAAAACAACAATTCATTTAATCAAGCTCTCAAATCTTGAATTGGTACTATTTCGTGAAAACACTTAAGGGATTACTTAGGTACTTAAATAAATACATAAACTAAAATAAACATTGTCAGAAGATCCCTTCTTAAAGTAAATAATTTACCTTTTCTTACTTAAACAAGATACATTTTAATGTAAAGGCACTAAAAATTTTAGTCTAGACGACAGGAGAGAATAGGTACTTGGGCTGTCGAAAGTTAAGTGAGTGCTGTACAAATAAAATTCTCAGACAATTCTCTTAAGCGTTTCTTGTTTTATTGCAATCTCTGCGCGTAGAATACAAAACGTAAGGGTTTATTCATATTGGAAAAGAACCGGCCAAGTGCGTATCGTGCCACACGCAGCGTAGGGTTTCGTAGTTGCCAGTCGTTACCACAATAAATTTCAACAATTACTTCATTTAAGTCACTTTAAATGTTTTCTTTTAAGGATTTTTTATTAGGTAAGAAATTTTTTTGGTCCTTAGTTAAACGACTATTACCTTTTGGGCCTGTTTCATAATGTACGAATAAGTTCAGGACGTTCTGTATAGGCTATTTGTTACTTATCTTTAGGATAAACACTATTTTTGCGTTTCCGAACGTCAAACAGCGCTATAAAACACATTAATTCAAGCACTTTTATTCTCCACATATTTTTTCTGTTACATATCGGCACTTTAACTGCACACTGTAAAACAGGCCCTTAAACTAACTGATCTATCTCAACAGTTATAATCATAAAAAGCATAATATGATCATGAAATTTCCCAAATTTTTCAAGTCAATAGTTTAGAGAGGGGGGGCGGGTAATCGATCAAAAATTAGCACGTTAAAGTTTAATATTTCGCAAACGGATACCTAAATCGAAAAATAGTCTTAGCAACCCCTCATTTTAAAGGATCTATTCAACGATACCCCACACGATGGGTACATCTACCCATCATCATGCAAATATCATCACCACGTTACATGTATGGGAGCTACCCTAAAAAAAATTATCTTAATATTTTATACTACCACTTTGTCGGCGTAATTGATATACATACCTTCACAAAATTACAGCTCTTTAATATCAACAGTCTCCAAGAAAAACCTCCGACGGACAGACAGACAGACATGACGAAACTATAATGGTTCCTTGTCTGGACTACGGAACCCTAAAAAGCGCTAATAAGTTAAAGACTAATAGTACAAGTAATACGAGAATACTTTGCCTTATATTTAGTCGGTACAATTTTAGACCTTACCATGCATTATGTATGGTAAGGTATAAATTGTTCATTATAATAATTCAAGATTCCCCTAAGCAGTGGCGAGCATTGGTTTTATTTCAAGGTAGGCAGTAGATACTTACTGGGTGTTTTATTGATGAAAATCAATGGATTTAACCCCTGAGACGCATTACCTACCTACTGTCTACTTCATTTTATCTACCAGATAGGCACTGCCTAGTTGCCTATATG